>JAKEKT010000006.1:0-685524 GCA_021495925.1 Diplodia intermedia | reverse complement strand
GTTGATGTCTCTCGTTCACTGTCACCGCACCAGCTAATCTTCTTGTAGCTATCATCTTTGAGCTACTATGTCAGAGTCCAGTGCAACCCACATACCAAAGAATCAACTGCCTCGAGCGAAAGGATATCGGTGCCGAACAGTTGATGGTAGATGCAGTGAGTGACATAATGTGCGGTAAAGCCAGAAGATAACCGATGAAATGCGGACGGACACAAGATGAGCTCTTCTTTGTATAAGGTGGCTAGTAGACTTTAGGATCCGAGACGCGCTTTCGGATCTGTTCATTACCGTGATGAACATTGAGGTTTCAACAATGAGTCTCGACGTCATCGAGAGCGAACTGCGGATCCAGCTGAGTACGACTCTGGCCCGCGCCGAAAGGGGTAATTATCTCGCATACAGTACAACTAACCTTGCAGCAACTGTTCTGACATGAAACAGTCATCTTCACGTCGGGCTCGACGGGACAGCTGAAGAGTGCCATGGTTGAGCACTCGAATCTGAGTCACTACGTGAGCGCTGCCCGTAGCGTCGTCAAGGTCGGACCGGGTAGCCGAGTCCTTTAGTTCGCAACGTTCGCGTTCGATGCATCCGTGCTGGAGTGAGCAGTCAGAATTCTATGCTTTGTCGATCATCCAGAATTACACGTTGGGTATTGCCTGGCGCGTGCCACTGACAAACAGAATCAACTTCCTCCACACCACCCCTCCGTCCTGGCAACGATCCCAATTGAAAAGAACCTGCCTTCTCTACGCATCATCTCTGTTGGCGGAGAAGCATTGCCTGCGGGACTTCTTAGAAGATGGAGGGAGAGAGTCTGACTGTTGCACGCGTTCGGAGCGGGGCCGGAGAAGTTGCGTGACTCTGACCGGAGGAGCGTCGGGTGAGAACAGTGTAGCTCTGGGGAATGCGATGACCAGCACACCCGCATCATCTGCAAATCGCCTACCCGGCGTCGGTTGATGTGCACCTCGTCTTCGCCCGTGATTCTATATGTCGCTATTCTTTCCTCATAACTTGCCACTTCTGGCAACGCTTGCCTCCCAGGAATTACCCTGGTAGGCTAGCGCGGTACATGACTCCGGTCATTGCAGCGATTGGCAGTGGCATGCGTGTTACCAACACTGACATGTTATTGGTGGAGTCGTCTAGTTTCGGACGCATGTCTCTGTTGCTTTCGGAAAGCGAAAACGTCCATGGAGTTTGTTCGTGATTTCCTCGCGTTAACGGCTTAGGGATGATTACTCAACTGCGTTGAATCCTTCTACCCCGCATGACTCATCCCAGCTGTTGTGCCTTAGGGCTGATGTGGATTAGTGATCTCTTTTGCTGCTCACTATCAACGCGGGGAAAGTAGTGAGAACTGGTCAGAGGCGTATAGTAGACATTTTCGTGCGGGGTATCTGCAAATGTCGGCAGCCCACCGACATGATGTGTAAGACTGATAATCGTGATTACCTTGCCGCTGCTTAGTCAAGGCAGATAAGATCAGCTTCTCAGGTAGATATGTACGTCTCACGTCACTCCGACCGGTATAAAAGCAGGTGGTAAACAGCTGAATGATACCTTCCATATCCAAACCACCACGTCCTTGCCTCACACTCAACTCCAGTCCATCACCCACGCAACAATGGCATCTTCCACCGTCGACAAGACCAAGTCCTACTTCCCTCTCGCCGGCAACGGCAACGACGGCTGGTCCAGCGACTCAGAAGCGACCGCGACCTGCTTCTGCGGCGCCGTGCAGCTAAAATTCGTAAGTCCCGTCCGCTCTTCCCCCCCATTCCGCACATCGCTCACCCGTGTCCACCACCACCAGCCCACCCAAGGCCCCGCGCTGGTGCACTCCTTCATCTGCAACTGCAGCGACTGCCGCAAAGTGACGGCGTCCATGTTCGCCTCCAACTTCACCATCGACGACGCGTACCTCACGCACGTGCGCGGCCGCGAGAAGCTCTCCAGCTGGGGCCAGAGCGCGACGATCGCGTCGGGCAACACCATGACCAACTACTTCTGCTCCACCTGCGGCACGCTGCTGTACCGCAAGAGCTCCGGCTTCCCCAACCTCAGCGTCCTGCGCATCGGGACGGTGGACGACTTCGCGCTGCACGAGACGAAACTGAAGCCGACGGTGGAGCAGTTTGTCAAGGACCGCGTGTCGTGGCTGGGTGGCGCCGAAGGCGTCAGGCAGGAGTGGGGGAATGTGGTGGGCCAGTCGAAGTAGCGGTGTGGTGGTGGCTTTTGCGCGCAGGGGTTTCTTGGGTTGAAGCGGGTGGTGGAGTTGTGCGGAGGTGGCATTTACTCTCTTTCTTGCTGAATGGATTGCTTTGCTGTGCCCACTGATATCGCGGGGATGTGAAATTAGTATTTGGGAACGTATTACCCCAAAGATGCCTTCTTATCAGTAAGCTCTTACCCTGCATTTACCTCTTATTGCTTGTGTGATAGATGAGCCTCCTCGTCCGTTGTGTTCTGGAATGACCTGTTCGTATGTTTTGTGACATGCGCAGGACGTAAGTAGAATTCGAGTGCACGCACTTATCTTTAAATGAGTATAGTTGTGTTCACATTCGGAATGACTAAATGAAAAGGAATGAACATGATGGTATTCTTCAACCCTCATTCTTAAAAGGCAATAGAACGTAAAAAGCAATACGATACAAACACAACAAGATGAGACGGTAAACTAATTTGCCTCAATCAGAGTTGCTGTCTTCTAAACCGCATCTATTCCAGAAGAGGAAAGCCGTTCGACTGCCTCGTTGATCTTGTGCATCAATTTTATCCAGTTCCTGCTTATGAGGTCGCTAATAGCTCCTTCACTTCTGCTCAGGTGCTGCCTCAATGCACCGCCGTAGCCTGCCTGTACTTGGAGATCTGCGAGTGCATTCAACTGCTTGGTTGACGCAAAATCCAGCGCCGGGGTGTCCGTGGCAGTAGTTTCGCAGATCTGGATCCATCGGAAAGGAATGTTCACGATTGGGATGCTGCAAACGTCGAATATGCTGTCCTCCTTGCCGAAGTCAGCCTCAGCAGCCGTTGAGCCTTTCAAAGGTACCCCAGAGGTGGTGCAGAACCCCAAGGAGTGGAGCAGACTAGACAAGATCTTTTGAGTGCAAATTAAACTCACAATCTCGGCGAATATCCACGCAATCATTGCTGCGCAGGCCAAAAGAACAAGAGAGACGGCAAATCTCCATTTCAAAACCGGAAAGTGGAAGCGCATTGTCGCCATGGCCGCATTCGCGGTTTTCGAGACAATATCACTTCCGAGCGAAGTAAGAGTTTTCAGAGAAACGCTGAGTTTGGGCTCCAGCATGTCGATGATTTGTTGCATAACATGGTGAAAGTCTGGCATGCTCCTCGTAGCTTGTGCGTCTGCCACGTGGTCATGGCTGTGCCCTTTGATGAAAATGTCAACGCTTGAATCAAGTCTGCGTCTTGGGGTGACGAACCATCTTCACTTGCCCCATCTGAGGAGTCCTCGACCACGCCATCTGATGATCCGCCGGCCGCCCAGAACCTTGATGAATCCATGACGGCATCTGGCTCGCCGTAATTGCCCGCTCCACTGGTTTCGTGAGACATGCTTCTATGCTGACTGTAGGAAACTAAGATGAGCTGTTGGCACTGCAAATAATATGTGCGCGATGGGAAAATATGTTTCCAGCCGGGAAATCGCAAAAGGCCGGCATGTTATAGCAAATCACTGCGAGATAGTCTCAGGCTGCGAGTGAGGAAGGCTGGCCTGCACGGCAAGAAGGCTGAAGCAGTTGTCGTATGATTTTCGGAGATCACCTTCCAGCCTTGCGCCACCAGACACAGCCTGCGAGGTCTATGACCAACGACGTCGCAGAGAACACTGTCAGCTGCTGGACAGGTAAGCAGGTAAATGGTCGCCTTCTTTTCCTTGCATTGCAAAGGCGTGGTTCTTGGGGCCAGAGCCGAAATTTTCTCAAGTAAGCCAACTCAGTGGATTGATTGGAAGCCCTGAGTGGGATCATAGCTCTCCCTGCCCGTTCGAGGGTTTTGGGGTGGAGCATGACGAGCTGGCTGTGGAGTTTGGGTCCCCATGCGGTCAAAGATGGCTCGCTGTGGGCAAGGCCAGAGAATGCGTTTGGTTGTTTGCCATTTGTGGGTGCTCTTCGTGGCTTCGAGCCGGCTCGGGGCTTTGCCGTGCTCGACCCAGTCGACGAGGCTGCGGAAGGCGTGGTCGGGGTATGCACCTTGGGAAGCTATGTGGATGCAGATGGTGGGGGCAAGTAGTGGTGTGTCATCGGGCCACTGCGCTATGGAGATGACTCAGCCACGGAGAGGTTCGATGGGCTGGGACGCTGTTTCAAGTCTTGCGTTGCGGATGCGAAGGGCAAGACGTGCTTTCGGTGCTTGAGAGGGCATTATTCCGTGATGTCACGCCATCTTGACCCCGCTTACCAACATCCTTAGACAACCCTCTCTTCAAAAGGGGTAGCGAGGAATGTCTCTGGCCTGCCATGGATATCTCGCCGGCTATATTAAGCCCAAATTGTAACCCAAATGACTCGACCGGTCATACCAAAACAATGTGCTCAGCCACGTCAGTTTCCATTGCAAATACATAGACCGCGGTGCTCTGGTAGAGGCAGACGTGCTGTACGCGATGCGTCGCAGTGGGGTTGGTGTTGTGGACTGGAGCAGCGTTGGGCCAATTGGACAGCGCCCAACCGATGGGAAATATACTGATGCTTATAGTGATGAGGCCCGATGCGGCTACAACGCGGGCACCCGGCGAACCCTACCCCAAACTCTGAGGCACGGCCACGCACGATGGCCGTCAAAGGGCCCAAGCTTCGGCTTCTGGATCTTTCGGCATCGTGGTCGCACGCCTGAGACGGGCCTTATTTATGTCTGAAACAAGAGGAACATTGCTCGTTCTTCCCCGCGATGCAAGCAGCCGTGGGAGCGCGGAGAAGCGTTCGATGCTCTGGACCAATCCAAGCTGCAGGCTTTGCGCAATGTGCCCCCGCCTTGCGTGGCCATGGCGTGCGAAACAGAGTGCAGTCGGTGTGGGATGCCGAGGCGGCGCGGTGACGTTATTCGCCGTGCAGTTCGTATTATTCTTAGCAGCGTGTGGAACCGGCATCCTTGCGCAAAAAGCACGATTCATGCGTGATCTTGCCCCTTTTAAGTCAACAAGCATCACACGGTATAAAGCCAGCCGGCTTCTCCGCAAAGCTGCAGCAACCACCCGCTGCAAAGTCTCAACCCAGCCCAACAAACCACCCACCCACCCACCATGCTCTTCCAGAACACCCTCCTCGCCGGCGTCGTGTCGCTCGCCTCGGTCGCGTCGGCCGGCATCGTCAGCTTCACCATCCCCAAGACCATCGTGCCGGGCGCCAAGTTCACCGCGACGCTCGTCGAGAACAACGCGACCAAGAGCGACGACATCTCGGTCGCGTTCGGCATCGCGTCGGGCGCCTTCGTCACCACCTACGGCCTCGGCACCGACCTGCTGGGCAAGTCGATCCTGACCAACACCGGTACGTTTCCCATCGTTGAAGATGTGATGCTGTTGCTGACATATGACTGGCAGACATCACCCCGTCGCCCGAGTCCGTCGACGTCGAGCTCACCCTGCCGTCGTACTACCAGGAGGGCGAGGCCACCGTCGTCGCCATCATCAACGCCCTCTCCGGCTCCAGGCTCGCCCCCGTCTCCACCCTGTACAACGCCACCGTCACCGTCGGCAAGGAGGCCAGCACCGAGACCGTCCAGAGCGGCGAGGGCTATTAATTAGCATGATGAATTGAATCCGTTTTAATGTTTACCTTGTTGTGCCTCTGTGAAAGTGTGCCGATCGTTGATCTTCAAATGGAACGACAACCCAGCGCTTGCTCCTCCACGCCATCCATGGTTTTCAGGGACCGCGGTGACGTCGACGTCGGTGGCGCCGTGTGGCGTGCCGGCCCCAGAGCGCCACCCAGATTGACGAAGTAAGCCACCAAACGCGTGTTCCCTACCTTCAATTACAAAGGAGCAGGCAAGCTTGCAGTCTTCTATTTGAGTGTACATCTTTAGTCCAAACGGGAGACGTACTCGATCATACGGGAGCGTCCAGAAACTACAGTCGACACAAGAGCGTGGGGAAGGCTGCTCCATGATTGACGGTTATTGAAAGTGTTTGCCACGCATTCTATGTATAGCCAGCAAGTGACTAGAATACGACAACGGTGCCATGACGCGTGCCAAGTCGGTCGGGAATGAGGGCATCGTATTAGGGCCCGGAGGCGCGGGTAGCCGGCTGGCACGACAGAGACAAACCCTCTCATCACTCCATTCGACACAATCCGGAAGCGTCAAAAGATGGAGCAGAGTCGGCATCTATGCGGCTTGCGCCTCTAGCATCTCGTCGCAGATCATCAACAGGTCCCCCGCATTTCTCCGTCTAAATGATGCGACGGCACCACCACACCTCGTATCGGATACGCGATACAACCTCGATGCATGGTCTGTGCGGGGGTTAAACAACGTCAACCCGCGAGACCCCCTTTCCTTTAATTTGTCGAAAGTGTTCGAGGTTTGACCTGCAGCAAATCCGCGGAAAATTCCAAGCTGCATCAAAGCCTACCATGGTCCGTTTCATCCATCTCGCGGCATTCGTGTCATGTGCAGTCGCCTCTGTTACCGGGTACGTGAATAATCCACATGCACATCTCGACCGACTTCTCTCATCAACCTCCAGTCCATGTGGAACCCAGATCAGCGCCGCCAAGCGCAATGCCCCCCGTTCTGAACTGGATTCCGGCCGTGTCAGAGCGCGACAGGTCGCGAACAATGGGACAAACTCCACCGCCACGCTCGATGTAAGCTACCGCCGCGCACAACTACTGATATCGAGGCAATCTGACACCCGAAGCTCTACTACCACGTCATGCTTGCCGAAGGCAACCACACCTCGGATTTCATAACCGACGGGCTCCTGGAAGACCAGACGACAGTACTGAACGAAGGCTTCGCTCCAATGGGCTACCACTTCCGCTTGGCAGAGACAACGAGGTCGAACAACGCCAGCTGGTCGGGGCCCCCATGCGCTTCCAAAGACTGAAACCCCACGGCTTACGTCGACATAGGTTCTACAACGCAACACAGCTGTCGCAGCAAGAGACGGACATGAAGGCCGCTCTCCGCAAAGGCGATAAGACAGCGTTGAATGTTTACATAGTCGGGTACGGCCCACCAATCCACCCACCCAAGAATCGCCGCGTATTGACAAACCCCAAGTCTCCGGGACAACACCATCAGCGCATGGTCGACCCTCCCGCTGGAACTCGCTTTCAACGTGCCCAACGACGGCATCGTAATCCACAACACCGTCCTCCTCGGCGGCAGCAGCACGGTCTGGAAGCTGGGCAAGACGCTGATCCACGAAGCCGGTCATGTAAGTGATAAAAACCGCATTGATCAACATTTTGTGCTGACGTGCCGCACTTTGCAGTGGGTTGGTTTGTCCCACACCTTTGACGGTGGCTGCGCGAACAATTTCGACTACATCGACGACACGCCGCTCGAGGCGGTGCCGGCGGAGTCGTGGGACGCTCTTGGCGGGTGTCCCGTGGGCCGGGATTCTTGCCCCGATGCTCCCGGACTGGATCCCATCCGTGAGTTGCCCCTGCGTCTTTTTAACTTGATGGAGCTGACCGTTCGGAAGATAACTTTATGGACTACACGAGTGATGAGTGCAGGACCGAGTTTACGGCTGGGCAGGTTGCGTATGCACATGAGCAGATGGAGACTTATAGGGGTGTCATTGTGTAATTTGACTGTTTGAGCGTTATTTAGCGTTTCATTACTCGCACTTTTCGAGATGGTCGAACGTAATTCTACTGACTTAGACCGCGGGTATTTCCTTCGTGGAACACTTCTTCAGCGTCGGTAGTGGTTCTCCGTAGCTTTTCAATTGCCAATTCGACAGATGGAGTGATCACAAATCTTCTGTGATTGTCTCTTCTTCATAACCTCAATTAGCCAAAATTGCCGCTTCTAGTAAGGCCATTTCTATAAATCGGAAGCAAGGGATTATAACGCTGATGAGGAATGATGATGGCGGAACTATATCAGGGCTACTGGTGCTGTGAGCCAGCCAATCAGAACCTCCGCACGCCGAGAACACCCGGAGACGAACATATCAAGCAGACCCGATTTGGCGTCCAGAGTACCTGCTGGGTATAGCATAAACCACACGCACATTGAGCGGTGGCCGACGAAACTACTGTGGAGCTGCCTTTTCCCGATCATACCTCTGCTTCTCCATCTCCTCGACCAGGTGCTCAAACAAGGCATCCATATCCTTCCTCAACTGCTCCTCATCCACCCCCAGCACCTTCCTCCCCTCGACCACAATCCTCCCATCCACAACCACCGTCTCCACCGCCGTCCCGTTACACCCAAACACCAAATGACTCTCCAACATGGTCCTCCTCTTCCCCTTCTCCCTCAGCAGCGGCGTAAACATCATATCCTTCTTCAAATCCAGCACAATCACATCCGCCTTCCTCCCCACCCCCAGCACCCCCGCATCCAGCCCCAACGCCCTGGCCCCATTCCGCGTCGCCATCCTCAACATCTCCCCCGCCCTCCCGACGCCGGCATCCCTCGCCTCCGCCCTCTGCGCATAACACCCCATCTTCAACGTCTCAAACATATCCGTCGAGTTATGGCACTCCGCCGCATCCACGCCCAGCCCCACATTCACCCCCGCGCTCACCAACGCCCCCACCCGCGCGACGCCGTTCCCCAGCTTCGCGTTGCTGCCAGGGTTGTAGCTGACGTGCGTGCCCGTCGCGGCGAGTATCGCGATATCCGCATCCGTCAGATGCACGCAGTGCGCCGCCACCGTCCGCGGGCCCAGCAGCCCCGCATCCCTAAACACCTCGACGGGCGAGCGCCCGCCAAACCGCGCCGCCGCGTCATCGACTTCGGACGCCGCCTCGCACAGATGCACGTGCAGCCCGCACCCCGCGGCCCGCGCCGCATCCGCGACATCGCGCAGCAGCGCCTCGTCCGCCAACGGCAGCCACTCGACGCCCATGCGCACGGCGACGCGGCCGTTGGCGGCGCCGTGGAGGGCGCGGAAGGCGGCGACGTTGTCGGCGACGCTGTCGAGGGCGTGCTGGGGCAAAGCGACGTCGGACGCGAGGGAGGCGCGGATGCCGAGGGTGCCGGCGGCGCGGGCGAGGGCGGGCAGGTGCCGGTACATGTCGTTGACGGCGGTGGTGCCGGACTTGAGGGCGGTGGCGTAGGAGTGCAGGGCGGCGGTGTGGGCGCCGGCGGGCGTGAGGGCCCGGATCGAGGGGTACCAGACGCTGTCGAGGTATTCCCAGAGGGGGAGGGTGTCGTTGTAGCCCTTGTTTGGTGGGTTAGTGGGGAGAGGTGGGGTGGAGGGAGGTGGGACTTGCCTTGGCGACGCTGGTGTGGAAGTGGAGGTCGATTAGGCCGGGCATGACGAGTTTGTCGGTGCCGTCGATGGTGGTGGTGGGGGTGGCGGAGGTGAGGTCTTTTTCGCCCTCGAACATGTCGACGATGCGGTCGTTTTCGATGACCAGGGTGGCGGGATACAGTAATGTGTCGTCGTCATCCAGAGTCAGGATGGATGCGTTGCGGATGACTATTCTCGACATGTTGGTGTCCAAGGGGGCTGGAGGGGACGTCGGGTACTCGCTTTGGGGTGTAATGAGATGAGGGAAACACTTGTGTGGGGGTTGAAACTCGTTCTTATATCACAGAGATTTCCGTACCGAACAGATTGGACGTGCCCGTAAATTTCCGGTTTGGGATTAGAAAACGCAGGAGTGGGGAGGATGCAGTGACTGTTCTGTCATTCAATCTGCAGCGTGATACAGCAGTCGGGATATTTCCGCCTATCGTGATGGCTTCTTGTCCAGAAGACTGCTCTGATTCGTCGCTGATCATGCTGACAGTTGAGTGGGGGATGTTGAAGTGATGCGGGGATCCGATGCTTGTCGCCGGGTGTTCTCGGCGTGCGGAGGTTTTGATTGGTCCGCCGATACTCGTGAGCTTTACATTGGACGCCATTTTTGACTACCGTTCAGCAAACGAAAATAGACAGTTTGGGAACGATGATGCTCAATACCTCCAGTACTAAGCCCAGCCTTGCGTGGCTCTCCGCCCGTTGGAGCCAATGGTGTTTCACAGCATCGCAGTATCTTCATTGGCCCCCAGTCGTGCGGCCTGGGTTCTGCAGCCACAGCCTCTTTCAGCTCTCAGCCCCGCACACGCCTAGAGCTCCCGTAAGATTCAGCTGCTGCCTAAAAGGCTGCACGCCCCCGCCTTTGCAGTCCAAGCGCAACTTCCTCCTCAGCATCACTTCACTCCGACACCAAGCATCATCACATCTGTGATTCTCGTCCCGATGCAGCGCTGCTCTCACTGCGGCCACTACGGTCGCCGCAACGGGCACTGCCCACGCTCACGCACCAATAAGTCTCGGCGGTCTCATCGGACCAGCAGGCGCGAAAGCGGCAGAAAAAAGGGACCAATTCTTCCCACCGAGTGCTACATACCGATTGGAACGCCTCGCTATTCCTATTCGCCATTCAGCGACACTGACTCCATTCGACTTCTTGTGCTTCTTCCCGGATGGAACTGGGAGCCCGTCCGTTGCGAATTAATCGTCGAGCCTCTCCACAACGCGCGATCATATGAGGCCATCTCATACGCTTGGGGCGACGAGGAAGATCGCGGAGACATCTTATGCCACAATCAAAGACTGAGGGTCCCCTGGAGCCTGGAACACGGTCTCAGGAAATTCCGTCGATTAAGGAAAAAGCGAGTCCTCTGGGCTGACTCTATCTGCATCAATCAAGACGACAAAACGGAACGGGGCCACCAAGTTCAGAACATGGCAAAACTTTACGAAAAGGCCAGGATAGTTCTCGTCTGGCTGGGGTTCAACGAACGTCTTAATGCTAGTTCATTGTTTCAATTCATCAGAGAATTGGGGCCTTTGCCACCTGCGCAACGCCGATTCGCTATCCATGTCGATTACCAGATCCGGGAGAAAGGCACAAAATACTGGTCAACTTTCAGGCTTCTCAACTGCTCAGGCTGGTTTCGTCGTCTTTGGACTCTTCAGGAGGTCGGCCTCGCATCAGTGGCCATGATCCATTTTGGTCCGGCGTCTCTGGAGTGGCATGTTCTGGCCTCATTTTGCGATTATCTGGGCGACGTTATGCAAGGCGACAACCTCAAGGCCCCGGATCTTACAGCCGCTATAAATATCCGAACACTTTTCGACTTTCGAGAGCCTGAGCGGAGTATGATTGACGTTCTACAGTTTAGTACCGGTCAAAATTGTTTAGACAAGAGGGATCGAGTATATGCCTTGCTCGGGCATGCAGTCTTTCAAAACACCTTGTCGGATTCGTGTTCCAAGCTCTACCTCCCCGTCGACTATAAGATTACTCACACGGAGCTTTACGAGTCTGTTGCAGCCCGAGTACTACAAGCTGATGATTACTCCTCTCTTCTGCTTCTAAACTATGCTACTCAGAATCGGGATACCATCCTCAACCTTGACATCAGCTCATGGGTTCCGCAATGGAGCCATGACTCGGGAGTACCGTTTACTTTTGAATATTCGGGCAGATTCGCCGCACATGGGAAGATGGCTACAGATGTGTCACGTTGTGCACGACGATTAAGTGTGGCAGGATTTTACTTTGATTCGGTTGCATGGACGTCTGAGACAATCTATGACGAATGTTTCCCAAACGATCCTGCCAAAGCTGTGGACTACGCCAACCCGCATCCGTTCAGCCAAGTATGGAACTACATTCGCAAAGCTAGTGGCAACCAATCAAGAGTCCTAATCGAAGCCATGTGTCTATCAATGAGCACCATGTTATACAGTCCTGAAGACGAGCGGCGATTCGTAAGCGGCGCAGTGGCATATGCCTACTTCATGGGGCTGGACGTCTCTGGATTGGAGCACTTAGTTGCCCATGGAGACATGGGATATTTTGTGTACAAACAGGATTGTGCCCTACGTCGCTTTCTCATCACTTCGCGCGGCTGGATGGGAATTGGTCCAGCGGCTACTCAACCTGGGCACGATGTTTGTATTTTCTTCGGAGCTGGGACCCCTTTCGTCGTCTGGCAGCTACCATCTGCAGGAGAACATCTCTACAGGCTTTGTGGTCCTTGCTATATTCCCGGAATCATGCAAGGAGAGGCGGTCGAAATGTTGGAAGCGGGAGAGTTCGAGAAGACAACCTTCAACCTGATCTGATTGAATGGCAATACCCATGGCTACATCATGTACATACAACTCATCTCTTACCAAACCAATCCCCAAACCAACCTCCACCCCAATCACACCACCCCATTCCCACCCACCCCCCCCTCCCCCTCCCTCAACCCAACCTGCCACGGCAACAGCCCCTCCGCCCCCCTCGCGGGCCCCACACTCCCGCCCACCCTCCTCCTCTCCCCCCACCCCTCAATCTCCTCCCTCCCGACCCAATTCCCATGCAGCCCCAACTTGAGCTTAAACGGCAGCCTCACGACCGCCAGCGGGCCCCTCGCCAAATCCCGCGCATCCAACACCACAACATCATTCCGCAGCACGTCCAGGCGATTGACCAGCGCCACGACGTACCCGTCGCCCTCGTCCACCGCCCCCCTCCTGGGGACAAACGTCGGTTCCTGAAACGTCGCGCGCGGGCCCGCCCAGTACGCGTCGCGGCGCCCCTGGTCGCCCCAGGTGAAGTGCGCGAGGACGTTGAACAATCCGCCGGCGGGCGGGCCGCAGGCGTCGAAGTCGTAGTGCCGGGCGGGGTCGACTTCGGCCTGCCAGAAGTGCGTGTACGGGCGGGTGACGCGGCGCGGGTCGATGCGGGAGAACTCGCCGTTGGTGCCTGGGAAGGTCGCGGTGGGGGTGACGCGGGAGTGTGAGGCGGCGTAAGGGTCGAGGGTCCAGCGGAGGGTGGGGCTGGAGAGCTTGTTGCGCTGGGCGAGGGAGGAGTTGGGCGTGCCCTCGGGCGGGAAGAAGAAGAAGACGTTGCCGTCGGCGACGGTGAGGTCGAGGACGATGTGCCCCGTGGACGCGTCTTCGTAGCAGCCGGCGACGTGGCCGTGGAAGCCTGGTGCGAGGTGTGTCAGTGAACCGGGCGGGGGAGGGGCGAGAAAGGGGGAGGAGAGGGGTTTTTTTCTTTTTTTTTTCAACGCTTACCGTTGTCGGCGCGGAGCCAGACGATGTCGTCGGGCTTGCCGCCGCGGCGCGGGACGATGCCGTACAGCTGGTCCTCGTGCGGGTCCCAGGCCCAGTGGTTGCCGCCGCGGCGCAGGCGGTCGAGCGAGCACTTCAGCGGCGTCATGGGGAGGACGAGGTAGTTCTCGCTGAGGCCGCAGTCGTGGATCATGCCGCAGAAGGGCGCCTTGTACCAGCACTCCTCCGTCTTCTTGCCGTCTGCGTCGATGGTGTAGACGACGATGTCGCAGGACGCGTCGTTGCCGTCCCCGCCGGCTTCGTAGCCGAAGCAGACCATCTCGCCCGTGGCCGGGTCGAGCTTCGGGTGCGCGGTGAAGGTGGGGGAGAGGACTTGGCCGTCGAAGTCGTACCGGCCGATGGTTTCGAGTGTGACGGGGTCCATGGCGAAGGGAGGGCCGTCTTCTTTGGTGGCGAGCAGGACGCCTCTCCAAAAGACGATGTTGGTGTTTGACGCGGTTCGAATGACTCCTTTTACACTCTCGTTGTCGGTGAATTTGTTTCGGTACCGTCCGAACAAGCTCTTCCGGGCCGCTCTTTCGTGGTTGAAGCGATCTGTGCGGACGTAACGGTGTTTGAAATGGGCATGTCCATTTTGGATCTGGATCGCCGTCACTGCTCCATCTCCGTTGAAGTGGAGGTCGTCCTCGAACAGGGGCGGGAACTGGTGGTCCGGCTGGATGCGGTAGAAGGTGCCATCGATATCCTTTGGAATCTCGCCCTCGACCTCGAGCTCGAAGATGTCGCCCTCAAAGCGCGAAGGCTTGTTGAAGCCGCTGAAGGCCAGTGTTTCCGGGAACTTCACCTCGTCGCCGACCTTGACGCCGTTGACATAATTGCGCTTCTCAACCTCTCCGGCAATGTCGTGGATGTGTGCCATTAGTACCGCCGTTGGTCAGTGGCTCAAGTTCCAGGGTGTTGCCATCAGACACATAAAAGCGCTGTCGCATTGACAGAATGCAAAGCTTCGGGTGGATCAACCCGAGTGCGGGGGACAATGCATGTGCGAATGTAGGAAGAATTACCCCGCAGCACAACATGCCCCTCTTGATTATCGATCAAATGGACGGTCCTTGCTCTCGTGACCTTTTCTCTTGAGATTTCGGCAAGTCGGGTTCGGCATTTGTTAAGGTTGCGGGTGCTTGCTTCTCCCCGTAGCACTGCCGAAGCTTAATCTGAACAATACCAGACTTACTGCACGTCAGCATTCTGGTCGTACATGCGCCAATCTGTATTTCCATTCCTCACTCCTCCAATGGCAATTTGAATAGCCTGATGGCATTTCTCCTTCCAACCGCATCCTTCTCGGCTTCCTTTAGATCATTGGTCCTCCACCACTGCTGTCCTTCCTCGATGGTATCGTACGGTGTATCTGAGAATCATGAGCGTGGAAAACCCTGCGGAACGGCAATCTCACCAATTGCGTAGAGACACCTGTCCAACCCAATTTCGTTGATGCAAAACTTGAGACCGGCCGTGTTGAAGTTGCCCGAGGTCGTGATATGCACGTTGTGCTTGAAGTAGTACGTGTAGTCCTGCTTCGACGGCCGCGTCTTCCGCTTCTGCGGTTTGTTGAGCCAATGGTCGGCGCGCCACAAGTTGAACGGGATGCTTCAACGTCGTCAGCCAGCCGCTCTTCTTCCGAACACGAAGACTCACTTCTCTCCCAAATGGCCGGCGATGATCTGAACGCGGGGAAAGCGATCAAAGACGCCTTGGCAACATCAATCAGCACCCGGCCCCCGAACCAAGACACAAAACAGACTCACCACCCGAGCAAACGGCATACACATGCCAGCTCAGGTCCAGATGGAAGCTGCACCCCGCGCCCAGCATCTGGCTCCTCCCCTTGTACGCGCCGCCGGCGCCGCGCCCCGTCTCCAGCTCGGCCAACGGCGGGTACCGGGGATGGAAGTACACGGGCACGTCGAGCTCCTGCACCGTCCGCCAAAAGACGTCGAAGGCGTCGGTGTCGAAGTGCGTGCGGCCGGCGCCGTCCGGGCCGGTCGCCTGCCAGTCGTTCACCAGAGCCCCGAACATGCCCAGCGCCTCGACGCAGCGCCGCAGCTCGCCCGCCGCCTGCGCGGGGTCGTGCATCGAGACGGCGGCCAAGGCGCCGAAACGCGTCGGGTTCTTCTGGACTGTTTCGAGCGTACTTACGTGTCAGCGGCGACGTATCACATGTCAAGTGCAGACGACGACAACAACAACACCACTCACTCACTCACCCTCTCCAGCAAGCCAATCGTTGGCCTCGCGCGCCACGCGCTCCGCCTCCTCCCTGACGTGCTCGCCCTGCGCGCCCGGGCTGGTCAGGCTGAGCAGCATGTACTCGACGCCCTCGGCGTCCATGGCGCGCAGGCGGGCGCCGTGGATGTCGGAGAGGCGGGCGCCGTGGGCGGCGACGCCGGCGGCGACGTCCGAGCCCGGCGCCAGGATGGGTTGCCATTGGGCGAGCGTGTGGTGCTGGGAGGGCGGGATGACGGCCTCCTCGATGGCGATGGTGCCGGGGCGCTTCATCGTGGGTGGGCAGGTGCGGGTTGGTGTGGTGTGGTGTGGTGTGGGGAGAGGCGCGTGGAGAGGGTTATACTTATCCTTTCGGCCTGCTCGGTTGGATGGTGCCGAGGCTGAGGGGGGGATGGATGGAGAGGGTAGTCGTGTCGTGTCGTTGGGCTTGCACGCCCCTCTTGATTGAGTGCCGCGTGCTGGAAGATGGCGGAAACACTTCACGAGTCTCGCATGCTCCGGGAATTTCACCATGCGTGCAATACGAGTTTCGACCAAGGCAACTTTGGCTCACATGCTGATAGCCCTGATCAGATTCCCACACGGGATGCCGTGCTCTACCCAGCTTCCGTATACCATCCCCAAAACATCGCCCAACCACCTAACGGCCATCGTCCAACGACAACGCCGGCTCCGCCGTCGCCACATCCTCCCCAAACGCCGGCGCCCTCAAATCATCCTCCTCAACCTCCTCGCCCGTCACGGGGTGCGGATAATGAAACGGGACGCACCGAGTATCAGGCCACAGCAGCTTCTGCTCGACGAGCTCATCCGGGCCGAGGGGATCAACAGGCCAAGTCGCGGCGGCAAACGGTACGTAATTCGGCGCCGTCGCGGCCCAGCCGGACGCGCACTCGCCGTGCCAAAAAGCGAAATAGCGGTACTTCCAGATCTTCCACACGCCGTCCTCCTTGATGTACTCGTTCTCGTACACGCCGCCCTCCCACCACTGGCGCGGCTCGCCCGCGGCGGTGCGGCCGCGCGGGTGCGCGTCGGCGACGCTGGCGTGCACGCCCGCGCTCATGAGGGCCCGCCACCGCCCCCGCGCGCGCTCGCCCGACGGCGAGACGTCGATGATGTCTTGCATCATGGCGTGGTCCAGCAGGAAGCCGTGCACTGGCCCGTTGCGCCCGGCCACGAAGTTGCGCTGGAACCGGTCGATGTACAGGCGCCGCACGCCCGGCTTGCCTCTGTAGCGGCCGCCGAGGAACTCGACGATGGTGTCGGGGTGGTCGGCGAAGAGGTCGACGACCTGGTGTTGTCGTGTTTCTTGTCGTCAGCGGCGGACGGGTTTCGAGGGAGGGGTAGGTGTTGGTGCTTACCTGCTTGTACAGGCACTTGTCCAGGTAGTAGCCGTACTTGTGGTGGAGCTTTCGCACCTCGGCCTCGTCTGTTGGGTTCGTGGCGGGCGCGTGTCAGAAGATTTCTCTACCCCATGCTACCCGTCGTGCCGCGCGGGATGTCGTTTTCCAAATACCTTGAACCTTGTTGACCCGCTTGGTGAGAGCCTCGACCTGCTCTTGCAGCTTGGCTACCTGATCCTCGGCCATGCTGCGTGGATTGTGCCAGGGAAGCCCCGATGGTCGAACTCTGGCGCGCGAGAGGGTCCAATACTCTTTATGCGGGCTGCGCTTCGGCTGGCAAATGGTGCCATGGCGGATGAGGCCCTGTGTTCCCCGCTCACGGGGCGAGTGATTGCTGTAACATGGCGGAGGTGTTCGGGAGGATGGTACCGATGAGAGTACGGGGATGAGTGTGCTGCCCCACCCCCGCATTTACTACTTACCCTGCAGATCTGCCGTGTGTTGATCCCCACTTCGTGCTGTTAACAAGACGCATGTGCGAGCTGGAGTGGTCTTCATGTTCCTGGTGATGTGCGGTGATTGCAGAAATCCACGTAGGACGCATCCGCAGAATCCGTCAACACCTCCTCGTGTTGGAAAGCTTGTTGATGGTTAGTGTTGGAAAAATTGATTGTTCCTGCACAGTCCCTCGTGACGCCATTGGCCATACTCTGCCGCGAGCTCTAATAGAGTTCGAGGTCCAAACACCCCAGAGCTGAACAAAGCCGCGGATCAACACACGACCCCTGCATTAGCTTCCCCGCATTATCAACCCTCTTGGCGGCGGCCATTACCCTCACCTTCCCATCACTCCACCTCTCCTCCCTCGGAAGCATCGCACCCGCCGCCATGCCGACTCCACACCATGACTCAGGCGGCAAGGCCAAGAGCAGCCGGCAGAACGTCCGAAAGAAGCGGACAGCTGTGAGCTGCGACCGGTGCAAGAGCCGCAAGACAAAGGTAACGAGCTCCGACGAGGTACACTCAATTCCGCTCACACGGCCACCTGCAGTGCATAGATCCAGGTACCGACCAGTAATGAAAACCACCCCCCACTCCCAGCCAACCACAACCGCAGTCCCCGGCCCCTGCCACTACTGCGCCAGCATCAACGCGCCGTGCAAGACGGACCTCAACCGGCGCAAGAAGCGCCCCTACTACCACGTGTCGGAAGAAGAGTACCGGTGCATGACGACCATCCTGCGCCACTACCTCCCCGATCTCGAGTTCAGCCTGCCCGCGCTCAAGGCGCTGTGCCAGCGGCTCGAGGGGCTGGAAGACGAGTCCGGCAGGCCGACGCCGGTTCCGACGCCGACGCCGACCGCCACCACCGCTCACGATGAAGACGTTTTCGGTTCCGAGGATCGTGGCGCGGCGAGGAACGGCGGGGACGGTGGTGGACGCCAGGGTTTGGAGGATGACGGGGGGCGCTGTGGAGACGGCGTCGACGGGGAAGGAGACGGAGGAGAGGAGGAGGAGAGTGATCCCAGCATGCGGGAGATCCAGGCGCTGCAGGAGCGGCTGGGGTGCCTGATGATCGACTCGCGGGGAAACTACAGCAAGTCCCACTCCTCCCCCAGCATTCATTCCCCCCGTCACCGTGCTGAGGGAAAAGGAAAAAAACAGGACACGTCGGGACCGACTCGTCGATCGGCTTCAACGCCGCGATCCGCATGATCAAGGGCGCAGACCGGTGCGATCAGTCGCCAGACGGATCAAACCCGCCGGGGCCCAGGAGCGACGACGACGACGACGACGACGACGACGGTGGCGGCGGCGGCGGCGGCGGGCCCGACGTCATCATCCAGCCGCTGGCCACGACGAGCCTGCCGCCGGCGACGCCCGAGAGCTCCGTGGGGGGCGGCGGCAGCAGCGTGGACAGCTACTGCAGCGGTTCATCCCAGCAACAACAACCGCAGCAAGTCTTCCTCCCGCCGCTCGAGCACGCGTCGGCGAGCGTGCAGCGCTACTTCGACGAGGTGCACTGCCTGTACTGGCTCTTCTCGACCGAGCAGTTCCACGAGCGCGTGCACGAGACGTACATGACGGGCGGCGTGTTCGCGGGGGCGTCGTGGCTGTGCTGCTTGTATTCCATCTTCGCCATCGGCAGCGCGGGGGACGATCGAGTGGAAGAAGTAGTCGCGGGGCCGGAGAGGAAGACGAAGAAGATGATGAAGAAGAAGTCGTCGGCCGAGTATCTCGTGCTGGCCAAGGCGTTGGTGCCGCAGGTCATCGACGAGGCCGACGTGGACAGCGTCAGGGCGCTGAGCCTGCTCGTATGTATATATACGTACTTACTTACTGTTCACCGGCTGACGTTTTCTTCTTCTCCCTTTGCAGGCCCTCGCGCTCCAGACCGAGTGCTACACCAACGCGGCCTACCTCTACGTCGGCACCGCCGTGCGCACGGCGTACACGCTGGGGCTGCACGTCGAGCGGGCGGCGCCGCCGACGCGCGGCCGGCTGGAGCGCGAGCAGAACCGCCGCATCTGGTGGACGCTGTACGTGCTGGACTACGAGATGGCCCACCGGTACGGCAACCCGTGCGCCGTCGTCGACGACGGGCCGGGGGAGGAGGTGCAGGACGACGTCTGGCGGGTGCAGATGCCGTCGGAGCAGGTACGTTCCCTTCCCCCACACCCCAGCAAAACGCCGCCGCCAACCCACTCACCACTCACCACCCCCGCAGATCCTCACCCCCGGCCCCACAACCCCCCTCTCCTTCCTCCCCTCCCTCTCCCGCCTCTGCGCCATCTCGCGCCGCATCCGCACAACCCTGCACAACACCACCACCACCACCACCACGACCACCAACTCGCAACAGCACCGCCCCCAGATCCGCACCCTCCTCGCCTCCCTGCGGCGCTGGCACGCGACGCTGCCCTCGCACCTCGCGCAGGCGGCGCTCGCGCACACGGCGCCGGCGCACCGCCGCGCCGTCGGCGTGCTGCACGCGCGCTACTGGGCCGACGTCGTGCTGGCGACGCGGCCGTTTTTGCTGTGGCGGGCGTTGGGGGTGGTGAGGGATCGGCGGCGACGGCGGGGGAAACAATATGAACGGCGGCGGGAACGACGGGATTGTGGGTGGGAAAGTGGGCGGGGCACGAACGGGATGAGGGTGGAAAGGCGCGACGGAGAGAGGGATGGGGATGGTGGAGATGTTGGGGGCGTGGAGGGGGGGAGGCGGTGTCGGCTGTTTAAGGAGATGTCGGCGGTGTGTGTGGATGCGGCGGGGAGGGGGTTGGGGGTTATGCGGGAGATGGTGAGTGGTGGTGGTGGTGGGGGTGGGGGTGGGGGTGGGCAGGCGGCGGCGTCTTCGCTGAGCAGCTTGGTTAACTTTGACTGTACGAATTTGTTGGAGCTGGTGCAGGTGTTTCGGTTGGCGATGGTGTTGGAGGAGGAGGAGGAGGAAGAAGAAGAAGGACAAGAGGATGGGTGGGAGGTGGAAGGAAAAGGGGGAAAGGGGACATCCGCTTCATTCGTTTTCCCGTCGTCGTCGTCGCTGCCGGTGGCGGATGGATCGTGCTGTTGTGCTGGGGCAGAAGAAAAAGACGCGGCCGGGGGCGCGTGGGAGCAACAGTATCAGCAGAAAGGAAGGGAGAAGTGGACGCAGCTGATCCTCGAGGCGGTCCAGATCATGCGCGGGATGGAGCAGGTGGGATGGACGGCGAGGGCGCTGCCGGAGCTGTCGGCGCAGCTGCGCGAGTGCGGCATCTTGGATGGTGGTGGGGAAGACTGCGGGGGGGATGGCGAGCTTGCGCCGCCGCTGGGCATGGAGGAGATGATGAGGGATGCGATGATGGGGCAGCGGGATGATGCTGGTGAGGGTGGAGGGTTCGCGACTGGCGGCGGGGTTGAGGGCATGGAGGTGGACGATGCTTTCTTCCTGGTCGGCGACGGTGGAGTTGGTGGATTCGGGGACACGTACAACAGCGCGTTGTTCCTGGGCATGGATTTCACCGACGGGCGCTGTTAGGGGTGGGTGTGGCGCGATAGCGTGGCTAGTACTAGGTCAATGGAGAAGTCCGTATTCGGCGAGGTGCATCTCGATTCTCACGCGGGACGGTGGAACTTGCCTTTCCACCATCTCCTACCTAACCGATCGAGAACGGGCTACAGAGGTCCTGATCCATATCACCGACAGAAACGGACATGCCGTGTTTCAGCAGAATTGTCAACTGTCGTCACATGGGCTCAGGCAGGCGGCCTGGCGACAAGGAATGAAACAAGGATGCCGGCGATCGCCTCCGGGGTCATGCCCCCGCATCCTCAACCCCAAACGCCCTGATACTGAAGTATACAACTCGAGCAAGAAGAAAAGTTAGAAGGTCCCCGGCATTAGCCACACTCAAGCGGAGCATGCTCCGGGCCAAGTTATATCCGCACACTAGTGGACATCTCGCAAGCCACGGGGCAGTAGGACCGAGAGAAGAACAATGCAGCCACGCGATTTGCATGTTCGGCTGCGCGGCGGGAGCGGCATGGGCGGCATGGCACAAGAATACTTGGCCGATCTCGTATAGGTAGCAGCGTTGAGGCTTCGGGCAGATCTGGATGCGCATCCTTGGCCCGACCCGGCTAGACGCAGCCGCCCTCAGCCAGCCCGGCGAGCCGCTAGCATCTCTAGCCACCAGCAGCCGCGCCGAGCCTCTCCCTGCATTTCGCGGGCCGCCAGCCAATGGCGGAACATGTCCGCTTCCAGCCTTGAGAGGCCCTTTTCCATGGTTCAACTATTGGCATGAAACCTGAGTCGCGTCTTTGGGGGCGAAGGGGGCCGACTAGGTTTTACTGGTGGTGGAATTGCCTCCGTTGCTGCTCTTGTCTCATCAAGCGCCGCTGTCCCTGCTCCTTCAACACCAAGTGCGTGCCTTCACTGCTCCCGTCCCGCCCGGCAACCACGTGGAAGAAACATCGACCAGAGGATGGGTGGCGGCCTTAGCCCTCCGCCTGCTCTTCTCCTCGAGTGGGCGACCAATCGGGCCCAGTTTCCGTACGGCGAACGGCGCAATCCCTTCGTCATCGTCCTCGCAGCCGTGCTGCTTGTCGCTACGCTGGCCGTGGTGGCCGCAAGACTGTGGGCGCGCTGCAAGATCAGACGCAACGCCGGGCTGGACGACTGGCTGGTCCTGGCAACAATTGTATGTGGCCCCGGACCTCATCGTGCGGAGCATGTTCACTGATGGCCAACAGCCCCTCCTTCTCGGCTACGACGCCTGCCACTTTCTAGGTACGCGACCCAGCCGCAGCCTGCCCGCTCCATCTAACCCTCCCATCCAGGCTTCTTCCTCTATGGCGTCGACCGCCACGCGTGGGAGGTCACGGCCGACCAGGCGGTCAAGGTCCGCATCGTCACCTGGGGCATATCGATGGGCTACATGCTCATCACGTCGCTGGTCAAGATCTCGATCCTCATGTTCTACCGCCGGCTGAGCGAGGGCAGCGTGACGCGGTCGTGGGTGTGGACGGTGCGCGTCTTCATCGCCTTCGTCATCCTGTACGGCATCGTCTTCACCCTCATGCTGTTCGTCGACTGCCGCCCCATGCACGCCTTCTGGTACCGCATGGACCCCGCGTGGGCCGCGACCAACGACCACACGTGCATCGACGAGGGCGCCGACTTCATCGCCTCGGCCGTCATCAGCGTCGTCACCGACGCCGCCGTGTGCATCCTCCCGCTGCTCGTCGTGCGCCGGCTGCAGATGCCGCGGAAGCAGAAATGGGCACTGGGCGCGCTATTCGCCGTCGGTTTCTTGTCAGTCACACCATCCCTCCCCCCGTCCTGCACCGCAAACTGATATCCTCCCCCAGCCTGTGCTTCTGCGGCATCATGCGCATCGTCTACATCTACGAAATCTACTACACGACCTACGACACGACCTGGGCCGCGACGACGGTGTGGTCGTGGACGCTCGTCGAGACGCACTTCGCCGTCATCTGCGCGTCCGCGCCCGCCCTCAAGCTGTTCGTCCGCCGCTACCTGCAGTCCACCCACGGCCACGGCTCGAGCTACACGACGGCGACGCCCCAGCGCAACGACTACAGCAACTTCGGCAGCAGCGCCGAGCTGGGCGCCATGAAGCCCGGCCGCAGCAAGGACGTCGACGACGGCGACGGCGAGGCCATCTACATGGCCGACATGCTCGCGTTCGACAAGGCGGCGGCGGATGATGATGCGCATGCGCGTGCCGAGGCGGATCGTCGGCGGGCGGGGAGGAAGACGAGCAAGGGGTTGTTGCCGTTGTTTTCGACGACGACGGCGGGCGGGGATGCGAGTCTCAAGTCGTCCGTGTCTGTGATGGTGACGGGGGAGGAGGAGCGGGGGAGGGCGTTGAGCGGGAGCAGTGGCGACGCGCACGGCGTGGGGGAGGCGCGGTCGACCAGGAGCATGGTGAGGAGTCGGGGGAGCACCGACAGCATACTGGAGACGCGGGCACGAACGTAAATGTCTGGCATACTCGGGCGGCGTTGTCTTTTCCTTTGTCAGCTGTACCATACCGGCATTTTACGTTGCTGTTGTTGCGCAGGCCATTGAGCACTGATGCTGATTTCTTTTGTTTACCACAGCTTAATCTTAGGTCTTGAACCTGCATTCAACCTGCTAAAAGGATTCTTTCGACGTTGAAAGCCAGCACAGACAGATCTGCGGCTTAGCAGCTTTTCTATTCTTATGACTAGCCTTAATAACGCCGCTCATGTACTAGTGTAAATCAAAAGCGCGGGGTACCTGATTTTAGTAGAGGGCCTTATGGACGGAGACGAGTCAGTCACGAATCAAGGAAGTCCACAATGCTTGGCTTCTGCTTAATCGCATGATCGACGACGACTCAGTGGTTGGCGTCAATCTTACTCGCGGGAAAAGCGCATACATGCACGTTCTGATACTGACGTGAAACCGGTAGGTACCTCTCGTGAATTAATGTTGCGACTTTACAATGACTTCAATCTTGGGGCATTGGTTCGTTTTGGCTGAAGAATCTTGACATCGTTGATCTCTGCAACTGCGCTTTGAGGTCCCTTTATTAAGATATCCCGACCCGTAGCCAAGTTGATGCCGACAGTTGCGTCGTTGCGCACATCGTGCTCAAAATAGCCCATACGCCCGAATGTGATGACTCCATGTCTTTGACGCAGGATGAAGCACTCCTCGTTGCCGTGCTGTTGATTCCGAGGACGAAAGCAAATACCATTGCGCTGCTCGGTATGAAAAGCTCGAAGCTGCTGTCTAATAGTGGTATATCACGCTCTAATACAGGCTCGATTTTGCCTGTGAGAAGTTTAACAACCAGTGCAAAGCAATAGCGATCGTAGTCGTTGTATGTCCCCAGCCCTTCCAGACCGGCCTGATGTTCCTTTGACAGACTGTTCCATAGGTGTTTCACACTTTCCATCGGGATCAGGGTATCGGAAATCTTTACCAAGAGTAAGAGGTTGATTTTTCTCATCAGTGAGAGACGTCTTCTTGCATTCGCAGAAATGTGGATGGAGTTCTCATAAGAAGCGAAAGTACCTTCATCAGGAGTGCGGGCTTGAGCGGATTCTTCAAACGCGGGCAAGTGAACGTTCTGATATGAGTCTTGTGCTCGAGCTGGTCCATTGAGGAGAAGGAGGCAACGTGTCTGGCATCTTCAGCGACTTCACAACCTTCTCGCCATTTCCTTCTTTACTGGTGGAAACAGGCTCAAGTCCCTCGCTGACAACCATGTTCGGTTAAGATAATGAATTCTCCCATCTCTCCACCCTTCCGATACCCCAGTCCCATTAAGCCCCACGCAACTCGCGCACACAACCCCCCATCGATTGCACAGCGCCATCCGCCACCCCCAAACTCCACATGGCATAGGAACCACTCCCGACGCCACTCCCAACCCACACCCACCACCAAAAAAAAGCCAGCCCGCCCCGCCCCGCCCCGCACCCATCCCCACACCACCCAAAAATGACCGCATCATCATCGTCCCCCCCTACCCACCCACCTACTCCACAACCCTCTCCACCACCCCCATCCCCCGCCCCCCCACCACCCCCAAAAACGCCTCCATATCCCGCTCCCCCAACCTAACCAAAACCTCCCAGTCTTCCCCACCGTTCCCCTTCGCCCCACCCCTCCGCGGCAACACCACCGCCGCGCCCTCGCCCACACACCACGGTTTGCGAATCCACTCCGCCTTGACCCCTTCATCGTCACCACCACCACCAACGCCACCGTCACCGACGCCACCGCCGGGAACGCCGGGAACGCCATCACCACCGGGAACACCGACGCCAGGAACGCCGTCACCGACGCCGGGAACGCACCACCCCACATCCGCGCCGAACGCGACCCAGCTCGTGGCGAAGACGCCGGAATGGGGGAGGTCCAGCTTGCGGCCGAGGACGGCGAGGAGGCGGGTGGGGTCGGGCAGGGAGGACCAGGCGGCGATGCGGCGCTGGATGGATGGCGGGTTGTTGACGGCGGCGATGGAGGCGCGGATGGCGAGGGCGGCTGTTGTGAGGGTTTTGATTTTGTTGTTATTGTTATTGTTGGTGGTGGTGTTGTTGTTGTTGTTGGTGGTGGTGAAGGTGAAGGTGGTGATTGGGAGGGCGGCGATGGCGTACATGACGGCGTTGCCGAGGTAGGTGGGGGGGATGGCCGCCGTGGGTGGGTGGGCGGAGGGGGTGGAGGTGGGTTTGTTGCGGGCGTCGACGGCGGTGCAGAAGTGTGTGGTGGGTTGCTGGTTTTGCTGTTGCTGTTGCTGCTGCTGGTCGTCCGGACAGGTGGGGAGGAGGCGTGGTGCGCGCGCCCGGATGATGGCGGTCCAGAGGAGGGCGGAGAGCACGTCTTGGGTGGACACGAAGGCGGCGGGGGGCTGGGTGCGGCGGACCTCGGCCATGACGGCGGTTTTGAGCGTGGTGAGGGTCGAGGCGCGGATGGTCACGATGCGGGCGGTTGGCTCGCCGCCGCCGGCAGTAGGTAGTAGTAGGGGGTCCGGGAGTTCGAATTCGGGAATCGTAAGGGTGGTACTCGACGTCGTCTTCCGCTGCTGCTGCTGGTCGTCGTCGTCGTCGTCGTCGTCGTCGTCGTCGTCGTCGTCGTCCCCGCCGCTCGTCTCACCTCCGTTTCTCTGACCATCGACAGTAGTGGTAGCACCAACCCGCTCTCCCACCTCACACTCGGCCGCGACCTCGCCACCCCTCAAGCACCTCGCCAGCTCTTCAACCACCATCCCCGCCGCCACGCCATCCACGACCGGATGCGCATCCGCCACCGCCAGCAACAAGCCGCCGGGCACGAAGTTCGCCTGGACGCGCAAGACCGGAAACCCCACACCAACAGCCCTGTCGTCATCGTCATCGCCATCATCGTCCTCATCCAAACCCAACCCATCCTCCCCCCTCCCGCACAACACGCCGCAATCCAGCATCCTCGGCGGCACGCCCCCCGCCGCCAACTCTCCATACTCCATCTCGAAACCCAGCAATATCTGCGCGTGGAAAACGCGCGCCCGCACCGCATCGGGCGGGGGGTATTCGTAGCGCACCTCGACGACATTGTTGTTGTCGTTCTTGTTGCCGTCGACGTACCGCAGGCGCCCCGCCAGAAACGGCCACCGGCAAAGCACCTTCTGCACGGCCAGCCGGAGGGATGCCGTGGCGAGGCGCACCGTCGCGGGCCGCTGGTCGCCCATGGGCAGGCAGAAGATGCGCGGCGTGTACTTGCGGACTTGGACTTGGTCGAGCGGGCCGAGGTGAAGGATTCGGTGGTCTGGTGGCTTTGGGCTGTCGTCGTCGTCGGGCGGGAGGGGGGATAGGGCGGTGGCGGTGAGGAGGGTGGTTGAGGTGGTTTCGAGACCGGTGCTATGGGTATGGTTGTGTTGCTTGGCGGGATGGTCTGGGTGAGCGGCGGCGGCGGTGGCGGTGGCGGCCATGGCCATGTTTTGGCGCATGGATTCGAGGGTTGAGAGGATGGTGGGCATGGTGACGATGACGATGACGATGGCTACGACGACGGTGTTGAGGTCGACGAGGGGACTGGGCAGGTTGGCCGGCCTTGGTGGAAGGTAAGGCAAGATTCGGGTAAGAGTGTCCTGGGTTATCGGTGGCTCTTGGAAAAGCTGGTCGGTAAGTGACAGTGTTGCGGAGATGCAGGAGGACTGGACGTGGAAGGCCCTTGATATGAGGACGGGGAAAGTATGTGAATGTCAAGCACGGTTGAGCTCCCCGCGTGCCCCTAACACAAAAGGTACGTGATAGCCAATCAACAGGGACTTGTCCAGGTGGTGAACCCCAGGTGGAACACACAAGTGACGGGCTACGTGGTCAACGGCCACCTCGTGAAGATGACCACGCTCACTGCCTTTCAGAGAACGCCATTCGGGGCTCTGGAGCCTCACTGCGGCAACGCTTGTGGTTCATTCAGCAACCAAAGCAATGCGAAAGGACTTTTTGTTGTAGACGCAACCTCACCAGAAAATCACAGCTCAATGCGCTTCCAATCCAAAGTCACCACGAAACATTTGCGCACTGTTGACGAACGTCAGCCATACTCTATAAGCACTGGTCAGAGCATATCAAGTACGCACAGCGCCCGGCGAACATGTCAGTGACCCACTGCCAGTGTCAGCCGAGTAAGTGAGAACCGATCTTGCCGAAAAGCTCAACTCACTTTATCCACACCCCCTACGGATTTGATCCAATCACTCCAAACGACCAGATAAACTTTTGACACGCGTTCGATTACATATTACAGTTGGTGGTATCATACAGCCCGTCCAAAAACACTCCAAAAAAAAAAGTCCTATCCAGCAGGTACATCTCCTTTCTCCATCTCACTCACTCACCCCTTCCGATGCAGATGGAACTCGGTCCCCGTCTCGCTCCGATGCAGCCTCACCTCTGATTTATTCGCCCAATTGTTCAAGTCGCCCAACTTGCCGGAAGCCCACTCTCTCGGCCCGCCGCCTCCTTGGTTCTGCTGCCTCTCGTCGTCGACCATGCGGATCTGCAGCAGCGCCAGGGTCGAGCTCTTCCAGACGGCGACGCCGCTCGCGCTGCTCATGAAGATGGTGCCGAGCAGGAAGACGAGGGTGAGGCCCTCGAGCACGGCGGGGAAGATGAGCCACATCCAGCGCACGTGCACGTACGTCTGCGTCGTCCACGCCATGCCCTCGGCCACGCTGCGGTCGAACGAGTCGGAGCTCGCCAGGTTCGCCTGCTGCTTGCTCTGCGTGCGCAGCAGCAGCGTCATCGACTTGGCCAGCGCCGCCATCGTCGTGTTCTCGCCGCCGTGGTCGTTGTCGCCGAGCTGGTAGATGGCGTCCAGCACGTCCGACGTCGCGTACGATTCGCCCACCGACCCCGTCACGTTGCCATCCCACATGGTCCAGAAGTACTGCTCGATGGCGTTCCACGCGTAGCTCTCGATGGTGAAGGCTTGGCCGGTGTTGTCGGGCGTGATTGTTATGTTGTCCCCCGTGCTTGGCTGCGTACTGTTGCTGTAAGTATTGACGACGGTCTCGGTGAAGTTGCCGTCTTTGACGACGGCTTGGTATTCGTTCACGCAGCTGGTGGGGCCGGGTTAGCTTGCTGCGGGATTTGCGGGGACGAGGGGCCACGTACGCGTACAAAACGCACTCCATGGCTATAGCACCGAAGGCATGCGTTGACGAGGCATCATGAAGAGAGCGAATCGTCGTCAGCGTGGAAAGGGTTGCCTGAGTGTTGTTGAAGTTTATGGAATCGACAGCTCCAGTGGAGTTGATGTAGACCATGGGCAGGAATCCCGTCTGCAGCACAAAGTCGTTTGGCAACGTGTGATTGCATTGTTGCAACACGCCGAAATCTTCACATTTTGACGTCAGGCTCTCGGTGATGTTGGCGCATTTGGAGCACACGCCCAAGGACTGATAAGGCTCTGTCCAGGTGCAGTTGCCAGTCGGACAGTAAGGAGTGACATCGAAGTCGGCGAGAGGATCAGCACTGGTGTCGTAGAGCCCGGTCGAGATGGCCGCTTTCATGGAGAGAGTTGGATTCTTCACTGTGGAGCTGTCAGTGTCGTCCCTCATCACGAGCATTGACACGACTCACGGGCCATGATTCCACCGGGAGCGTAGTCGTTGTAAGTGCGCCCAATGGGTATAGTCGAATTGATCTCAGACGGGACCATCTTGATAGGGTAAGAGACGATTTGTTGAATAAACGGATCGACCGCCAAGCTGAAGACAGTAAGAAAGGCGCCGAGCTTGGCGAGGTGGCTGTGTGCCGTCAGCATCAGTCGTATAAATCCGGTGGGGCTCCAACGTACACGCCCTTAGTGCCCAAGAGCAGCTTCAGGCTCCCCCACATTCCTCGACTAGCCTCATCAAAGGTTTGGATATCCTTGAGAACGCCGGCCTTTTTGAACCACAGCCACTTTAACTGACTGATGCCCTCGGCAATGGGAACGACCATGGCTGCTTTGACAATAGTCGCCAATATGGAAATAAACGAGTTCAGGGTGATTGACAGGGGCCAGTGGGGAAGCGGGCGGCCGTCGGTGAGGATTAGAGTGGCGACGAGAACGGCCATGGCGATGGCGCTGATGACCCAGGCAAGAAGCTCGAAGAGCCACCAGCCGTTGACGACATCGGCAAGACCGGCTGATGGAGGCGGACGCGGCGGCAACTCTGGGGTGAGAGGGGTTGGAGGCTCGTCGCCAACGGCGCCGGAGCGGTATCCACGGCCTTCGTCTCGCTTCATGTCGCCCAGCTCGACGTAGCTGCCGGCGTTGGCGTTCGGGTTCAGCGGCGACGGGCTCCCGAGGGACGAAAGAGCCGGCGACTTTCTCATGGCTTAGCGGACTGGATGGATGGTCATGGTACGGAGTGGCCCGGCCTCACCTTGGGGACTCCGATATGCATTCTGGAAGTAGCGCCACAACTACTGCGGAGGCTTGGAACATCGTGAAAGAGGGTGGCGCTTGCTCGAGTTTTGTCGGTAGCGGACGATCAACATACGCTAGGAGACATTGTGTCAGAGCTTCGGTGTAGCAACGGCGCGGACACCAGCCTCAGACTGCAGCCGGGCCATGGTAGCACAATACGAGGTAGCACCGAAGCTCTCCCGATAGGGCTATAGGGCGCCGAGGGTCGCACGGCTTGATGAGCGGCTTGGACGGCAACGCGGCCAGAGCTGTGGCATTTGGATCGGGGTGTTCACGATATCTGGGAGTGGCCCAAGGCGGCCCAGAGACCCAGGGCGGCGCCAACAAAGCCGGTCACGGTGCGGTAGGCGTTGTGCAGCGCCCAGAGGCGCACCAGCTCTCGGGTCGAGTGTGTCTCCTCGACGCGCAGGGTGGCAGGCTCATCTTTTCCCAGGCTTGTGGGCCTGGTGCTCACAGGACCGGCCAGCTTCTCGGCGCGCAGGCAGAGGGCGCCTATGACGGGGCGCATGATGGCGAAGGTGTGCACGGGCACGATGGCCGGCACCAGCACAGCGGCAACGGCGTAGAGAGCACACAGCGGGCGGCTCGACCTGGCCGAATAGGCAAGATAGCTGAACGACACGCACGACAGCACAAGCGGTGGAGGGGTGAGGTAGAAGCCCCGGACATAGGCAGTGCGCCAGTGGGCGATCAGGCGCGCTTCGTCGTCGTCGGGGGCGAGCAGCGACGGCACGACAGCTGTCGAAAAGGTGGCATTCTGGCCTGGAGCGGACACGATCAGCGCGTCGGGGAAGCGTGCGCGACGGAGCCGGCGCCCGACTGACCTGCCACGAACATGGAGGCGGTGATGCCGACGAATTGAGCAACCTGCACCCCGGAGACCATGATGAGCGTATACGAGCGGACGCGTGTGCAGGGAGGCGGGTGGTGGTGAGGATGGTCGTGCGTGGGGCTGGCAGAAGAAGGTGCGACGGCGCGCCCACCTGCCGTTTGTGTTGTCGGCGCAACCCCGCACCCGCCCCGATTGCTGTCCCTTCTTTTGTGTCTCCCTTCCCCGTCACGCCTCGCCGCTCAGCACGTTGCGATTCTCCGCCCCCGGCGCCAATGGCCATGGGCCCGCCAGCCGCGATGCCGCCGATCCGCCGACCTTGCGAGTGCCCGGGATGCCTCGCCGCTCGTGCCCGACTCGGAGATGGCACAATCACTCTCTCCAAGCCTGCCCCTGAGTCCACCACAGCATGCCGTCGCCGGGTGGAGCTCCGCCCAAGATCATCTCTCGTATTTAAATACACCAAGATTGCCCCGAGCAAGCTGACGACGCCGTCCAGACGAGCCTGAATCACGCCGCAATTGAAGCCTGCATGTCAAGGCGAACGCCCTCTGCGTTGGCATCAAGCCGCTGCGGACTGCCTGCTGCAAAGTCACAGCCAGCCTTGGCTCGCTTTCGAGCGCCTCTTTCGCCTATCGCAGCGTGCACAGACTGCTGAGCCGCATAGCCGCCGCCACGTCCTGAGAAATCCGCGAAGCCACCAACCGTGGTGATAGGACCGCCCCGCCCAGAAAGTTAATTTTTGCATCTTCTTCCCGCTCTTCTCGATTGGCCTGATCTCCGGCCGCAACGTCTCCGCCGGCAAGGAACCTCTGATCCGACCGGCCAACAGTTGGCCCAGAAGGAGATTAAGCGATCGCCGTCGCCGCCAATGGGATCATATCCTGCCCAGGTGGGTCCAACTGTGGCTGCGACTTTCCCCGTGGAGCCATCAGGCCGGCAGCCGTGGCAAGCGCCCTTGTCAGAATACGACCAATCAAAATCCCGTGCCTTGTTCGTCCAACACTGAAACTCCGTCGCCGATGCGGTCCGGTCCGCCAGATGCAGCCTACTCGTGTTTGCTCCCCTCTCCCTCGTGTCCAGCCAGAGACTACGGCCGTCTTGCGCCTCAACACCATCGTGAAGTCCGCAGGAAGCAGTTGGCATTCCGTTTCAGCGCGCGGATCATGTCCAGCGCCACCGAGATCCCCGTCCGCAGGCGCTTATCAACAGCTCGGCACGGCCCCTGTCCCTGTGGCGCGCACCGCGTTTCGGGGAGCGATTCACGCTTCGAAACGCCCAGCTGAGGGCGCTTCCGCTTAGGGCTCATCCTTCATCAAACACCAAGCCCATCCTTCATTGGCGTGCGCAGCCGCCCTATGGGGCCGTTTCTGGGCGTTGGCTTTATAACGGAAATTCGCCCGCAACGCCTCTTTCTACCAACTCTCGGCTGGAACCTCTAACCCTCGTCACTGGCTTGACGCGGACGGTGCTTTACGCTCCTTTAAGCTCTCTTTGCTCCTCTGCGGGCTGTCCACTCCTTGTATCACATACAGTAACCACTCCTTTTTGCAATCATGCGCTTCTCCAGCTATCTCGCCGCTTTCGCGGGCGCCTCGTTGAGCTTGATCTCCGCCGTCAATGCCGAGTCCAAGGGTGTCTTCGCCCACTACATGGTACGCGTTGCATAAACATCATCCCATCCCGAGCCCTGGCTGACATCAGCTAGGTGTGCGGCCTCTCGTCGGTCGAGCAGGCTCAGACTGACGTCCGTGACGCCAAAAACCTGGGTGTGGATGCCTTCGCGCTCAATGTCCAGAATGTCGTCGACTCTTGGGCTACCAGCGCCATCGAGTACCTCTTCCAAGCTGCTGCCGAGAATGACTTCCACCTCTTCTTCTCCTTCGACATGGCCGTGTTGAACGAGCAGGACCCCGGCTCCTTCCTGCCCATCTTCGAGCAGTATGCCGCCAACGACACGTACTACAAGCACGATGGCAAGCCTTTCGTCACCACCTTCAACGGCGGCATCATGTCCAACGGTGGCGACTGGACCAGGAAGCTCCGCGACGGCATCGAGGCCGATGGTTTCGAGCCTTACTTCATCTCCGACTTCGGCCTGTACAGCAGCGAGAGCGCCTCGGCCAGCGAGAGCCTTATGGGTTCGCTGCAGACTTACTCCGCTGTCGACGGCGTCTTCAGCTGGGAGACTGCCTGGCCCGCGCAGGATGATGGCATCGCCAGCATTCTCAGCTCCGTCACTGACAAGGTCGGCCTTGACGCTGCCCACGCCACGGGAAAGTCCTACCTGATGCGTAAGTCATGAGCCAGCCCTTCTTCCCCTGAACAACGGCTCACGTGCTGTCCTCTAGCTCTCTCCTCCCACCAGTTCAAGCACATTGACGGTCTCGGCAACTGGTACCGCCGCGGCGAGCTCACCCTCCCCAACCGCATGACGCAGATCCTCGACCTCGAGCCCGAGTTCGTCATGCTCCTTACGTGGAACGACGCGGGCGAGTCGCACTACATCGGCAACGTGTGGCCCGAGTCCATCTCGACCAGCGACGCGACGCAAAAGTACGTGGACAAGTTCGACCACTCGGGCTGGCAGGACATCATCTCGCCCTTCATCGCGGCCTACAAGAACAATGCCAAGACGGCGGCCGACATTGTGCCCGCCAACGGCAACTTCACCGGCGCCATGTGGTACCGCCCGCTGCTCAAGGACGCGTCCTGCAGCGGCGACTACCTCGGCAAGCCGGTGGGCTGGGAGAACGCGCAGGACACGGTCAACTTCGCCATCATGCTGCCCGCCGACACCGAGGGCGTCAAGATCAACGTGTACAGCAACGACCAGCTGCTCAAGTCGTTCGACGGCAAGGCCGGCCTCAACGCCCAGGCCGTCCTGGGCATGACGACCGGCAAGCAGAGGGTCGAGCTTGTCGGCGCTGACGGCTCCGTCATTGGCGCCGGCCTCAGCCAGGAGGATGTCGCGGCCGACGCAGATTTCTGCAACTTCAACTACCACGTCGTTCACGTCGCGTAGAAACCTGAACGCACGCTTGGGCTTCTTGTTTGCGTGTTTTTTTCAACCTTCTTCTCGAGATACCTTCGTTACATTCGCTTCGTTGTCGCTCTTTTTTTTTATTTTAAAAAAAGATCAGCGGCCCCCTACTTTCTATTCTACCAGCCGAAGACTTATAGACCTTTTACCATCTTTTTTTCCCCGTTCGTTGCGAGGCCACTACGGCCAGCATCTTGATGATGGTTCACGATGAATCCAAAAAAAGACTTTCTATTTCTTCTCCGCAACGACGACGCCAAGTTCAAGTTCCACACCACAATGCATAACGTATCGTATCGGATTGATTTGCGGAAGCCGGCGGAGATTTGACGTCCCTGCTGCTCGCTCGTATCCTTGAGATTTCCCATCATCATCATCATCATCATCATCATCCCCCTATACCAAGACCGCCGGCCCCCCTTGGTGTGTGTGGGAAAACGAACGACGCGTGAGGCCGGGATCTGGGTTCTGTCCCCCTCCTCCCCGAGTCGAGGGATTTGAAGAAGAGCTGCGGCGGGCGCGCGGGAAAAGCCGCCGCCACGTTGGTCTGGATTCTTCCTTTTTTTCGCTTGGATGCCTGACCGTGGACTGACTCTTTGTGAAACGTGGTGGCGTTCTTGGTGGTGGCGGTGGCCAGCTTGGCTGTGGCTGGGGTTGTGGTTGTGGCTGTGGCTGTGTGTGGTGCGTGCTGATCAAATGGAGTGGGGGTGGGATGGGGTGAGGTGAGGTCCGTTCGCCGACGACAGTTGCTTGTGGTCGGTGAGGAAGCGAATGCGGGTAGGTAAGCACGGGTCTGCGCCTTCTCGGTCAGCCTCTTTTCCTGCTTTTTTGCCTTTTTGTTCTCATGCTCTTCTTGTTGGTGGAGAACTAAAAATATCGGGAAGGCTGATTGATTGCTGATGGCATGGCGAAAACGATGGAGCTGACCGCACAGGTAAAATCGGAAGTCAATTCCAGGTGGGGGGAGTATTGCTGTTTGAACTCATGAACTGAATGGATTGCTCCTCGTAGGGTCAGAGGGCAGAGAGAGCTATCTACGTGGCACTACCAATATACACGCTAAACCCTTTTGGGACGTGTTTCACATTCGTCTATTTACCGTGTGCTGTCGAACTCAAACAATTGCCTTGTGCGTTTTCGAATGAGGAGGTCGGAAAATGTATACTTGAGAAATGGTAGTGTGCTTGGAATAGACGATGTATAGTACATGTCTGCGTCGTTTGAATGGTGCGTTACTTAGCAAACATTGCAAGGCAGATTTGTAGTGACGCCCGTTCTAGTTCCGTATCATCGCATCCGGCGAACGCGCGTGCATAGCGGACGGCCCCGCACTGCGACCAATATTCTTACAGGCTGCTTATTATGCTGTGTCCATCTCATCAAAAGCTGAACTAAATAAATTAAAAAGTGTGCAACCCCTTTGCGTTGGGGGCGTGTAATCTGTGCTACTCCAAAAGCAATAGTTAGACCATCATGCAGCATTCAGCCTTGCCAAAGGTTGCCTTGGGGCCACAGTAAGGAGCTATATATGATCCCATCTCCTTTATGCCTATCGCCAAATCCTTAAGCATCAAAGTTCGCTTTTTGTGGCAAATCATCCAACATGTCCTCCTTTTCAATGGACACGATTCCTCAGCCTTCGGAACAAGCTGAAAATCCTCTTTTGAGACCGGACACCCGACTAGGTCAGACCCTAAACTAATTGAACCAAGATTTTATTTACTGACTCTTTTCAAGAGCGTTCGGAAAGTGATTTGAATCAAGGGGTTTCGAGCACGCTGGATGATGCTAGCTCTTCCAAGATCAAGCGCCTTTCTCCGCATGTGGCTGTGCTTATCATACCCTTTTGCTTCCTTGGTATAGAACCCGCGCGCTTTTCTATTATTTGTCTAACTTTCCCTTTAGTTTTAGGTGCTTATATCGGCAAGATAAACAAAACAGCACAATCAAGAACAGGGGACGCTGTGTTACAAGTCGCAAAATTGGCGGCCACCTTATGGCCAATTGCCTTCGCCGCGGTTGTCGGGCCTATGGTGAAGACCATCGCTTTGTATTCTGCCGAGAGAGGGACCAACCTTGGAGTAAGTTAACCCTTCCAGAAATCCTTTGAGGGTCCACACTCATGTCCTTTGCAGACACTTGAGGTACTCTCCGCAAGTCAAACGTTGGTCAGTACTCTTCGCGGGTGCTTCTCCATCCGGATCTTCAGCCTATGGATCTTCGTAGTTACCACAGTATGGGTGCTAAGTCCTGCCGGCGGCCAAGGCGTCCTCAGAGCTGTGGAGCTGCGGAAAAATCGTACCACCTCCGACATACGCCTCCAGTCCTACCCCATAAACAATGTCTCAGTTTCTGGACGCGCCTTTAGCGGTGCCTCTTCTGGGGCTTCCAGCTATAACGGATGGAGTGCCGCGTCAGTAGCAGCGATTTATGGTCCAGATGTTCAGCTTATCCATTCAAACGGATCAAGTAGTGAGTTTCAAAAGGCCGTTGAGAGGGCGGGGGGCGGTTCAGTAGCCATCGCTTCTACTAGGAGGGACCTCTGGAACAATGTGCGAGTTCCCTTTCTACATCTACTTCCCAGGTACAGAGGCGACCGTCCTTATGAATGGGTAGAGGTGCCCCCGAACGAAGTCCCGCCTTACGAGTCCCTGATCGGAATCCCCATGCGAGGAATTCCGTCAAGAGTTTCAGGCAATGCATCCATTATTATCAGCTCAAGCTACCAACATCTCACTGTAAGTATGCCTCAATTACACCAAAAATAGGGTTTTTACAGGCTAACGGACTCTAACAGTGTGGACCATGGCTCAACGAGACGGAATGGTTTTTGAACAATCCATCCGGTATTCCTTTAAGCACGATTACCAACGGAACCATAAACATTTCAAGCTCTGCTTATGACACAGGAGGATATCCAAACACCTTTTTGGGCCTTTTGAATGATATCCAGCGAAGCAAAGAAGTTGACACTGCGCGATGGGTGGAGCCAACCCGCAAGCAAGTTTTAGTGTTCGGTAGCAGGACCGGAAACCCAAACAATATGACCCTATGCGAGATCACCACTTCGTATGTCGACAGCAACGTATCCTGCACCAGATCATCAGACAATGGGGAAGCCTCATGTGGAGTCAAAGCGGTCCGGCACACGAGCGGTCTTCCGGTGTCCGGGAACCTGACCGCTTTAGATGAGCCAACCGCGGCGGCGAGCATGCTCCAGGCTATTCCTTTCGTCTTGTCCAGTCGACATCCAAGAGATCCAGGAACCCTCGACAAGCTACTGAAAGATCCCCTTTCGATATTTAAGGAAAAGTACGACACAAATACATGGTACTACGAAGATATGTCGTTGAACCTTTTCCAAGCACGCCTCGGCATGCTCCTGAACACCTTCATCCGCGCGTCCTATGATATGCCGAGCTTGGTCGGCATGAAAAGCATGACTTGGGACAACGAAACAGAATGGGCAAATACGACAGGTATCTGGACAGAATTCACCGAGGATATCTACGACATCCAGATCCCCTGGTTCACACTCTATATGGCATCGACTATCGTTTTGACGCTTTGCGGTCTGGTGAACGTCGTCCTCCGAACCATGATACGGGCCCCGGATTTCCTTGGAAGCATCTCGGCGCTCACGCGAGACACGCCGTTTGTCGATGCTCCCCCGGGCGGCAGCACCATGGACGGGACGGACCGCGCGAGGCTTCTGAAGGACAAGTGGGTCAGGATTCAAGACGTGAAGCCGGACGAGGAAGTCGGCAGGATTGCTTTCAGCGATGCAAAGGGTCCGGGCGGCTTACGAATCGGCAGACGGTACGAGTGAACTGCCTTAAGTGGGGCTGATGGGCTGAGTGTGCCGCGTTCAAGTCTTCTCCTTTCGACGCAGAGATTCAGCTTGTCAATCAGATTGAGCAAGTAGTATCCTCGCACCAGACTGCTTAGCCGTCAACGCTGTTAGTCCAAGGCAACAAACACTTGTCCGAGACGTCGAGTCCAAAGAGCACAACAATACTCAGGACCAATTATGGAAGAGCACATGCGCATGTTGCAACTCTTTGTATCAATAGCTAGCTAGCCGTGGACCGTATTCCTACTTATCTATGCAAAATACACCATGCATTTGTTGTGGTGGTTCGATGTCCTGTTTGGAGGGTTAGTGTACCCGTTGGGAGATCTTATGAAGCACATGTGACATGTGCGCTATACAGTTCCTCCTCCTTTGCGCCACATCTCGCTTGGAAACAAGACCGCTTCTGCTCCTCTTCTTTCTGCATCAAATCCTTATCACAACCGGATCAGCATGCTCAAGTCTGCTGCTCTTTCCGCCGCGTCCCTCGCAGCCAACCTAGCCTCAGGAGATGGATGTGCTCAATTGCACCACCACTTCGTCCAGCAAGATCCGGATATTGCTCACTTGGTACCCACGTCTCTGGCCTACTCTTGCTTGAAGGCGGTGCCCGTCGATGTTGCAGGCGATTCGCAGCTGCTCTCTGAGATTTACAACATCCTGACCTGGCAGTCAACACTGGCTTATCTCAAGGATCCACCCAAGGGATATCCCAATCCGCCCGTGGACCTCCTCGCAGGCTTGGAGGATATCAAGAAGGATGTTTCAAGCAACGGCTTCGAGAGCGAGTACGACGTGCAAAACGCCATCACTACCTTGCTCAACAAAGCATGTCAGTACCCCCACACCCCTGGAACTACAGCTCCGTCGCGCAGCCGATGGCTAGCGTGGATCTGTTTTTTTACTCATGTCATGGGTAGTTGAAGCTATCGTCCAGACGAGAGTATCGAATTAAAAATTCTACATACACGTCCGGACGATAGCTTCAACTGCCTATGTATTATTTTTTTCTTCTTTTCTCTAAGAACGAGCTAAGGCATAGTTACACCATTTTCTGCTATTCTGCGCGCTAGCCATCGGCTGCGAGAGGGGGCTGTATTGGTGAAAGCATGCTAATATTTGGTAGATGATGGACACTTGGATTACCGCGCCGACATCTCGAGCGTTATCCGTTTCAGCAAGCTTCCAAGCCGTGCCGATCTCGTCTCACTGTCCCTGGACGGCAAGTCACTTCCAAAGGTCTATCTGAAGAGTATGTTCCACCCCTACCACGCCGGCGAATCCAAGCTGACGAGGCCTAGCGGACATCGACGCCGTCCACTACGGCGCCAACTTCACCCCTTCACCAATCCAAACCATCAACGACCAGAGCGCCTACAGCTACCTCGTGGACTTCTCCGACACTGACGGCGGCTGCCACGATCCCGACGCCCGCTACCAAAACCTGTTCTACAACCCCGCGTCCGTGTCCCACAACAACGAGAGCGACGCCTACTTCACCACCGCCAACATCTATCTCGGCGACAACACGACGCTGATCCACGAAAACAGGACCAAGACCATCCTCGACAACTACGCCGTCCTCACCAGAAACTTCAGCGACATCGACAGCGCCGCCGCCTTCTCCTCGGCCTTCCTGACCGGCCCAACAGCCACTCCCACCTCGACCGCATCCGCGACATCCACCTCGTCGACGCCCCTGCCAACCGCCTACAACTACCCGCACCCGGTCCGAAAAGCGTCGGACAACAGCGTCTCGGGCTACTTCCTCAACAGCACGGGCCGCGACACCGTCGCCGTGCTCAGCAGCCCCACCTTCTTCCCCGCCAACATGAGCGAGTACCAAGCCGCAGTCTCCGCCTTCCTCGCCGCCGCGACGGCGGCCAACAAGACGCGGCTCATCATCGACCTGCGCCACAACGGCGGCGGCATGGTGGTCCTGGGCTTCGACCTCTTCAAGCAGCTGTTCCCGGCGCTCTCGCCGTACGGCGGCACGCGGCAGCGCGGCGCCGCCTCCATCAACGCCATGGGCCTCGTCACCAGCGCGGCCGCCGACGCCGCATTCGCCGGCGGCAACGACACGGCGCTGGAGGCCGTCCTCGACGTCCCGGCCGTCACCAGCGTCGCCGAGTTCTGGTACAGGTCGCGGCTGGACGCGCGCGGCCGCGCCTTCGCCGGCTGGCCCGCGCTGTTCGGGCCCGACGCGATGCACGGCGACGCCTTCACGCGCGTCGCGCGCTTCAACCTCAGCGACCACGAGCTCCTCGGCGTCAACGTCAGCGGCTACGGCAATCTGAGCAACATCCCGCCGCAGCCGTTCCGCGCCGCCGACATCGTCCTCCTGCAGGACGGCTACTGCGCCTCGACGTGCGCCATCTTCGCCGAGCTGGTCAAGACGCAGGCGCCGGGCGTGCGCTCCGTCGTCGTCGGCGGGCGGCCGTCGCCGTCGCCGTCGCAGCAGGGGCGGCAGGGGCAGCAGCAGCACGCGCCAGTCGCCGTCGGCGGCACCAAGGGCGCCGAGACGCTCAACTTCGGGCAGGTCGTCGCCAAAGCGGCGCAGGTCGTGAAGCTAGCAGGCGCGAACGAGAGCCAACTGCAACTACTCGACGACGCGGGCGTCGCGGCGCTCGCCGGGACGCAAGCGCTGCGGAAGCGCGTCGCCGTCGCCAACGCCGACGCCGCGACGGGCCAGCTGGCGGCGTCGCTCAACTACCGCAACAACCACCGCGAGGGCGACGCGTCGGACACGCCGCTGCAGTTCGTCGCCGACTACGCGGATTGCAGGCTGTGGTACACGCCGCCCATGCTGTACGATCCCGTGGCCGTGTGGGATGCCGTGCACGATGCCATGTGGGCGGACGGGGGTTATTCGTCGTGTGTCGCCGGTTCGACTGGGTGGGGGAATGTGTCGTCCATCCGCGGTGGTGGCGGTGGTGGTGGCGGGGATGCGGTGGAGATGAGTAGTGGTGCGGCGAATGTGGGCGGTATGGGCGGGTTTGGGTGGGCGGCGTTTGCTGGAGGCGTCGCTGTTGTGATGGCGTTGTTGTAGATGGATGGGGGTTGGGGGGCTGACTTGGTTCTGTTTCGCGGTGGTTGGAGGAGAGGGAGAGTGTGTGTGTGTGACGACGGAAGTCTTTACGATACCTAAGTTGATGGGATGAGGAATGAATTAGCTATTGTTATCATTGATGTTTCCCGCAGTGAATATCACTCCACAGCAGGTGACGAATGATGTTGGCCCACTTACATAGATACTGCATCACCATATTTACATGGGTAGTTGGATACAAGATCCAGACGTAAATGTAAGTTTTGAATGCACACAATTACGTCCGGGTCTTGTATACAACTATCCATCTGATGAGTATAGTAGAGCTTCTCTATGAGGCAGATGCGAGCGTGTCAGTATCTTTTGTCACCCTTCTGTAACTCGGTGCAACTGATGGCGCGGTGTTTTCCCCTTCTTTTTACAAAAATCAGTACGGATAGCCTACTCACCTACTAGTTACTACTACCGACCAAACCTCAACAGACCAACCCACCAAAAGAAGGGGAGGCATCACAGCCAGCAGAGACCCTACCCAACACAGGACTTACAGACCAAACCCAAACCGGACCTTCTATTCTTAGCAGGTAGACAGACACTTCTTCTTCTCCGTACTTCCAGAACAACACCTACCATACCACCACATACCACCATCGGGCACCACCACCACCGCCACCACCAACCCGCGCGCGCCCCAAGCCCGACCCAAATAGACGACGACGACGAACACTCAGCCCTACAGCCCCTGCCGACGGGCGGACCGCCCGATGAATAGTCAACGTGTACGTGCGCTGGCTGGCTGCTGCTGCCACCTACGTATGTACATACATACAAGCCTCAGCCATGTACGTGCGCCGCACCCGCACTACGCGTACTACTACTACCGTCAAAGGCACGTACATACGTTACAAGCCTCTCCCAGCGGCGGTGCCGGTGCCGGGTTGCCGGGTTCGCCGACGGCGGGGGGAGGCGGCCGACCAACAACAAGACGAGAATGAATGAAAAGAGAGCAGCACGTGGCACTGTTCTCGCGCACGTCGGTTGGGATCCAAGCTTTTTCTTCTTCTTCTTCTTCTTCTTCGTTCTTCTTCTTCTTCGACGGGGGACGGGCGGGGCGGGGGCCTTCGTTCCTTCCTTCCTTCCCTCCTTCAGGGCTGAAATAAGAAAGTTCGTTTGTTTGATTAAGGCACACGGACACGCGGACACGGACACCGGTAAGCAGTTAGTAGTAGTGGTGCTGCGTAGTGTGAGAATAGTAGTCAGTCGGCGCGCACGCGCCGCCGTCAAAGCGCAGCGCCGCGCAGCGCCCGAACGGAGAAGGCTGAGGAGGCTGAGGAGGAGGCTGATGATGAAGAGCAGTGGGAACAACGTCTGACACAGCCGGGAGAACAAGCCACCGTCGCGGCGAAGACCGTTGGGAAGAGGCGCTCGCTGCTCTGTCTTGGCGCGTCGGTCGGTTAGGTTGGAGGGCGGGCAGCGTAAGGGGGGTGGTGGTGGCGAGTCAAGGCGGCTTTAATATCGGGTCGGTCTGCGGTTCTGATGAGACCTTCTTGTGGCGAGTGGTGGTGGTGGTGGTGGTGGCTTGCTGCATCTGTGTACACTGCCGGGCTGAGACAATAATTGCCGTCGTGCAGCAGCAGTGCGTGAAGAAGGGCAACGCATTCTGGGATTCGCTGGGTGCGACGTGGCTGCTGCTACTGCCACTACTTATCGAAAGTGCCAGACGTATATATTGGTGTCGGCGGTCTGCTATGTGAGCGAGTTTCAGTTGAGCTTTTGTTTCAATGCTTGCTTCTTCCTCTGCCTCGCCTGTCTCTCATTCCTTCTGCAGAAGCCACACACACCGCACATGTGACGGCGGAGAAGCCCAAATGTTCAAGGGGCGGCGGGCAGGTTCTCGGACGAAGGCGAGACAAAAGCCGAGTCAGGCGGGCAGCGCAGTAGTGGTGGGCTTGGACGGCTTGGACGGCGGTGGTATTGTAACGAAACAGCGGTCCGTGTGAGGGCCGACACACAGAGCAGCAGTGGGAAGATGGTTACACGATGCGGAGCGTGCGCGCGTCGCATCATCCTGCCCTATGGGATATTTTTACCTTTGCACATACCGCCCTTTTGCCAGCGCAGACCGCCTGTCAGTCACCCCGGCGCGGGGCCAATCGAACGCCACCATTACGTCGTTGGGAAGGCTTCTAGAAGCTCGGGACTTGGTGTTCCATCATCCCTCGTGCATCTACCACCCACCGCATACCCGAGCACCCGGGGGAGGGACGGCTAGGCGTAGGGCGTGCGAGCGCGAGCCACCCTCCCACTGCACCGGGCAGCCGCCTTTCGTTCTCTCTTCCTTCCTTCCTCCCTGGTCATGATGGTGGAAAAGCGACGATGAAGCGACGACTGATGGAACACCCGGCGAAAGCAGGGGGAAAGGATCATCACCTCTCGTACAAATCCCGACCCGGGGCCCCACCTTCCCTACTCGCGCGGGAACGAGACATCAGGCATCGTACGGATCACGGGCGAGCGTTCCGCTGGTCTTCTGTTTCGCTCCAACTTCTTCCCCGTTTGCGTTCGCTCGTGACTCGGCGTTTCATCGCCTGCTGCCCGCCCTCCCTCCCCCCGTTTTTTTTTTCGCCGCCTCGTGTCGTCGTTGTTGCATCGTGTCCGGCAGTCACACGTCGTCCGTTCGGCAAACGTACGTGGGGACTCTCTGTCGATGCATTATTCGACCGAAACTCCTGACCTCCGACCCTAAGCCGTCCCGTCCCCTCTTCTCTCTTTGACTCGGAAACCGACGGGGAAAGAGAAAAACGGCCGTGGGTGGTTTAGTGATGGTTTGGGACCGTTCGTGCCCCGCTAGGTCGGTAGCGTTCGCCGGGTGCGAAAGAAGCCGAGTCGTAACGTAACTGCCCCGGCCGTTAGCGTGTGGTCCGGTGGGCGGGCGAACTGCCTGGTGCGTTGCGGGCGGAGCCAAGAGCGAGAAGAGCACGGGACACCCCAGCAGGTGAAGCTAACGCACGAGGGGTGGGCGGGCGGGACGTGCCCGCGGCCCTAAAGACGACGGATGGGACGTTCTGTTAGTCAGCGACAATACCGGTACGTAGTGCTTCCAACTAAACTAGTACCAACGTCGGCAAAGGCGAGCGGCGAGCGGAAAACAAATCGGTTGTCGGCACTTCTTTTTTTGGTGGGGGGACTAATTTCCACCGTCCCAGCGCCACCGCCGTCAGCTGTCGACGGCTGCGACAGCTGTGGTTGCTGTGTTGTTCCTGCGTCGCCCGCCAGGATCAGATAGGCGGACGCCAGCGCCACTTCCATCGCGAAGGCGAATGATCGAGTGGGCGGGAAAAAGGTTCTCACATCAGCGTCAGATCAGCCGGCCCCCAAAATGGCGGCTGCTTCTTCCTCGGATCTTCGGAACATTTCCCATCGCCCTGCACTCTGCATGCAGCCATCGATATGCAGGCGCTCAGGGGTACGTGCAGCATGCTGCTGTTGTGGAACGTGTCACGCCCGGGCCCCCCCGGCCATTTCTGTTCGGCTTTTGGCGAACGAGTTCCAACAAAACATTGTGCGATTAATTCCTCTGGGCTGTTTCTACGACGAAGAGCGCAGGGAGGGGGGACTTGCACACCGATTGACAGGGGGAGGAGACGAGATATGAGTGGTGGTAACGAAAGGAAGCGCAATTTTCTATATCCGTGCTACGAGGAGCCTTGCCCATATTCGTCTATATGCATAACCCAAGAAAGTCGACTGAACCCGCGTGAAAACATGAGAGTGAGAAAAAACTGATAATTGTCGGGGAAGAAACCATTAGGATTTGTTGGAAACACATTATTCGCCCCGTCGCCGTCGTCGTCGCCGCAATATCATCAGTTGATCGGGACCAGGATGTCCCGAATTCGAGAGAGATAACGACTCCGCTCCCGACCAATGAAAACCGTCCCTTGTCGCGCGAGCGTACGTGCGCATTATTTGCAGCTGCAGCCACATGCACATGTTCGGCGTCGCAGTTAATCAAAAAAGAGGGCAGAAGGAAAGCCTGACCAGATAAGGGCGCGCGGCTCCTCCTTCCTCTTTTCATCTCTCCCGCTAAGCCGATAACAACGCAGCTGCGGTGCGCCACATGCACACACAACGCGCGTACGATCTCAAGCGATTGATTGGGCCCCCCGCTTAGAAGAGGGCGGCGAGCAGACCACCGGCCATGAGCAGGGAGTCGACGCCGAAGACACCTGCGGCGTTGGAACCGTCAGCAGAGGCGCTGGGGGTGCTGCTGGGGGTCGCGGCGCTGCCGGCGGCCGACGTGGCAGCGGCCGACGCCGACGCCGAAGCAGAGGCCGCGGCGGACGAGGCGGCGCTCGAGCCGGAGCGGCTGGCGGACGCGGCGGCGGACGAACCTGCGGAGCCCGTGGCGGCGGCGGAGGCCGAGGCCGAGGCCGACGAGCGCGAGGAGGCGGCGGACGAGGAAGAGGCGGAGGAAGAAGACTCGCTGGAGGAGGCGGAGGCGGAGGAGGAGGAGGCCTCGGCGGTGGCCGTGGCCGTGGCGCTGGTCGAGGCGGGCTTGTCCGACTTGGTGCTGCTGGTCTCCGAGACGAGGTTGGCGCCGCAGTTGGCAGAGAAGTAGTCGTTCTGGTGGTTCCAGGTGCTGCAGTAGTTCTCCTTGTACGAGGAGTAGCAGCTGGAGGAGAGGAAAAAAAGTTGACGTCAGTGCTCGGTGTTCTGTGTGTTTGATATGGAGGGACGGGGAGCCATTGAGGGGGCGGGACTTACTCCATCTCGTTCTGGAGGACGGAGCACGAGCAGGCGGTGACGGCACCGGTGGTGCAGACGTTCATGGAGCCCTGGACCTGGCCGCAGGACTTGAACAGGCTGTCGGGGCTGTCAGCGGTGGAGTTCGACGAGATTGGACGGCCGAGCACGGGGCGACTCACGAGGCACCGGGACCGCTCTCAGGGCATGCCTGGGCGGCGACGCCGGTGGCGACGGCGGAGATGGCAAGAGCCTGGACGATGGCCTTGGAGAACATGTTGACACTGAACGAAGGTGTTTGTGCTGGGAGTGATGCTGTATAGCGGTGGGTGGCGTAGGGTGAACGAGCGACTACGCTTGATGATACCACGGAACTGATGGAGGAAATTGCTTTGGAGCCGGGTCAGCGAGCGTTGGGGCCATGGCTTTAAAGCTGGATGCTCGTATTGTTGCCGGAGCCTACCGTAGGGCTGGCTGCCGCCGCCGCTGCCCGCTCTGTAACTTTGCTCGTATTATGTCACGGTCGCCCGTAAAAGAGGAACCTGGCGCCGAATACCATACGAGCCCGCGGGTGGATAGGCTGCTGGCCCGTCCGTAGGGCGCCAACGGCCAAGCCCGGCCAAGGCCTGAAAAGGGGCAGCTCGCTCCGCCGTGGAGCTTAAAAATAGCCGCAGATTGGCGCGCGACGCAGGTACATCACCCCATGCGCGGCGGCGCTCGCGAAAGCTTCATTACCAGAACGCCGCCGATCTCGAGCGGCCGCAACCGGCCTAGCCCGCGCCGCATTGGGGAGCAATTAATTGCACCGCAGGTGAGCCACCGCTGCGGCGCGGCCGAGGGGGTGCTCCCAGGGCGACGGCCGTCCAGCAATAAAAGAATGTATTCCCCCGCGGGCTGCTGAGTCTGCAACCGCATCCCGGCCATTCATTCGTTACGTGTCACTCCTTTGCACACAGCCCGCCATTCTCCACGCTCGTTCCCTCGTTTTTTGACGCTAGTAAATCCTGCCACTGTCCTTATCAGCAAAAATGAAGTACTCCGCGCCCATCATCGCTCTTTTCGGCGTCCTCGGCGGCGTCTCCGCCACCATGAGCCCTGCCAACATGCAGGATACGGGCAACTCGCTCGCCCGCCAGGCCTTCGACATCAAAGATCTAGTGCTGCAGATCGACTCCACCAAGAACGCCGGCCCGATGCAGGTAAGCGCCAGATGAACGTGGCAGCCCAAGACTGTTGGGTGCGAGGCTGAGATGGCCATCTGCGACCAACCCAAGATCCGTGGCTGATTTGTGGGCCGCCCGTCTAGGACGTTTTCGAGGAGATGGATGACCTGTACGACACCGTGCTGGCCAACATCCAGCTCATCATTGGCTCTGCCACCCTCAGCGAGGCGAGCGAGGACGTCCAGCTCGTGTACGAGGCCTACTCCTACGTAAGTGTTGCCTGCCCACCGCCTCCGTCGCCCCCCTCCCGTCATCCGGTCGCATCCGCCCATGCCGCGCTTGGCTTGCCCGCGCCGCTCCCCCGTCCCCGCGAAATTAGACCGCCCCATGCGAACGCGTGCCCGCGTGCCGATGTGACGATAGACAGGAGTGACCTCATGCTAATAAACGCTCCCGCACAGCTCTGCCAGGGCATGTTCGAGCTGATGGACGCGCTCGCGTCGTCGGCCGACAACTTCGTGGCCATGGACACGCAGAACGAGTTCCGGGTGCCGGCGTCGATCCGCGAGGTGGGCGGCGTCGTCGACGCGTGGATGTTCAACATGATCGGCCTGTTCCCGTCCAACAGCTCCTACGCCGACCAGTCGGCCAACCAGAAGAACCAGGTCGACTCGCACTTCCGCCGCTCCATCGCCGCCTACCACCTGGCCACCGCCAAGACCGCCTCCCCCTACGGCAACATCACCAGCATCGTCTCGCTCGACGCCCTCGACATCACCGACAAGATCGCCAGCTCCAGCGACGACGCTGACTCCAGCGACGCCTCTTCCTAAGCGCTAGATCCCTTCGAAAAGGATCGTGTCTCGTGGTCGTTGGTTTTTTCTTCTTCATCGCTGCCCCATCTGCTGACGTGAGATGGTGGAGTGGTGGAGAAGATGGGCTGTGTGCGTTGGTGGTGGCTGCGAGTGGCGGTGTGAGGTTAATTGTCAGGCAGGCAAGAAGGAAGAAGGAATGCATCACTATTTTTTTTTCTTCTCTTCTTCGAGCGACAAAAATACCATTTGACCTTACTGCGTTGTTTGTAATACCTAATCCACTTCGGAGCAAAGACGTCCCGAAATTTTTCTTAATTTTTTTTCTCCCTCTCTGCAATGCGCGGTGTGCAAGAGAAAGACAGCCGTGTCGGCAAATCAGCAAGATCTTCTGTCGAGTCGCTGTTGATCTCGTATCTGCCGGTCCGCGGTCGCGCAGTGACTACACAGTATCCCGTGGTCGCACATCGACACCCCCTCTGTTTTTTGCCGCCCGAGTCGGTTCGGCCTCCGGTCGCCGCTTCGAGTGATGAGCGGCAACCGCGAACGCGCCGACACGGGGGGGAACAACGCACGCGGGACCCATGGGGAATGTCCAGCGCTCCCCGACGACCGGCCCCTGCGCAATATGCCCATCTTCTCCGGCGATTTGTGTGTGCGTGAAAGTATCGAAATTGTGGGTATATATCTGAATGAAGTAGATGATCGCGGAGAAAAGAACTTCTCGACCGACGCTCGCCTGACTCAAGTGGATGCTCTTTGGAAAACGGGACGGAAAAAACAATGGGTGAAAAATGCAATGCTTCCCTTCATGCGGTGCGTGTGTTCTGATATGTCCCCCCTGCCTGCCTGTGCCTTGAACGCCGTTTCTCCCATGCCCCGGCCTAGCGCTGTGCTGCCCACTAGAGATGCTTTCATTACAAAATAGGTTTCTACAGAATTAAGATTACCAGGAAAATGGCGCTGAGTAGCGCCAGGCTGCTGGACTGGGCCGTCGACGTTGACGCGAGCGACGACGACGACGACGACGACGACGACGTGTCATCCTCGGAGCCGGATCCGCCCGTCTCCGGAGGCGTCTCGTTGGAGTCGCCCTGGATCGACACGTCGGGGCAGAGTTCTTTCAGCGTGCCGTTGAAGTAGGCCGTCGGGATCCAAACCTGCGAGGCTCGCGTTAGCGCCGTTATCTTATCTCTCCCCCCCAACCCCTCCCCCTTTTCTCCGCATATCGTCGCCGCACGGAAATTGGTCTTACCTGGGGCTCGCCTCCGGTCACGGTGGTGGAGAAAATGCCGGCGTCGCCCGTGGTCTTGGTCTTGCACGTGAGGACGTCCACGATCTGCGCCTGGCCGTGGAAGTTCGTATCGCCGATCTCGAACGGGCCAATGTCTGCGGCGTCGCTGCCCTTGTTGGTCATGACCGTCACGATGCTCTTGTCGTAGCCCTTGCGCAGCGCCAGCACGTCGTCGTGCGCGATGATGGCCCGCGTCTTGTGCGTCCAGTACGGGCTCCAGTACGTGTACGTGACGCCCGCCACCATGGCGTTGCGCGCGAAGTTGACCTTCTTGACCAGCTGGTACAGCGGCGCGCTCGTGTTGTAGCCCGACAGCCAGAGCGCCTCACGGTTCCCGGGATCCTCGCCGCCGCTGAAGGCCTGCTCGGCGCCGTAGTACATGATGGGGATGCCGTCGCCGAGCAGGGCGAAGACGAGGGCGTTCTTGAGGTGCGAGATGTCGTTGGTCATGTGGCCCAGGCGCGCGACATCCTGGTTCTCGGTGAAGACGCCCATGATGGTGGGGTCGTGGCAGGTGGTGTCGAGGTTGTTGATGGCGTACGTCAGCGCCTGGATGGGACGCGTGTTGTTCCGGAAAACGTCCATGATGGAGTACCACATGGGGTAGTTGAGCACGGCCGACACGGCATTGATCATGTAGTTGCAGATGTACTCGGTCTGCGAGGTGAAATCTTCGCCGATCGTGTACGTGTTGACCCGGGCCTCGAAGTCGCTCCAGAAGGCCTTGGGCACGTGCTTGACGGCATCGACACGGAAGCCGTCGACTGCGGGACGATTAGACTGCGGCTGCACGCGGGGTTGCACAGCATTGGCGAAGGCTTACCCTGATAGTCCTCGATCACCCTGGCGCCCCAGTCCTCGAAATAGTCGATGATGTCCTGGTTCTCCGTGTCGATGTCGGGCAGAGACAGCTGGTCGTTTCCGAGCCAGCACTGCGGGCTGGTTAGCAAGCGCTCGAGCCGGCGCGGGCACTGGGACTTACATTCTGGTAGTTGCTCGCTGTGCTGTAGTCGGTAATGTAGCAGAAGTCGTGGAAGGCGGACTTGGTGTTGAAGGGCGCGGAGAAGTTGGAGTAGACGACTTCGCTGCCCGGGCCGGGCCATGCAAGGTTGTTGGCTACGTAGTCAATCATGAGGTACTGCGGGGCGAGAGATGGTCAGCTGCGGCAGATACATTGCTTCGGGGAGGTGCGCACCATGCCGCGGTCGTGGACGGCCTTGGACAGGCTCTTGAGGTCATCCTCGGTGCCGAAGTAGCTGTTCAACGAGCCCGGATCCTGCTGCCAGAAGCCGTGGTAGTTTTCGCCGGCGTCCCACTTGCCCTCGATTCCCTTGGTGATGGGCGAGATCCAGATCTTTAGTTGGGTCAGCGGCGGCCCTGAGACAGAGTTCGCGTAATGCGACGCGCAAACAAACTCACGGCGGTAAAGCCCATGTCGGCGATATAGTCGAGCTTGTTTTCCAGGCCCTTCCACGTCCCGCCGCAGTGAATCTTCTCCTCGACATCACAGGCCTCGGTGGTGGAGCCGTCGGTGCGGGCGAAGCGGTCGACGATGACCTGGTAGATGGAGCGCGAGCGCCATTCCAGCGGGGTCGCGGCGAGGGCGGGCGAGAGCAGCGCGAGCAGGGCGTGGGCGCCGAGCGCGGCGGAAACGAGTGACTTGGGCTTGAAGGTCATGTCGGCGGGGAGGGTCGCGGCATCAATTCTCGTGCATGGAGACACCGCGGCTTCAAAGGTTAACGGGCTGTGGAGGATCAAAAGCAGAGGGCCAGTCGGCGGCGGGCGGGCCGACTGGCTCTCTCGTGGTGGCACGGGGGTCCAGGAGGCTAAGCCGGGCGGCGGCTTAGTTCATGCGACGTGCTGCGAGGTCACCGGGGTGCATGCTCGTATAGGTTTGATTGATGGCCGCTCTTACTCAGGCGAGTCGCAGGCCGGACCGGGGGGGCCCCGATCGGGCCTGGCGCTATCGCCCAAGCGAGCGGCCTTTTTCGAACGTCGCCCACATCTGCCTAGCCCATGTCCCGCGCCCTTCGCGGTACCTGTCGCTCGCTGCCATCCGCCCTCCTCGCCGCCCGCGCGCCCGCCGTCGCACGCCGGCGCCGACAAGCGCACGCTGCCCCTGGCCGTCATGCCCGCCGCCCTACGCCCGCGGTGCCCCCGGCGGCCGCTCGTGTCCCGGCCCAGCGCGTTCGTATCCCGGCAGCCCTGCAGCTCACGCCCACCGCGGCGGCGCGTGCGCAGCGATCCACCGCCGTGGGGCGCTGCTCGCTTGGCGCTCGTGTCGAATTCTCGAGAAACGGCCGTGTACTGTAACAAATGCCAATACGACGCTCGAAACGGATGCCTGTGCGCCCGCCTGAGGAATCCGCGGCGCAGCGCCCCCGTCACCGCGCCCGCAGGAGCCAAGCCACTGCTCCTTCTAGCATGCTCCCGCGTTTCATTGGTGCCGCCGGCTTATTTGCCTGCCTGCTAGCAGCCATGAGCCTCGATCAGCCCGCGCCGGCCTGCTAGGGCTCGCCGTGTCTATCAATAGCACCCCGTCCACGGCCGCTCTCCGCCGCGTGGATCCCAGCCCAGCCCAGCCGAGCTCTTCCCTGCCCCAAGCCGTCTTATCTTGCTGCTAGCAAAAGTCGCCCGTTTTCTTTCCAGAGCCCGTTGATTCAACAATCGCTCCCGAACCGTCGCCCCGTCCCCTAACCCTCCCCCCCTGTTCGTATTGCGGTTATGCCTTTGCCGCAGAGCACCATCAGGAGGAACTAGACCCACGACTGCGAGTCCTAAAGGCCCGGTACTAACCGTACCCGTCAACCTTCTCCAACCCTCTCCGCAGACGCAGAGCGAGTCTTCCCCCCCGACTCTCTGCTCCCTGCAGCCCTACACTCGCTTTCTCGTTTTTTCTTTGCATTATGGCGCGGTTGGGTCTTTCGTTCGCTACTCTCGCTCTCTGCTGCATCCAGGCCCTCGCGCTGCCGTACTTGGAAGAGTTCGCGGAATGGAACCTTAATACCAACGAGGGCGAAACCGACCCGACTAAATACTGGGGAGAGTGGGAGAACCATGACTTCCATCCGTCGCCTTCGAATTGGCGATTCCCCTTCTATACCCTCTTCCTCGACCGCTACGTCAACGGCAACCCCTCCAACGACAACATCAATGGCACCCTCTTCGAGGTCGACCACACGTCCAACCAGCTGCGCTATGGCGGCGACATCGAGGGCCTCATCGACACGCTGGACTACATCCACGGCATGGGCATCAAGGTTCGTGCCTACCCGCGCGCTGCGACTGCGCTGTGACTGACGCGCCACCACAGGGTATCTACATCGCCGGCAGCCCCTTCATGAACCTGCCGTGGGCCGCCGACTCGTACTCGCCCACCGATCTGACTCTGCTGGACTGGCATTTTGGCAACATCACAATGTGGCGCAACGCCATCACCGAGATCCACGATCGCGGCATGTATGGTATGGGATGATCTTCAACGATGCGCACGGCGATCGGTGCTGACGCGTAGGCAGTGATCCTCGACAACACCATGTCCACCATGAGCGACCTCATCGGTTTCGAAGGCTACCTCAACGGCACCGCGCCCTTCAAGTGGGACGAGCACAAGGCTGTTTGGAAATCGACGAGGCGCTATTGGGATTTCGACGTCTCCAACGACGTGACCGAAGACTGCGCCTGGCCCAAGTTTTGGTCCAAGGATGCGACCATGGTTGGATCCAACGTGACGGACAACTTTGTGAAGTGCAAGAAGTCCGAGTTCGATCTGGTGAGTGATTCCGCGCGTCGCGCTGCCTGCCCTCGCCGCTGACCCTTTCCAGTTCGGAGATGTCGAGTCGTTCGGAACCTACCCCGAATACCAGAAGCAACTGTCCAAGTTCTCCTTCGTCCAGGATCGTTTGAAGGAGTGGGAGCCGACCACTTTGACGAAGCTGAAGCTGTTCTCGTGCATTGCCATCAACATGCTTGACTTTGACGGTTTCCGTATCGACAAACAGCTGACCATCACCCTGGAAGCTCAGGCCGAGTGGTCCCAGTCCATCCGCGAGTGCGCCGCCAAGGTTGGCAAGAAGAACTTCTTGATTTCTGGCGAAATCGTGTCGGACAACACGCTTGGATCCGTCTACCTCGGCAGAGGCAAGGAACCGCAGATGAAGTGGGCGACCAACGAGGAGGCTTTCACGGCCAACTCCAGCTGGCCCACCGCGCCTGCCGTTTACCAGCGCAACAACAGCGCCGTCGATGCTTGGGCCTTTCACTACTCGGTCTACAGAAGTCTTTTGCGTTACTTGGGAGTCGACGGTATCTACGAGGCCGAGCGCGATATTCCGGTCGACTGGGTCGACGCGTGGAACGAGATGGTCAAGACCAACGATCTGGTCAACCCGAACACGGGCGAGTTTGACCCGCGCCATCTTTACGGAGCTACCAACCAGGACGTTTTCCGCTGGCCGGGCATCACGAATGGAACTGACAGGAACTTGGCTGGCCTTTTTGTTACGACCCTGATCATGCCTGGAATTCCCCTCCTCTTCTTCGGCGAAGAGCAAGCTTACTATGTGCTCGAGAGTACTGCCGACAACTACATTTTCGGCAGACAGCCCTTGTCCTCGTCTCTCGCCTGGCAAGACCACGGCTGCTACCAGATTCCGTTCACCAAGTACACGAACTTCCCGCTCGACAAGTCTCTCCGTGGGTGCACTGACGACACTGTGAGCTACGATCACCGTGACCCGTCGCATCCTGTCAGGAACATCATCAAGCGCATGTACGAGCTCAGAGCGGCTTTCCCGACGCTCAACGATGGATTCGAGCTCCAGAAGCTCTCGAACCTGACGTACTGGAACTACCTGCCTGGCTCGGCGGGCACGGGTACGGAAATGGGTCTTCGCAGCGTTGTCAGAATGCGCAACGAGGCTTCTCAGGACTTCTCCGATGCCTCGGGTGCAGGCAACCAGCCGGTGTGGCTTGTTTACACCAACGATAACACCACGACCACCTACTCTTTCGACTGTTCGGACAAGAACCGGTCCCTGATCGCGCCTTTCGACAGCGGCACTACGGTCAAGAACCTGTTCTATCCGTACGAGGAGTACACGCTCAAGTCGTCGCCCCTGGAGCTTGGCCTGGAAGACCAGACGGGCTCCAACGGCTGTCTGGATTCCATCGACATGAAACAGTGGGGCTTCAAGGCTCTCGTCCCGGTGGATGCTTTCGCCGATCCTAACCCGGTTATCACGAAGTTTGTGCCTGGCCATGATTACCGCCACAAGGCGACGTCGGCGAAGGAGGAGATTGACATCGAGATCCACTTCTCCCACGAAATGAGCTGCGATTCCCTCACGAAGGCCATCTCCTTCACCTCGAATTCCGCCGATGGCTCGTCACCGTCCATTGACACGGGCAGCGTCAACTGCACGACAATGAGCAACACGACCGAGTGGGATTACAACGGCGCTATTCCCAGTGCTTGGTCGTACTCGGCAACATTGAAGGACGTGGCACACGGTGTTCACCGTATTACTATCACCAACGCGACCACCACATCCGGGCTGAAGACTGGAGCCAAGGACCACTTCATGATCCGCGTGGGCGAGGAGAACAACCCCATCACTTTCCCCAGGACTGCCAAGTTCTCGACGAGCCTTGTGACCGGATCGACCGACAGTTTGGTCGTCAAACACAACGCAGCCGGCGCTACCAAATTCCGCGCCTCGAGGGACTGGGGATCGTCCTGGACCGACTGGCTTGACTACACCGGTGACGATTACACCATGCCCGCACTGAACTGGACCGGTACCAAGGACCAGTCGTGGACTGGCGAACACGTCATCGTGCAGTACTGGGGCAGTCTTGTTGCCAGCAGTGCCCACCAGCAGGAGGGTGATCTGGACAGCTCGCAAGTTCGTGCGTTCCCGCATCTGTTCGTCAACGGCCCTTACAACCAGTACGGCTACGACGGTGGACTCAAGAACACGGCCAAGGTGAACGACAGCGGTCATTGGCACTTCGATCTGGCCACTGAATGGCCGGCCAAGATCCAGTTCAACGTCTGGGGCATGAATCCCGACGGCAAGCCCGACCAGTCGTACATCTTTGGTGACATTGACGGCGACGGCATTCTCGACCGTCTCCCTCCGTCTTCCCTGACCTCCAACACGGTGAACATCTCGTCGCTTCCGGCGAGCCCCTACACGGCGTACAAGCTTGCCGTGTCTTACGACGGCAAATCTTTGACGCTCATGCCCACCGGACACATGGGCTACCAGCTGACTCTGTTCATTCTGCTCTGGATCGTCCCCGTCCTGACTGCCGCGGCTGTCATTTTCTCCTACACTAAGGCGTTCTACCAAGTCAAGTTCAACACCAACGGTGTCACGCAAGCGGCGAAACAGTCGATTCCCCTTGCTCTTCGTCGCAGGATGAAGCGCAAGGCCGAGTACGAGAAGGCGGCCATGGACTCCACCCCCAACCTGCAGGTCACCACTGCGCCCGGATCTCCCGAGGTTTCTGCTCTCGCCGCCGAAGCTGGTGCTGGAAAGCGCCGCGCTGTTCTCATCGCCACCATGGAGTACGATATTGAGGATTGGGGCATCAAGATTAAGATCGGTGGTCTCGGTGTCATGGCGCAGCTCATGGGCAAGTCTCTTGGCCATCAGGACCTCATCTGGGTTGTTCCCTGCGTTGGTGGCGTCGATTACCCCGTCGACGAGGTGGCCGAGCCCATGTACATCACCATCATGGACAAGGTCTACCAGATCAACGTCGGCATCCACAAGCTCCGCAACATCACCTACGTTCTTCTCGACGCCCCCGTCTTCCGCCAGCAGACCAAGTCGGAGCCTTACCCGCCTCGCATGGACGACCTCGACAGTGGTATTTACTACTCTGCGTGGAACCAGTGTATCGCCGAGACGGTCAAGCGTTTCCCCCAGATCGATCTGTACCACATCAACGATTACCACGGAGCTCTGGCGCCGCTGTACCTCCTGCCCAACCTCATTCCCTGCGCTCTCTCGCTCCACAACGCCGAGTTCCAGGGTCTGTGGCCCATGAGGACGCACACTCAGATCAAGGAAGTCTGCTCGGTTTTCAACCTGGACGACGAAATCGCCAAGCGCTACGTGCAGTTCGGTGAGGTCTTCAACTTGTTGCACGCCGCAGCCAGCTATCTGCGCATCCATCAGAAGGGTTTCGGTGCCGTCGGTGTCTCCAGGAAATACGGTAAGCGTTCGTTTGCTCGTTACCCCATTTTCTGGGGTCTGCCGCAGATTGGTTCTCTCCCCAACCCCGATCCTACGGATACCGCCGAGTGGGACAGGAACGAGAAGCTGCTCGAAGACGTCCCTGTCGACCCCGCGTACGAGGCTAGCCGTGGTGAGTTGAAGAGGCAGGCGCAAGAATGGGCCGGCCTGAACCAGGATCCTGAAGCTGAGCTCTTTGTGTTCGTCGGTCGTTGGTCCATGCAAAAGGGTGTCGATCTCATCGCCGACGTGTTCCCCTCCATCCTCAAGAACTACCCCAAGGTGCAGCTCATTGCCATTGGTCCCGTCATCGATCTTTACGGCCGTTTCGCCGCCATCAAGCTGCAGAAGATCATGGAGCTGTTCCCCGGCCGCGTCTACTCGAAGCCCGAGTTCACTGCTCTCCCGCCCTTCATCTTCTCTGGCGCCGAGTTCGCTCTGATCCCGTCCCGTGACGAGCCCTTCGGTCTGGTCGCTGTCGAGTTCGGTCGCAAGGGTGCTCTTGGTGTTGGTGCGCGCGTCGGTGGTCTGGGTCAGATGCCTGGTTGGTGGTTCACGGTCGAGTCGATGACTCCCAAGCATTTGATCCGCCAGTTCAAGTCGGCCATGCACGACGCTCTCGCCTCCGACACCGAAACCAGAGCCAAGATGCGCGCTCGCTCCGCCAAGCAACGTTTCCCCGTTGCCCAGTGGGTCGAGGACTTGGAGACTCTCCAGACAACGTGTATCAAGATCAACCACGAGCAGGGTGGCAAGCACAAGGGCCTTGGTCTCTCGTCGCCTTCCATGCTCAGTCTCTTCTCCAAGTCCCCCAAGATGTCGCCCAACGCCTCGCAACTTTCGTTCGGCATGGGTACACCAACTGGCTCGCGTCCCGTCTCGGCCGCACACCTGTCTGTTCCGCCGCACTCGCCAGGGCAACCCTCTCCTCGCCCCGACGACATCTACACGCCTGGATTCCACTCACCTGCCTCGTCTCCTGGCCAGCACGACGTTCTGCTGCCTCCCCCGCCGCTTTTGGGTGCCAATCTGGTCGGCGGAAACCCCGACAGAGGAAGTGTTGCTAGTTTCAACACGGCCTTCAGCAACTCGTCGGTTCTCAGTCTGGATACTGTTGTGGGTTCGCGACATGACATGGCTCTCCAGAAGGTCGATCCGTCCTTCACCGACGCCAACGGCTACTTCTCGAGAGAATTCGAGCAGAAGCTGGAGAAGCTCAACCCGAGCACGTCAGAGAACCAACTGTGTATCGAGGACATCCTGGTCAAGAGCGAGAAGAAGTGGTTCAACACTTACCGCGATGCCAAGCTGGGCAAGACGCTGGACGACAGCTCTATGCTCTCGCTTGGTCTTCCCAACACACGCCCTTCGAGTCCTGCGCCTTCGGGCATGAGATCTGCCAGCGGCAGAGACAGCCCCTTCGGCGGCCGCGATACTATGACCGAGGGCGATGACAACAGCTACTCCTCGTACGACGACATGCACCCGCTGGGCGCTGGCTACGACACCCCGACGGGAATCAAGAAGCTCATGATGATGAAGATTGGCGAATGGCCTGTCTACTCGCTGTTCCTTGCTCTCGGCCAGATCATCGCCGCCAACTCGTACCAGGTGTCGCTGCTTTCCGGAGAGGTTGGCCAGTCGGCTACTACTCTCTACATCATCGCGACGATTTACGCTGTCTCTTCGGTGTTATGGTGGTATGGTTACAGGAGGCTCAAGTCCTACTACGTTCTCTCTATCCCCTTCTTGTTCTATGGCGCGGCCTTCTTCTGCGTTGGTATCGCTCCCTTCGCCATGTCGTCGATTGGAAAGACGTGGGCGCAGCGTGTGGGCTCCGGTCTGTACAGTGTTGCATCTGCCAGCGGTTCGATCTACTTTGCGCTCAACTTCGGTGAAGAAGGTAAGCAATACATTCAATCTCACCATGTAGACCAGGCTAACCGTCTCTATAGGTGGTGCTCCCATCAAGACTTGGGTTCTCCGCGCCTGTCTCGTCCAAGGCACGCAGCAAATCTACATCAGTGCCCTCTGGTACTGGGGATCCGCACTCACTCAGCTCTCGGACTCGGGCGTGGAAACGCAAACGGCGACTCCCACGGCCGTCGTTTCCGGGGTCTGTCTCCCATTGGCGGTCATCCTGTGGGCCGTTGGTGCCATCATCTACCTTGGACTTCCCAACTACTACCGCCAGATTCCTGGAGACGTGCCTTCCTTCTACCGCTCTCTCTACCAGCGTAAGATCATCATGTGGTTCTTCGTTACCGTCTTCGTCCAGAACTACTGGCTCGCTGCTCCTTACGGCCGCAACTGGCGCTTCCTCTGGACGACCAACCACGCCAGCGGCTGGCAGATCCTCCTCCTCGTCATCTTCTTCTTCATCTTCGTCTGGGCTGCCGCCTTCTGGTTCTTCGGCCGTCTCTCCAAGTCGCACTCCTGGATCCTGCCCATGTTCGCCATCGGTGTCGGCGCTCCCCGCTGGGCACAGATGCTCTGGGGTGTTTCCGGCATCGCCAACTACATGCCGTGGGTCGGTAGCCAGACGGCTTCTGCGCTCATCGCCCGCGCCCTTTGGCTGTGGCTGGGCGTGCTCGACGCGCTCCAGGGCGTCGGCTTCGGTATGATGCTTCTGCAGACAATGACGCGTTTCCACAACACCTTCTCCCTGATCGCCGCGCAATTCATCGGTTCGGTGGCCACCATCATCGGCCGCGCGACCGCACCGGACCGTCTCGGCCCCGGCTCCGTCTTCCCCAACTTCGCCATCGTCGGCTCGTCGGGGCTGAACAGCGCCAGCTTCTGGATCTGTTTGCTGATGCAGCTCGGCATCTGCGTCGGCTTTGCTACCTTCTTCAGAAAGGAGCAGCTCATGAAGCCGTAGATGCAAAAACACGTATCGTTATACTTTTTTTGTCACGGCCACGGCATTTCGTTTTTGTTTATCTATCGAAAGTCAAGCATTGCGTTTGTTTTTTTTATCATGGGTCTTGTGCGGTCTTTAAGGCTTCTAAAAGGGAAGTCGATACATACCAACGTTTGTGGAATTTTTTTTTTAAAATATACCTTGTACATAGACAACATCTAGAAAAAGGTTTATAATGAGGGCGGAGGGCAATCGTCTTTCTGACGGTGTATATGTGTGAAAGAAAGAAATAATTGTTTTTTGTCTAGCTTTTGGTTTTTTGTGTGTGTCGGTCTGTCACGAGGACGCCACACGCGCAAGGTTTATATATCTCTGGATAGGCAACCTTTTCTTTTTGAAAGCGCTGTCTATAAAAATCAAGATACCCTTTATTCTCTTCCCTTCGCTTGCTTCTATGCTCGACTGTGTTCTTCTTGTGACATGCTTTGAATGATCATCTCTATCACTTTTAGTGTCGATGAGACGGTTCTGCTCGACCGCTTTTGCGTGCCTTTTTTGTTCGCATGGTGGTCACGTGAGGTGGTGTGGCGTTGGACTCAAGGCGCACTTTGCGAGTCGGTGAGGCTTCTCATGCCCGACCGCGGAGGTCTTCGCACCTCTAAACAGTACTCGTCCATGCAGCAAGCCGATACGTCTCAGATAATCACCCAACGGGTACACTAAACTTTCAAACAGGACATCGAACCACCACAACAAAAACTCCGTCGATATGAAAACTGGAATGAGAGAAATCGTGGACGCATCATACCCTCGTGGTTTCTTCTCTCACTTGTCCCATATCCTCGACGTGAGCAACAGTACCGCCGCTACCTTTCGACGCCTCCTTCTTATCCACCGCAACCTCATCACCAAAAGCGGAAGCCACCTGTTCCAGGGTCATCTGGTTCGTCTCCGGAAGGAAAAGCCAGTACGCGGTGGCGGCGAAGATATTGCACGCGATGAAGACAAAGTAGAACTTCCAGGAGATGTTATCGAAGGCGATGCTGGCGCAGTAGGTGAGCCAGATGGCGGTGACGGCCTGGGTGAAGACGGCGAAACCGTTGCCGCGGGCCCGCAGATGCAAGGGGAAGATCTCTGCGACCAGCACCCAGTTGACGGTGTTGAAGAAGTACGAGTAGAAGAAGGCGTAGAGGAATATGAGGGCGACTCCCGCACGCGACCCGTCTGGGTTGTGCGAGTCCGGGTAGAACTTGCTCAGGGCTGTCAGAATGCCCAGGCACGCGGCAAGGACGGTATGGCCGGTGACTGCGGCGGGATCAGCGCAGGTCCATCTGAACGTGTTTGTGCGTTACTTACTGACTGTCCGCTTCCTGGGCCAAAAGTCGGAAAGGGTGAAAAGACTCAGAATCTGGCCAATCACTGCCATGAACCCGTACAGGCCGGTGATGAGCAACACTGTCTGACCTTCAAATCCAAGCGCGTTGTACATGACGCTCTGGTAGCTCTGGATGATGTTCGAGCCTGACAACTTCGTCATGTTGACGATCAGACAGCCGAGCAGTGTTCTGCGGATGTATTGCTTTGTGAAGAGTTCCCGGTAGCTGCTTCTGCGGCGCGTTTCCGACTCGAACGCAATCTGGCTCTGCATGGTGGTGTATTCTGTTGTAATCCACTCTTCCCCGCGATGGACATGGAGATATCGGAGGACCTTGATGGCATCTTCATGACGTTCGTGCTGGATGACTGCCGCATTGAAAAGGGTTAGTGAGTACTGTGGGTGGCAATGCCATAAGATAATGACTTACGCCAACGCGGCGAGTATGGCAACGCAAACGTCAGTGCCATGAGCAACATGGCTGGTGGAGCCTGCATCGCCAGTGGAACTCGCCACTGCACAGACCCATGCCCAAAGCTGCCAGCGTAGCCAATCCAATTGGCCAGGAAGGCGCCAAGGGTGTTCATGAGTCCTTTGAGTCCGACCAGGAACGCTCTGTTTTCCGCTGGTGACATCTCGGAGAGGTAGACGGGTGCGACCGAGTACACCATGCCTGTCGAGAATCCAGAGAGTGCGCGACCTATGACCATCATGGCAGGGTTCACGGCTCCGGCCTGGACGGCAGCTCCGATGACACTGACGGTCGAGCCCAGCAGCAGACTCCAGCGTCGACTGATGCTGTCCATACTCCATGAAGCGAGTGCACTACCGATAGCGCTGCCGGCATAGTATCCCGACACAATACCGCCGTTGACGGACGAGTTTTCTTCGGAGGGGCCGTACATGTATTTCTTGAATGTAGATTGCGCAATGGTAGTGGCGATGATGCCCGTGTCAAGACCGTATAGCAGACTATACACTGTCAACGGACTGCAAAGTGCTGCCGCCTGATTGTCTTACCCCGCCAAACTGATCGCCAGTGCGATCATTACGGAGCGGAAGGAGTTGCCATGATGGCCTCTGGTTGTGCTGCGAGACATATTAGATGATAGTGACAGCAGTGTGGAAAGAATCGACGTCTTGCGGAAGCTTGTTAAGTGGGCTTCCTCAAGTACGGACGCACACGAGACTGGAGGAAAAACAGTATGCAATACCAGCTGGGGATACCCTTCCTACCGAACTTCTGTCAGCATGACAACTGCTCCCAACAGGCGTAGTCTCCACTCCACTAACATCCAAAAGGCAAAGATGGTGCACTCCACTCTGCAAACCCCAGGTTCCCCGCGTTCATGTCAAGCTTTTGCGGGGAAGACGTCCCCATCTCCCACGCTTCCCCCCCACACGCTATCGTTATTCCCGAGCCAATGGGTGCAAAAATATCCGGGTTGGCGGACGACCCCGCTCATCCGATCGGACCCCCACGCGGGGCCGGAAAAGAACCCGCAAAGCTTGTCTGAACACTTCAAAACCGCACGCCCGGCTGAGCGGACAAGAGGGCCAGAGTTCGAAGAGATCGTTGTCCTCGTCACCTCGCCCATCATGTCTGTAACGGCCACAGTCACAATCGCTCCCCCCACGGCCACGCCCGTATCCGCTCCGTCCACCATCGACGAGCTCATCCGAGCGCAGGCCGCTCGCGCCGATGATCCAGTGCTCGTGGCGTACCCTGCAACGGACGTCGATGATTTCGAGCAGTACACAGCGAAACGCCTCGACAGATATGCGGATGCGGCAGCGGCGAAGTACAAGAGCCTGGGTCTGGAGCCAGCGGTTTGCATCCCCCCCGCTCCACAGGCAACGACAAGTGCGACCACACTGACCGTCCACGCAGGACCCCACGTCCGCCAGCGACGCGCCCGTCGTGGCGCTCCTGGCGCCATCCAGCTTCGAAGTCATCGTCACCATCCTGGCCGTCAGCCGGCTGGGGTGGGCGCTGCTGTTCCTCTCGCCGCGGCTGACGCCGGCCGCGCACGCGCGCCTGCTCGAGACGTGTCGCTGCGGCATCATCATCACCGCCCCGGAGCAGCAGGACAGCCTCCCGCAGATCCGCGCCGCGCTGCCCTCGACTTCCTCCCTCACGTCCATCGCCCCCATCACCTGGGCCGACTACCGCATGCCGCCACCGCCACCCTCCACCACCACCACCACCACCACCACCTCCTCCTCCTCTTCATCCCCCTCCGAAAAGACCGCCTGGATAATCCACTCCAGCGGCAGCACCGGCTTCCCCAAGCCGATCCCGCTCTCCCACCGCGCCCTCCTCGCCAACTTCTCCAAGGGTCTGGGTCTGCGAGCCTTCTGCGCGTCGCCGCTGTTCCACTCGCACGGGCTGATGGAGCTGTTCCGGTGCGCGTACCGGGGGGTCGGCATGTGGATGGCGAACCACGCGCGGGCCGTGACGGCGGCGAACCTGGTGCGGGCGATGCGGGCGGCGCGGCCGGAGCTGGTGACGGCGGTGCCGTTCGTGCTCGGGCTGATGGCGGAGAGGGAGCGGGGGGTCGAGGAGCTGGCGAGGGCGCGGGTCGTCATGTTTGCCGGCAGCGCGTGCCCCGACGCCGTGGGCGACGCGTTGGTGGCGCGCGGCGTCAATCTGGTGGCGAATTACGGGTCGTGAGTACCTACCTGGTTTTGTTGTTGCTTTCTCCCGCCCTCTCCCTCCCCCTCCCCCCAGATGCTTTCCCCCCCCTCCTGTCCCTCGACCGTCCCCCCTCTCTCCCATCATCACTAACCTTAACCCCCCTCCCCCCTCCCACAGCTCCGAAACCGGCGCCATAATGTCCTCCCTCCGCCCCTTCAAAACCGACAAAGCCTGGTCCCACCTCCGCCTCCCCCCCTCCCTCGCCCCGCACATCCTAATGGACGAAATCTCCCCCGGGGTCCACGAATGCGTCGCCCTCTCCTCTCTCCCCTCGCTCAGCGGCGGCGGCGGCGCCCCGAGCAACGGCGACGACCCGCCCGGCTCGTTCCGCACCCGCGACCTCTTCGCGCGGCACCCGACGCGGCCGGACTGGTGGCGCTACCTGACGCGGCTCGACGACCGGCTGACGCTGACGAACGGCGAGAAGGTTTTGCCATTGCCGATGGAGGGCGCCGTGAGGCGGTGCGCGCGCGTCGCCGAGGCGGTCGTGTTTGGCGCGGGGAGGGCGGTGCCGGGGATGTTGGTGTTTCGGGGGGAAGGAGAGGGAGAGGGAGAGGTGGCGTCGACGGCGGAGGAGTTCGTCGAGGCGATTTGGGGCCACGTCGAGGGCGCGAATGCCGGCGCCGAGTCGTTTGCGCGGATCCCGAAAGAACTCGTGGTGGCGATGCCGGCGGGGACCGAGTGGCCGCGGACGGACAAGGGGACGGCGGTGCGGCAGCGCGTGTACGACGTCTTCGCGGACGTCATCGAGGCGGCGTATGCGCGGTTCGAGCAGACGGGTTTGGATCGGGGGCAGCACGGCGGACCGCTGCTCGGGCTCGAGGTGGCGGAGTTGGAGGGATGGTTGCTGGAGAAGTTTAGGGGCGAGCTGGGGGCGCGTTTGCAGAGTGCCGAGGCGGACATCTTTGCGGCTGGCGTCGACAGCTTGCAGACGATGCGGATGTGGAGTCTGATCAGGAAGACTTTAGACCTGGGGCCGAGACGCGACGAGTTGAGCCAGAACGTCGTGTACGAGAAAGGCAACGTCAAGACGTTGGCGAGGCACCTCTACGCGCTGCGGACCGGCGAAGCCATGGACCAAAGCGACGAGGACGAGCTGCTGGCCATGCAAGAGCTCGTCGAGGAGTTCTCCGCATTCGACAAGCACATCCCCGGCGACCTACCCGCCCCCGATGGCGAAGTCGTGGTAAGCTCTCCCTCCCCTCCACAATCCCATCCCATCCCACTAACCCCACCCGCCCCCCTCAAGCTCCTCACCGGCGCCACGGGCGGCCTCGGCGCACACATCCTCCACGCCCTCCTCACGCGTCCACCCACCAACCTCACACACATCTACGCCCTCGCGCGAGCCCCCGACGCCAGCACAGCGCATACCCGAATCCTCTCCTCCCTCAGCACCCGGGGCCTCTGCCTCCCACCCCCAGACCACCGCACCACCCCCCTCTGGACCGCCCTCCCCTACACCGACCTCAGTCTCCCAAACCTCTCCATCCCACCCCGCACCCTCGCCGCCCTCCGCGCGTGCCTCACCTGCGTCGTCCACGCCGCGTGGCCGGTCAACTTCACGCCGCCGGTCCGCGCCTTCCGGCCGCACGCCGCCGGCCTGCACGCGCTGCTGGACCGGCTGTGCCTGCGCGTGCGCACGCCCGCGCCCGCGGCGCTGTTGTTCGCCAGCAGCGTGTCGGCGACGGGCGGGTTGGTGGCGGCGGCGGCGCAAAACGACAACGACGACGACGTGGTGGTGCGCGTTCCCGAAGCCGTGCCGCGGCCGTTCGCCGCGGCGCAGGGGATGGGGTATGGCCGCAGCAAGTTGGTGGGCGAGAAGATCGTGGCGGCGGCGGCGCGGACGGGGGGGATGCGGATGCGGGCGCGGGCGCGGGTGCTGCGGATAGGGCAGCTGGTGGGGGATCTGGGCGGGGCGGGGGACTGGAACGGGACGGAGGCGGTGCCGCTGTTGGTGCGGGGGGTGGGGGAGACGGGCGTGTTGCCCGCGCTTGACGAGGTGAGTGGGTGGGGTGTTGTTCGTTTAATCCTCTTCTTTTTTGTTTTTTTTTCGCCCCCTTTTCGGAATCGCCATGTTCCTCCCATCCTGCGTGCTGACGAGTCTGTAGAACATGTCTTGGCTCCCGATTGACGTGGCGGCGGCCTCGATCTTGGACATTGCGCTGCCGGTGGGAGGCCGGGAGAGTGGTGGTGGTGTGCGGGATGTTGTTGAGGATGATGCCGCGACGGTGTACCACATCCTCAACCCGCAGACCTTCCATTGGACGAGGGACTTCATTCCGGCTCTGCGACGGACCGGGATGCTTCCGCCGTTCGAGGTCGTGTCGCCCGCCGAATGGCTCGAGAAACTGCGCGATAGTGATCCGGACGTGCAGAAGAATCCGAGTCGGAAGCTGCTGGGGTTCTGGGAGGGTAAGTATGGGCAAGAAGCGACGGGCAAGAAGACGTTGAAATTTCAGACCGAGAAAACGCTTGAAATGGCGCCACGCCTCGGCGAAGTGCCTATGGCGGACATCCTTAGGAGCGACGAGTGGCTGGGGAGGGTTGTGCGGAGGTGGGTGAGTTCTTGGTAAACCGGCTATCGGAGTGTCGAGCAGGACAGACCAGCTTGCTAGCCTTGAGCTAATATTACACGTCTAAGTCAAACCATTAGTCTGACTAGCTAAGCTTTACCAAAGGCGAGGTCCGTTCAAAGGTTCCTCTGCTCTTTCGTTGCTTTCTCTTGAGTCAACCCACGTAATTTCCACAATCGCGCTGGTGACAGCAATTCAAGGGATCCCTTGAGAGAAAAGCGGAAATAAACTGACATAAGAAGCCCTCGAAAGTACCAAAAAGCCTCCACCAAACGCTATGCAGTGATCCTTGGAGCTTGTGAAATGCGAAGCCATAGTTAAAATACTGGATGGGAAGTACAAAGACAGAGACTGTCTACTCTGCTTTGGAACCCTTTGGTTGGAACTTGGCTTTCAAACGCTGAATCTTGCCAGCAATGACACCCTTCAAGCCGCCTCCTTGCCAAGCAACAACCTCATTCGCTCCGATGAACCTCCTGACCAGGATGTTGAAGATACTGCCGAATCCTAAAGCCATGACCGTACTCGTAAGAATGATGACGTTGTATGGCATACTGAAATCCGGCGTCGGCAATGGAAGGAGTAAGCTTGTCGTGCGCAGGTAAACCCCTCTCGAGTCCGAGTCCGTGGCATGGTCGAGGAGGCGGATGACGGCGGGCGCCACATCGAAGCCGCGGTTCGCGTCGGGTGGGTATTCCGTGTAGCGCAGGATTGCCTTTTCAAAATCATATGTCAAAGTCAACGTTGAGTTGGCTGGGACTGTGAGCATCAATTCGAGGTGAGTGCCTCGGCTTCGGTCTACACCTGGTCTGTAAAATATCTCCTTGATACACTCGGCACATTCCACCTTGGAGTCTCCAGAAGTGACAAATGCGCGGAGAGTGTGCACGTAAGTCCTCATAAACCACGGCAAAGATTCCAGGTAGATCAGGTCGACCGAAGAAGTCTCGGACGGGTTCGTCAAGACAGCTTGGAGACCACCACGCTCTTGGCCATAGCCAGTGATTGAACGAGCTGCATACAATGGCGGCTGAGCTAGAGGAATGCTAGATTCCACTGTTTGCTCGGGGAGGACTAAATCGAAATCCGCACCAGCTATATTTCCGTTAGTCGCCAAGAAACTAGCAGGTCTGTCACAAAAACTCACTGGGCAGTTCGTAGCACCTCAATAAGCCGTCTTCGTACTTGGATTCCTTGTACTTTGCAGAAGTCTCGACTTTGATCTCACGCTCTGGCTGAACATTGATGCATACGGTCTCGGAAGCCGGCCCTTCACCCGTCAAAGGGCACGCACCCTTGATTGGCCGTCCAAATACCTGGTTAAAGCTCCACGCCGACTCCGAGGTAGCTTCGAGAGGAAAGCAGGAATCGTGCCGAGGATAGGGCTTGTTCTCGTCACAGGGAATCTCCTCGATAGGCTTAGGCCTAGGAATGGGGTTGTCTGCACAATGTGAATAAGCGCAGCATAAGGAGCAGCCGCTATACACGTACCTCTCGGGCGTTTTGATCTGTCAATGTCCACGACCATGTCCACAACCTGTTCCATTTCCAAGACGCACTCGCTGCCGTCATCAGGACAGACAGGACGTACATCGATAGACATGGTCTGCCATGACGCATCAAAGAGCTTGTGGCCATCCAGAAGGCTCGAGACGCCGGATTTCCCCTTGCACGGCAACAGTTTCAGGAAAGGTGTCAAGTTCTCGGTACAGATTACCTCGTGCGGGAGGGTGCCGTGGAGCAGGTGAAGGTTCTCGAGAGACTCGACTGGCGGATAGCGCTCCGGGGGAAAAGACTTGACGGGACGGATGGTCTTGGTGGCATCAATAAAGTTGACGGAGGCACAGAAGAGGCCGGAGAGAGCGTTGGCCAGCGTCAGCCAGCGCGCATTCGCCCTTGTGATGAATGAGCATTCGGCGTGCATTATTGGGGCCGACATGGCACTCACTGCTCCTCAGTCTCCGCATCTACCCATGCCCACAGCTCAACACCAGTCCCGCCCTCGCGCGCTCCGTTCCGTGGTCGGGCTCCCCATTGCTCGGCATCCCAGCGGCCGGTGCTGAAGCGCAGGTGCAGCTCTTTGGTGTGGGCATGCTGCAGGATCTGGCCCAGAGAGCGAGGGAAGAAGCGGAAGTTCTGGTGCTCGAAAGACGCAGCGGAGGCGTTGCTGCGGAAGTTGAAGGAGGCTAGAAGCTGGTCCTGCGGGAGAGGGCGCAACAGAAGGCGCTCGTGATAGTCGGCGCCATCGGCATTGGCATGCGACGGCAGCAGAAGGAGCGACAAGAGGCCAACGAGGGAGCGTAGGAGGAACATTGCGGCTCTCCAGCCGTCGACAGCTGCGTGGAGGTGAGGGCGGAAGCAGCTGTCTGGCGGGTGACGCGCCGCGGCGCACTGGACCCCGGTCGATCGACGCAATGGGGCCGCGGTCGGGAAACGAGAAATCCGTCGCGCGCGTCCCAGCTTTATCAACCTATCACTCTATCACCACCACCTGTCCGCCCCAATCCCCATTGCTGCATCCGCTCCTGCGCCACCGACTGCTTCGCCGTCGCCATGGCCGCCGAACAGAGGAAGCTGCTCGGTAAGTCGCAGTGTCCAGCCCCGCAAGCATTCCCGCGTACTGACAGGCGCAGAGCAGCTCATGGGCGAGCAGCTCATGTCGGGCCCCGGCACGCGCGCCCCGCAGCTGTCCATGACCGACCCCAAGGTCTGCCGCTCGTACCTGGTCGGCACCTGCCCGCACGACCTCTTTACCAATACCAAGCAAGACTTTGGCCCCTGCCCCAAGGTCCACAGCGAGGCGCTCAAGAACGAGTATGAGGCCGCCGACGCCGAGCAGAAGCGCCGCTGGGGCTTCGAGTACGACTACCTGCGCGACATGCAAAAGTACGTCGACGAGTGCAACCGCCGCATCGACAGCGCCCAGCGCCGCCTGGAGAAGACGCCCGACGAGATCCGACAGACCAACCTGCTGCTCACCCAGATCCGCGACCTGTCCAAGACCATCGAGAACGGCCTGCTGGAGATCCAGATACTGGGCGAGGAGGGAGCCGTCAACCAGGCCGTCACCGAGTTCTTCAAGGTCAAGCAGGCCAAGCAGACCAAGGAGGACCGCGAGCGCGAGCTCAAGGCTTTGTCCGACACGTCCGGCCCGTCAGGCCACCAGAAGCTGCAGGTCTGCGATGTCTGCGGCGCCTACCTCAGTCGCCTCGACAACGACCGCCGTTTGGCCGACCACTTTTACGGAAAGATGCATCTTGGGTACGCTCAGATGCGGAAAACATACGAGGTCCTGCAGAAGGAGCTCAAGGGGAAGCCGCCGCCCCAGCGCCACGATCCCGACGACGGACCACGTGGGGGAAGAGGCGATCCCGATGGTGGATTCGGAGACAGAGGCTATGGCGGAAGAGGAGGATACAGAGGTGGCGGCGGGTACGGCCGCGGCGGAGGTGGTGGCTACCGGGGTGGCCGCGGCTACGGAGGGCGGTGGTGAGGTATGGAACCTTGTTGCATTTTCAACTGACAGGTCAAGGCGTTCTGGACGGTCTGGGAAAAGTAGATGCTATCCGCACGGAAATTTGGTCCAATATCCAACAACTGCACCGAGTACGCATCTCCCGCCGCCTCTGGTGACTGTGGTTAACCAATTGCAAGCAGCATGGCCTCCCGGGCCTGTCCGAACATATTGTGAGGTCTAATGAGCACTGTGGTAAAGTTCCCGTGACAACACGCGCGCAGCACGGTGGGTCAAGGTCTCCTTCTTGTTGCTTGGATTTCTAACGACAGCATTTCCTTTTTTCTGTGCGTTCATCTCGACGTGAAACGGACCGTGTTAGACGTGAATGAGAAGCTATCCTTTACAACTGATCTGCGTTGTTGACATGGTGATCTAACGATGGGATGCTACCTGCTGTGCCGAGCCGCCGGGCCGCGGAAGGCGGTGACGGACTGGGCCCGCGCCAAGACTTGATGGCTGCATTACACCGTCCCGCCGGGCGCGGCGCCAGCTGGAACCCAACTTTCGGACATCGCCCTGCGCCCTTCCAACCCTGTCTCCGCTGGCTACTCGTGCTCTGCCCTTTGCTCTCTGCACTTCACCCGCCTGCGCAAGTCCACAACACCCCAGCAATGTCGCGGCGCGCCCCCAACCCCGCCGCCGAGCGTGCGGCCCAAAACACCCAGACGCTCAAGAGCCTGGTCAAGCTCGAGGCGAATAAGAGCTGCGCCGACTGCAAGCGGAACAAGCGTGCGTCCTCTCTTCAATCGGAGCCATGTGTGTGACCGCAGAAACTGACGCACACCTCTACAGACCCTCGATGGGCCAGCTGGAACCTGGGAGTATTCGTCTGCATCCGGTATACCAACCCCTGACAATTCACCCGCGCCTCTGCTGGACGGCGGCTGACGATGGCGATAGATGCTCTGGAATCCATAGAGGCATGGGCACCCATATCAGCAGGGTCAAGTCGGTCGACTTGGACTCGTGGACGGACGAGCAGCTGCAGAGCATGCTGCGGTGGGGCAACGCCAGGGCGAACAAGTGAGTGGCGCTATGGCACCGGTACCAGAAGCAGTGACTGACCGCAGCAGATACTGGGAGGCAAAGCTCGCACCTGGCCACATCCCCTCCGAATCGTAAGCACACGGCACCACATATCCTGAAACACCACGATTGACCCTGCGACAGCAAGATCGAGAACTTCATCCGCACCAAGTACGATTCCAAGCGCTGGGTGATGGACGGGCCGATGCCTGATCCCGCGACCCTGGATACCGAAGGCGACGATGATGTGGTAAGCTAAAAGCATGACGGCCCAGGTCTGGAACGGTGCTGATGCGGTTAGCCGTTGAACGTGGTGCAGGAGAAAGCCAAGTTGGAGCGCTCTTCCTCCCAGCGTGCTGGTGCCTCAGCTAGCCATGCTGCTCCCGCTCCCGTGAAGAAGCAGCCGACCATGGATATCTTTGGCGACGACCCGCCGCCCTCGCGCCCGAGCACTGGCCCACCCTCCGCAAGGGCACCACCTCCGCCGAAGGCAGAAGCCGCTCCGCCGAAACAGTCCAAGCCTGGTGATTCGCTGTTGGGATTGGACTTCTTTGGCGGTTCGCCCTCGAGCACGCCAGCCCGTCCTGCGAGCACCACCGGTTCAGCTCCCGCTGCGCAGTCTCGTCCCGACCTCAAGCAGTCCATTCTCTCTCTCTATGCCGCAAAGCCCGCTGCTCCGCCTGCTGCTGTCCGGCACCACCATACTGGCTCTGGCTCTTTTGGAGGACTTGGTTCCCCTGGTCTTGGGTCTCCCGGGTTTCAACAGTCGCCCACTGCAGCCCAGCCTGCAGCTGGCGGCTTTGGTGGTGGCTTTGGCGGCATGAATGATGCCTTCAGCAGCCTTAGCTTCTCCAACAACACCCCGCAGGCTCCTAAGCCTTCACCTTTTGCCGATCTTATGAGCGCTACACCCAAATCTGCCTCTTCGAACCACACCCCGTCCGGGTCCAGGTCTGGCCTTGGCTCTTTCGGCAGCGGCGGTGGCTTCTTTGATGCTCCTGCCCCCAAGCCAGCAGCTCCCCAGGCCCAGCGCACTTCCAGCTTCGGTAGCAACTTTGGCGGCTTTGCCTCGGCCACTTCTCCGGCCGCAGCTGCTCCCCCCAAGCCCGCCGCCACCAACTCCGGCGATCTATTCAGCCTCGACTTCGGCGCTCCCGCTCCCGCTCCCTCCAAGCCGACCATGTCCTCCCCCGCCGCCACCAAGTCGGCCTTCAACCTCTCTTCTCCCATGGCACCCAGCCAGCCCGCGCAGCCCGCACAGCCCACGCAGTCCGTCAACTACGCCTCCGGGCTCGGCGGCATGGGTGATCCCTGGGGATCCAACGACGTGTGGGGTTCATCCAGCAGCGCCGCCCCCGCTGCTGCTGCCGCCGCCGCGGCCGCCCCTGCCCCTCCCGCTACCACCACCACCACGGCCAGCGCAGCCCCTTCGTCGTCGGCCTGGGGCAGCGCTTCCACGCCCGCCGTCGCGCAGGACGACGACTTTGGCGGCTGGAGCAGCGCCCCCGCCCCCGCGCCGGCCGCGTCCAACCCGTCTGCTTCCAAGCCGGTCACCGGCATGGGCGCCGACCTCTTCGACAATCCGTGGTAGATTTCGGAGAGCTGAAAAAAGGGGGGGTTGTTATTTTTCGTACTAAGTTACTTGTTGTTTGCGGCGGCGGCGGCGGCGGCCGGGGACAGCATTTTGCGGGGTCGATGATGGAAATGGTTGGAGCATAGGCCCGGAGTTTAACGGAGTTTAAAGAGACGAGAGAATGATGGGCGGTATAATCAGATGATGACCTCTCTTCTTTCGTTTTCGTTTCGTTTTATGTCTTTCTTTTTTCCCCCTCGCACTGACTATCCAAGATGAACGGCCCCCGTGTATGTATGATGGTAGTAGACTTGAGAGTAGGTAGGTAGGTAGGTAGGTATGACGACTTAATATCGAAAGAAAAAAAATTGGAAAAGTTTGATGGTACATACATACATATGTATGGAATTGGGTAATGATGATGGTGCAATAATGCGGGATGTTACGATGACAGGGAGAGTAGGTATCCCTTTTTGTTATGCACAGAAACCTAAGTGATGTGTGAAACCGAAACGCCCGATGCTTGCAAGTGTTTTGATGGCTCTCGTCCTATCTCTATCTCTCTCTCTCTCTCTGTCTGTCTCTGTCTGTCTCTCTCTCCCGCTCCCTTCTTGCGCTTTTCTTCTCTTCCGCGCCATCTTCGGCCAAGTGGTCTTCTGAATGCTGATGTGATGCATTGCATGAGATATGCGAAACTAAAAGGAGATAAGAGGAGAGGAAACAGGAACAAACATGACCCAGAAGCACCGTTGTTCGCAGCAGCCCTTTTTTGCCCCAAGAATAGACCATAAAAAAAACGTGTAAAAACCTAAGGCTTACGCTCGATCGAGTTTGGATGGAGGCAGGGAAAGAAGACGAGAGAGAGACTGCCGGGCTGCTATGTTCCATTCCTGAGCCTTTTGGTTCAGCCGTCGTTAGTTTGAACCTCAAGATTCTCAAATGGCGGACGGATATGTATGCCCCCCTCCCTCCTTCCCGAGCATTGCCGCGATATCTGGCTTCGAGAGGAGGAGTTCGCAACCGTCTGTCTCTGCAGCAGCACACGCGCGTCTCTGCCAGAAACGACGGAGCATGCAGGCAGCCTCAGAGTGACCGACCGCTGCTGCCTCGTCCCCCCTCCCTCTCCGGCAGGCAGCAAAAAGCGCGGGCGGGCAATTTTTTCCTCCCCCGCGCAACACACGCTCAAGCCTGCCTCCATCTCCATCTTTCTTCCCCCCGGCGTTTTCTCTCCGCAACTCTCAAACGCCATTGTACCCAGCCAGCCCAGCCTGCTAACCCCCAGCCCAGCCCAGCCCAGCCCAGCCGTGTCCAGTCAGCCCAACCTCCCCACCATCCCCACGCCATCTTTCCCCCTTCCTTTCCCTTTCAGATAAAACAAAAATTTAAATCATCTTAATCTCCATCACGAGGACATCTCGAGATTCCGGCTTTTTTTTTTTTCATTTTTTCATTTACTTGGAACCCCCATGCCCGAAGACCAGCCCCCAGATCCAGTACAGCACGATGACGCAGCCGGCGATGATGCCGGCGAGCTTGAGGATGGCGACCTTGTTGCCCGACTGGGCCATGCGGGTGAGGCGGGTGGCGCTGCCCTTGAGCGACGAGGAGAAGGAGGAGAAGGTTTCGTTCTATCGTGGCGCGTGTGTGTACAGTGTCAGCGAGAGGGAGGATTGTATGTATCGGTGAGCCTTCGGCGGTATGTAGGCAGGTAGGTAGGTATGGGGGAAAAGGCTGCTGCTACTGTTGCCGGAAAGATGGATGGGGACGTACCGTGTTGTCCAGCACCCGCTGGTCGCGCGCGTTGTCGTAGATGTCGATGGTCACGCCGCGCAGGGCGGTGACCTTGGACGCGAGCTCGTCGAGCCGCGAGTTGTTCTGCCTGTGGGGGTGTCGTCAGCGCTTGGTCTCTTTGTCGTGGTTTCCCTCCCCCGGCTCTTCGATGTCTGGGTTGCGGCTGCCGCGTAGGCGGTTGTGGGTGTGGCGTTGGAGGTCCACTTGCTCGCGGCGTCGGGGAGCGAGGCGAGGCGCATCGCATCGCGTCGCATCGCCGCGCCGCGCCACGCCTCCCTGGGTGAGGGAGAGCTGCGGTGGATGTGTGCGGTTGGGTGGGTAGAGCGGAGTCGTGGGGTGTGGCTGCGCGGTTCCTGCATCCGGGGCGGGAGTGGAAGGACGGGGAGCGGACGTACCGTTCGCGCTCGTAGGCTTCCGACATGGTTGCTGGAGTGTGCGTGGGGTGTGTCGCGTTGTGCTGTAGATCGGCCGTGCGGATGCGGTCGGCGGAGTGGTGGAGGGAGGAGCGGTCGCGGTCTCGAGGGCGGGTGGCGTTGGAGAGAGGGTTGTAGGGGTGGGAGTACGGTTGCGGATCGAGCTGAGGATGAAGGCCCCCCGGGGGCTTGGGTTGGCGCGCGCCGGATGACGAGTGACTGGGGTTCTCTGGGCTGGAGCTCAGGCAATCTCTTATCTCGCTAGCCAGACCTCCTTTGGGAGTTGGTGGCACGTGATAAGCTGGCACGTACCCACTTATTCGCAAACTCCGAAGGAGAGTCTAGGCGCTTTTAGACCCGGCTTAGTAGAAGGCCGTAACGCTCTAATATCTTATATCTTTCTTACTTCTCTACGTATTTATATATATTTTATTACTTCGAACGCTTTCTTAGAGCTATAAGAAATAGTCTATATACTTTTTTTAAAAAATAAATCGCTAGAAATAAGAGCTACTAGATAGAAAAAAGATACGTTACGAAAAGTTAAGAAAATTTAAAATTTTTAAGACTATACTTCTATAGAAAATAATCGAATTTTTAAGATTAAAAACTAATTTTTACGTAGAGTAGATTCTTAAAAATCGCTATAGATATATCTAAAGAAATTCTATCTAAGAATAGTAAAGTTATAGCGAAGTGTTTCTCGTAAATAGATAAAAAATATTACGGCCTTCTATAAAGCTAGGCCTAGATAAGCTTAGACGCTTCGCCGTTAGAAAGAAAAAGTCGTGGCCGGTTGAATTAACTAGGCCCGAAGCGTCTGACTAGTGAGATAAGCAATCTCGCCGAGGCAGGCATAACCCCGGCCTGGTCTTTGTTCTAGACTTGGCGTGCGTCGGGTAGCTATGCCGCGCATGAAATCTACGGAACTTTTTCTAAAAATATCACTACAGACTCAACCATCACGCCGCCCTCCCCACCTCCCCACCACTCCCCTCGTCCTCCCCATCCTTCTTCAAGTTCCTCAAACACGGTGCAAAAAACAATTTCCCCGTCCACGCCCCCTTCGCCGTGCGCGCGGCAACCAGACACCAAAGCAAAATCACGGCGACGCTGAAGATCTGGCCGAGCACCTTGAAGAAGGCGGACGGCATCTCGACGCCGATCTGGATGGTCGAGGTGGCGAAGACGCCGAGCGGGAAGGTGAAGCCCCACCAGCCCATGTTGAAGGGGAACGGCCGCGCCTGCCACATGGACACCAGCGCGATGAAGAACCACACCAGCCCGAACCCCCACATGATCAGCGCCACGAAGAAGCCGAGCACGTACGCGACGGAGCCCGCGGTGGGGTCCAGCGTGTCCGTGAGCGGGAAGATGGTGCGGGCGACTTTGCCGAGGTACATGATGCTGGCGAGGGAGTGTCAGCGTCGGCGAACGTTTGGAACGGGGCGACGTGCGAGAGCAGTGAGTTGGGGGACAAAAAGATGAAGTGGACTCACCCGAACCCGCCGAAACCCAGCGGCCCCAGCGGCAGGAAGCAGCTCACGATTACCTCGCGCGGCGGCATCTTGTGCACCGCCAGCCGCTGGAAGTACATGGCGATGACAACAAACGCCATCGGCGTGCCCATGGCCCACAGCACGTAGCTCGTCATGAGCGTGCCGAGCGCCCATTGCGGGTCGGGAAGTATCTCGGCCACGCGCGCGCCCGTGCCCGCCGCGACGATGGTGGCGGCGATGGGGAGCAGCTGCGCGGCGGTGAAGCGCTCGAGGGACTTGAGCTCGTGCGTTTGCATCATTCTGCCGTGTGTATCAGCATTGTCGACCTTTCGACTGGAGAAAGAGGGAAAACTTACACCAGCACCGAGAGCGAGAGCGTCACGGCCGCGGCGACAACCGTGTCGATCATCCACAGCACCCATGCGAAAGTGGCTGCCCACGGTCCCCAGGCTGGCACGCAGACGAGAACCCACATCTCGATCAGCGTGGCGAAGCCCATAGGGATGGTGCCGAGGAAGAGGGAGTTGATCGGGTCGCGGATCATGACGCCCCAAATCTCCGGGTAGAGCGTGTACCGCACGATGGAGGTGAGGAAGGCGAGGGTGAAGAGGATGGTGTTGAGGGCGAAGAAGATGATGGAGAGCCAGTGGAGCCAGCCGGCGTTGTAGGGCATGCCTTCCAGCAGGTTGGCTACGATGCCTGTGCCCATGGTTACGGAGAACCAGCTGATGTATCATCAGTATCTGAAAGTAAGAAAGAATATGTGTGAGGGTATCTTAAATGATGAAGACTTACGAAGGACTGAAATTGCGCACCACTCTCCGCCACCCAACATCGTACTTGTTCTGTCGAGCGGCCTTGTCCTCATTTTGCTCCACTCTCTTCGATTCTCCGCTTGGAGTAGAGACGGAGATGGTCCGGATGGGTTCGGCAGGCGGGCGCATACTCATCGAAGCCGGAGGAACGCATGCTGGGTTGTTGTCTCCATACTGAGGCTGCTGCTCTTTCTCGTCCTTCTGTGGGTCCTGGGTCTGTTTCCCCTGCGATTGTCCGCGAAGGCTAAAGTCGTTGATCTGCGGCACGCGGCGACGGCTCGACGTCCGCGAGATGGTCTCCGGGTCCTGTTCTTGCGCACCCATGGCCTCGGCTGATGACGTCTTCCCCCTGGCTCCTTGTACTCCTATCCACGCCGGCTTCGGGCAAGAGATGCAGACACGAGCAAAGCAGATGAGAGGTCTCAGCGGTTGAGGGAAGGCGTCTATGGGGCTGGCTCGGGATGACTCCGCAATCGCTTGACGCCCAGAGCATCCGGATCGCCGTGCGACAAGAGGCGGACAACGGGATCGATAAGAGGCTAGTCCGCGATCGGCTAGCACATGCCGCCGTGTAGACTACAAGCTACTGGCGGGAGAGCGGCAAGGACAGAGGTACCTTTCCGCAGCAATTTTCTTTGTACAAAATCTTTTTGGAGATCACTGCACTAGTAGCCCCTGGACACGCTGGATTGCAGATCTATTAATGCGGCTGAAGCGCCCACATGGCACAGCCGGCTGCAGATCGGCTTTACAGGGAAGAAGCCGATTGGGCAATTGATGAATTGCATAGTAAAAGCTGAAAAGGCGCAATGTTTACAAGAATTGGTCCATCATAAAGCGATCTCGAGGCTCATACGATGTGGAAAGTTTGTTCCCGACACAATCCTTCCCTCCACCTATCGATGACGGCGCGCGTGACGTCTGATTGCTGGTGCTATTGGTCGGTTGTGAGAACGCAGGAAAACAGTTCGCACCACTTAGCACTTTCATCTGAAAATCACATGTTTCATCAGTAGTTAGAAGCTACCTACTAAGGACACCGGACTGTCCGCCAATCTAAGCAATGAAAGAAGTCATGACGTGGATGCTGACGCTTTCAACGAAGTTGACCCACACAAGGTATACGGCCTGAGGAACAACACCAATTCTATCGCCAGGCTCCAATAGATCGATCCAGCCGCGCCCCCTGAATACTACACAATGTTGCCTTGTGCGGTCACTGGCGTGAACGTTGTAAACAAACTTCTTTTCGCTCTCTTCCACCTCAACCCATCGGCCGCCGGGTTTTTGAATGGCAATCTCGAACCAGGTGTAGGACTGAGAGTATGTGCCGTGATGCTCCTGATAGTCAGACCATCCCTGGTCGTGGCTTCTGGTGACTATTGTGACCTCGCGCACGGGGTGGCGCGCTCGCCCTTCGAGAGGGTCACTCAGGATATACGGAATTCCCAAAGCTGCTCTTTCCTGATCGTACTCTTCCAAATCTGCCCTCGAATAGGTTGAGCGCAGCCAGTATCCAGCCGTATCGAGAATGTTGACCACAGCAGAGCGCGGGAATGCGTCCCTACTGGTCGTTGAGAGCTTGGAGCGGATGATCCAGTATACCTCGAAGCAGTCACGCAAGGTTTGTGGCCAATATGTGTCGCGATCATGATGAGACACCTCGAAGTGGCCATTTCCCGTGGGCAGAAGCTGCCAGGTCCGCCCGTTGACCGAGGCACCTGCTTCAATCAGAAAGTCTGCAGCTTCAAAGCAGCCAATCTCAATGGCCAGAGTCAGTGGAGTGAGCCCAATGACGTCCTCCACATCAAGGGAGCTGCCATGTTTGATCAACGCTTTCGCCATGTCAAGGTTGTTCTCCGCTACAGCGTCGTGAAGTGGCAATGACCCATCTGTCGCCTGTGCATTCACATCGGTGCCAGCGCTGAGCAGCAATCCCACCGCGCCGAGAGGTTTCCGACAGTTCTTCACGCAGTAATGCAGCGCATTGCGGCGATCCGGACCACGGCAGTTGGCGTCAGCTCCGGCATCCAGTAGCAACGATATGACGTCCACGTTCGCAGTTCTTTTGGCAGCAGCCAACAGAGGATACCGGGATGGTCTCCTCAGCCCGTTGGCCGTTGTGCCACCGTCTGGATTGGCCCCAAAGTCCAGCAGAAGCTTGACTAACGCTTGCGCCCCACTTGCTGCAGCGTTTGCCAGGGGAGGGTCCGAGTCTTGGTGCCCGTCTATGAACTTATCCGCTCCATGCAGAAGGATAGAGCGGACGACATTGAGGAGAAACGGATCATCCGGGATATTCGTGTCACATGCTCGGTGGAGAGGGGGCAGCCGATCCTGGGTCAAAGTGGCATCGGCTCCGGCGTCAAGCAAGACGTCGACCATATCAAACGGACCGGATTTGCTCCAAGAGGTATTGCATTCCACGTCAATAGCCCAACTCAGAGGGGTGTTGCTTGCCCAACCAGTGGCATTGATGTCGGCACCACGGCGGATGAGGATTTTGCCACTCTCAACCGAGTCACCTCTTGCTGCGAGGTGCAGCGGAGTCTGAAGCTCTATGGATCGTTCGTTGGCATTTGCACCATCCTGCAACAGCCGATCCAGGAAGTGATGGAAGTCGAAGAAGGCTGCCACATGGAGAGGTGGAAGGAAGTCGTTTGCGTTACCCGAGGCCATGAAACGCTGCCAGCGCTCAAACCTGCCATGCGATGGACCTTTCAATCGACGAAGCCAGCTCTCGTACCATGATGGATTTCCGATGAGAAGGGCGCGGCAGGATTCGAAGCGTCGTAGATCATTCAAGCCAGAGCTGCTTCGGAACGACCCGCGATCACCGCGCTTCCGTAGGTATATCTGGAGCCACCTGATCGTGTTCGACTCGGAGGTGCAGAAACGCGATAGGATCTGACACAGTTCTTTGTTTCCATCGGATGTTTCGAAATGGTCCGACCAGTGTAGCGCGGCGTACTGGAGCAGAGGATATTGCTCGCAGTACTTTTCAAACTTGGAGTCCAAGCTCTCCCAAGTGTCTCCAATATGCCCGTCAGGCTGGACATGGACTGAAAAGGGAGGAAATTCAATGTTCTCGTAACACAGGTATATCAGACAGGTTCTGGCGATGAACGTGTTCGCGGTCCTCGCATTGACGAGCAGCTCTGCAAACGGACGATCAGAGCTGTTGGATCGCAAAAGGAAATCCTTAGCAGTCGCGTGAACAAGCGAGACTCTCGCAATCGACGTCGTGTCCGAGATGCGGACGATTGGGCCGGTGAGACGACGGATATGCCTTTTCAGCTGTTTCGGGCCAAACAAGATGGGTCGACGTATCCTCGGTTCTTCCGTGGTCACTTTAGAGGCGACTGATATTTCTAGCAGTGTGAGCGGCCTCTGTGCACAAACCAGCCACTGTAGAATCACCTTTGATCTGAGCCGGTCCATCTCCATCGTTGCTGATTCACTGCAAACGCTCTGCAGGATTCGAGCATAGAGTTCGTCAAGGTCTTGCGGCATTCTTTCAATCACCTCCAGGTAGTCATCGGAGTCCACCCAGCCATTCTTCAGATGTTTGATCATCAGATCTACCCAGAGAAACATTCCCTGGGCTCTGCTCTGCAGCGCTTGCGCCAATTGTGTCCGTCCTTCATCGTCGATTTCGGAGAGCTTGGCCAACTCATGCGATATGAAACTTTCGATGTCAGAATGTGTATCCTCTTCCCTTATGTCGAGTCGGGATGGCCTCCGCCGGGCTTGATCGACAGTCGTGAGGCCGTCCTTGATGTCTTCCAAGTCCCGGCTAAACAGTATGACATTGCCAAGCGGATACAAGCACATGAGGCTCTTGCAGAGATCGGCCCGTTCTTTTCTCTGACATTCGTCAATCCCGTCGACAACGACAAGTGCTTTGGGGATTTGTCGTAGCAGGGTTTCCAAAGTGGCTTGCATACTCGCCAAATGTGGTTCGGCTCCGGTATCGTAAATTCCAGAGACCTCGTCGAGACACTGCGGATTTTCTTTCAAGAGCTGCCAAGCCAACGTGCTCATGATGTTGCTGGCACGTAGTGAGCTTTCAGTCCTTGCTTCGCAGTAGAAATACGCAACTTGGTGATGTTGACGTAGAGTTTCTATCACGCGAGTGGCTATCGTAGTTTTCCCCGCTCCTGGGATGCCTGTGACCCAGAGAAGTGTCTTGTCACCACTTGAGGTAGCTCGAAGCCAGTCATTGTACTCTTGTCTCGCAAGGATCCAGTCGCAGGATCCCGGCAAAATTTCCCCAATCGAATCATTGTATTTGGTCTGAAAACTCATGACGGGCCTGAGCCACGCCAGCACCTCCCGACGGAGATTTTGTTGTTGGACCAAAGTTGTCTGAGCAGACTGCGTTTTGAGCTGGTCTTCGACTCCGTTGAGTATGTTGGTTGAGAGACTGGAGATGCCGGTTGAGAGACCGGAGATGTCGGTTGAGAGACCGGAGATGTCTGTTGAGAAGCCAGAGATGCCGGTTGAGAGACCGGATATGTTGGAATCGAGTCCTGAGATCATCGTGAGAGCGTCAAGGTTCATATTCAGCTGAAGTTCTTGAAGCTGTTCTGATATTCGAGCTCGTAGCTTGCGGACTTCTTTTGAGACGATGATCCCATAGTCGACTTTTTTGAAGCTTTTTCGAAGCCGCATGGTGAAGCTCCTCATGCCCGTCTTGGTCAGGGATGCCTCAAACTTCCGCAAGTTATGCTCCATATTTCCTATTTGGTCGGTGATAAGCTGCGCTTTATCCTTGAATTCACCGGAGATCGATCCATTTCGCGAGCAGTCAGAGACTTTAGCGAGAGTTTTCGCAATCGAGCGAAGGTAGAGACTATCTTGTTGATATGTCGCAGCTGCACCGCCGGATTCTTTGAGAGCTTCAACAACATGAAGGATGAATTTGATGGCGTTTGCGATGTCGCCCGCCGACCACCCGAACGACATGATGAGGCTTTGACCAGCCCAGGAGATCAATGGAGAGAACAAGCCAGACCGAATAGGTTTGAAAGGACCTGTACGTTTTCTGTGGTTGGTCTTAGAGAAATAAGCACGAAAGCCAAGCGAAAGAAAGCAACATATATTAGATGGTCAAGAGTCTCACGGAATCTTGGCCAACAACGCACGTAAGCCGCCACATCATTCGACTGGAACTGATAAGCCAGAATTTGCAACACTTTCCTCTCACCGGTCGATGTCGCGTAATAATCGCGCATGCAAGGCGGATTCAGAGAGCTGAACTGAAGCCTCGTGCAGAACTGCTCGTAAAGCATGAATAAAGCAGCGAAGGGAGCAACAGCAAGGCTGCCGTTGTCGTGAGAAGATTAATGGTGGATTCGGCGGATGCGCGTTTATTGATGCGAATAGCGAGAGCGCTCTGAATAGCGAGAAAGACGAGGAAGTCGAAGCGGTCTTGGAAAGTGGACGCGAGACATATTTAGTGACGGAGCTGTTCACGGAGTGCCAACCAGGTAGCGATAGGCATATTCATGGGGGTCATGGTCGCTTACTGCAGGTTGTGACACTTTGGGAAAGCGGGGTGCCGCCAGGAGCAGGCGGTCGATCGGGCGGAGTAAGGCTCTGCGTCATCATACGATACAGCCTCGAACAGCCGCAAGAGGTGGGCGCTTCCTTGCGACTCGTTGTTTTTTTGTGGAGATTTTATCTCCATCGCACAGGTTATTGCTCAGACATGTCACCCCGATTGTTGGCCAACGCACTGGAAGGCTTCATGCTAACGCCATGCTTTAGGCATCTGCGATGGCTTATCTGCATATCATCAGAGCATAGTTAGTGCCTTCAGCCTGACTTCCTGAGTGGAAATCGTGTTCCGAGAGAGCTAAGCCACCCTTCACTCAGCTGGTCCAAATCATCAACACTGTAGCAGGGCGTAGGTATTTGCGAAATGTTTCCCGCTTCTGCAAAAGAACTCGGCTTGAAAACGGAGCTCAGCCCCGCGTGGCTCCCTCGTTGCCGAGGCTTTCGATGCCACCACGATGACACTCTACCGGAAATTTGTTGCCACGCAAAGCAAAAGAAACCCAAGCATTCACAATCTACACACATTACTTGAATCACAGCAGCAGGAGCGAGGCGCTTGTCGTGTTGCATGTCTGGACTTCGTCTCCAGAAATACAGGTCCGGCCATACTCCAGATCAATGCGAATGATCTGCAAGCCGTCCTGCGACCATCATATGACCCAGGCGGGCACTCGATTCTTGGCCGAACACTCATCATCGAAGACATTGGAAGACAACAGATTGAAACGCTTGGTGATGCCTTTCGCGTCGATCCTATGTTCTTTGCCTCCCATATCTACAGCACCGGGCCGAATATAGCTTTTCAGACCCCGGAGATGGTCATGCTTCCCACGCGGATCAGCTCGAAGACATGGTTCAATACATATTACCACCGGACCATTGTTTTTCAAAACGCGGACATTCCAGAAACGAAACTCCTCCGAGCATCAAACATCGACCGCAAAGTCATGGTTATGCCCAAAACCAAAGGTGTTCGTATCGGTCTGGCGCAACACAGCTGCTCTGTCCTCCAGACTACCTTGTCAAATGACATTTGGATCTGTACGTGGACCTCCTATTCCTACGAAGCTTTGCACTTACACATCCGCAAGGTATTATTCTGGTGGATCCACCGATCACAAACGTGTTTTACCCTGAGCGAAACGGCAGAAAAGAGCTGCGCCAAATCAATTTGAATTCAAGCCACTTTCTGGGAGGATATGAAGACTTTCTGGAGCCTCCTTTTTCCGAATCCGACGGACCGTGTTGCCATGCACCCTTGAGGTCAGGACTGTTTGACGATCTAATCTACTACTGGAAGAGACAGCAACCTCCTTGCTTCAACCAAAAGTCACCCTCACTGCTCCATCATGCATACTTCCCTTTGCGGATAGTTGCAGCCGAGTGGAGCAGCTACCTGACAGTCATGCACCACAGCATTAAGCAGTACGAATACACTGTCGAGGACTCCCCGGCCTTGTTTCCACGGCAAGACAGACTCAACGCCGACCTACAAGCCCTCCAGAGCTGGCGTCGTCGGAGCATGTCATCTCAGCAGAAACTGTGGTTTGTGAGCCGCTTCGTCCGTTCGAGACTGCTGAGTTCCGACCCCTTTTCGCATCACCTCGAGCTTCTTGCACAAGACTTTGACCAACTGGCGGCCGACATCGACGATTTCGGATTGAGGTTGGAGCGAATGCTTCCAGTCGTCACCTCAATGGTGCAAATCGCAGACAGCCGCCGGTCGTTCGTGGAGACCACCAACGTAAAGCGCTTGACATACCTGGCACTGGTCTTTGTTCCTCTCACTTTCACGGCCGGCCTGTTCAGCATGAATAGCGAAACGGCTCCGGGAGCCCCCGGCTTCTGGCAGTTCTTCGCAGTCGCCATTCCCATGACGTTGGTGGTTTTTCTGGTTGCACGGCCGCCGGTACGGGAAGCACTGAAGCTCAAGGACTACGTGAAAGGGACAAGAAAGCTACTGCTGCCCCGCTACAACGGCGACGAAGTTAGCGCGGATCAAAGGGCGACGGGCGGGTTTTAGAAATGGTGCGACTATGGCCCTCGGACGCTTTTCCTGACTGGGCAATAGATGAGCATCAGCAGCCGTGGTATCAAGCTTAGTCTTCGCGTTTTCAGTGCTCAAATGGGTCATGTGCAATCTTCATTGTTGAAGTACGTAAAGCAACCAAAACTCCCTAAAGCCACTGGAACAATTTGTCGACGTCACCAACCATTTCCCCATCAGATCCTCGCTGGAGCCGAATCTGCGCGCTGCAAACGGTTTTCGAAAAAGGGAAACAGCATCGAGATGCGCGCCACTTCCGTCGGGAAATCCCTGTGCAAACCCATCTTCGACACGCCGAAAACGAACTTGACTGCCGGGTCGCTGTGCTTATCGAACCAAGCCCAAAGAGACTGCAGCTTCTTGCTCGCCTCGTCGTTGCGGGGTGGGTCTCCCGACATGATTTCGATTGCCTCGACGCTCCCAATGAACCACAACAGTGCTGCTTTCGGTAGGGCCAGCTGCTGTCGATCATCGCCCAACAGCTTCTTTTCCCACACGAAGAAGGGCGAAAAGAGCTCCTCGAGCGTGACGATTGTGCTTGCCATGACTTTGGCCATGTGCTTTTTGTCGAAATCGACGGAGTCGAGCCGAGAGAAAGCCGAGTCGATGGATAGTGCGTGGTACATGATGGCTATCGTTGCATTTTGTTCGCGGTAGGCATATTCCTCCGAAGCTTCGATGGCAACGTCTCTAAGGCTCTTCTTAGCTTTCCGAAGCTCTTCCAGCATCGTCACCAGATCCGTCGGCGTGTCTTTCCTAACGAGGTTCAAGAACTTGAAGAGGATGCCAACGCGGCCCATGAGGAGGGGATCCTCGGGCGCGTTCTGAGAAAGGGTCTTTGACAAGAACGCGCCGAGCTCGTACTCGTCCTTGAACTTGTTGTTTTCGAATTTGATCCTGTCGACGTGGGTGTCCTGGAAACTGTCCAAAAGAAGCTCGCCAAGCTGGACCAGACCGCTCAGGCCGTCAAGAGCCCTACATTCCCCCTGCGAGGGGTCGCCATGCAGCTGTTTGTAAAGCACATCGTGGTGAACCTCCGCCCATGCATGCTGCAGGACAGTGACGACTTGGATCTCGATGATGTCTTCCGAGTTCAGGGTTGGAGCTTTTGCGACATCTTCCTCCCTAAGTGAAACGCGATAGTGCTTCGCGCGATATCCGGTAAAGATGGGAATATATCCGGCGCGTTCGTGGGCAGTGACAGTGTCGTGGTCTTTGGTCGCCCCCAACTGAAACTTCTCCTGGATCATCTGCTCTACGTCCGCCTTCTGCTTGGGGTAGTACAAGGCGATCCGAACACCGGCTAGGTCGAAGATATCTTGGCGGATGCTGTTTCCATCCTTCCATCCTTTGCAGATCTCGGGATCCATGTCATAGAGCTTCTTCTTGAGTGACTCGTAGTCTTTGGCCCGATAGCTGTGAATTGCCCGAATCCCCGCCCCTCGGAGGTTATCTTCGCATATCTCATTGGCTTGCCTCGCCAAGTCTTTGTAATGCGCCCATTGTCTTTTGTAGTTTTTCAGGCAATCTTCGATCGCCTTTTTCGTCGATGGCTCCATTGTGGTTGCTTTGCTGAACGGTGAGAGCTGTCTCTTGGATCTTTGCCAACCACAGCTGCACAATGATCTTATTCCTTTATATCCAAGAACGACTTTTCTACAGCGTTATCTGAGCAATGAGAACAGGTCAAGCTGCCAACGATAGCCACCCATGCACATGTCGCCTTGCCTGATTGCTGGCTGCTTCCTTCAGTGTAGCCTTCGGGTGACGTGTCTTGGTATGAGAGGCGCCTCATCCTGCAGCCCTTCAGTGCTACCGCCCAGCGACGCCCTCCCGAGAAAAAGAAAATTCAAGACTAGGCGACTGAAAGGCCTGTTTGAGCGTAAGCTCAGGAGTGGTTTGGATTATCTTCACGTCATCAGAAATATATGGATCACTTGAAACTTCTTCTGGAGCAATCCCTTCACTCGCTTGTCGCTGGGCAGATGAGATTCATTTATAAGTAATGTACCCGAATTGAGGCAAGTCAAAAAACAAAAAAAAAAAAAAGAACAGCGCTTGAATTTCAAGGCTTGCTCATATTGGTCAATCCTCAGATTGACTGGGCACGCTGTCACCTCTGTTGATGGACGCTTGGCCAATGGCTATCCTTTCAAACATACGAAAGGGCCGCAATCCTTCACTAATTCGAATCAGAGACTGAATGGACGCAGGCGCTTCAGTGATCCTAAGGTATAGTGCAACGTCCACAGTCAGTGCTTTCACCAAACTTCATCGTCCCTACCTACATCGCCTCATGACCAGTATGGACATAGAATAAAACCTGAGGTGCCTCAACGATGAAATAAATTTCCCACAGCCTCTTACTCCGCTCGCGATCTTTTGCGATAGGCTGCTAAACCGGAGCTTACTGAACCATTCTTCAAAAACAGCCTAGGTGACGTAACTGTACGTGGTGGTTGATTGCGGCTGCAGAAAAGACGATACGTTACCGATCGCCCGAACAACCGAGTGATAACTGGCATTCAGGCAAGCGGGGAGGCTATATGGCGATCACTCCGGTCATGCCACCACTTTGTCTCCGAAGCCACGCATCTCTTTTCGTCTCAACCAGGCTCCAGCATACTCGGCAAGTTGGCTGGAAGGAGAAGGCACATAAACAAGGCAGACGATAGGGCTCACCTCGAGAGAGCGGCTGACCACAATCTCGTAAAGAGCCGGGGCCGACGCCCGCGCCTCGTCACGGGAGCGCGGAACGATCCGGAGCTTTCGCCCCCATCCCATTCCCCGCGCGGCTTGATGGTGGTCAGCCGAGCCGCTCTGCCGTAGGCAACAGCGCCAGCACACCATTGAGCATCCATCCAGAGGCGGCCACGCGGTTAAGTGTTGGCGGCTGGGAAACGAGCAGCCGCCCCGCCTTGGTTCGTGCTTGTCTTGCAGCAACAGCAGTGACCCGTTGGTTTTCGAGGCTGAAATTCAAGGCAAGCGAGTGACTGGCCTTGAAAGGGCGGGTTGCGGCTAAAGGTGAGGCTACGGTCCGGAGGCCGCATTCCTCCCCCCTCTCCATAGGCAAGATCAAGGCTGCCTGTCTGACTCCCAACCCACCAGTTTCATGAGCGGACGCACCGCCGACCTGAACGAGGTTTGATTCCTCGCTCTCGCACCCCATGGGAGGAGATTACCGGAAATGAGTCGCTGACTGAACAAAAGGTCACACTTCAACCTTCCACCTTCGTATTATGACGTTGTTATGAGGAGCGGAAGGTCCTTAGTTACGTCAGATGCTACGGATACATCGTTACAGGCACTAGTTCCAGCCAGACCGAAGAGTCTTCTGCTTATGCAGATAAACCAACCACTCATCAAACTTGAGCTGTTTTGCAACGCTCGTACAGTATGTTTGATACACGGAATGGCGGGAGGAAACACGGACACCTTACCATAAGCGCTGATCAAAGTAGCAGGTCTGTACCAAAGGCCTTTGTTAAGGAACAGCGGATGGTTCAACGGTGCATTACGTCCACTGGACCACAACAACAACAACAACAACTTGAAGCATTACGACCACCCTGTGGACAGGCTCTGTGGCCCCGAGCGGCGGTAGAACTGGGCCGCCATCGATGCCGCGGGCCGATTCACGACGTGCAAACGGATCCAGCACTCCGGGTTGTACTGCATGAGGAGTCCGCCCCAGGGCAGGGAAGTTCCTAGAACACGCGACCGCCCCGCAAAAGCGTTATTGCAGACGACGACGTTGCGCATCGCCCACATAGGTTGCGTGAAACATGCCACTTACCGACATCGACTATCCCCTTATCATACTCGTCGGCGCCTTTGATCGTCACCCGAACGTCCGCTGAAGCGCGGGTGCACGAGTCCCGTCCGTGGAACACGGTACTCCCTCCGCTGCCGCCGCAGGAAGCGAGGATCGGCCCATCTGCGGACACCATGTCAGGTAAACATCAGTCGGGTGTGAGGGGACGACGCCAGCCGCTGACTCTTGCAGCCGGACATCCGAGTGACGGAGGCATGGCGAACCTCATAGCCATGATGGGGGCGGCCCAGCGATGGGAAATAGACCAGCCGGACATGAGAGCGGCCATCGACTGTGTTCAACGAAACTGTAACATCCTTGGGCCCGAGTCATGGAGACCTGCCGCCCATATCTTTCAATTGTACGAAAGAGAACGACAGAGTAACCCTTACCTGGGTGCGACTCAGTACTTCCAGACCCAGCAAATGGCTCAATATGGTATGCATCTCCCCTCGTAGCCAGCTTCGGCGCAGGCGGCGCCATTGGAGGAAAGGTATGCGGAACCGTATGCTAAAGCGACATTAGTTGCCAGCCTGGTGCCGCGAGCGCAAGCCCCACCGGGATACCAGGCCACTCATCAGAACAACCAGACCGCGCGACCTTATCAGGCGCCCTCCCAGGGCAGCGCATCTCATCAATCATCACACAACAGGGGAGAGCAGGCTCAACAGGACAACTCCGAGGCGGCCCAGGACGCGAGGAATGCGAACAGTGTTTGGCGATCGCGATGAAGAAGATGTTGCGGCGGGAAGGGACGCTGCTGGAGAATGAAATTGCTGGTCGGCGTTTCGGTAAGCGGCTCAAACGAGGCTATGGCGGCGATGATGGGCATACATACCTTCCGTGAGGGTAAACTGTTGAGCGGAGCGGGGAGCCTGGCGGGCTGTGCGGGGCCTTCCTTTCAACCACGCACTTCGTCAGCCATGTACCGTTTGAGTCGGTTTTCATTCATCGCTTTCTGCCGCCTTGGCTCTCTTTCACATGTTAATCTTATCATTGCTCGTGGTTCGACTGGCCGGTGTTGGCGCGGTTTCTCTGCATTTTCTGAGCAGAATAGACGAATCGCTACTGAGAACTTGTCATCATTGAGCATGTTATATACTGCGTGATGTGCTAACACCATGCGAATGCCGAAACCCTTGCCGCGCTGACCGTAAACAGGCCGATTTGCTCATGAACCCAAATGCGGTGTTTCGAAGGTCAGCTCAGCAGCAAAGAGGCTACGGTGCTGAAGCGAGGATAGCCGCTGTGCCGCCCCATAATTCCAGCCCGGAGTCCGCTTCCCCGAGGCGAATCATGTTCGCGACGCGACGCCATGGAATCCTATTCGGTCAAACGCTGCATCGAAAATCGTGATGATCATACATCTGTGGTGGAGGCTTGGGACTGTCTGACGTTCGTGTGCGCCGCATTCACATGATATGAAAAGTACAGCCGGACACTTCTCCTCGGCTAATATCTCCAGACTCCGAGAGCCTCTTGTGACATAAAATTCGTGTTTTCAATGCTTGATAAAGGACTTGATGGGCACGAAACTGACATGATATTTAGTTGGTCGACGTCACGATTTAGGGCTGTGATTCTGCGGCCAAGGTGACACGGACCGGGATAGACCCTGTTGAGGAGAGGACTACAAGCCAAACCATCGCTCGCCTTTGAACGTATCGTACTCCACCTATGGTCTATCTGGATTCCCCTCTTCCTTCACTATTTCACATCGCTGCTAGACGTATCGTCACCATACTATGAGTAGAGTGCAGGTTCATATGAACAGAAAGGAACGCGGAGACAAATACTGTGGTATGGAAGAGGGCGAACAAACAGAAATGAAGACTGTGATCAGTACAAATCGCAAAATGATCGTAAACCAATTCGAGCACCAGAAGGAAGATGATTGCGTGCAATGAGACAAGCGGCAAGACGCCAACGATTAAATGACTACCACGCCTATCTGACCGACCAAACGGCCCAAACTCGAACGGGACCACCCAAAAAACCGCGCGTACATTCTCTAAACAGCCAAAAATGCAGGGTATACGAGTAGAAAGTTAGGAACCAGTACGACACGTGATTGCGGAGGAAGTAGTAGTCCAAAACAAAGGACAAGAAAAGAACAAAATGCTGTCAACAGCGTATGTGCTGTGTTTCACCCCCCGCAATGCAATGCAAATGCTTAGAATTCCTGAGCCGTAGTGAACCGCTCGGGCGCCGCCGGCCTCTCTGGGGCGGCAGCGGCAGCGGCAGCGGCAGCGTCCGTCTTACCCGCTGCCGGTTTCTCCGAATCTTCGTTCTGGGCCTCGACGATCCTTTCCTCGACGGTCTCCATCCTCTTTTCCTCGTGATGCAGATCGTCCCTATCCTCCCTCTCGCTCTCCTCTGGCCTTGTGGCGGCGGATTCGGCGATGCTGCTGGTATCCATGCTCTTCCTGATGCTGTCCTGGAAGCTCATCAGGGTGGTGGTGCTGGGGTTTGCCTTGTGGTTGCCGGCGTTGAGCTTGAAGGGGTACGCGATGCCGTCTCTGAAGGGACGCGTGCTCGAGTTGTTGGTCGACGGGATGATGGTCGGGGGCGCCCCTTCGGCGGCGTGCTCGGATATCACCACAGTAGGTTGTCCAGCTCCAGGGCTGGGGAGGGGCGAGGAGAAGGTGGAATTTGCGGCGGTGTTGATGCTGACGGCGTCGTCAGGTGCGCGAGTGGAGATAGTGGCGGTGACAGAGGCGGCGCTCGTGCCTGGCTTTGCTGGTGCAGGGATGGCCAAGGTGCTGTTGCCATCGTCGGCGTGGGCGACAGGGGCGGCGAGAGCGTCTCGGGTGAGAGTGGGGGAAGGGGGGACAGAGGGATCGGCCTGTCCTTCGTCGGTGATCGTGCGGCGGCGAGAACGAGAACGGCCGGAGGCGATCGAACGCTTGCTTTTCTTCTTGCTGCTGGTGCTCAGCGAACGAGCTCGTGACTTTGACTCCCGCTCTGCCGAACCTTTTCCGCCCTCATCCACAACCTCCTCCTTGATGCCGTCTGCTTGCGTCTCGCGCTTGATCGTCATTTGGTCGTGCTTGCTGCCCCAGCCGCTCCACATGGCGAGACCCCAACCCTTGGCTATCTTCGCTTTCGGCATATCCTTGTCCTTCAGTCGTCGGCCCGCGAGCGCTGTCGGCGGTGGCGTTTCACCCTCAAACTCTTCGTACCCCTGGGCGAACTCCTCAATCCTCTTCTTCTGCACTGCACGCTTCTCCTTCTCATACTTCTTTGCCCACTTCCCCTGGATACCCATCCATTTCTTCACCGGCCCTTCCTTGATAACCCCAATCTCAGACGCCGGAAGTTGTAGTGCCTCTAGCTCTGACGCGGGTTCAAGAGGCCTAATTGCACCGTGGCGGTCGATTCGTTGGCGAATCATATGATTCTTGAAAGGAGGCAAGGCGTCCCCGGCTCTTCCCACCACGGACTCCTGACTTCCGTTATTGGCCTTTGGTTCTGCATTTTGTGCACCACCTGTAACCTGCTCTTTGGTCTTCTGCAGCGTGTCCACGGAGCTGTCCGTTGCTCTCCGATCGTTACCTGACTCTGACGAGCTGCTGATGTGAGAAACGACGTCGTCGTCGAGAATGTCGATCGGCTTGTTCTGTGCTCTCGCAAGAGCCCAGGCACTAAACTGTGCCACGGCACGGTACATGAGCTTTGCCGGTCGGGTGAAGCTCAACGTGTGCGTGACATGGCAAAGGTCGTCCCAGACCTCGAGTTTCACATCGGTCGGCGGATACTTCTGAGCTTCCTCCCGAATTCTCTCTTGCTCCTCCGGAGTCTTCTTGGAGAGATCGGGGAGATAGTCCATAGGCGAGGCAGCTTTGTGTGCGATGTATATTTGCTCGTCGCAAAGAAGCTCCCCTCCACCAACCTGGATGAGAAGGGGAGGAAGACCACCCAAAGTTGGTTGGAGTATAGGTGACACCAGAGGATGAGTGATAAGCTCGTTGGCAGCATACAGTTGGATCTGGTCCTTGATGGTGATTATCTTGCCATCAATGTTGACGGAAAGCACCGGAGGGGGCGGCGGAGCAGCGTTCGACCGAATCTCATCTGTCGACGGCAGAGTTCCCTCCTCACCCTCACGGGGTTGCTCTATCGAGTAACCGCGGGCGCGGTCCTTCTGTTGGTCCGCGGGCAGGTCCTTCGGGTTCCCGGCGAGATCCTTGAGCTTTCCTGACTTTGCATTCAGCTCTTTGGAGGCTTCCTTGATAACATTCATATCGTCGTCGTTCGGAGGTGGCCACGATGTTGAAGGCTTGTGCACGAAGCCATGCGCAGGAATGTAGTCCCATTTTCCGTCTCCGCTCAGACTGGGGAAGGAGTGGGTCAAATCCACCCAGGGCGAAAGTAGAATCCCTCCAGCGGGCAAAGGTATTCCTTGATCGCGCAATATGACCAGCATGGCCAGCGTCATACCACCTCCCGCAGAATCACCGGCAACCACGATAGTCGATGGATCGTGCTTTTCCAGGAGGTGAAGATACGCAGCAATGGCGTCTTGCAAGCCGCAGGGGAAAGGGAATTGGGGCGCCAGGCGGTATCGAGGGGCGAAGATGCGTGCCTTGAGCTTCCGTGCGTGGCGCTGCATCTGGTAACGATGCTCGTCGACACTCCCAAAATAATATGCGCCGCCGTGGATGTAGAGCATGATGCGCGAGCCCAGCTCGTCTTTGCTCTCCTTGCGCTCGTTGTAGTCCCCGCGCATCTCAATCCATTCCGCCTTCAGCTCGGCGTTGTCGCGGCGCCACTGCCACCACGTCTTACCACCAACCAGCTCGATGCCATCCGGACCCAATTGCGATTGCAGCATGTCGGCAGCTTTGGTGAGTTGATTGGACGAAATGGTCACCTCTTCGGTCTTGACCCAGGCCGGGACCGGCACCCATTGCTGAGTGAAGGCCTGGACCTCTTCGACGGTGTGTTCGGCGGCATAATGAAGGAATTCTCGGACGAGCTGGAGGCCCTCGTGATAACCGAGATGGGCAGTGGGTTTGCCGTGCAGCGGCTTGCGGTTGAGGTACTGCGGGGGTCTGTCAGCCGGAGGTTGTGGTTGGGAGAGAAGCGCGGGGGGCGGACATGGGAAATGTAAGTCTGGATGACGGTTGGCGTGACGGCGGCGCCAACGGTGATCGTATTCAAAACCATGGCTCTTTCGTAGGATCAACAGATTGCCGTAATCGGCAGGGTCGCGCGCAGGTTTCAGGGAGGTCAGACGCGGAGCATGCTGGGAACACGCAGGAGAGGGCGGCGATGGATTGGCCAGAGACAGCGGCAGTCGGGGGGAGGCGTAGGGGGCCGGCAGGATGGAGGTTTGGAAAGGGGTCGGGCTGAGGTTCAGGCGTGAATTTGGATGGGCGCCGGCGCACAATTACTGAGGAGGGTCCACGCCGGGGCGTGCAGGGATACGTCATGCGCCCACACTGATGGTCAAGCCTAGCCCGCTACAGCGCATCATTTTTTGCACGCCCGCCTGCTGTGCGCCCGCACTCCGACGACGCCTCCAAAGCCCTCCTCGCTCTCCCCACAGTACTCATGTCGAACGAAAATCCCACGCGTGAGTCGCCCCGACCGCTCATCGCCGCGCCGCCCCTCTGACCTGGTCGCAGCCGAATTCAAGTCCGAGCGCTTTGGCCACGGCATCTGGTTTGCCCTGCAGGCCTGGCCCGCCCTGACCGTCGCCATCCAGAGCCAGTTCGGCGGCCCCGATGGCGCCGACAAGCGCGACTGGCTGGCCGGCGCCATCGTCGACGTCTTCGAAACCAACCCTGACACCGACCAGCTCGACGTCGAGACCATCCTCCTGCAGGTCATGGAGGACGAGTTCGAGGTGCGCCTCGAGGACGAGAGCGAGGTGGCCGTGGCCGCCACCGTTGTGAAGATCAAGGACGAGCTTAACAACAATGTCTTCGAGACGGTCGACGCTATGGAGCGCAGGTGGCGGCAGCGCAGGGGCAAGGGCCCGAACTTGACCAACGTCGAGGTCGTTCAGGAGGGCACCCAGGACAAGAGCGACAGCGACGACGACGCCGACGACGACGTCGAGGAAGACGACGACACGGACATGGGCGAGGCCCCGCAGCTGGTGGCGGCAGAGCCGAAGGAGAAGGTCGAGCCCGAGGTCGACGAAGATGGCTTTACCAAGGTTGTCGGCAAGAAGCGGCGCTGAAAAGCGCGTCCGGGGTGTGCAGATTGTTGCATGACATGGCGTTGACGGAGTATGAAGGCATAGACGGCGCTGGACTGGGCATATAGAAGCTCTAATAGATCGCGGCGCAGCACTGCGCACATATTTGCATCGGCACGTCTTGGCTCTGAAATTGCGGCGGCAACGGTTGCTGTTTGCGGCGTCGCGGCGGGAAGAGCCGCAGCACAGAAGCTGCCATCACCAGAGCTCCACACGCGCGTCAGGCACGAGCGCCAACCACCGACACGGACTCGCCAGCCCGCTGCGCACACTTCGCACGCCTCGCAAACCACCCGCACCCGTCTCCGAAGAGCGCCGCCCCCGACACCCCGCCTCGCCCGCCAAGGTAGCTGCGCGCTGCCCCGCTCCGGCCCGCCATGGACGTCGCCTACGACCACATCCAGGAGGAGACTTTCCCCGACGACGAGCGCCGCGACAAGGCCGCCCAGCCCGGCGACGCGCCCAGCGAGCCCGCCAAAGACTTCAACAGCGAGGTCCAGGAGGCCTACAAGGCCATCAGCAACAGCCCCTGGGCCGCTCGCCTCGGAGGCTTGTGGGGCACGGTGAAGAAGCAGGCACGCTCCCCGACCCGCCCACGGCTGTCGGGCACCATGCTAACCACGCGCGCTGCCGACAGGGCGAAAACTACTACGAGACCGCCCGCCAGCAATCGGCGCCCGCGATCGAGCAGGCCGGCAAGGGCCTGACCGACCTCCGCTCCACCGTCCTCTCGCACACGCGCAACATCTCGAGCTCGCTCCCGCAGATTCCTGCCGACGACGACAATGCCGCCGCCGACGCCAAGAAGATGATCATCACCGACAAGGACGGCAACACCATCGAGGTCAATGCCCCCGCGACGCCGGAGAAGCCCGCGGCGGAGACGGGCGAGCGCGCCGAGTCGCTGCCGGCCGACATCGTCAAGGAGGCCGAGAGCATGCTCCTGCGGCTGCGCGGCCTGGGCGCCTCACGGCTGAAGGACATCCAGAAGGCCGAGGACGCCGCCGACGAGGCCCTGCTGCGCTTCGGCACCAGCATCCGCGGCTTCTTGCGCGAGGCCGTGACCATCACCGGCCCGGACGACGCCGACGCCCCGGCCGGCTCGGCTTCCGGCAAGGTGCTTTTCGAGAGCAAGGACGCCCAGGGCAAGCGCGTCATCCACACCACCCGCTTCGATGCCCAGCTGCACGCCATCCACTCCGCTCTCGAGAGCTTCTTGAAGGACCCGGATAGCCCGGAATGGGAGGGCTGGACCAAGTCGTTCGACATTGACAGCAAGACTGCGGATATCGCCAAGGACTTGGAGAAGTACCCGGAGCTGCGGGTATCGATGGAGGCGCTCGTTCCGGAGAAGGTCGAGTACAAGCCATTCTGGACGCGGTACTATTTCCTGAGACATGTGATCGAGAGCGAGGAGCAGCGAAGGAGAGAGATGCTGAAGGGTAAGTTCATCCCCCCGTCGAGACCCCCCGGTGCCATTGAAAGTCCCCTAACAGCACATTGCGTAATTCAGCTTCCGCCTCGGGCGCCGACGAAGAGGTCGGCTGGGACGACGACGACTCCTCGTCGGACGACGACGACGAGGCGGACCACTCGTCGTCCAAGACGTCCACGCCCAACCCGCTCGCCACCTCGCAGGGCACCCTCAAGCCCACCGAAAACCCCGCCGCAAAGGCCGTTCCCCCCTCCTCCTCCGACAAGGACGCGGCCTCGAAACTGCGCAACAGCGACGAGCGCTCCCAGGCCGACAGCGACGCCAGCTACGACCTGGTCAGCGGCGCCACCAGCAAGACGCCCGGCAGCCCCAAGGAGGAGCAGCCGAAGAAGAACCCGGCCGCCGCCGCCGCCGCCGACGACAGCGACGAGGACTGGGAGTGACTGGATGAAATCATAGCTTACCGTCAACATGATTTCATTGGTTGCTGACTATCCGTTCCTTTTTTTTTTTTTTTTTTTTTGGTGGAAGTCATGCGTTTCTGCTCTACTTGCATGCTTTTTTTCCCCCCTCTCTCCTTTACCCTTGCTGGCTGGCTGGAAAAGCTCGTCGTGAGAAATATATTATGAGCAGGCCTGGGTCTCCCTTGGTATGGTTGTTATTGTGAGGACGAAATTGAAACGGATACGTCTTACCTTGTCAATGATATCTTTACGGAGTTTTGAGGATGCCGGTGTGTCTGTCTGTCTGGTGCACAATGCTTGGTGTAGTTGTAGGGAAGTAGCAGGCTTTTAGTTGCAGCAGTTGCAGTGATGACTCTTTGAGGGGTCGGTGCGTGGGGAATGACGATTGAGCAGCCCCCGATGTTCATTTCATCAAACCCGACGGCACGTCAGGCTGATAGTCGTGTGCGTAGAAACCATTTTCTCTCTCTTTTATTCCCCCTTCCCCTCCTTCCGTTTTGTTTTGTTTCTTTCTTTGTTTTGGTGACGTTCGTGAAATGTTGTCGTCTCTGGAAGGGCAGGCAGGCAGGCAGGCTGGGTATCTATCTTCTAGCTATTTGCAATGGCTTTAACAGCAACGCCCGCCGCGCAACGATATTTTTTCTTTTTCGTGCAACACCACCCCACCCCCCTTGCGTTCCACAGACCGTTGAGTATGTGGCAAGCAACGCCACGCCACCAAAAAAAGCTTATCCAGCGAAAAAAACGCTTTCGGCAGCAACTCAAATTCTCCAGGCTGACTGACCGACCTTATCGCTTCCCCCACCCCCCTCCCTCCTTCCCCATGCAGCAAATCTGAGAGAGAGAGAGAGAGAGAGAGAGAATCCTCCAACCCCCCATCTCGGCATTCTTCCAGCCTCCCTACCTCCCCTTCATTCGCAGCAAGCAACCCGTCCCTTATCTCTCCGCCCCCGGCGTACCACCCTGCCGACTCTGTCTCCTCCTCTCCCCAACGCTCAACCTGCCGCCGCCCAACCCGCCGCCGCCACCGTTACCACCACCCATTCGATCCGTCGCCTTCCGCAGCAACGGGCTGGGCTGCGCGCTCGTCTCGCGGCTCGGAATGGGCACGTCGCGATGATGCGGTGGCACCAGCGGCGAGGAACGGGCGTGGTGGTGGTTATGATGGCGGTGATCTCGATCGCGGAGGGGACTGCTGATGCTGCTGCTGATGCTGCTGCTGCTTGCGTATCCGGGCGCCGCCCTCTGGTTCCTGCTGCTGGCGTCGAGGCGCGCGGGGGGCGGTGACGAGTGGTACTCGTCGCGGTGGTTGTGACGGTACCTCTGCTGCTGCTGCTCCGAGCCGGGCCCGTCGTCGTCGTAGTAGTAGTACCCGTCTCCCTCGCCCTCTCCCTCGCCCTCCGGTCCTCCGTACTGGCTCCCCTCGCCGCCGTCGTACTGGCTTCCGCCGCCGTGCATCTCGCGCTCCAGGTACTCCTCGCCCCGCCGCTTGATCGGGCTCTCGTCGTACGGATCGAAGCCGACGCGGCGCACGGCGTCGCGGCGCACGCGGCGGCGCAGGTCTGCGTCGGAGCCGGCGCCGACGGTGGAGGCGGACTCGGAGAGGAAGAAGGTGAGGAGTTCGTCGGGGATGGAGAGGTGCGAGGATTGTTGGAATTGCTGGAGCGCGGTGAGGCGGATGAGCATTTCGAGGAGGGAGAGGGAGGTGCGGATGGGTGGGAGGGATGAGGAAGGTTGTTGGCGGGGTGGGGGTGCCATTGGGGAGGAGTAGGTCGGTCGGGTTTGGAGGGCAGTGCCTGGGGCTGCGGAAGGGGGGGATGAGTGGTTGGGGGCGGGGGAGGGAGTGCGGAGGTTGAGGTTGGTAAGGCCGGTGGTGAGGTGCGGATCGAGGGAGGCGGATCGGGACGAGATGTTGGCGCCAGCGCCGGAAGGAGGAGTTGACGAGGGCGGTTGTTGTGAGGTTTGTGTCGCTTCGGTCATGTCGTCTTCGTCGTCGGAGTCGGACTCTTCGACGTACACCTCGAAGGCGACCCACTCCGGATCAAGATTGGGAGGAAGTCGCCACGGCTGCGGCGTCTCGTCGTAGTGCTCTGGCTCGGGATGTTGCTCTGGTTTTGGTGCTCGAGAGGTCGAGGACTCCCGGAAGAGCTGTGCGTCGATCTCGGACTGATCGTCTTCTTTGGGTGTGCCAGGCGCTGCTTCCTCTTCATGTGTGTCTTCTGGTACCTCCTCTTCGTAGTCATCGTACCATTGCTCCGCGGCTTGCCGCTCCATCATGCGGCGCGGCGGTATTGCGTTGACGTCGCGCTTCAGGAGCAAGATGGGATTATTTGTCTCGCCGTCCGTCCCTATGTTGAGGATTTTCCCAGTATCGGCGTAGAAAATTTTCGAAACTTGATGGATAGGAACGATCTCGCGGATGCCCGCTCTGGCGACGTCCTCGAAAGGCCCCGGTTGCAGCTCCCCCTCATCAAACGTGTGGACGCGGTCATCGTCCAGATCTTCGATGATGAGAAGCTGATAGGCATACTCGTAGGCACTACCTTCTGTGGCGGGGATGTTGCCATGTGCGTTCAAGGGTGTGAAGTCCTGGATGCTGTCGAGGGGAACCCTCATGAGCTTCACACGTGCCTTGTGGATGACCTCCTTCCACGTGGTTTCCCTGATCCCTGCTTCATCGTGGGGACGTATGTGGCCAGCGAAAAGCATGTACATGGAAAGGGTGAAAGCAGGGCCAATTTGTTGCGCACCGGTGGGGTTCATGGAATACTGGGTGTCTCCGGCGGTCAGGAATGTGCTGGCCTGGAGCAGGCGGGAAGGAGACACGGTGGAAGGTAGAGAGCTGGATAAGTTGGCGCCAGAGGTAGTGATGGCCAAATTGATGAGAGGCACTGCATCTTCAATGCGAGCAAGCAGTTGCTTGATGTCGGAGATGATGAACTTCACCTCGAGCTCGTTGTCGGCCTTTGGCTTGGCACGGGAACTGCCTCTCCGGTGAAGCTCCTCCTCGCCGGCTGCTTTTGCCAGGCGGACACCGAGAGACTGAATGTCCCAGCGAAGAGCCTTGGTGAGGGAGACAGCAGACTCAAGTGAGGTGTTTCCACGGGCGGAGATAAGTTCTATCATATCAATAGCGGGAGAGATGATCTGGGCGTACGTTAGCGCATCAGCTCAACGGCACTGAAAGCGGGTGAAGATACCCTGATTTTGCTTTCCAGGCGCAGTTGCAACGCTGCCAGCTCCTGCTTCTCGGTGCTGCTGTCCACTGACTGCGGAGGTCAGCCGTGCACAGACACAGTGGCGAAAGAGGGCAAACCTTGATGAGGCGGGAGCATTGCTTCATAGCATAGCTGCTAGTGATGACGATGCCCGACCTGATGGCATAGTTCATCGCCTGCTGCGTAACCTGTCAAATGTCAGATGTCGATCAGATGCCGCTGAGGGTGGCACTGCAGGCGCACGTGGGAACTGAGTGGGGTGAGATGAAGCCATGGTGACAGGGTGTGGTTGCAGAGGCGCAGAGACTGTCTTGGCCCGGTAGAGACATACCTTGGACAGCAGGAGATCCATGGTGGGCGGTAGTGGGTGGGCGTTTGGGCAGAGGCAACGACAAGAAGTAGAGGCTTCGAGAATCGGGCAACAATAGCACGCGCGGCGGCGGCGGCAGCTGCAGCGGGCCGGATGGACTCAGAGTGAATCACCCGGGATTAGTGACTCCGAGCTCGACTCAGCCCTGTGCATGCACGTCATTGGTGCCTGGCGATGGGGGATTTGGAGGAGAAGGTGCGGCCGGGAGCCTAACGGGTGGTCTGTGCGCAGTGGGCGGCGGGCGATTTGTGCCCCACCACTCAAATGCCGCCCAAGATCAAGCCTTTTGCTGCTGGCCCGACCCTCACCCACACTCCGTCATTTCCCACTCCACCCCCGGGCCGCCTATATAGGACTCGCCCTCGCTGCTGCGCACTCGGCCAGCACCGCACACCCACGACCGCCATCCGCTCCCATCGCGCCACGCACACCGCGTCAAAATGGCTGACCTCAACTCGTGGGAGGACGACAAGGATGCGCAGGACGAGAGCCTCGCCCAGCAGACCCAGCAGCAGATGAACCTGAACCCTGCTGCCCGCGCTCCCACCTTCACCCCCGGCGCCGCATCCTTCACTCCCGGCGCCGCCACCTTCACCCCGGGCCAGCCCTTCCAGGGCTACGGTGGCTACAACCAGTACGGTCAGTACTACGGCGGCGGCGCCGGCGGCTACCCCCAGTACGGCCAGCAGCAGCAATTTGGCCAGTACGGCTACGGCCAACAGGGCTACAACTACCCCCAGCAGGGCTATGGCGGATACCCCCAGCAGAACTTCCAGCCCCAGCAACAACAGCAACAGCAGCCGCGCCAGACCCCCAAGATCGCCAAGCGCGGCGACGACCTCCAGGCCGCAGCCCCCGCCCAGCCCGCAGCTGCTCCCGCCGCCGGCTCGCCCAAGGCTGCACCGAAGACGCTCTCCATCGGTGGCGACGGTTCCACCAAGGTTGAGTCTGCCGGCGGCACCAAGGTTCTGAGCATTGGTGGCGACGCGCCCAAGGTCGAGAAGGCCGGCGCCACGAAGGTGCTCAGCATTGGCGGTGCCGCTCCTTCGGCCGCGAAGGACGCCGCCAACAAGGACCAGGGCGCTCCCTCGGCAGGCAAGAAGGTCACCGCTGCCAAGGCCATCGAGAAGTCTGGCGAGACGGCCGGCCCTGCCGCCAGCGGCAAGACTTCCCCCACCCCCTCCTCCGGCAGGAACAGCCCTACCCGCGCCTCGGATGCAAAGGCCGCCAAGCAGCAGGCCGACATGATCGCCCAGGAGCAGGCCGCCGATGTCGACGAGGACACCCTGGCCGATATGTACGGCAAGGAGCACGTCAACGTCATTTTCTTGGGCCACGTCGATGCTGGCAAGTCTACTCTGGGCGGTTCCATTCTTTACGCCACCGGCATGGTCGACGAGCGGACATTGGACAAGTACAAGCGCGAGGCTAAGGAGGCCGGCCGTGAAACCTGGTACCTCTCGTGGGCTCTGGATCTGACCAAGGAGGAGCGCTCGAAGGGTAAGACGGTCGAGGTTGGCAGGGGCTTCTTCGAGACAGAAACGCGCCGCTACAGTATTCTGGATGCCCCCGGCCACAAGACGTACGTCCCGAACATGATTGGTGGCGCTTCGCAGGCCGATGTCGGTGTTTTGGTCATTTCTGCGCGCAAGGGCGAGTACGAGACGGGTTTCGAGAAGGGAGGTCAGACGAGAGAGCACGCTGTGCTCGCCAAGACTCAGGGTGTCAACAAGCTCTGCGTCGTTGTCAACAAGATGGATGACCCGACTGTCGACTGGAGCGAGGAGCGCTACAAGGAGTGCACCGTCAAGCTCACCCAGTTCCTCAAGGGTGTTGGCTACAACCCCAAGACCGGTGCGTGCAAACACATTCTCTTTCTTCCTAACTGTGACACTGACGAAATAATGCAGACCTTACCTTCATGCCGGTTTCGGCGCAGACCATGAAGGGTATCAAGGACCGGGTTCCGAAGGACGTATGCCCGTGGTACGATGGTCCCTCGCTTCTGGAGTTCCTGGACAACATGAAAACGCTCGAGCGCAAGCTCAACGCCCCGTTCATGATGCCCATTGCTGCCAAGTACCGCGACATGGGTACTATGGTTGAGGGCAAGATCGAGGCGGGTGTGATCAAGAAGGGTGTCAACTACCTGATGATGCCTAACCGCGAAACCGTCGGTGTGTCGGCTCTGTACGGCGAGACGGAGGACGAAATCCAGGCAGCGACTTGCGGTGAGCAGATCCGCATCCGTCTGAGGGGCATTGAAGAAGAAGACATCCTTCCCGGCTTCGTGCTCTGCTCGCCGAAGCGTCCGGTCCACTGCGTGAAGAAGTTCGAGGCACAGATTGTGCTGCTCGAGCTCAAGTCGATCCTCTCGGCCGGTTTCAACTGTGTGCTCCACGTGCACTCGGCAACGGAAGAGGTCACGTTCGACGCGCTGCTGCACAAGCTCGAGAAGGGCACGGGCAGGAAGAGCAAGAGGCCCCCGGGTTTCGCCACCAAGGGCATGAGCATCATCGCCCGTTTGTCCGTCACCGGCGGTGCCGGCAGCGTCTGTGTTGAGAGATTCGAGGACTACCCGCAGATGGGTCGTTTCACCCTCAGAGACCAGGTAAGCAACCCCAACAATGAGATGTGCCCGTTGAATTCGGTTTACTAACGTAGATACCAGGGTCAAACAATCGCCATTGGCAAGATCACGAAGCTCATCACCGACGACGCTTAAATTCGATTCACGGAAGGAGATGGGGCATCTACGAGGCGTTTTGAAATGTGGACTTTTCAAAAAATTATTTCTTTACCCCATTTACGGCTGATGAACACGGAGACGTTGAACTGAGAGGAGCCGAGGGATTAAGTACGGGATGGAGGAGAGGTTTTGAGGATCACGCGGGCTTTTTCTTCTTCCTTCTGGGCCGTCGGGATGGGATGGGATGTGTAGACGAGAGAGACCCCCTTCAAAAAACAAAAATTCGAAAAGTGGTTTCCTTTCTTATCCTGAAGACTTCTATTCAACCTCTTTTTCTTCCGACCTTCGTGGGGCAAGCGTACACGGCAGTGAGGCGGGCGGGCATCGGCTTGTGCTTGAGATTTTGGGCAGTGGGACGATGCATGGTGACAAGTGACGGTGGGCTTCTTGACTCGAGGTCACGGCGGAGACGGCACTCTTGATTGGTCTGCATTCGTCGGACTTGGACACAAACATCAGTTCCCCCCGCTCCGTGATATGTAATGTGGAGAATTGCGACAAATAATAAAAATAGGGTCACATTTACCCCCGCTTCCCGTCGCCGCGGGTCTAACTAGGAGTAGCGATGACGGTCTTTTGCGGCACAGTTCAATAGTCGCATCCGAAGAACCCCGCAGCTCTCTCTAGGCTCCTCCGGCGCTAAAACGAGGGGGGGCCGGCGTGTGTAGGTAGGGCGTGCGTGTATATATATATATATATATCTCTTCCTGCTGCTGTTGCTGTTGTTGTTGTGCTTGTGAAGAATACCAGAGCAGAGCGGGGTTGTTGTTGGCGTTCGCGCTAAAGCAGCTTACTTACTAGTCCGGTTACGACCTGACGACATCATCATCGACTGTCGGAGAGCACGACAACCACCAGTCTTTCCTCGAAGGAACGAGATCGAACAAGTGATATTCTGAAAACATTCGAGGAGGGGGGGCGATAGGTAGCTCGCTGTCGGAGAGCAAAGCACCACAAACACTTTTTTTTCCAAGAGCTAGGAACGGAGGGTGATCAGTTGTCTCTGCTGCTGCCTGCTGCCTAGTGCTGCACGATGGAGGTCGGCGATTTCCCGTTGAAGGGCAAGATCGTCGTCGTGACGGGGGGTGGTTCCGGTGAGTTTCTTTCCGCGAAAAAGAAAAAATGCCCGGTTCCTTACGGCTTTTTTATCTACGAGTTGTGCCAAACGGGAGCGAGGGAGAGGTATTTTCCAAAGCTTGCGACTAACGTACGTACGAGCAAAATCGCAGGCATCGGCCTTGAATTCGTCAAGCTCGCCGCGTCGGCCGGCGCCAAGGTCGTCGTCGCCGACCTGAAGCTCAACGACGACGCCGAGACGTTCGTGGAGAGCCAGAAGGGGAGCGGAAAGGACCTGGTCTTCCAGCGATGCGACGTGACGAAGCGGGACGACCTGGAGCGGCTCGTCGGGGTCGCCGAGGAGAGGTGGGGGGACGTGCCGGACGTGTACATGGCGTCGGCGGGTGTGTTCGAGCCGGTGAGTAGTGAGCACGCACTCGATTTGCCCCCATCGAGGACCGAGCCTTCGCCAGCAAGCAGGCAGTCGTCGAAGCCCCCCAAAAAAAAATTGCCCCAAGAACTCCCTCCCGTCCCCCCATCACTCCACACAACCGTCCGAACGACGACCCCTAACCCACCACCACAGGCCTCATCCAACTTCTGGACCGACACGGAACGCGACGCCTACGCCACCGTCGCCGTCAACGTCACGGCGCCGCTCAAGCTCACGCGGATCGCCATGCGCGCGCTGCTGGGCGCCGACAAGCGGGGCGTGGTGCTGCTCGTGGCGTCCATCGCGGGCTACGCGGGGGCCTACGCCGTGCCGCTGTACACGGCGACCAAGCACGCCGTCGTCGGCTTCGCCAAGACGATGCGCAAGGCCGACGCGCAGGAGGGCGTCAAGGTCGTCGCGCTGTGCCCGGGGGTCGTGCGGACGCCGCTGTGGACGCCGCAGACGCCGACGGATGGGGAGGAGGGAGGGGAAAAAACGGATCTGCTGCGCGAGTTTGGGTATGCGCCGAGCATCATCTTGGAGCCGCGCGACGTGGCGGCGGCGGCCGTGCGCTTGGTCGAGGGGGCCGAGTATGGCGGCGGCACGGTCTTGGAGGTCACGACCCGCGGCACCCGCGTCATTCCCGAGTGGGGTGTCCAGCCGCCGCCGCATCGGCGCGATGCGTCTGGCGCTGTCAGTGTCGGCGCGCCGCAGGAGATTGTGCCGCCGGTCAAGGTCGAGGTGAGAGAATATCTTGCGCGAGAGAGAAGAGCGGGGAGCCGCCGCGGGGGGGCGAAGCTGTGACGGGGCTCGGCTTGGGTGGTGGTGTGTTGTTTGGTGGTAGGAGCGGCGGCTTGGAGGAGAGCGTCTCGTAGAATTCCTGGACTCGGGGGTCGGTGGCGATTTTGTTTCGGCTGAAGTTGACGATCTGGAGGCCGTCGACGCTGGCGACGCGGGAGATGGCGTTGTAGACTAGGCCTCGTTCGAACATGTGGTTGAGGTCGAGTTTCACCAGGTGGAGCATTTGGCTTTGGGCTTTGTCGATGGTGAGTGCCCAGGCGGGTATGAGGGGGATCTGTGTACGGCGGGCGAGGACCACCTGCTTGAACCTGCCCGACCTCCACTCGCTCAACACAAGGCCTTTGACGGTCCACGTCGCCTCGGGGCATTTTCGAAGCAGAGTGGTGCCGTCTGGAAATGAGAAACGCACTTCGGGAATTGGCTGGGTGCCAGGTCCGCCAGCCCTGAATGCTATCACTTCGCCTAAAGCCCCTTTCACCAAAAGACGATGGTTGAGGTTCTTGGTGAGCATGACTTGGGCGCCTTGCTTGAGCCGCACGACAGTCGGAGCGCAGCAATCCCCCAGGAGTTTCTTTCGCACATAGAGGTCCGCTTCCCCGCCGTCTAGGGCGGTGTATGTGTGTTTCATTCCATAGAGCTGGATGACTCCCAGTTCGTTTACTTTGTCGGCTTGGTCTATCGTCGGGAAGAGCTCCGTCGGCTCCAAGCCATGCCACAGCCGCACTGGCCTCCTCAGTAACATCAACGCAGTAACACTGCGTTGTGAGATGCGTCCTGTTCGCATCTCAGTGAGTATGTTGCCGAAGTCTGAGTCGTTTTGCCGGAAGACTTTGGTCAAAGCGACTTGGTATTTCACGAATGTCCAAGCGGCGGCCTCAAAGCAAAACAAGACGCTGCCTCTCCGTCTCACAGGAGGTGTTTGAGCGAAGTCGCCGGTCACCACTACCTGGATTCCACCAAAGGGTTTTTTTGCTCCTGCGCATCTTCCGAGCGGCTCGCTCCAAGTAATCAAATAGGTGGGTATCGACCATCTGGATATCGTCAATGACAAGGACCTTGACATGGAGTATTTCCCATCTCGACATTTCATTTGTCTGCTGGCCCTTTCCATCATCCGTTCAATTGCCCCCTCAATAAGGACACGCCGCGCGGCTCGCTGCTCTTCGCGGGTCTCCCCACTCACTCGTCCAGTACTCATCCTCGGGATTCCGGCGAGACTGTTCAGCGCCCTGCCAGAAAGGTGGAGTACTTCCCGACCAGGTGATGCGCTTTGGTTCGGGCTCTGGTGATACTTGGTTGCAAGTGCAGTGAAAAGCTCCTGCAGAAGAAATGCTTTGCCGGTACCAGTGGCGCCGGTGAAAAAGACGTTTTGGTAGTCCTCGACTACAAGCTTCATCATAGCTCTCTGCTCTTCGGTCAACTGGTTGGATAATGGCGCTCTTTGAAATGAGATTCCCCAATCCATTGCTCGATGGGAAGGAGTTGCTTGAGCAAATGCTTGCCGGCGTAAGTAGCACGGCTATGGGACACGGTTCGTTGCTCGCTCTTTTGGGCCTCGATTTCATTACCATGCGTCTCAATGCGATGCTGAAATTTGGCCTTGTGTCCAGAATTCACATGTCGGCTAGTATGGAGCGTCCGCCGTCCGAGGGCCGCTGGGAACGGTAGGCGGGCCGCTGAGCTCTTACCCAGCGGAAGCGGCACCGTTGCTCTATTCGAGCTCGCATTTTCGTTTCGGGGGTGAGTTGAGCAAGATCATGGGGTGTCGTAGATGCAAGGGACGGGGATTGGTTACGTGGCTCAGGTCGGGTGGGATATAAGGTTAGCGGAACAGCATTAATCCGGTCCGGCCATCGGCAGCCAATCGTTCCTTTCCATCACCCTGGCTATCGTCTTTCCTAATCTGGTATAGCTTAGCAACTCATCAAACGGCCCCGTACACCCTTTGGCGAATATGAAAAAAAATTCCATTAATATACGCAGCCGAGGACAGGACCCCGATATAAATATGCGCATTTAAAACTTATATTTACGTCCGGATATTGTATTCAACTACCTATCATACACCCGTAAGGCGTATATTAATTTGTCACATTGTAGTTTCGTAGCATTTGTATAAAGCTAAAGGACCGGCTGCTGCGACACGTTTCATACCCTTACAAGTTGCATTATTACTCCGCTTGAACACGATTATGGAACAAGGAGACAGGATCTTGTCATATTTCACGAAGCAGTAGTGCTCAATCTGGTTTCGGTACTTCGGACTAAAAGCTTGGAGAGTCAGCCAGTAGCTGAGGTCCGGCTTTATGATCCAAGAATAGCCCCTTGGTGTCCGTCGTCCATCAACATCCATAACCGGTCGAGTTTGCCAGTGGCAATCATCGGGCTTGAACGGGAGCTGCGTCTTCGCTTCCGTAAGCCTGGCACGATCTTTTCGAAGATTCATTCGAGGATCTGAGTGTAGTAGATATTTTTGTGGGAAGGCGGCGAATTTTGCTTGCACCTCTTTCGATTTCTCCAGTGCGTTGTAGCCCTCGACGATCAATTCCTCGGAATATCATACCACTAGTGGTTATAATCATTATTGCTGCGCTATTCAGGAGTACGGCTCTGTTTAAGGCTGTATCACATCCTCCGGTCAACATTGCAGCGAGATGTTGCCGCCCAGTTTGGACAATGAGAGGCGATTCATCGCTACGCATAATGGATACCCGGAAAATTTTGTCAAGTCCACGGATACCCAGATGGATCCAAGGTCTGTCCAGGTAACTCCGGGTTACTTGGCTCTCGCCAAATCTGCTGGCTGTTCTCGTTGCTGCAGTGGCCATTGCCTTCGCTGGGGAAGAGGGCAACGGCAAGCAAGGGCCTCAACAGCCGCATACCAACTCGGTACAGTTCTCTTCGGAGCCTCGAGGCGATTAGTGGAAAGGCCGCTGTGATCGCGCTTTTTGCATGCAACATGGGCGCATTCGCGTACTGTGGAGCAAGGGTTCAGTCAGAGCTCTCGCCCTTTATCGGCCTGTCCCGCGTTGGCTGCTCGTTCATTGCAAGTCTTGCGGTTGGCATGACCCCAGCAGAAGTCTGCTTTCTATCGGTCCCCACCGCGGTGAGCGCCGCGACACTCTGCGTCTTCTTTGCCCAACAAGGAAAGCGTAGTCTGCCATCGGCGAGCCGACATATGCGGGCGCTCTGCGGAGTGCGCCGTGATGGACACGCTTTCTCTGCTTGTTGTTTATAAAGGAGACGACGCAATGTTACCCGACGATGCGCGTCTCAGCTTTACTGCAACAACTTGAGTTTCAATCTCTGCGGCTTGAAATCGTCGTCAGTATTTGGTTGGTATAAGGCACTTTACGATAGTGTATGAGTGACGGGAATTGGCAATCGGCCAAAGTAGGCAATCCAAAAAGCGTCTTCCGCGAATACACTGATCTGACTGTGACTGTGACGGTGAGATGAAAGATGTGATACAAAAGCCAAAGGAACAGTTTCGAGAAGCGTAAGCCGAGACCACATGTTCTATGTTCGCCATAATAAGCCGTATGTGATGTCTTTTGACTTCAAAAAGGCAAAACCTTTGTCTAAAAGTCTCAAACGGTACACCGGATAGATGATACCCGTACTCCAGGCATCAACTGAAACCTTCAACTAACCCCGACACCATCGGGTCTTCGAAATCACCAAAAGCAACATTCACACCCCTCACATCTGCAGACCACATACCAACAACACTTCCAAAGCCCAACCAAAAAAAAAAAAAAAAAAAAACCTTGGTTGGTATGGAAATTACAACGACGACCCCGCCCTCCCCGCGCCCGGAAACCTCTCCTGCAGCCCATCCCACAGCGGCTCGCCGCCGTCCGTCAGATCCTTCCAAGCGGGGCAGGCGAGGCTGGTGATTGGGCCGGTGATGGCGTCGGAGATGAGCTGGAGCGGGACCTCGAGCGTCTTGAGCAGGGGTGACAGCGAGTTGGGCGCGAACGTCTTGACGACCTCGAGGACGAAGCAGAGCAGGTTGTTGCCTTCGAGCAGCGACCCGGCGTTGACGACGCCGCCGGTGACGTTGGACAGGTCGAGGCCGGTGAAGGAGTTGACGGTGCCGGTGTTGCCGCCGATGCTGTTGGGCGGTGGTTTTTCGTTAGTTTCTGATGGGGGGTTTTTTTTTCCTTTTGGAGGGGAGGGAGGGGGAGGGGTGGTGGGTGGTTGGCTTCCGTACCTTCCGAGTTCGGGGTGCTTCTGCACCCAGCCCACGATGTCCAAGTTCAGCGGGACGAGGCCGTACTCGACGGGCTTGCGGTACCAGTTATCCGGGAACGTCTCGTGGCCGGGCGTGTACTGCAGCTCGCCGTCCGCGCCCCGCTCGACCGCGAAGAACTTCCTCAGCACCTCCTGCGTCAGCACGCCCTCGGGGGCTTCCTCCGTGTGGTTGGCCAGCAGCCGGCCGAGGAAGAAGTAGCCGGCGTTGCGCGCGACCATGCCCGTGACCGGGCCGTAGTAGAAGTTGGGGTTGTGCGCGACGCTGTACTCCCACCGGCGCGCGGCCTGGTCCGCGAGCAGGTCCATCGACAGCACGCCGTCGGCGTCGGCGCGGTCGTGGAAGTCGCGGAAGAGCGTCATGTTCATCGTCCACGAATCACCCGTCACGTACAGGTCGTCGCGGGTCAGGGACGAGTCGGACTCGAGCCAGTTGTGGGCGCCCTGCAGACCGCGGGGGTCGCCTGAATTGGGATGTTAGTATCTTTGGTGGGAACTGGTTGGATGGGGATCGAGAGGGCAGGGCGTACCGAGAAGGCCGACGAGGTTACCCAAGAGGTTATCGCTGCCATCACCACTGACGGTGCCGCCGATGGAGAAGCCGGGGTCCACGGCGAGCGGGTTACCTGTCCAGACGGTACCCATGATTCCGAGAATAAGGGCGAGCTCGGTACCCATGCCCATCACTTTAGAAATCCATGTCAGTGCCAAGAACGAGTCCTCCACTGCGGGGGTACAAGGCAGACGGACCTTGGTTGATGGCATTGACGACCTCGGCGAAGCTGGTGATGCCATCACGGGAGATGTAGCCGTGGTTGGCGAGGACATTCAGTCCGGGGCAAGGGCCGCGCTGGTCACCATCACCAGGAGCCTGGAAAGCGTGGTCGCCGGTGGTGTCGATCGGCTTGCTAGAGTCGACGAGGATGCGCTTTTCGAGCTTGTGCTGCTCGACGGCGCGGATGGCGGCGGTCAACCGCTCAGGTGTGAGGTTCTCGAGGTTGCGCTCGGAGAAGGCGGGGAAGGCGTCGACAAGGACGGAGCTCGAGGAGAGCAGGAAGAGAGCGGAGGAAAACTTCATGATGAATGAAAAGGGGAATGAAATGCAGACAAGAACTCTCCAATACGCAAATCAATGGCTCGGTGGGTATTAGCAATTACAACGAGTGACTAGTGAGCGTGGGCCTTGGTGCCTGCCTCCAGCAAAAGAGTGAATGGATGGGGGTCAGTAAGGATGAGGCTCAAGGCGACGACATAGATTGGGGTGCAGAGAGGGCGTCCCAGAGAAAGGGTGAACAAATAGCAGCAGAGCTGATTACTCTACTCGGCTACAGCGGACTACAGCGCCGATCACACTGGCTGGAAGCTCCATGGGAGGGGTCTCGTCTAACAATCAGCACCATCGACTCGTGTAGTGCAAGACGGCAGCGGAAGATTAAGCTCAGGCATTATTTGTCGGGGAAGACATTCCGTGGCCATGGTAGGCGTGGCTGACGAGTCGTGGGGATGATTGGTCGAGCAGGCATTCTTCAGAGTGGTGAAACACGCGGAATTTGGATCTCCCAGGCGTTGGCCTCTTTCGAGAATGGCGGGAGATGATGACGCTAGCAGCTGTGAGGGTGCAGCCATGCCGTTGCCGAGTCATGGGACGGACCGCAACAGGAGCGTGCTTGGCAGGTGGTCACTGCGCAGGGCTGACGCTGGGGCGTCGAGCTAAGCGTACCATGGGCAAGATGAGGCCCAGGGGAGCGGGTTGGACGGGAGAAGGGCTTCGAGATGACGGATGGCGCCGGAGAGGGGGGTTGGAAAGAGTGAAATTGCCGACATGTTATCTTACGGCCTAAGATCTATACCACTCTAGCTGCGGCCGCCAAACGAGCGGCGGGGAACTTTATCCTCACGTCGAGCTGACTGTCGAACCCGCCACTTGCGCACCATAGAATGTCTGGCGGAAGGATGCGCTCGCACCTGCCGTCTGCCCGGATGCAGCGCGTAGCTGGCAAAGGTTGTTTGAGCCTTTAGGAATTAGTCGGAGATTTTGCGAGTCACCGCCGTGCGGAGAGTTGGGAAGGGATGGGCGCGGTTGGGAGTTGGGCGGGGAGAGAGCGCTGCGGTGCGAACAAGGCTCGCTCGGGCTAGCCGAGTCGGGACTAGGCCAGGAACCGCCAGGGCGGGCGCACAGGCACACGGCACACCAGGGCAGGTGCACGCGGCCCAGCGCGAAGAGGGAAGGAGCTGCACGGTGCTCTCCGCCACTACGGCTACCCTCGTCCCGAAAGGGGAGTGCACGTGCCCGTGGCCGTCTTCGAGACCGCGGCCACTGACGCACTCAAGCCCCACATCCCGACCAGCACGGCCTCGACTTTCTCCCACTCCGCTGAAACGGACTACCGCCTTCCGCCCTCCTTTGGCTCGTGTGCCCTCGGAGATCGCGCCCCGTTTTCGAGTCACGAAGGTCAAAAGTCTCCGTGCCCCAGCCTCTGTGCTTCTTACGACCGCCGTTATACCCCCTCTTTCTGGAAAGCCCCCCGGCAAACTTTAGATTGTCGAGCCTTTCCGCGATGAGGCTAATCGGATGCTCGATTACCGGCTTTATGCAGCACTTGTGGCGTTCCACGCTTTATGACTGCCCGCCTGAAACTCTGCACGTTCAGTGGCGGTGAAAGTGGGCTGATGAAGAGAGAAGACGCGGTATCATTGCAAGGTCTATCATTTGCATCTTGGGGAAGTGATGAGAAGTGCGAAGAAGACTGAACGAGGTGCGTAGAAGGGTATCCAAGAACGATTACAATTACAACAACGCTAAGTCCAAACCCGACTATCCAGAAGAGCAAATCACACTATCCGTTTCAAGCTTTTTGCGACCCTTACACGTGCTCCTTGCTCGTTGGGCTCTGGCCCGTCGTCCAGCTATCCGGCCGGTTGGCCAGCTGCCCCTCGGCCGTCGTCACCTGTATCGTGCTCGTCTGCATGATCCATTGCGACTTCTGCTCGTGCGACGACTCGTTGGCGGAGACGGCGCGGGCGCTTCTGGTCTCGACATCCACCAGCGGGACGAAGTCTCCCTCGTCCCCATTCTTGGGCTTCGTCGTCACCGTGCCCGTCTTGGTCGTCGCCGTCGTATCCGTGGTTCTGGAGAAGTTGGAGCTCGCGTTCGTCGACTTCTTGGTTCCGCCCATGGTGGACTTGATCTTGGGCCAGGCCTTGGCGAAGACGAAGCGGTGCGCAGGCATGCATCCGCAGAGGATCGAGACGTAGATTTCGATCAAACTCCAGTAGCCCGCCTCCATATAGTCCCAAGTGATGTTTTGCGAGTTTGCAAAGTGGACGAGCGAGTAGAGACGGATGGCCGAGGTGAAGACGACGAAGATACCGACCGAGAACATGGCCATGACCATGAGCTTCTTCTTCAAGTCCATGTTGAGGTTGGCCAGGTGCTTGAGCGGAAGGATCATGACAACCGTGTCTAAGACAATGTTGATAGCCGCCGCAACCCAGCCCTGGAGGTGAATGTTGTTGCAGTATCCCTCGTGGAGGCCATCCCACTGGTTCCATGCGTAGCTGACCGGCTGGCACTGCAAAGCGGTGACAACACCGAAAACAATGGTGTAGGCAACAGAGAAGGCCATGACGACGTAGATGATGCTGCGGACCTCTTTGGCGGGGAACACGCGAAGGTAGAAGAACAGGATCGAGATCTTGGAGATACCCAGGGCGACGACGTAGAAGATCTCTCCGAAGTAGTAGTACTTGAGCACGTTGGTGATCTGGTAGGGATGCAACGTCCACATGTCTTTGCCCATTCCATTTTGAACAACTGCACGCTGTCAGTGTACAGCCTCCGCTTCATTGCACTCCGGGAAACTTACGAATCGGGGCGAAGATGGCAGGAGGAAGAGCAAGGATCACAACCAGACCCATGGTAGCGTCGTCCCACGAGATTTGGCGACCGCCCTTGCCGATACTGGCTGCCATTCTCAGGAGATAGGCGATGCCTGCGATGACCATGCCGGTGATGCCGATGACAGTGAAGGTGGAACCGTTGTCACGGACGGGGACACCGCAGCCATTCGACGACACATTCTTCGTTTCTGCTCTCTGGGTCAGTGTCGAGCATAAACGAGGGAGGAGTGCAGCAGAGTTGTGCTTACCCAAAAGCTCGGCGACAGTGCATGCCTTCATGGCACAGACCTGCACGGCAGCGTTCAAGGCATCATTGCTGCACATGCAGGCCGAGGTCAGGTTCGTGGCACAGCTCGACTTGGGAAGCTCCTTGGTGAAGCATGCCAACTGCGGCCGGGTCAGAAAGCACGCCTATCTCCGGAGCGAGCAGAACTTACAGAGCACTCGGGCATCTGACTTGCTAGCTTCAGCAGAGCCGACTGGGCGTGCACCGAAGCAAAGAAGGTGGCCAGCAGGGCCAACACGGTCCATAGTCTCATGGTGGCGGCGGTTGGTGGAGTCCGTTTTGCGAAGCGAAGGAGCGGAAAAGGGAAGAATGCAGCGGCCTGGTGGTGTGTCTCTCGTCCGGTTCGCCGAGGGATTATAACGCAGTCTTCAGAGAGCTCTCTCGAAATTTGCACGGCAGCACAAGCCAGGAAAAACGGGGTCTGACAAGGGAAGGGGAGGTTGCCGACGACATGCCCGAGTCATCACGCCAGTGGTAAGATGACCCAGGGCCGGCGACAACAGGGCAAGAGATGGGCGGGATGCGTAAAGGCTTCCATGGATGGGGAGATATGGCGAGGGTGCTCGGCGGGGGGGATGTGCGGCAGCGTTGGAAGCAGGGCGAGCAGGGAGCAGGCGGTGCCTGGATGGCACATGGTGCACGGTCTGAATGAGCTGTCGATGGTGTGCAATGGAGCAAGTCGTGGCTAGGCCGGCCCTGTAGGACGGCTTAGGTGCGGTGCCGGGGCTGAGCAACCCGAGCCGACCTTCTTCCCGCGCGCCGGGTCTGTGACGGGGGCCCCTGCGCCTGCCCTGCGCGGCGCTGCCTGGCCGTTGCAACGGCGCGTCCGTGCGCATGCACGCTCCCCCACAGCAAAAATGAGCGCCACGACGGCCACTGCGGCCACTGCTCCCCGCAGCCCAAACAACCCTCCCGTCGCAAACGGCATTTCGTCCGCCCTCCCTTATCTCCAGCCAGCCGCCGGTGGGGCGCGCGCCTGCACCGATCTGGCGCCGTAATTGCAGATCCACGCAGCCACCCGAGTGGCTTCGCCGAACACGCGCCCCCCAGGCCGCATCTGCACCTTATGACAGCGCCGCCGATGATCCCAATCACGAACCGCTGCCCCTCGCGGAGCGGCTCGCCATGGTTCCACCGCACCCGGTGCTCGCAGCCCGTATAAAGCTCCAATTGGGAATCCTGTCTTGGCTCACCACAGCTCCAAGTCACTCTTTCGCTTCCGGGGACTACCACCCATCTCTCACCCTCTGTCATTCGTTCATTAGAAGGGTCCTAGTAATACTGTCAACATGATTGTGATGAAAGCCTTCACTGTCCTGTCTCTACTGAGCTCCTTTGCCTCTGCGCGCATCATGTAAGCCGGCCTGACTACGTTGCATTATTGATTGCTGACTTTGACCGCAGCAATGGCGCCGAGCACACGCCCTTCCGCGGCGCGAATGTGAAGCGTGCCCTCGACAACTCGACCTCGGAGACGACGCTCGAGGACTACGAGTATGTCATTGTCGGCTCCGGCCCCGGCGGCGCTCCCCTTGCCGCCAGGCTCGCCCTGGCCGGCCACAGCGTCCTCCTTCTCGAGGCCGGTGGCGACGAGACCAACAGCACCCAGTACAACGTGCCCGCGTTGCACTCGGTTGCGGCCGAGTGGGAGCCCATGAGGTGGGACTACTTCGTCAAGCACTTCGACGACGAGGAGGAGCAGAGGAGGGATGCCAAGCTCACCTACACCCTCCAAAACGGCACCCGCTACACCGGTCCCAACCCGCCCGAGGGCGCCGAGCCCCTCGGTATCCTCTACCCGCGTGTCGGCTCCCTGGGCGGATGCTCCGCCCACAATGCCCTGATCACCATCTACCCGCACGAGAGTGACTGGCAGTACATCCAGAACATTACCGGGGACTCGACCTGGTCGCCCGACAACATGCGCAAATACTTCCAGCGCCTGGAGAGGTCGCGCTACCTGCCCAACGCCATCTCCGGCCACGGCTTCACCGGCTGGCTCGAGACCTCCCTCACCGAGCTCACCCTGATCGCTCAGGACCTGAAGGTCATCTCCCTGGTCCTGGCCGCCGCTGCCGGCATGGGCCAGACTCTGCTCGAGTCGGTCATCACCACCGTCACCGGCCTGGCCGAGACGCTGCTGCGCGACCCCAACAACGACGGGCCCAGCCGCGACTCGGACGAGGGCATGTGGCAGGTGCCTTTGGCCATGAAGATCCCCGAGTACAAGCGTGCCGGCCCGGTCGACCTGCTGCACGAGGTGCTCAACGCCAAGAACGACGACGGCAGCGAGAAGTACAAGCTGGACATCCAGATCAACACGCTCGTCACCAAGGTCAACTTCGACACCTCTGGCACGAACCCCAAGGCGTCCGGCGTCGACTTCCTCACTGGCACCTCCCTCTACGACGCTGACCCGCGCCGCCAGACGGGCTCGGCTGCCGGCAACAAGGGCACCAAGGGCTCCGTCTCGGCCACGCGCGAGGTCATCCTCTCGGCCGGCACTTTCAACACCCCCCAGATCCTAAAGCTCTCCGGTGTCGGCCCCCGTGATGAACTCGAGCAGTTTGGCATTGACGTTGTCAAGGAGCTTCCCGGCGTCGGCACCAACATGCAGGACCGCTACGAGATCCCCGTTGTCGGCGAGGTCCCGACCAAGATCTCGCTCGTCAAGGAGTGCACCTTCCTCGAGGGCGACAGCGACCCGTGTCTGGAGAAGTGGGAAAACCTGCCGATCGAGAAGGGAGTGTACGCGACCAACGGTGTCGCGCTGGCCATCACCAAGCGCTCGTCCAACACCGAGTTCAACAACGCCGACCTGTTCGTCGCCGGTTGGCCCGCCTACTTCAACGGCTACTACCCCGGTTTCTTCGGCAACGCCACCGCCGGCAGCAACCACTGGACCTGGCTCACGCTCAAGGCGCACTCGCGCAACAACGCCGGAACCGTCACCCTCCGCTCGGCCGACCCCCAGGCCATGCCCGAGATCAACATGCGCAACTTCGCCGTCGGCGGCGACGAGGACCTGTCGGCGCTGGTCGAGGGCATGAAGTACGGCCGCCAGGTCTTCCAGGACCTCATCCCCCTCGACGGCAAGTTCACCGAGGTCTGGCCCGGCGAGCAGGTGCAGACGGACGACGAGTGGAAGGAGTTTGCCAAGTACCAAGCCTGGGGCCACCACGCCTCGTGCACGTGCCCGATCGGCGCCGACGACGACGAGAAGGCCGTCCTCGATGGCGACTTCAAGGTCCGCGGTGTGGACGGTCTGCGTGTCGTCGATGCCTCGAGCTTCCCCAAGATTCCCGGCACGTACATTGCTGTGCCCATCTACATGATCTCCGAGAAGGCGTCGGATGTCATCATTGCGGATGCTAAGAAGTCTTCGTAAATGGGATCGTAAGATGAGGCTTGAGGAAGACGTGCGAACACGCGGGATGCTGGATGCTGGATGCGGGACAATTGAAACCGTTGGTGGCGAGCTTGGGAGCTGGCTGGTCTTTGAAAGCGTTTGTAAATATTTTTGCCTTACTAGTTGAGTCTTAATCCTAATCACAGCCGGTGAACATGGAAATATCATCTCGACTACTGCTGGAAAAATGTGACTTCAAGACGGAACAGCGGGGATAAAGGAAGGGAGACTCAGCAGCCTGTAACCATGGCCTTGTATTTGGAAGTGATTCCGCAAACTCGTGGGGGAAAAAACGACAACATCACAAACACCCTTCTGCCCATCCCACAACACCCTCTACGACTTTGCACGACGACACAACGAGTCATACGCAACGCACGCCGAAACAGCCAGTCAGCCCCTTCTTCGCTCACGCGGGCGGACCACTTTCCTCATCCTCATCCTCATCCCCATCCTCCCCTCCACCCCTCCGTCCCCCCCCCCCAACCACCATCCCAACCATCGCCCGCAAATCGCCCCACTCCACCCACCTCAATCAAACCCCCTCAGAAAATCAGCGCGTATCAGGATCACCACCCAAGCGCGCGGGATCCGCCTCCGATCAACCTCGCACGCCTGATGAGAAAAGCAGATCTACACACTTTCGACATTCCAGCCCCGACGACGACGACGATGATGACTCGTGGTGGTGACGATCGGATGGACGCATGTTTGGAAAAGGAGCGGCGCGCCAGCGCGCGCGCGGCCGGATGGCGAGTCAGGCGGGGAGTGGGTCCGCGTCCTCGAGTCAAGTGTGTTTGTGCGTGTTTGTGTGCAATCGACAATCTCCCGTGGCCGTGAGCGCTTGACTCGGTTTTGGAGGCGCGGTCATCGCTGCATATCTGAGGGGGATGGTGTGTATGTACATGCATGCAGGGGAGGAGGGCTTGGGGTGACGTGTTTGGGTGTTTGGGGGAGGGGTGGGAAATCTTTGGGGTATCGGGGAATGATTGCTGGGGGGGATAGCAACGCAATGCGCGGCGGCAATTGTTTCCGCGTTGTTGTGAGGACGTTGGGGTGGGGTGGGCGAATGGATGGCTTGTTGGGTTGTTGTGCCCCCGCCCCGTACGTGTGGCGGAGTCGTCGAAGCTTTGGGCGTGTATTTTTTTTAACACTTGCTTCTTTTTTGACTTTTGCCCCGACGTTGACCGCAACTCGGAGTTTGTGTGGCGCATTTGGACTGAGTAAGTGGGATTGGGATGAGATGCGTGAGTAGTGTAGGTGTGTGTATGTTCCTGGTCGACAGGGACCGGGGTGTTCGGGAAGTGGATACATACGAACGAACGCTGCAGATCATTTTCTGGAATCAATCCTCTTCGTCGATGAGTGGATCAGCCCGCCGCGACCTCGGGTTGGTTCGCAAACCAGCATGAGTAAGTAGGGTCTGGAAACGCAAAAATCGATAATGTACTCGCCCCGAGCGGGGGTGGTAGCGGCGAAAGTCAAAGTCCGGAGGTAAGCATATAGGACTTAGCTCCGCCGCACCGGTCAGAACAAGAAATAAAAAGGGAGGCGAAGTATCGACTGTGGGGGGGGTGGACGGTGCGAGCGAAAGGGGATGCGAATGCTCCCTGCCCGCTGCTGTGCCGCGGGGTTGATCGGGTAGGACCACAAGCGAGCTGCGGGCGGATCAAAAGAGACTCGACTTACTCAAGCAACTTAGGATGTGCACGGCTGTTGGGCACAGGCGGAAAATCCATATCCATCCGAGTTGGTGGGAAGTGCTCCTTCGTCTCCAGGAGTTGGGTTCTGTCCTCTGGTTCCATTCGCCTCGCATGCCGATGGCCGCCTTATGCGCCGTGACGTATAGTAGAGCTGCCGGAGATCCACATCTCGTTTGTAGCTGTGTCGCTTAGTCACTGCCCCGGACGAAAGGATGCATGCTACTCCAGGTTGGAGTTCGAGAGAGCGATCCGAATACGGGATCGGTTGAGTCGTGCAATGTACAGCCGACATCGCTCCGACGTTCTACAGGGCACTACAAGCTGATATTGAAAGTGTAGCTCTCTATAGCGCTTAAGCTATGTAGCCGAACCTTTCCCTTTTTGTTTTGCTTTCTTAGCTCCATGGCATCAAGACTTCCTTCGCTCGCTTGCGTGCCAAAGACTCAACAGCTCGCCATCGACGTTGCCCCTTTCGTACAATACCATCAATTTGTATCTCTGCATCTTGCAGTACTATTGCATACGTATACCTGCGTGGTAGCAAGGACTAAGCTCATGAAACCCCAAGCTTGTACTTCACCGAACACAGCCGATTTCATCTGCGGAGCTCGCTCCTGGCGTCCAAATAGGTTTCCATGAGGTCCCGAAACTCATCGAGGCGCTCGGCGGACAGCTTCTGCTTAGGGAAGCGCATCGACATGCCCGGCCACGCGCTCTGGTAGACCAGCTTGTGCCAGCACCAAGGCCCGCCGTCAAACAGATCGGCAAGGTTCCGCATTCCTCGTGAAGTCAACGTCGCCAGGTTACCTGTGTTGAAACCTTAATGGATTGACCCTCTAAGGGGCTTCACAGCTAGCAGAAACCATTATACAACAGAGTGGGACTAAGCCCAATTGGGTCTTCTATTCTGGGTAGATACTATGTGCGGCTCTTCGATCTCCAACAACCTGCAAATTCGCGTCAGCACCTGCACGCCCCCATGCCGCCGCGAATGAGAGAAATGCAAAGCAGGAGCCTTACTCCGAGATGCCGGCGACCCTCACCTCGGGCCGGAAGTCCACGCGCATGTCGAAGACCCTACGGTTGGCCTCCGCGTAGTCTCCGAGGTTAAACTTGAGCAACATGCGGTACTGGATGCTGCGATCTGAGAAAGCGGTGGATGTCAGCCACAGCCAGCGTGTGCAAGAATCGGGTGGTCGGGGAGGTGGTAGTAGGAGAACAACTCACAGGTCTTCTCCGTCAGACACCACACGCCGTCGCGGCCGCAGAGCTCGTGCGCCTTCTCGAGGCTGTTGCCCCGCCTCAAGTATCCGTGCGTGCGGTCGATGTAGCAGCGCGCCAGCTCGACCTCGGCGCGCCAGCCGTCGAGACGCACCGTGCCGTTGAACGCCATCTGCTCCAGCGCGCGGACGAAGTCCAGGAAGGTGTCCGAGAAGGGCGCATGAGTCTCGTGGAGGTCGTAGCGGTCGAGCTCGTACGTGATGACGGCAAGGCCGGCGGGCTTGAGGAAAGTAAAGACGTGGTGGCGGCGTCGGCCTCTTGGGCGAGAGCTGATGAAGCCGATGTCGAGAGCACTCCACAGACGGTCCATGAACTCGTCGCGCACGCCCGGGACGTGGCGGAGGCTGATGGTGCGGATTATGCAGGAGGGATTGGATTGGCAGCTGGAGTCGATGTAGTTCCAGCCCTCGGACACACAGTGGCAATAAAGGGTCCTGTTGATGTGTAGAAGTTCCTTGTTGCTGGAGGACCCGACACGGGGACGAATCGGCGCGAGGATGACGTCGTATATTTTGTTTCTCAGCTCCGGGGGCAGGCGCTTGAAGCTATCGAAGAACTTGCGGTTGTTGCGGACGAGTGTGCAGAGCTCAGACTCCGGGTTGATGCAATCTCCCGCAGCCTTGACTTTCTTCAGAGTGGGTGGGATATCGTAGCATTCGTCGTCGAGTGGACGCTTCGACGGGGTTGCGGGTGGTGATCCAGCGTTTCTGTCGGGGTGGCCACTCATGATGACTCTAGAGCGATTGTTGGTGTCGGTGGGATGGTGTCTGGGAAAGAAGGAAGGCGAACCTTATATGCCGTCGTGTCCAGTGACTGACGGCAACATCGGAAGCTTCGCTTAGACATATAGCACACGAGGTGATAGCAGCACAATGTGTTATACGGAACCAGGCGACTTGCTGGTGAATGCTTGTTCAGTGATTGGATAAGAGAATGCTTGCGCTTTAAGTAGTTATAGACACAGCTTAAGTAAGAACTGGCCAGTACCGGAGGCTCAAGGGAACGGCATCAATATCATGCTGTGGCAATTTACAAATTACAGCTGAAATGGTCGCATAGAGATTTTATACTAGTCTTTTATAGACCTAGATGCTGATTGCTGGCTTATTTGCCTGCAAATCCACTGGAAGTTTCCCTATGTTTGGCTTGGTTTTCCTCTATTACGTAGTCGCATCGGCAGGCGTAACCCATGCGGTGAGTGTTCAACTCTTGGAGCCGTACCAACGAATAGTCAGCCAGTTATACAATGCCATCCCCAACCCTAAGAGTTCGTCAAGTCCTACTGATCCTGTATTATGCAGCTTATTAAGGATTGGAGGCCGTGCACGCGCGTGCGTACTTATTTTTCCACTCCCACTGTACCCGTCACTCATCTCATGACAAACAAGTTCTAGCCCACCAATAGAACATTTACCATTCTCTAATCCCGCTACTGGTCTTCTCCCAATATTTGCTTCAGTATCGCACTAGTGCCAATCAGCAGAATGCCTCGTGACCAGAAACGAGCCTTTAAGCCAAATCCGCCTCAATCTCAAGGCGATACCTGGGCACCTGCTTTTTTTGGACAAAGTTTTCCAAGAGCTGGTTTCTGGGATGAAGATTTGGTGCCTGCGCCGCAAACTAATGAGGATACCTGGGCACCGGACTTCTCTCCCGAAACCCTCCCGAGAGATGGTTTCTGGACGTCTGGGAAGCGGCAGTTGGAATGTGAGGTTGAGCAAGAATATCACCCTTCAAAAATCAGGAGAACTATGGAGAACGAGTACCCGCAAACGATCCAAGGACTCGGTTCGTCTGAACAGTCCAACAAGCCAACATCAATCTTCCCCATCAGAGCGTTTCAAACTTTCAGTATGAAGAACTATCTGGCCAGAGGGCGATACGTCTCATCAGACTCTTACCAGGACACCCAACAGATCGGCTGGAGTGCGAACTTGAGCACACCACTATCGACGCCACTGCACCCTACACCGCAATCTCCTACGTTTGGGGCGCAGCAGCGGACAAAGCTACCATCATCTGCCAAGGGAAGCCTCTACAAATTCCTCGAAACTTGTTGGATGCCCTTGGCCAGATCAGATGCCACTCCGCCTCACCACAGCTACTCTGGGCAGATGCAATCTGCATCAATCAAAAGGATGACGGGGAGAAGAACGTGCAGGTTCCGCTGATGCGCGTCATCTTTGGGAAAGCCGATCAAGTCCTGATTTGGCTTGGTCACGACGAAGCCGAGTCTGCCAAAGGCGTTTTTGGGTTTGCCACCAAGGTCTTCAACGAGTTCCACGGCAACTCTGAATCTGCGCGCAGTGTCTCCCATGACAATTTCAACGGCGGCCTCCAACCCTCAAGCATCTGGCACGAGTTCTCTACGTTATTTACCCAACCATGGTTCTGGCGGCTTTGGTGCTTCCAAGAAGTCATCCTTGCCCGGAACGCCCAGGTCATGTGGGGTGAAGCCCGAGTTCCCTGGAAGCATTTGGGATTCACGGCAGGTTGGATCCGAGGCACTGGGTACGAGATATTGCAGCACTTCTCCATGGCCGGCGTCTACAACGCCAGTCTCATGTACTCCATGTCGGCGGACACCGGCGCGGAGCCAGTCTCTCTGCTCCGCCTCCTGATGCTGACCCAGCGATTCAACGTCACGAAGAGTGTCGACCGCATCTTCGCGCTATTGGGCATTCCCACCACTGACGCGGATCCCGACAAAGGCGACTTCTACATGCAGACGACCTACGAAAAACCGCACGAAGCCGTGTATGAAGACTTTGCCAGGAAAGTAATCGACAACTCCCAAGCTCTGGCCCTGCTCTCGGCCGTCCAACATGGACCACACCTTAGCGAAACCACCAAATCATGGGTACCCCAATGGGACCAGCACTACACACGCATCATCGCGTCCGCCGATTTCCCAACAATCAACTTTTGCGCCTCACGTCGTCTTTCACAAACGCCACCTCGGTTGCAAGACCAGCACTTAGTCGTCCACGGACTCGAGGTCGATACGGTTTCCCGGCTGTCCGACCCGATGCCCGAACGGCGCATCCTCGCCTCCGAACACTCGCGGATCCAGGCTCTGTGGACCGAAATCACCGCACCGCTGCAGTCGTACCCGGGGCGGTCGGGTGATCTCATCTCCGCCTTCGGCCGGACACTCACCGCGGGCAAAGACTGGACGGGCAACTCCATCCGGGAGGACGACTCGTCTCACGCGGCGGACTTTGCGGCGTTCGCGCGCAAGAACTTCGCGCCCGAAATCGTCGGAAATTCGCCCGCGGTCGCGGATCTTCTGCTCCGGCGCGAACGTGGAGGCGGCGCGCGAGGCGATGTTCGTCGGTATGCGGAGGCGCTGTACGGCAGCTTCTGTCGGCGCCGTTTTTTCGTGACGGAGCGTGGCTGTATCGGTATCGGGCCGGCGTGCGTGCGGGATCGTGACGTGGTCTGCGTTCTGAGTGGTGCTGCTGTGCCCTTCATCCTGAGGGACACGCGACAGGGATGTAAGCTGGTGGGGGAAGCGTATGTTCATGGGATAATGCATGGCGAAGCGTCTCAGCGGTCTGACGGTGGAGTGCTGCGAACAACTTCCTTTTATTTGAGCTGAGTCGACAGCTTCTGAGTGGTTTCCTTTTCCATGGCGCCTCGTTAAGCCAATATCTTTTATCATGCACAGTAAAGGGGTCGCTTGCATTGCTCTCCTCCGGCTTTCCTGATGCTCGACATTTCTCTCTTGTGATTTTTTTATTGTACCCCATATACCGGCGAAGACCAGAGCCTTGAGTGTGATTTGAGTATATCTGTTCGTTTCCTCGTTGATACGTCGCGGACCGATACTTCCTACATACCAGAAGCAGCATCGTGATACCAAACATAGCTGCAAATCCCTCGGTTGTTGAAGTTGGTCCCATTCCGACACTAATGTGATAAGGCCACTTCTTTCAAAACGTGGTAGAGACCAAGACCCAAATTTGATAGCATGATAACACAAGCGAACACCACAACACTACTCGTGCAACAAGGTCTTTTTGCTGAGAGCATCCGCACAGGCTACGATGTCGGGGCAGCAGTCAACCAACCAATGTAGAACGAAGCAACAAACCAGGTATCTCAGGTTCGAGTACGGAAAACGGCGCCCTAAAAGGCGAGTAATGCGAATTTGGCCGCGCTATACGCGCCAACTAATGTTACAACAACTCAAAAAGAGCAGAGATATATATACAAAAACACACAAGCCTTCATCTTACGAGACTCTGCGTACGAGAGCGTCTACGAAATCATTAGATCGTGGTAGCTTTTTCTTTTCCCAAACGGTAGACAAATCACGCCTTGCGATCAATGGTGCCAGGAGTGCCGCCGATGGGCTTGCTCTGCAGGTCGGGAGAGACGGGCGAACGCGGCCTGGCCGCTTTGGGGACGCGCGCGGCCCTGCTCCGGACCATGCGCTCTAGCTTACTGGGCACTCTCATCCTGCTCCACAGCAGCACGGTGGTGGTGAGCAGAGCGAGGGCGCCGGCCTGGTGGGTGGCGGCCAGGTGGGTGGGCACCATGTAAATCAGAGTAGAGATACCGAGAGCAACCTGTATCCAAGCCATGTGGGTGACGCCGGTCATGCCCTTCTTCACATTGCGAGGGAGGGCGCGGCGCAGCTTGGGGAAGCGGGTGTAGGCGAAGAGCGCGATGACGGAGGTGAAGGTGGTGGTGGCCAGGATGCGGTGGTCGAGCTGGACGAGCGACGGGTTCTCGAGCATGTTGCGCCACCAGAGATCCGAGTTGTCGGGGGTGTGGCTGTACCAGGGGTCGAAAAGCTCCTTCTTCGGCGGCGTGATGCCAAGGCCCATCCAAGGGAATTCGTTGTAGATGAGTCCAGCGTCAAGGCCGGCGACGAGCGCACCGGACATGGCAGTGACGAAGACAAGACCAGTAAGAGCAGTCACGTAGCGCCTGAATGGGCGGAGGATCGGACGCTGCAGCGCCGAGATAGCCTTCTCTGCGGCAACGGGATCAGCAAGCCAGCGGCGTTCGCGGAGGATGGAGAAACCGGTCAGGAGCATGGAGCAGTAGACAACGAAGGCAGCACCCAAGTGGGCAGTCAGACGATACTGGGACACGCGCGGGTGGCTGCCGGGGGCAAAGAGGTCATCCTTCAGGCCGCTAGCGACCATCCACCAGCCGATGACGCCCTGGAAGCCGATCATGCCGCAGATACCAGTGAGTTTCCAGGCCATGGACTTTGTGACCTTGCGCCGAGCAATGAAATATATGGTGGGCAGCAGGAAGGTCACGCCAATAACGCGGCCCCACAGGCGGTGGCCCCATTCCATCCAATAGATCTTCTTGAACTCCTCGAGGGTCATGCGCGAGTTGAGCAGGTGGAATTCGGGAGAAGCACGGTACTTTGAGAATTCCGACTCCCAGTCTTCTTGGGACATGGGAGGGAGAGAGCCGGTAACAGGACGCCATTCGGTGATGCTAAGGCTGAGAGGCTGTTAGACGGGGCACAGGCGATATATCAAGCAGGCAAATGCGTACCCAGACTCGGTGAGACGAGTCAAGCCACCAAAGACAACAATGCCAAACACGCTGGCAGCGCTGCCGAGTAACCAGTATGCCACAATCTTATCGTTGGTCTTGGGAAAACTACTCTTCTTGGCCAGCTTCTTCGCAGACTTGGTGCCAATGGACTCGCTGAGGGCCCCGAGCGGTGACTGGGCACTCTTCGCGGTGGATTGCCATCGTACGGCGCGGAGGACAGGGCCCTGGCGGAAGTGGGAGCGGAGCGGCGGCGGGACGGCAGACTTTGCGGGATTGACGCAGGCCCTGCAGGTGAAGAACTCGCGCGAGAGGCGCGGGGCAGCGCGCCTCAAGGCAGGGAAGGCCTGGAAGATCGAAGCCATGGCGTGAACGCCGTGGAGGCTGAGGGAGGGTGTTGTAGGGCTAGAACAGTCATTTGAAGCTGCGGTGGTTCGACGGGTCGGAAGCCGTGCAACCTCCGGGGTGGGCCAGCTCCGGCCAATCAGCGCCCCGCATTGCAAATCGCCCAAGCTTCTAGCTGGGAGCCTCGGATCTGCGGGCACTTCGTTCCCGGCTTGCACGGTACTTTGTACATACGGGCCATTCAAGGTTATAGGCTTATAGGTGGTTCCTTTCACTATAGCGACATCTTGTTCCGAGAATAGGTGCTGGTGCGTAGAACACCCGCCTGCCAAGACCGCCTGGAGATCAACGCCACCCGACCAAGACATCGATTGCCTGCGCAAGGGACAGGTACATGCGCATCAATATGCCGTACGCGCAATGACGAGGTCGCGGGGACTTGCGCCTGACACCCCCCACGAGCACCGCCGCCACCAGCGCCGAGACAGCCTCCACGTGCCGGGCGAGGGCAGATTTCGGGTCGCACCAATCTGGAAACATTACCGGCATATGACGTGCATGTTTCCTTTTGCAGATGTGACGGCTGCAGCTGCGCGCAAAACGGGAGGTAGCATTCAAAAGCTCGTGCGGCTGCCGTGGTTCCCTTGTGATGATTAAGGATGACCAGGGCGGCGGATTTGCGTGGTGGGGCCGCTGCTTCCTTGCACACTTGCGGCCGCCTAGCATCAACGGCGCGCCAGCTCGCCCGCCGCGTGCGCACGCCCCGCTGCTTCCAGCTTAATCGCACCTCTGCTCTGCCGTGCTACTCCTTTTGCTTCTCGCGGCCCTCTCGCCGCCTCTAGCAGCCTGTGCGCCACCGCTCGGTCCTGACGCCGCTTCGCCCGCGGCCACGACTATCCGCGGCTGCAGGGACTCGCGGCGCCGCCTGCGGGGCCAGTGTCCACGAGCCCAACGTCAGCGTCGCACTGGCCGACAATCAGGATCAGCGCCCCGTAGCGAGAAAAGAACAGGCCCAGGGCCGTCTCCACCCGACAGACATGTTCATGACTTTGTCGCAACCCTCGCGCGTCCCGTACCAAAGCTCGCCGCCTCCCACGCGTACCTGCGCCGCGCCCGCATGATTTGCGCTGCGCCCTCCTCCTCCGTAGCTGCTCAAAGTCGCCTCCGAAACCGCACGGCGGCTACGTAGCTGCCTCAGTGACATGGATGGACATGGTGGCGGGCCCTCCGACTTCCATCACTTGGTCTCGCATCTGAACCTCGACCCAACCGCCTGGCAGCCATCACAAGCCGATGAGGGCTCATCCACCGTGTCGTCTGTAACAGACGGCCTGCGTTTGCAGAGCGCCATCCCCGCCCAGCTGTATCCTACTACTACCCCCTCGCCCCGCGGCTCTCTGTTCTCCGCTGGACCTGCCGCCCCTTCACCGCCGTCCAACTCGTCGCGCCCCCTGCTCCCGCCACAGCCCCTCTCGTCCCCTCCCGCGCCACGGCGCTCTGCTCGCTTTGACGTGGAGCTGCCGGGCAGCTCCCGCGCTACCATCGCCAGGATCGAGAAGGATGTTGATGACCCCACCACGCCTGTCGGCTCTCGGCGATCCAACGACCGCAGCGAGTACCAGAACCTCACCACTCTGAGCCGCTTGTTTGCCAGCACCTCGCCTGCCTCGGCAAGGTCTACTCCGTACAGCAGAATGCAATCGAGCTGTATGCCGGCCCCTGCATCCATCTTGAGATAGCCCGCTAATGCCAAGCAGCTGCTGCCGGTTTGATCCCCGGCTCACTGTCCCATCACGTCTACAGCAGAGGTTTGCTTGACGGTCGCCACTCAGACATCATCATCGTGGCTTTCAACAAAAGGTATCGCCTTCATCGATTGGTCCTCGACCAAGCCCCCTACTTCAGTTCCATGCTCTCGGGTCCCTGGCGGGAAAGTCGTGCCGAAGAGGTCACCCTCCATCCGGAAGAATTGGACCACTGCATCACCGAGGCGGCCTTTGAGCTGACGCTGAAACGGCTGTACGGCTACGACATCTCCGAAGAGGAAGACATTGAGTGCCTAGGGCTGTTCGCCACTGCGTGCTGGCTCGAAATGCAGGACCTGATCGATTCGAGTATCGATTCCATCCTGCGTAGAATGCACCCCGACAACCTCGGCCCGCTCATCAAGCTGGTCACGCTGCAATACTATGGGAGAGCCGGCGAGCGGTTGCTTGCGTCGGCGAAGGCCATGCTCTGCAGGGACGGCTGCGAGATGAAGTTGAGGAACTGGGATGAGATCCCTGGCGAGATCGCCCGGGAGATCGTCGGCGGGGACGGCTTCTATATCCATGGGGAATGGGAGAGATGGGTCTTGGCGAAACGCCTACTGGACCGCCGCCTCAAGAAGGTCGCTGCCGAATTCGGCCTCATCAAGTCCGCAAGATCCCGCAGCACCAAAGCGCCAGACATGCTTGGCCTGATGGCTGTCAGATTCGACAGTGTCTATCGTCAGAATGCCATCACCACCGGCCTGTCGCGCCAGGAAAACCCCAAGGACGACCAGCAAAAGTGGATGTCCTTGTACACCCATTACGATATCGAGCCTCTCCTGGTACTTCTCGAAGAAGGAATCCACTACATCCATCTGGAGTTCGAGCAATTGCAATTCATCAGAACAGCACGCGATACATTCGGTCTTCCAATAGTCTCGGAAAAAGCCATCACAAATGCTCTGTGGATGCAGATGGAGCTTCGGCAGAAAGTGCTCTCGGCGAACCCGCAGGACATGGAACTCGGACTCAGCAAGCCGGCCGAACAAGACCAGTCATACCGGCCCTCGTCCAAGAGCTCTGCTTCGTCTAAAGGCAAGCAAACATCAATGGAGCCATCGTCTCCCGACTCAGAGCTGGACGACGAGATGGATTCCGGCAGCTGGGATGCCAACGGCAAGCCTCGAAAGTTCTGGATACCCTCCGCAGACTGCAACATTGTCATGGGCGGCGCCGCTGAACCCGTTGTCACCACCACGAGCGCTTCACCTCGCCATGCTTCCCGTTTGTCGGCTACGCTACAGCCGGAAGACGTTCAATGGGCGACAGACTTCTCCGTCATGCCTGATGCCAATCGCATCCCGACACCATTCCGTCCAGGATCCTCCGGTGGTGTGCCCACCTCTAGACCCAAGGGCATCTCCTACACACACTTCCCTCCTTTCCGCTTCGCGGCCGAGTTCCCGAACCCTCGCCTTCTGAAGGAGAAGAAGCGTGTCTACTCTCGCACCGTCTTCTACGCCGGCTCACTCTGGAACATCTACATCCAGAAAGTCCGTTCATCCAAAAACCCACAGCTGGGTGTGTATCTCCACCGTGCGAAGGAGTACTCCGCCGAAGATTGCGCCAACACCGGCGAAGTCTTGACCTCTGCCTCTGCCCGCATTGGCGAGCTTGAGCGCCGCATCCTCGTCGGCGGCACGGGCACGGAGCGCAGCTCCCGCCGCAGTCGTCAAGCTGAGCAGGTCGCCACAGCGATGATGGGCATCTCGCCCGAGGACGACAACACATCCGGCAGCGGCGGCGACGGCGAGATCATCACAACCCCAACCAGCGGACCCTCCCGCGCCGGCGAGCGACCCCGTCGCCAGCAGGCGGCGCCAACGCAGGACCTCAGCTCCACGGCCGGCCTGCCCGAATGGATGCGCACGCCGTGGACCACGGCCGACACGGACGGCGAGGAAGAAGACGACTCGGACGCCGAAAACCTCACGCACTCGCAGTACGTCCGGCACCGCCTGCCGGGCAACCCTTACTACCACCACCCTTCCTCGTCGTCCGTCCGCACCCCATCCTCCTCCTTCACCACCTCCTCCAGCAAACACGGCCACGACAAACGCCCCGACTCCTCCTCGGCCATCACCATCCCGCCCTACATCGACGGCCGCCCGACGATCAAGACGTACTTCAAGATCTACTCGCCCTCCAAGGGCGGCCGCCTGCTGTCCGTCTACGAGAGCGCGCCCGACCGCTTCAACTTCAGCCAGAGCTGGGGCTGGAAGAGCAGCACCCTCATGCTCGACGACACCGTCGCCGCGAACGCGCCGTCCGCCTCGTCGTCCTCTTCGAGTGGCGCTGCTGCTGCCACTGGCTCGGCGGGTAATACTACCGCCGCCGCTGATCCGACCGGCAATGTTTTGGCCGGAGACGGTGCGGAGATGGAGGAGGTGGATGCCGCGGCGGCGGGACCGGGGGTCGAGGGGGGAAGCAGGGCGGCGGCGTGGAAGGATAGGGGGAGGAGTAAGAAGGGGGATGGGCTGTTGAGGTTTATGGTCGTTATTGGGAATTTGTAGATTCGTGTTTTGTTTTTGTTTTTGTTTTTCGGCGGGGGCGTTGATGGAAAGGTGTCGGATCGGGGGGTGGATGGGTATAGATCGGCGTACGTATACATGCTGGGACAGGCAGACTGGGTGGCTGGCTGGTTGGTTGGATGGATGGCTGGTTTGGGGGAGGGTGGTTGGCGGCGTTTTTCAGCTATACATTGCTAGCGGTGGTCTCTTGCTCTTTCGTTTTGTTTTTCGGGTATTTCTGCTGCTGCGATGTTTGTCAGGATTTTTTTTTTCCCCGAGTCAACTACGCTGCCGCGAGAGAAGAGGGCTTGCATGATGCTACGATCGATCATTCGCTTCTCACACGCACGAAACATATGTCCGGCTCTACATCAATCATTTTCTTGCCTTTCCGGGTTCCCTTAGCGTCCTTTTCTCAAATTCCGGTTGCGAAACAACGAACAGTGACGACATCTCCCCGTCTTTCGCCTGCATCGTGAGGTTGCCGACTTAGCTCCGTGGCTTGCATGATGGACCGCGTATGCAGCAGTAGCAGCGGTAGTAGCGTGCAGTAGCGCGCAAGTGTGCGCGGCTTGCAGTAGTAAGGTTGGGCAGCCGTCGCGCCCGGGTTTTTCCCTCTCTCTCTCTTCTTGCTCACCTGCAAACCACTACAGCCTCACTATTGAACTGCAAGCCTCGTCATCATCGTCGATTTTTTATTGCTTGAACCGGTTACAACGGCTTTTCATGCAGGTCGGCCCAGTGCATGTCTGTCGGTCGATCGGGCAGTGGTTGGGAGGACGGGAGGTCAGCCGCGGCGTTGGCGATGACGATGTGTGGGATGTCGCCGGTTTGGCTGTTGCTGTCATGCCACATTGCGGAATGAGGCTTGCGTGGGAGAATGTAGGGACGGCGGTGTTTGGGTGCTTGGTGCTGTCAGTATGTCTGAGAGAGAGAGAGAGTGTGTGTGTGTGTGCTGTCTGGCAGCCGGCCTGACTACTGCTACATTGTCACCCTATACCTTGGTCACGGGGGTTCTGCCATTTCGACCATCCCACTCCTTCGCTCGCTGAGAAGCAAGGGAGAGTTCTCAGCGCGGCGCTCTCATTCCAATGCCTGACATCGACCTTGATCCACTAGTCGATCTTCTGAACGACTGCTTTTTCGGAGAGGGAAGGAAACCCTATAGGTCGATTCGCGCTATTGGTCTGGTTTCAACCTGCTGAGGCTTGTCCAGTCAAACACCGTTGCTTGAATCCAACACGAGAGAGTAGTAGAGATGCAGCCTCCTCCGTCCCGCGCTTCCGCCGGCCCTACCCGACGACGAGCGAACCATGCACGAGAAAGCAGAAAACGGCCGATGGGACGACCACAACACCATCAGAAAACGAGAACAAACCAAAAAAAAAAGGGCGCAGGATGAAGGAACCACGAGGGCGTTACATATGCAGGGCAACGCGAAAAGCGGGCTCTCGGCGGCTGCCTGCCTTCACTGCCACAGTAGCGCCATGTAAGGCAGCCTGGGGAAAGGCGGAAAGAAAGGCTTGCTGCATACATACCCTCCTCCCTCCCCCCACCCAGCGGTTTCTCGAAACTAGGCGCACTAGCCGCAGGTTGAAAGGGAAGACGAAAGAATGAAAAGGGACACACCCCACAGCCTCTCCGATTGGTCAAGTGTTAGACCCCACAAAGAATCCACCATGAATGGCTGGCTGGCCGGCCGGCTGGCCGGCGCCCGTCGGAGCTAAAGAAAAACCGCTGCTGCTGCTTGCTGCGAGATAATGCACCACACGCGCACGTGCTGGGCGGCGCTCACGTACTTACGTCCTGCAAGTACGTATGTACCCAGTGACCCACCACGCGACCCGACTCACGGCCCCGCATATACGTATCCGCAGCAGCAAACAGCATCCGTATGTACTGTATGGATGTACAGTAGTACGACAAGCTTCGCGGCCTGGTCTTCGTTGTTGGCACGTCATTGGCTCTGTCGACAGGCTTCTTGAATCAGCAGCTCCGACGCTTGAATGGGAAAAAAAAAGTCATCATCTGCGTCGTCCCAATCGGGCAGGGTGACTTGACTTTTTTTTTGGCCCATGTTTAGCGCCGCAGCCCGACGACTTCTTCGCTGTCCCTTTTGTCCCAAGGAAACAACTATTCTTAGCCCACCCACACCTTCGCGAAGAAGAAAAAATGAGCTAAGAATCGGGGTGGGGGGTGGGGTGGGACTCTCTCCACTATCCGTCATCGCGCTAGTCTTGTAACATCAGCTGGCAGTGTCATCAGAAGATACGTACCACTCGTTTCGCGGATCAAACGGGATGGGCAGCACGCCAACTTCAACGACTCCACTCCGGCATGTTTCATCGCGTTCGGCAACCGTTCTGCGAGGTGGAGAACTCGGAGAGATCGTGCGAAAGGTGATTCGTTCGTATTATACAGAGAAGAAAGCCCCACTGGATAAATCAAAACGCCCGTGTTACCCTGTGTTGTGTGAAGGAACCTTCCCATGCGCGTCTCTATGTGTGTGTGTGATGCTACAAAAAAACACAGCTCCGGTTGATCGTCAACGCGCGATGACGGCGCGCTCTTCAGAATGCGCCTTTTTGTGTGTTTCGAGGAAGAAAGCGAAGAAGTGGAGAAGTTTCTCAAGGCGCCCCCGAATAAGGAAAGAGTTTAAAGGGAAAATGGTACAAGCGTCGTTGACACGTCAACGTCGATCGTCCCCGGGAAGAGGTTGGTGTCGTCTGGGGGGAAGGTAGCCGCCGGAACCGCGCCGAGCCGTCAAATCCCGTCTTTTCGAGATAGCCGCCGCGAAGAGAAGAAAAGACGATCATGCGTACGCCGGCGGCCGGATCGGGAAGTCCCGCTCCACAACTCTCTTACCAGGCCGGAGAAGGGAGGTGTGGAGTCGATACTTTTCCCAGAGACCCGGATAGCCGCTGCCATGTCCACGTTTTCTTCATGCAGAGCGTCCTCCGCGTTGCCCATCTCATGCCATCTTGAATCTTGCATGCAGACTGCAGTGCAGCATGCAGCATGTGCGCGTGCCCGTGCCCATGTCCAACGCCAGCCATTCGACCAGCACTCATCGTCGTAGTCTCACCGTCCGTTGCAGACGCCCGCTGCTATCCAGTCGTCATCATCATCGTTGTCCACAACCTCCTCGCCCGATCCGTCCGCCCGTCCGTCATGCCGACGACAACCCCATCTCGAGGAGGAGCATCGCATCCTAAGCCAGCTGCTGCTGCTGGTTCGGCGGCGGCGGCGGCACGTCGAGGCGCGTGTTCTCCGCCATCATGCGCTGGAAGCCGATGCCGACGCCCTCGATGACGGCGAGCAGGATGGCGCAGCCGATGGCGCCGTTGCGGACAGCCTTTGCGCCGCCACGCACCGCCAGCGAGCCGCCGGTGAAGAAGCCGGCGATGATGGCGTTCCACGGGTCCTCCTTCTTGCGGATGCCCTTGACCGCGCAGTCGAACGTCGAGAAGAGCCCGCCCCACACGCCGAAGTTGCCGCCCAGGATCGGCGCGCGCGCCTTGATGGCCGTGATGGCTGTTGTTGGCAAAGACTGTAAGTATCCCGACCTCTGTTTTTGTGGATGTGTGCGTTGTTGTTGCGCTGGATGAGGTTTGCTACGTACCGCCGATTCTGCGTTCGCCGTATGGCGAGTTGCGGAAACCCTTCACACCGTGCCACACTGTTTGTCCGTGTCAGCCGCCTGATTGTGGAACCATGTTTGCGATGCTACGTGTCGAAGCGGGGATGTGTGTTTGAGCTGAGTGGACCGAGGTGGAGGATTGAGTGGGAATGCCGAGTCGTACCTGCGCCGCCTATCGCCTGTTGAAGACAGTTTTGTTAGCATCGACGATATTTCGGCTTGACAGCAGAAGGGGGACGGGCGCAAACGTACTCCCATACAGAATGCGCCACCAAAGTCGGACAGCGCAACCCAGGGGCAGGGATCTCTGGAGTGGTCCATTGCGGTTGAGGTCCGTGGACTGGTGTTGGTCTAAGGCTGGGTTGCGGGGCCGCGACGGTTGCGATTGAGCGCGATGGAGGAGCGCAAGAACGGGATGAGCGACCGGGCTGAGGGGTCGCACAGAGAAATGGGAGGAACGGGCGTGGCCGGTTGTGTCGGTGGAGCGTCGCGGTGTCGGGGTATTGATGGCAAGACTTCGTGATGATGCAGTCGCCCGGCTCGAAAAAGTTGGAGCTGTTCCCGGCGCCCACGTGACCTCGGCGGCCATCCCGCAATCCTCCGCATCCGCATCTTCCTCGTAGTCTGCACAAGCCTTGTCTAGCTTTTCGCCGCCACTGCCACCGAGAGAATGCATCGGAAGTGATTTCTTCATGCTTAGCATGTTGCCATGCGCATCATATTCGTGGACCTATGTATGTATATACTCCTACTCCAGGCAGAATGCATCCGAGAGAGCCAGCCAAGATGCTGCAAGGTCCTCAACGCCGAAACCCAACCATCGCTTCCGAACGTATTGTTTCGTTATAACAGTGGTCGTCATGATGCCACTGAGAGGTATCTTAAGAAACAGGAAAGAAAATGGTGCGAAATGTCATGGGCAAAGCCATGGTGCAGCTGATGCAGGTATGTCTAAAGCACGCAAGTATGCGAGAACGCTGAAATGCCGTCAGGGAAACCACCAGAGAGAAACGTATCAGGCTGTTGCCGTCTTGAAAAGCATGCGGATGCCCGAGGGCTCTTTGCGCTTGGGCTTCTCCTTCTCCGTCTTCATCGTCGACGAGGACTTGTGCGACTTGGCCGACTTGTGTGTCTTGTCGGTCTTGTCGGTCTTGTGTGTCTTTGCAGTCTTGTGTGTCTTGGAGCTGTATGTCGACTTAGCCGCCTTGCTCTTCGCAGACCTGCGAGACTTCAGGTCATCCTCCATGAGGACGCCTTCCTTGATAAAGCGGTCGGCAGCGCCAGGGGTGACGAACTCGCCATCAACACTCGTGCCGAAGCTCTCGGCGGCGACATCTGCGATGCCGCGGCGCCACCTCTCAATCCGGCTAAGCTCGGGCGGCTGAAGCTCGTCAAGCATGAGCGGCTCCTCAGGCTCCTCGATGGCCCGCACAGGCCCGCCGGCCTGGAGCATCGCGTTCTCCTCGTTGTTGCTCTGGATCTTCTTGATGATCTTGTAGCCGCCGAGAGCTACGATGGTAACACCGATGCCGACACCAGCGGCAATCATGAACTGCGGGCTGGCCAGCAGGGCAACCGCAGCCGGGAAGGTACCCTTAAGCGCGGTAACCGCGCCCGGGCCGAGTTTAGCAACAATGTTGCTGATCTCCGCGAGGGTCAGGGCAACGGCTGCCAGGGCGTCGGGGTTCTTCTGCAGGCTGTCGATCATGGCCATGACGGAGTACTGCAGGCAGTTCGCCTCGTCCAGCATGCGGGTCAGGCCGTTCATCTGGTTGCGGAGCTCCACCTCGTTCTCGCCGCGGTGGTCGGGAAGCGGGGGAGGCATGTCCCCGTAGGCAAGATCCATGTCGACGTCATCCTTGGACCGTTTGCCCGACTTGGAAGAGAAGATGCCCAAGGGGCCATCCGTGTATCTGCGCGTGAGCTGGTTCTGGGGGCCGGCCTCCGGGCTGTACTCGTTCTTCAGCGGCGACGAGCCGGGCTTGCCGGCGCGGTCGTTTGCATAAAAGCTGTCTGTGTAACCGCGCTCGAGCAGGGGCTTGTCGCCGTGGTGCGACTTGTGGCGGGAGGAGCTCGACTTCTTGGAGCGGCGCGAGCTCTTGGACTTGTTGTCGTCGTCGAGGTGGCAGTTCTCCAGGGCGCGCTGGACGCGGCGCTGCTCTAGCTCCTGGTCACGCACGGCCTGGATCTCGGCCTTGCGCTGGCTGTATGCAGACTTGGCCTCCTTGAAGACATTGACGAGGTGCTTGCTCTGGGGGTGCATTAGCGAGCGAGCCGCAAGGCGCGGGGGTGGAGACGTACGGTGCTAACGACCTTGCCGGACTTGTTGACGACGGTAATGGTCTGACCGAGAGCGACCATTGTGGCAGGCCGAGCTGCAGGTGCAACTCGGGCGTACAGGTGGTGAAACGATAAGGGTATAGGGGATTCCGCTCGTGGCCGCCGGTCAACAAGGATGCCGGCGAGAAGCTTGTGGTGGCAGGGTTGTGCGCGTGGACTCCACCGTAGGTGCAGGAGGACCAAGACAGAGGCGAACGCTGACCCGCGGCGTTCTTGTACTGCTGGAGGGAGAGAGGGGCGCGGGCTTGAGGAGGATAGCGGCACAGGCCTGCTATACTTGAGGGTCTGCGAGAGGCCGGGGACTTCACGGGATTTGCATGGCGGCTGGGAAGGGCGAGCAGGCGCCGAGGGTCAGGTTAAGAGGGTGGGCCGGGCGTGGATGCGGCCCTGGCTATCGCGCGCCGGCGGGCCAGGTGCAGGCTTCCAGGGCCGGGGAAGGGCGGCAGAAAGGTGCGAATGAGCAGTCGGTGTGAGTCGCCAACAAATCGTGGCACGCCGCCAGCGGCCAACTGGACTCGCCTGCGGCCGGCGCTTGGAGATCTGCCTCTAGCATCCGTGCTCCCACGCCGCCGCGTCCCCCTACGCCGGACGCCGGAGTCGCGGTCTGCACTGTGACATTGGACGTGTCCCAGCCTCGCAGCCGCTGCATGAGATGGACGCAGTGCGATCTCGTGCTTGATGTCAGTCTGCAGCGCCGCCCTGCTCGCGCCCAAGCAGCGGGATAAGCGGCATCTCACCACCCACCCTCTGTGTCAGCACCGCGCGAGCGGTTTCGCAACGCGCGCGGTCTCCTTACCGCGCGAGTGCACATCGCAGCAGCCATGTCCCTGCCACGTCCCTGCAGTCGCGCGCAGGACTCTGGGTCGGGCGCTGGCCTGAGACCGTGGTCAAGCCACCGCCACAGCCACGTTCGGCGTGCGACAGCCGGTTTGCAACGGCGCAGCCGTGGCGTCGTGCAGCCGGTGCGGTGCGCGAGGAAGGCGGTCCGCCGCGCACAAACACCATAGGCGGATTTTCTTGTTTGATGAGCAAGGATGGCTCGTATGGTCACCTGTCTGGATGCGAGAGCCGCATCCTGCCTCTGCAGCCCGCGAGATATCGGACGCAACTGCCCTCGCTCCCATTTGCTGCTCCATGTCTCAGACAGTTCTGGATGCGCACGTCAAACCTCGCTCGTCCTTCCCTGGCGCCGATAGGCTCCCTATCGCCATCCCCCGCGTTGCGCAGCCCAAGATTGCGCATACGTACGACATTCTCGGCGCGACTAGAACAGCCTTTTGCTGCATCGGCACCCAAGCAGGCGTCGCGGGGCCGTAAAAGCTGTCAGGGTTCGTGGGATCGCGGCCAATCGGAGAGCTGGCGTAGTATAATACCCTCGTCGACGCATCATCTCCGCATGGCTTCTGCCTGTGCAATAGGTATTTGTGCCGGTTTGGGCCTTCCGCCAGCCGCAGCCGTGAGGGGAAGCTCGCCAGCTCATCGCCGTGGCACCTCGGCCTCAGCTGGCCGGACTATGACGCCAGCGCTGAGGTTGGCCTTCTGCTCGCGCCTCTGTACAACGCAGCGCGTTTGTCTGTCCCGTCTTGCCCCCGTCACTGGCAAAGTCGGCACAGCGCGTGTACCTGCAGGCGTCAACCAGCTCATAGCGCAGATCATGGCTGGCTCAGGGCAGTCGCGGCAGTCGGCCATCCAGTGCGCTTGCTGCAAAGGCCGTCGTGGCCGTTTCCCAGGCCACCCCCCAGGCCACCATCAAGCAGCGAGCAAGACCCCGGATGCCGCCATAGCGCGACGCAATATCGTCATCGTGTAATAATTCATCCCGAGACCGTCGAAGCAGCGACCGCTGGAATGATGGCGTGTGATACGCCAGCGATCGCGACAGCCGGAAAAGGAGATGGCTACGAGTATACAAGCAGCCAGAGGCCCGCCGGGCGAGCGCGAGGGAAGAAGCCGTCCGCAAGCTGCCGCTCGCCACCGCAGTGGAGACCGGACCTGCTCGAATCACTGGACTTTGCCGGGTGCAGCTCGGTTGGACGAAGCGCGTTTCCTCCTCGGACGGCGGCAGGGACCATGTGCGGCGTGGGCTCACGCAGGCTGGGGCGAGGTGAGGCGGGAGGAGAGCAGCTGGACGCGGAGGCAGGGAGCTCAGCCGGTAAGTCTGGCGTGGATCGGCCCGAGTTGGCATCACCGTCTTTCCACCTCAGATCCCCCGTCGCGCCTTGTGGGGGTTTGGGCCCACCGAAGGTCCAAAGAAGCCAAAGAAGGCTGTTTCGGGCACACCGCTCCTCGCGCCCGCGCCGACGGCTGATTTTCGCGACGCGCCGCTGACACCTCCAGCACACGATGAGCCCGCAATGGCGCTTGACCGAAGTATCGAAATGGCTTCCCCTCCGAAGCAGTTCCAACCCCCCGGCCTCTTCCATCGCATGAGGCATGCCAACAGCATCCTTGCGCTTGTCGTCTCTGCCGATTACATCTTCGCCGGCACCGAGGGCGGTGAGATTCTGGTCTTCGGCCTCGAGACCTATGGCCGCGTCGCCATCATCGAGGGCCACCGCGGCAGCGTGCTCGGCCTTTGCCTGTCGCAGGACCAGCAATTGCTCTTCTCCAGTGCTGGCGACCGCATCGTGAACGTGCGTGCTACCTCTGCTCCGATGTGCCTTCCACAGTGACTCACATCCCACGCAGGTCTGGAACACGCGCACCTTCGCACGCGAGTACTCCATCTATTCGGCCTACGACATTGGCGATGTGTTCTGCGTGTCATACTCGTGCGCCCTGCGCACCGTCTACCTCGGCGCCCAAAACACCAGCATCCAATGGTACAACCTGAACGAGAAAGACAGGCGCCCGACGCCTAAGCCCACCGGCCACCCGTCCTTCCGCGAAGACCGCTTCTTCGATTCTCTTGGCCCAGGCGGTATACGGACACCAAGACCAGAGTGCGCGGACGCGCCTCGCGACGCGAAGGGCGGTCAGGAATTGGAAATCGATCAGCAGTACATCCACCAATTCGCCCACTACGGTTACGTATACTGCACGCTACTGGCAAGTGGCTCGGTGGCTGGTTACGCGGATAAGGAGATCCTGATTTCCGGTGGCGGGGACGGAGTCATCAAATTGTGGAGGCTGGATCAGGACAATGGAGGCGCAATTCAGGAACTGCACGCCCTCGATGACGGTAGGGAAGAAGGAAATGCCGTCCAATCCATGGTTTTGGATGGCACCTTCCTGTACGGCGGTCGTCCTGACGGTGAAATCAATGTATGGGACCTTGAGACGAAGCAGCTTGTGCGCAGCCTCAGGACAAATGTTGGCGATGTCTTGACCATTACGATTGGCGGAGGCTTCCTCTTCGGCGCGGGAGATCGCGGTTTCGTGCAGGTGCGCGATCATGTATCCATGGCGATCAAAGGCTGTTGCGCTGACGAATCACAGAAATTCAATCGCCAGTACGAACCCATTGGCAGGTTTGAAGCTCACGATGGTCTTGTGCTTGCCTCTGCTTTTGGCAGTTTCAACGACAGGCCCGTCTACGTTACCGGCGGTAACGATGCAACTCTCGCTGTCTGGGATGTTCGAGATTGCCAAGTTGTCCCGCCCAAATCTGCGGCAACTAGCAATGGTAAGCAAAATGGTACTTCTGGCTGCTCTAATCTAACATCTTGCAGAGCAACTTTTTGAGTTTCTCAAGCGTTTTGTGTCGTACCGAACCGTTTCTTCAAATCCTCGGTACAAGGCGGACTGCAGAAGAGGAGCCTCCTACCTACGTTCCGTCTTCAAGAATTTCGGAGCTGCTACAGAAATGCTCAACACCGAAGACCCTTACAATCCCGTGATACTCGCGAAGTTCAGGGGCAACCCGGCCACATCCAGCGACAGAAAGAAGATCCTGTTCTACGGCCATTACGATGTGATCGCAGCGGAGAACGAGGACAATAAATGGCTCGTGGATCCATTCTCCATGGAAGGCATCGACGGCTATCTCTACGGTCGCGGCACATCTGACAACAAGGGACCCATCATGGCCGCCATTTTTGCCGTAGCTGAGTTGTTGGAGGAGCAGGCGCTCGAGTCTGACATCATCTTCCTTATCGAGGGCGAGGAAGAATCCGGCTCTCGCGGCTTCTACGAAGCTGTGCGGCGAAACAAGGAGCTCATCGGTGACGTTGACTGGATACTCCTCGCTAACAGCTATTGGCTCGACGACCATGCACCATGCCTGACTTACGGGCTACGTGGGGTGATTCATGCAACCGTCCAAATTGAGAGCCCCCACCCTGACCTTCACAGCGGTGTTGACGGAAGCTCGCTTCTCGACGAGTCGTTGAAAGACCTGATTATGTTGCTTGCAAAGCTGACCGGGCCGCATGGGAGGATCGAGATCCCTGGTTTCTACGACCCCATTCCTCCCATCAGCCCCGAGGAGAAGCAGCTGTATGATGAAATCGGACAGTCCCTCATCTCCCGCAATCCGGACCTAGGCGACCCGGAAGACCTTGTCAACTCCCTCATTCGTCGCTGGCGTGAACCCTCCCTGACGATCCACCGTTTCCACACCTCGGGCCCGGAAAACTCGACCATCATCCCCCGCCTCGCCTGCGCGTCCCTGTCCATCCGGTTGGTGCCGAACCAGGAAGCGACGGAGGTCGCGTCCGCCCTCACCGACTACCTCAACACCGAGTTCGTGAAGATCGAGTCGAAGAACAAGCTCGCCGTCACCGTCGACCACCTCGCGGAGCCGTGGCTGGGCGACTTCAACAACGAGATCTACAAGACGCTCGAGGCGGCCATCACCGAGGAATGGAAGCCCGTCCAGGAGCGCCGCCGCAGCTCCGTCGTCCTCGGCAACATGCGCCACAGCCTCTCCTCGTCGTCCTCGTCCTCCAACGGCGGCGGCGGCGGCGGCCAATCGACGTTGTCGCTATCGACGGCCGCGGCGGGCGGCTATTTCGACAACGCCGGCGGCGGCAACGGCACCACCACCAACAACCCCCCGCTGCGCTCGCCCACGACGTCGTCGACCCTCGCCAACGGCAGCGTCACGCCGCCCGCGGAGAAGACGAGCGACGACCCGACGGTGTGGAAGCAGCCGCTCAAGCCGCTGTACATCCGCGAGGGCGGCAGCATCCCGAGCATCCGCTTCCTGGAGAAGGAGTTCGACGCGCCCGCGGCGCATCTGCCGTGCGGGCAGGCGAGCGACAGCGCGCATCTGGATAACGAGAGGCTCCGGTTGGTGAATCTGTACAAGAGCAAGGGGATTTTCAAGAGGGTGTTTAGGGATTTGCCGAGGAAGTGAGGGGTTTGGGGGCCGGGGGGACGATGGGTTGGTTGGATCTGTTTCGGAACCTTGTATTCTTATTGCAAAGTGTAGTCTCGGCAGGGGGGAACTGGCCAGCTACGTACGGCATTTCGGTGTGGCGTTTGGTGATGGAGCATGGACGTGGAGTCACTATGGTAGAATGATGGGGAGGGGGGATGTCATTAATAAATGGGCGGAAGGCGCCCCCTGAGGAAAGATTGTTGGGCTGACTGTTGCTTCTGACACCTCATGGTCCGACGTTGACGTTTACATGCTTCGAACATTTCGTTGACTGGTACATGCAGATGGCTATTGCGAGTCCCTCCAGACCAGGCCTTCACCTCGATATCACGGCGGTTGAGCTTTGAAGTCAGGTAAGCTTTAAGTAGAGTGTAGTCGGCGAACCTGTGTTATGAGTGGAAGGATGGCGGAGGTAGATCTTTCTATCGTTTGTGATTTTAGAATCTCTGGTTGAATTGTAAGTCATTGTAAGCTGTGGTCAACATCTAAAGCTACTTGACTCCGGCTTTACTGGGTTTGATACTGACATATCACAATATCCCATGTATTCAATACTCGGAAGAAAATCTGAACGTCGGCTCTGACATTAACTTTTGACAGGTTTACAACGGGTGACAAAAGTGCGGGCCCGCCCGTATCTGCCTCACGGGGATATTACACTATACCTACACGAGTACTTGGATCCAGTACTAGGACGTGATCTTGTGTACTCAAGACTCACATCTGCATCCGAAAATTAGATTGAACTATTTATGAAGAGTACAGTGGTGCTCAGTAGGCTCAAATTTTCTGTCCCCCGCTATAGGTGGTCAACAAAAACTCAAGGTGATTGTCGGGCGCAGGGGCCATCAGCGCGCTCACAGCGATTGGAGCTGAAGGTGGGGCCCAGCAGCTGCCAGTTGGACACCGCCTCGACTTCTGCCTAATACCTTCAGTCCAGCCTTGTCTGAAACCGCAACTTTCCTCCTACTCTTGCTCCTACTTTCTCTCCCTCTTCGACACCTACTCTCGCTCGGAATAGCATCAGCACCCTGTTTGCGATGGATACGTCTTGAACGGTACCTGCGCGATTGGTTCACGATACGTACACGACCGAGCTGCGTTGGAGTCGGAGCACGTCGGCTTTGGCCTGGTTGCCTCACGTCTCAATACTGGTGATATCTGGGGTGGCCATGATCGATTGCCCGTGGAGATGGCGTCATACAAAACATTCCGACTCCGTGGTATCCCCGGTGGATCGGACGAGGAGCGCGTCAAGGAGCTTGTGCGGAATGCGCTCGAGTGCTCCGACGATGTGGCTATCAGAGTGCGCTCGTTAGCTGATGATCCATACCCTGATGATGACGAAATGATGGCGACTTTGGAGTTTTCAAAGATTCCAGACATGCTCAAACATAACTCCCGAGAAGTCAGCGCCGTTGTCGACGGTTGCGATCTTGTTTTCGACTCGGACTTTTTCGACTTTACCACGCTCCACACACCGGCGAAGGAGTGCACCATCGAGTTAGTACTCTCCACTACTGTGGCACATTGGCACTGGACTGATATTTGCCTGCCTTAGCATTGTTGCAGTTTCAGGACTAAACGGTCATCCTCTCGGGTCATTCAAGCAGAGAAACGGCAGTTGGATATGGCTACGCGATGCTCTCGTCCGAGATCTCTCCGATTCGCGAGTTCTCACTTTTGGACTTGATACACAATTGATCAACAGCGAATCTTTCCAAAACATAGCCGACCTTGGTGGGACGCTACGTACTGCCTTGAGAACTATCCGCACGGACCCGAAGAGGCCGTTGGTTCTTATCGGCCACAGTCTTGGAGGCATTATCGTTAAAGAGGTATGTTACAATGATCAGTAACTTGTTTGGGTTCTACTAAGCAATACTTGGATCAGGCGGTCAATCTTATGGCGAGGAGCCACATGCAAGTTGACCAAGCTTCCTTTCGCGCCATTGCCGGAATCATGTTCTTCGGCGTCCCCAATCAAGGAATGGCAATCAAATCCTTGGTGCCGATGGTCGGAGACGGCCCCAACAGGGCACTTGTAGAGTCCTTGGGCCCGAATTCGCACGTTCTCCGCACCCAGGGCCAAGCTTTCTTGGAAATACTCAACTCGGGCGTCGCTTTCCATGTCGTCAACTTCTACGAAACAAAGATGTCACGGACTGCAGTGCTGGATGTATGTGCATGTACTCACTAAATTACTTTCGAGATGCTGATCCACTGCAACAGGAAACAACGCAAAAGTGGGCTATGTCAGGCCCTTTCGAGATCTTAGTCGAGTCTTACTCCGCCACACATGGACGAGTGCACGATGCAGAAAAGCATCACGTTCATCCTGTCGACCGTTCTCATGGCAATCTTGTCAAATTCTCGGGTCGTAAAGACGGCACTTACAGGGTAGTGATAGATCATCTGAAGAGGATGCAGGAGTTCAAGCCGGAGGACATGAAGTCTTCTGAAGAGAAACAATGGGAGAGCGGTAGGTAGTTATGACAATGAATTTCATGGACTATGCATGCTGACTGCACAAAAGACTGCTTACACTCCCTGGCTTTTGATGAACAGCACGTACGCGAAGCTCAACTCAAGCCCGCTACCGGTACTTGTCAGTGGCTGCTTGATCACAAGGACTTCCGGACATGGATGCACGAGCCACGTGGTCTACTCTGGGTACGGGGAAAACCAGGATCTGGCAAATCAACGGCCATGAAAGTGCTATCCCGATACATACAATCTACTGCAGGACTGGACACATGTCTAATATCTTTCTTCATACACGGCCGAGGCGTCCCATTACAGAAAACTCCGCTAGGGATCTACAGATCTCTTCTCCACCAGATTGCCCTGAGATTTCCGGATGTTCTTGTACATTTGACTGAAGTCTACAAGACAAGGTCTAAGGGCTTTAAGAAAGTCAATGGGGAATTGGTATGGACGCCCGAAGATCTACCCGAACATCTCGCTACCAGCCTCGATATAGCCTGCCAACACCACTCGGTCACAATTATCGTTGATGCTTTGGATGAGGCCGGAGAGACGGCAGCGTTCGCCGTCGTAAAAACATTCAAGAAGATTATGGCAACTGTCAATCCTCAGGGGCGGATAAGGATATGCTTTTCATGTCGGCATTATCCACAAATCACTTTGGACGGAGGAAGTACCATCATCATGGAGGAGTTCAATGCCAACGACATCAGCAATGCTATCAACATAGGCATGAGTGAATCTCACTTTACTGACACACAAAAACAGCTCCTGCAGAACGTACTCCTCGCAAGGTCCAATGGTGTTTTCCAATGGACTTCTCTTGTGCTTGATAGCACGATCCAATCCCAGCCGCGTGGCTACTCGTTCGAGGAAACCCTGAAGCTGGTAGAGGTGGTGCCTGCGGATCTACACGATCTCTACAAGTCCCTCTTACGGCCAGCGGAAACGCCACAATCGTCCAGGTCGGCGCACCATCTGCGCGAACAGCAACGTACCCTCAAGCTTTTCCAGTGGGTTCTATTTGCGATACGGCCCCTATCGCCCGAACAACTCCAGCACGCACTTGCGCTCGATTGGCGCATGAAACAGACATCGGTTACCGAGTACCAGAATTCGCAAGACTTCATTCATGAGGAACATCTGGCTCTTCGGATCAAAGATCTCTCCAAAGGCCTGATTCATATATCCGAGCCGTTCTCTTCAGGCCAGGTTCAGTTCATCCACCAATCGGTTCCTGACTTCCTTCTCAGTTCACTAGAGACGTTGCAGAAACTCTGTGTTGATTCTGCAATTCCAATGACGTGGCTCTCACACTTTCAGCTCTCAAGGTCATGCCTGAAATTCCTGCTCATGAGCGAAGTCAGAGAAGCATTTGATGAGAAGTTGCGCGACGATGAACGAATCTTATATCGTTTTGATACTTTTCTTGATTGGAAAAACCGGGACCACTCCCAAGAAGAGGAAGTACGCCGCCACTATCCGAAGCTTCCGCTCGTACTATACGCATGGCAAAATTGGGTTTTCCATGCTGAAAACGCTCAAAGACAAAACTTTGAGGTTCCGCTTGAGTTCGCCGGACAGGACCCTCTTTACTCTGTGTCACAGACCAACAAAATTCTTCAAAGACCTTCTAACCTCCGCATCAGCAATCTTCTGGGTGACCCCACAGAGTCATGCTATCATGAATTTCATGCAGATTCGTGTTTTCAGCTGATGAAGTCCCCATTCGAATACTATTACAAACACTCGTTTTTCTCCAACGCCAATTCGGCTCCAAGCATGGTCCATCTCTTCGCATATTGCGGGTTGGACGGCTTCACTCGGTATCTTGGGAACTTACACCCTACTTCTTTGGAAGAGGAAGATGGCTTCTACAATACTCCACTAAAGTTTGCTATCATGGGCAAGCAGAAATCAACAATCCGTCTCTTGCTGCAATCTGAAGTTGATGTAAATCCTTCTCCGAGAGTAGGCGTGGAATCACCATTGTGCCTTGCATGCAAGTGGGGTGATATGGAAGTGATTTCTTTGCTGATCAGGGCAAAAGCAAACATCAATTTCTCTGGCTTGTTCCACACACCACTCTATTGCGCAGCATTTGCTGGCCATGAAAATGTTGTCGACTTTCTTCTCGAATCTGGAGCAACAGTCAATCAACGGAGCGAAAATGGGAACACGGCACTTTTTGCAGTGGCCTCTAGCGACGAGTCGCGTCTTGACATATTTGCATCGCTGTTACGCCATGGCGTATCCATCGACTTACGAAACAGAGAGCGTGCGACCACACTGCACTATTCCGCGGCCCGAAGTCCCACACCAGTCTTCAAAGCCTTCTTGGAGGAGGCTCTCAAAGTTGAGGAAAGGAATAGGAGTGGTAAACGAGACGCATGGGGTATCATCTCAAAACTGTCGAAGCAGTCTCAGAGCTATTTGTCCATCATCAATGGACAGGACTACGAAGGCAAGACCCCCATCCTTTGGGCTCTTAGACATCAAGACTGGAAGCGATTGGAGCTCTTATACGATGCTGGGGCGAATATCAACATTAGAGATGGTTCCGGGAACACGCCATTATTGGAAGCAGCCGACTCCTCATCTGATGAACATATTGCGTTTTTCCTCCGAGCTGGTGCGAGCGTTGATGAGGTAGGCTCGAATGGAAATACGGCTTTGCTGGCATACCTCAACAGAAAGGTGGAAATGGAGACGTTGCGCTTATTCATACAATACGGAGCAAACTTGAACGCGACGGATACCCAAGGAAGATCACCGCTCATGCGAGCTGTCCGTGAACGAAGAGTCGGGGAAGCTGCCCTTTTCCTTCAACATGGAGCAGAAGTCAACGCACAAGATCATGACGGAAGAACGCCGTTGTTGCATGCAATACGTTCATTCAACAGGGGATTTTGTGAGTTTTCATCCTCTGTCGACGAGTGCTCCAAAACGGTTGAGCTCCTCCTCAATTCCGGGGCAAACGTCCATGCAGTTGACCATTCAGGGAAGAACGCGCTATTCTATGTTCGTACTGAGGGAGCAGAGCCAATTTTCAGGCTACTTCAAGAGTCAGGGCTGCAGGAAGTCTTGGGCCATTCATCAGAGTCCGAGCCCGAAAAAGACGACGATGTTCCTCCACCCTCACCAAAAGGGAAAACCCAGAGAATGAGAAAGGGAGCGCGGAAGTTCGTTGCATCCATCACACGGAGACTTGGGGCTTAGCTTTGTTTTCCGCAAAAGGCGCATTTTACTTTGGTGCGGTGATTGGGATGGGCGTTGAGGAGCTTGTCTGGATACATAGCATTTTCAAATGGATGTTTGTGGTTTCACATCAGCACAGGAGATCCCACAGAGACCGAAAGTATGTGCACTCGTGATAGTCCCATACTAACAGCTTACTCTGAAAGGGATAGACTTAAGGGGAAAGAGACAAGAGCACGCCAGCAAAAAAAAAAAAAAATCCAACACAAAATCAGTACACCCGACATCAATTCCATCCATGCAATTTCACTACCTACAAAAACACCAACCACCGAAGCCCTCCTCCCTCCTCCCCCTTCCCCCCCCCTATCCCCAACCCCCAGAAAAAAAAAGAAAAGAAAAAAAAAAACCACCCTACCTCCAAACATCCCCAACCGCCACCGCCGCCGTACAACTCGGCACAACCACCGTGCGATTCGGATCGCTCTCCCACGTCCACACGCCGTCGCTGCCCTCGCGGACGTACTTGTACGCGACGGTCGCGCCGGGCGGCAGGCTGACGACGGCGTACCACAGATTGTTCGACGCCGTGTACCTGTCCGCGCTGAGCGCCTTGCCGCGCGCCGGCGCCCACATGCCCAGCGCCGTGACGTTGCCGGCCAGCACGACGGACTCGCCGAAGTACGTCTCGGCGATGACGTTGAAGGTGACGGCGACGGCGGTGGGGCAGGTCGTGCCTGTCGTCGTCGACGTCGATGTCTTCGTCGTCGTGGGGGCGGTGGTCGTGGTGGTCGTGGGGGTCGAGCCGGTGGTGGTGGGGAAGGCCGTGTTGGTGGCGGACGCGTACGTGCCGGACGCGGAGCCGGCGGCGCAGGACGCGGGCACGTTGTCGGCGGACTCTGCGTTCCACGACGCGGGCACGACGGAGTCGCGGCGGGCGGCGGCGGTCAGGAACGCGGCGTAGGACCACGTCAAGTCGGGCGCGGACAGCGGCGTGCCGTCGGCGCGCGAGAACTGCTCCGACAGCGAGCCGTCGGCCGGCGTGTACGTCTGGACGACGCCCACGTAGCCGTCGGCGTACGCCTTGACCGCGTTGACGATGGCGACGAAGGCGTCCGAGTCGGCGGCGTAGGTGCCCGTGGCGGCGGACGGGTAGATGTCGGTGAAGAAGGGGAGCGAGACGGCGTCGATGGTGATGGAGGCTTCGCGCGTCCACGTGTAGAGGGCGTCGTAGAGCTGCTCGGCGGCGGCGAGGGTCGCGAGGTACCAGGGGTTGCCGTTGTAGTAGGTGTCCTCGGCGTATCTGCCGACGGCAACGGCACTGCCCGCGGCAATGCCCGAGTTGATGTCGTAGATGGAGCGGAAGGAGTCTGTCACGGCCTTGTGGTTCGCCAGCGCCCGCGAAGAGCAGGGCTGGAAAGTGACATCGTCACAAGCAGCAGAGGGGTCGAAGTTGTGGATCGAGGTCAGGATCGAATTGGCGTCCTTTCCGGTACGGCCGTTGTTGACGTTGATGTTGGAGACGATGTAGTTTCCGTTGGAGTTCCAGAAGCTCTGCTGGAAACACAGCACCAACGGTGCTTGGGAATCACAGTAGTCGCAGCTGTCGCCGACTTGGGCGGCCAGAGCGCTGCCCTCAACCAGGGCGCGGTGGGAGACGGCAATGGTGAAGAAAGATGAGCCTTGTACCTCCTCCCTATAGCCATGTTAGCCTTGATATGATGAGATGGACCCGAGGGCTTTCCTACCAAAGATCGAAACCAGTCTGGTTCCAGTACTCAGTGGTGTACGACAGATCGTTCCTGATGACCGGCCAAACAACGTCTCTGGCGGTGTCGGTGTAACCGTTGTCAATCAACCACCTAGCATAAGCGATCATAGCAGTGGCGCGGAGAGGCGGACCATCCCTCTGCGGCCTTCCCCAAGCGTCGGTGAACTGCGTCAAGTCGACGTTGAATTTGGGTTCGCCCTGTGATTCATGCGTCAGTAAATGATACACGTGATTCGCTGGAGTCACTCACCAGACCACCCGTGGACAAGCCGCCAGAAGGGTTTTCAATGCCCTGAAGCCTGGCCTGCGCAACGATATATTCCTGAATCTCATCCTGCAGCGAGCTGTCGCCGGCAATGAACTGATCGACCAAGGCCTTGAAGACAAGCGCGGCATCACGCGTCCAGGTGTAGAAGTCTGCAACATGTCTCAGCGGATAGAAAACAAGAACGGAAGATCGGGCCGCCCACAGTCGGGATCACTCTTGCTCGGGCCCGCAACGACGACACCCGCCGCGGCGCCAGCAGCATTGGCCCCGTCATCACCGATGTTGGCCAAAACGCCGGCATACGCGATCGGGCTCTCGGTCGAAATGAAGCTGTCGACATCGCTCTGACGCTTGGACAGCGTAGTCGTGGGCACGGCGAGGGCGTCGCCGACGAGAAGGCCAACAAGGCCGAGGGCCGTGGTGGGGAAGAACATGGTTTTGGTGGACGTCGAGGATGTCACAGCCGCAATGAACGGCGTCACCAGGATGAATGAGCGCGAGGAAGTGTCAATTGCTGTGGGCGGCCGGCCTCCCCCTTTATATCTTCATTTTTGCCGCGTCATGCGGGCGAGTCGCGGCACCATATATGGCATCCGTATTCGCCGTTCAAGGTTTGCCAATGATGGCCCAAGCTCGAAGTGGTGTCGGGCGGAGGGTTGATGGAGTGGATGACGCGCGCATCTAGCCTGGACCGGAGTATTGTGTGGTGGTGAGCAGTGTTTCGTTCGGCTTGGATGGGCCGAAGGCTTCTTGCATCGGAGCGAAGGGCCGAAGAGGGAAGGTGGAAGCAGTGTGGGGAACGGCGGGAGCTAAAACGGGGGGCGCGCGAGCGGCCATGCCGAGTGCACGCAAAATCCGGGGCCTTTGGGCGGGCGAGGAGGCTGCTAATTGAAAAAACCACGGGCGCGAGAATCGGACATGCATAAGCTTCTCAGGGGTGCTATATTGCTACTGCGGGCGCTGATTGGCTGGATGTCGGAGCGCATGTAAATAGCATCCCACCGCGGGCTTGCGACGATCAAGCCCGTCCGGGAGGACAGGGACAGTCTTATGCAGTGAGGCGGGGTAGAACAGGAGGTCCGGGACCTTAATGATGGTGGCGAGCTGAACGATGGAAGTTCCTGTCGTGGTGGGGAGATGAAGGTGCTGGGGTCGCTTCTGACTGGCTCACGCATGCCTGTCCGTCATCTCCGCCACAAGCCGCAACATCCCTCCTCCCGCACCCGCCGTCTGGGATCGCCGAGCTGGTGATGTTCACATGTTTGCGCCGCCTGCGCCGAGACTGCGTACCCACTTCGCCCACTGTGTGTTCCTGTAAGGCAGAGACCGCGCGGATTGTTCAGAAAGGAGCTGATGAGAAACCCCGGTCTTCTGCTGGCGACACCACGAGTCGTGATCCCAGTGAGATGCCGCCACCTGCTTCAGGACGTAACGCAGGCACCATGCATGTAAGAAACGTGGCGGCGTCAGCAGGCATCGGTACCTGCGCCATCACCGGCCTGCTGCAGCTTCCACCCACCACCATCCCCAAAGCAACAGGTGGAAAACCCGCTTCAATGGAGCCCCGAAGCTGCGCAAACCCACAAGCTATGCTGTTAATGAAGTCAGCCCCGATGGCAAAGAACAAGTCTTCATTCTGCCGTGATCTTCGAGCTGACTTTTGATTTCATCCGCGGTAATGCCTGTTCATTCATCGGCAGTCGGGTGCCATCATCGCCAGAACCATACGTCCGGAACCGAGAAAGCCTCTGCCGACATAAGGCCACTCATAGCGGCCGGAATATATTGCAGGGCCCTCCCGGCCCGGATGGTCTGCGGCTCAACTGCTGCTGCGGGGCATCATGTGGACGTTTGCTCGTGTGTAGTGAAAACATTGCGGCCCGACGTCGCCACCGCTCAGAGCGGAATTCCACACCGGAAGTGCATGGATGAATGCTGCCGCCCTCTGGACAGAAAAGTAAGACGCCCAGACTCAAACGTGATCGCCGATGTGATTGAACATATAGAATTTTTTTTTCATTCGACGACTGCTAAACCTCCTGGGCTCGTGTCCTTTTGTCGTTCTTCTCGTTCTTCTCGTTTCTTCGTGACATTCGCTTCAAAAATTTCGGATCGAACCACCTCTTCTTGCCCTTCCCACCATCTTCCATCCCTTCTAATGGCTCGTTCTTCTCCATCGTATCGAGAGTCGTTGGGGAGCGCTGTATCCTGGGCCGTTCTGGCACGTCCGAAGCACAGCTTCGTCGGCGAACATAAGGGCTGGGCACATCTCCTCTTTCCTCCTCCTCCTGAGCTTTTTGCGGTCGACTCGCCTTCGGAGCCAACCCAGACATGAATGCCAGAAACCAAAGGCTTGTCTTCATAACTTCCTTGCATCGTGCTTTCCAGAACTCGTAGCCCTTTGTCGTGTTGAGGGAGCCGATGAGCAAAAAGAATGGAACGCAAACAACCACGAGAACCGTGCCGAACTCCCAGAACGTGTGCTCCGTAGACATGTTCGTCATGCCAAATACGCTTGTGACAAACGTGAGAGGCTGGATGTTGTAAGTAAATGATCCGCTCATGAATTGCTGTTGCACTTACCATGAAGAAGATATTGATCAGCGTCAGGAGCTTGACGTTGTGTCCCTGAAGGATGGTGATTTCCGAGAGTTCGACAGATTTGCGTGATTCCAGAACAGAAGTGCCGCTGAATAGCTGGTCTCGCAGGTCCCGGATTTCCACCCTTCTGTCGTTGTTCTCCTTGATTTGCTCGTGCAGATGCTTCACTTCGCGTTCGAAATCCTTCCGCAGCAGATAAAGCTTCCTTCGGAACCGGTCGTTGCGAGGGAGTGCTTCGTCGAGCAACGGCCATATGCTCTTGTGCCTCCCTTCCCATACCTCGTCCGTGAAAGTGTCTTCGTACGCGTCGATCATCGCCTTGATGCTGTCGTTGATGGATCCGAGCGTTTGATGCGCCCAGAAATATCCTCTGGTGAAGGTGAAATTGTCGTCCTCAAACAAGCGCCTGTCTCGTTGGTCCGCATCGAAGATGAAATCCGTTGGCGGTGTGATCATTCTCGTAATCTGCTTGTAAATTTCCTCGTACCGTTTGCGTGCATCCCGAAACTCCATAAGCACTGTCGCCAGGAACGCCTCGGGACCATTAACATAATTCTTCGAGGCGTCGTGGGCGTCAGCGTTCCCGAGCCAGTCGGGATAAGCTTGCATGTTGAGCACAAGCCATGGCGAGAACGGATCGTACACAAGACCCTGCTTGACTTTGACATTCTTCCGCCGGGACATGTTGCGGAGCTTCTTAATTGGATCCCCTAGCAATGCTAGAGATACGACGGAACTGCAGCGAGAAAGCGGCAGGTGGGCGTTGGTGGGTGAAGCATGTCTGTCATGACTTTGCCAGGGCATGGGCTGCCGGTCTTCGCCGATGATTGTGTAGTACTCAAAGCTGAAGGTGAATGTCCGCTGATGCCGAGTGTCGTGCGAAAACGGCCTGTGGGGTGTTGCCTTTGACACCGGGGTTAGTAGTGAGCGCGTATGGGCATCGAGCACCGAAGAGGACGTGGTGAAGAGGCTCTGTACCGATGAGTGTTCCGAGTTGACCAAGTGTTGGAACAGTTCGTTCATGTCGAAGTACTCGTCCATCGCATAGTGCAAAGCGCCGAAAGCGATCGGAGCTGGTTCTTGAGCGATTCTGGAGACAGTCAGCCTGGCTCGCTGAGGACGACCGCCTGGACAGAGCTTACATTATTCGGCCCACGGAAGAGCGGTTGTCGGGGTCCACATTGATATCCTGCAAAGCTTGTCATTGGATTGATTCACTGAACAAGCTCTGAACGGAAACCGGCAAGGCCGGCTGGATAGCCGGAGGAGTCGCCCGGGCAGGGGTCAAATGGGAATCTGAAACGTTCATCATGCCAAGTACATGGTGTGCCGACTCATCCGACGAATATTCATAACCCAACGTCGTCCCCCCCAGCGGGATACCTCAGCCTCCAGGTTTTGGACTGCATGTCATGCCGCTGGCTTCGGCCGTCCGCAGTGCTGGTAAATTACAAAAAAGCCACTTACCTTGATGGTGTTCCAAAAGGCTGCGGCCTTGGACTGCGTTACTTCCTCCTCTTCACCAGTTTCGATATCGATGCTTATGGGCGCGCCATCAACTCCTACATCATAAACCTGGTAACTCGAAGGATGGAACAACTCCTCGTCACCGGGGGTGAGAAAGAGGTAAGGAGACAGCAATTGGCCATCCCGCACTACGTCTGCCAGGATGGTCTGGCCGCACGACTCCCATTCGTAAGTCCTAAGGTGGGTGCGCAGGTCCTCTTCGGCTAACGACTTTGGCTGCAGAGGCGTCCGAACCTTTATCCAAGGGGTTAGCAGGGGCGGCAAAGCGGAGCATCGAGGTTGACCCAGTCCCCAGAAGGCGCAGCAACTCCCAGTGGTCCGAGCGTCGGCCTATAGGAAGAGAGGAAGAGCACCTACATAATACGTCTCGTCGTCCTCGTCATCGCTGTCCACCGAGATGGCCGAGCTCGTGTGCAGGACCGAGGCCAGTCCCGTCGACTTGCGGCCCTGGTCGGCAAACGACACGGTCGACTGGCGACCGATGCCGTCACTGAAGGTGGGCGAGGACGGGCTCTCGTCCCGCGAGACAGCCTCTTGCTGGCGGAGGGCGTCGTGGACGCGCTGTTCCAGGGCCAGGAAGGCGGCGCGCTGCTCCTCGAGCTGCCGGATCAGGGAGTCGGTGCTCATGGTCGCGGGTGGTGGCGCGGAGGGCAGCAGCACGCGGGAAAAACTTCGCAGGCAAAGTCGTTCGGCGGCCAGCGGAGCGTATCAATATGATGGTGCTCCGCGGCTGTAAGAACGTTAGTGGTTTATCTTCGGGCAGCGTCCCGGGCTGGATGTGCCGCAGACGCGGGAGCCACACGCAGCGAGTGGCGGCCGAAGGAACCCCATGATTCAGGCGCTTGGGATGTAGCCCCATCCCGCCGTGGAGAAGCGGTGAGGGCGGCGCGGCCAAACAGAGGGCGACATGTACGGGCCCGCACCGGTCAATTGAGCTGCCGACCCCGGGCGGGCTGGGCACAGGGTCGCCGACAAGACACCAGGACGCGCGCGGGGAGTCGGGGAGCGAATGAGCTTGCCGGACGCGAGGCAATCTGGAGACGGCGACGGCTGGGCAGCGATTGCGGACGATCTCCGCTAGGCCCAGCCTCCTCGTTAAGCGAGCGAATGCGTGAATGCGCACCCGCACCAGGACCGCCGCTTGCGACTCCAGCGCGCCGGCCCACGATGCGCGACTGCCGGATCCAGCGCCCGAGCCCACCCGCAGGAACGGGCAGTGAGCAGCGCGGATGTGCTGGCCGCCGCCTTCTGGAAGGTTGATCGCGTCGCTAGGGCTCACGGCCTGCCTGTTCCTGCGCAAACTCACCGTCTCGCTCGCGGCCTGCACGCCTCAAACCCGCGGCCGAGAAAATTTTTGGAGAGTCTGTCCGAAACCTGCGGCACGCTTGCCTCTTCTCGCTCCGGCGGCGATATGCTGGAGATAGCGCCTGGCGTCATCAGGGCCCCTCTCCGAGACGGGGCGTTCGAGATCAGCAAAACACGTTGTCATGAACTGCCGACGCTGACCGCGGCTCCGCCGTGATTGCGACTGCGGCGGCCATGTCCTGCCGCCAAGCCGGACCTCCATCGCCCTTCGGGACTGCAGGTCTGAGGTGAAGAAGAGGCCATGTTGCACCATGCCTGGAACTCTTCCAGCCGGCCACTTTTGCTGCCTATCGATCATGATAGACGCGCCTCGATCCCCACCGGTGCCGCCACCCACTTCGTACGAGTCGATTCTCGACCTCCCCGGCGTAGTATTGCAGCTTCCGCTTCTTGGCCCATGCAAGGACAACACCGCGCCGTCACACCTACTTTTCCGTGCTTGGCGTGCTTGCTGTCATCGGGGGCTCGGCGCATCTCGTCCCCTCTGGCTCTGTTGCGGATTCCTCACTTCGCCGGCCGGCCATGACTGCCATTCGCGCAGATCAATCGGCCTCAGGACGCCTTGCAGGCTCTAGATCCGCGAGCGGTTCACCACTTCTGCCATGTCGTCAAATGTTTCACCCGGTTGGCTTACTTGAGACCTGACGTCTTCAGCCCTATCAGTCTCCTTGCAAAGCACTGATCAAACCAGGCTCGCACGTCCTGTCTCCCACCACGCGGGCACGGCACGCACGGGCAGAATGGTGGACAGGCCATAGCCGATGAGGCATTTTCCTGTTTTGTGGACGCACACACTGCTCGTTTCCAAGTCCACGCTCGACGGGCTTCCAACCTCCGCGCGCAATGCCATCACCAAGCCCCTCATCCCCCACATTCCCAAACCTCAATCAATAAACTCACCGCAGGCAGCCTTCCCATCTCCATGCACAATGCCATCACCAAGCCCCTTATCCTCCACATCCTGAACCCTTCTCAAACATCCACCTTCCCAAAAATCCACCCATCCCCCTCCCAACCAATAAACCCACCCACACCATACCCATCACTTCACCTCCACCTCCACCTCCACCCCCTCAAACCCCACCACAAGCCCCCCCCGTTGACCCCAACCACAACTAGCCCCCTCCGCCGGCCTCGCCGCCATCGCCCGAACATCCAACAACCCACCCATCATCCCCTTCCTCGGCAAACCACCACGCACACTTCCCTCACCAGCCACTCCTCCACCACCTCCCCCATCGACCCCCAACACCAGCTGATACACCCACGAAGGTGAAGTGGGCGCGGTGGAAAGTGTGGAGGGGGACGGGTTTGCGCGAGGCCAGCCAGGAGCGGGTGGGTGGGCGCGTTGAAGCGTGTGAGGTGTTAGTTTTGTTTCGTTCGTTCGTTGGTGGGACGGCGTGGCATGTGGTGGGATGCGTGTGTTATTGGGTCGAGGTGAGGCGAGGTAGGTGGTACCTGTTGGTGCTTTGCGGCTAGGTTGCGCCAGATGTCGGCGCCAGGCGGCGCGGTGATGGTGAAGGTGCCGGCAGGCATTGTAGATGCGGGTGCTGAGGTCAGTGGCGAGAGCCAAGTAACGATTGACGTAAACGGGAGTCTCACGTCATACAGTTCTGCTGTTTGGTTGCAAAATGTCTCTTAGAATCTTGACGCGTGATGGTGAATGCTGCTTTATGGCCCTCTCAGGTTGCTGCGGGCCGAGTCAAAGTGACGTGCGGGGCAGAATTGGCAACTGCACCACCACTTCTAGCCATTTATTGTGGAATGATGAAAACGAGACCGACACGACACAAATAACAACCGCCGCCTAGGATGACTTTATCCGATGCATGTTTTACCAAATTCATTGCTGCACACGAGCAAGCCGGATGTGATGCGTTGCACTGCTGTGCGGGATTTCCTGCTATTTTTCCTCGTTGGTTGGGACTAGTACCTGAATAGGCAATATCCAAGTCTCAATTAGCGCGATGTGGAGATGTCGTTAACCGTCTCCCCAAGTTGCGTGAGAATGTTTTTTTACGAGAACCAAACCTTTCGGCAAGAAGGATATGTCGGTTGTTTTGCCAAGACTTGAACTTGTAGAAGTTGAACGTCTTGTCCAAGCTATGCTTAAGCTTCCTTCCACCCGTTGCTACAAGGCCTTATCAATCCTCCGAGGTCTTTCGTGACTGTCGTTCCGGTCCCGCTTCTTCGGTGTTTCACATGTCACTTTGTGCGTGGGAAGTGCCTTGGTATTGAATGAACTCAAATTTCAGCGAGAGCTGACCTCGACCTCGTCCTAGAAAGCGTCTAGCGTCTTGCGTATCGGTATCTCGCTTTTTCTTTGCTGAAGTTGGAAGAAAAAGATTTACAAAGTATAAAGGGTCGATGATCTTATTTCTTCTCGTCCTCCTTCGGAGGCTCCGGCTTGGGCGTTGGGAGCTTGAACTGAGGGACACGTCAGTTGGAATCACTCTCTCCCTCACATAAAAAAAAAGAAAACTTACGCTCTCGGGCTTCCTGTCCTGACCAGCACTGACCTGCTCCCAAGAAGCGCTACCACCCTACACATTTTGTCAGCACCTAGTTCTTGGTTTGTGTTCTCATCCAATCTTACCCTGAAGTTCCTGTAAGCCTGGGTCATCTCAAGGGGTTCAACGACAATTCTCTTCTTCTCCTCATCGTAGCGAATCTCGGTGTAGCCCGTCATAGGGAAGTCTTTCCTCAGCGGGTGTCCATCGAAGCCGTAGTCGGTCATGATCCTCCTCAGGTCGGGGTGGCCAACGAAGAAAACGCCAAACAGATCATACACCTCCCTCTCGTACCAGTTGGCACCGTCGTAAAGACTGCAGATGCTAGGAACCGGGGTGGCCTCGTCGGCGTAGGTCTTGACTCTGATGCGGGAGTTGTGGCGGACACTGAGCATGTTGTAGACGACCTCGAAACGCTGATCCTTGGTGGGGAAGTCGACGGCGGTGATATCGCTGATCGTTGTGTACTCGGCGGCGGTGTGGTACTTCAGGAACTTGAAGACGGGGATGACACCCTGGGGCGGGATGTAAATGGTCAATTCGTCCTTCCAGACCGAGAATCTATAAATTGTCAATGACTGGGACCGACCATCGACGGGAATCGAGCTTACTGTTGGATGTATTTCGGCAGGCACGACAGCAGGTACTGGCCGTACTTGTGGAGAGCCTCTCCCTTCTCGGTGTACTTATCGGCCGGGTTTACGATTGGCGCCTTCAAGGGACCGGAGTCGGGGCGCTGCGCATTCTGTTGTCGACGTCAGTCGGGGCTGCAGCTTGGGCGGAGGGCACGTCATCGTACACGCATGTTGGGGAGCTCGGCATCGGACGGCTTCGCGCGCACGATGGTGGTGGTGAAGCTGCGGGCGGCGATGGGCCGCACGGAGGAGCCGGCAGAGCGCAGCGCAGCGCCGATCGCGCGGCTGTTGGACAGACGGAGGCTCATTGTGGGCGATGGGGCAGAGCTGGCGGGCCTCGCGACACTCGTGGGATGCTTGGACGAGGCCAATGGCGGGGGATGGGCCTGTTGGTGTTGCTATGCAATCGTCGAGGTCATCGAGAACTCCGGCGCCTCTATTCGCCGAGGGCGCGAATCGCCGACGAGACCGACAGGGTTAGCGTGCCAAGATGTCTGTTCGCTGCATACAGCTTTGCCGGGCGTCTGTCCCCGGCCGCTTCTACGACCACCTCCTTCCGCCCATCCTCGCCTACGCATTACGACCTTCCTGACTCCCGCTCACGGCCGGCGTTCGTCTGTTTGTTGCCTGTGCTCTCCTGTATTCGCACCCCGCCGCACCGCGACCCTCAATCTGCGCTTCCGTCCTGCTGCATAGCACGCTCCGCGAGCGCCACCACCGCCCTTCATCACTGCACACACCATGTCCCGCCAGGTAGACCAGTTCATCGACGATGAGGAGGAGGAACTCTGCCCCCTCTGCGTCGAGGAGTTCGACCTCTCCGACAAGAACTTCAAGCCCTGCCCATGCGGCTACCAGGTACGCGTCTGCGCATTCCACGTCCGCCTGTCGGGCCGCCTGGACTTTGCTGACTTGGGTTCAACAACAGATATGCCAGTTCTGCTACAACAATATCAAGACCACCATGAACGGCCTTTGCCCCGCATGCCGCCGGCCATACGACGAGAAGAGCATAGAGTGGAAGGTCATCAGTCCCGAAGAGTTGGTCCACCCACCTCCGCCGATCGAGACAGTGACTGATCGCGTACAGGATGGCCAACTACAAAGCCGACCTCGCCCAGCAGGCCAAGAAAAAGGCTGCTGCACGCCAAAAAGAGGCCCAGAAGCGCGAAGCTGACTCGTTAAGCCGTAAACACCTAGCTGGCTTGCGTGTTGTCCAGAAAAATCTCGTCTACGTCACCGGACTCAACCCTACGACTAGAGAAGACAAACTTCTCGAGACGCTACGCGGCGACCAGTACTTTGGACAATATGGCAAGATCGTCAAGATTGTTGTGAGCAAGGCGAAGGACACGTCGCACCCACAGCAGTCTGTCGGCGTCTACGTCACCTTTGCTAAAAAGGAGGACGCGGCAGCCTGCATTGCTGCTGTGGATGGTTCTTTGAACGGCGACAGAGTCTTGAGGTAAATTCAGATTGGAAGCGCCATGCTTGCGGCTGCTAACAGTCTCCGCAGGGCCCAGTATGGAACCACCAAGTACTGCTCCGCCTATCTCCGAAACGAGCAATGCAATAATCGTAATTGCATGTTCCTCCACGAACCGGGCGAAGAAAGCGATAGCTTCACAAGACAGGACCTCTCATCGATGAACGTTATATCGACCCAGAATCCTAACCAAACCCGCTCGTCGTCTGCCGTCCAGCTCCAACCGCAACCCCCGCCACAACATGCGCCGCAGTCTGTCGCCGCCGCTTCTCAACCCATGAGGAGACAGGAGAGTCACGATGGATCGAATGGTTCTCAAGATGGTCCTGCACTACCTTCGCATGCAAGCTGGGCCAACAAGCCTCCGCCAGCTCCTCAGCCCCGCCATACACCCCAGCCAACGAGTGTCACTGGAGGAAGCCCGAAGGATCTGAGCGCGACCCCCGCCACGCCTGCTAAGCCAGAAGAACCCAAGTCTAAGAAGGCTGCCAAGGCCAAGGAATCCACGCCTCCCGTAGAACCGTCAAACGAAACCACCGAACAGTCGCCCGCGGAACCAAAACGTCCCAAGTCTGATCTCGACGAAATCCTGAAGAACCTCTCTGGCGATGGACTAGCGTTTGTATTTTCGGCGGCTTCATTGAAGGACGACGAGCTGCAGATTATCTCCAATTTCCCTCCTCTTTTTGACATGAATGGTGGCGAGCGGAGGAAAGTCGTGAAGGAGAAAGAGGCGGAGGAAAGGCAAAGGCTAGAGGCAGAGACACAGGCGCTTCGGGAAGCTGCATTGGCGCAGCAGGAACAGGAAGAGGCCACCGGAGGAGGCAGCATGCAGCTTGGTGGCGAACCGGAAGAGCGGTCAGATGTTAGCCACACACAACAGCACGCGATCCAGGCGCCCGGCCAACAATCTCTCAGTGGCTCTAGTCTTGGCCTGGACCAGAACTTTGGTCTTCCCGAACAGATGGCGAACCTAGGCCTGAACCGCGGCCTGACGACTCAGCAACAACAGCAACTGCTGTTGCAGCAGTTCAAGTCGGCCAACACGCAGGCCAACAGCAATCTCTTCCAGAGCGCTCAGGGCCAAGTCCAACCCGGCATGCAGGGTAACGCTGGAGGCCATTCCCGGCACACGTCTCGCTTCACTTTTGCCAACGACGGCAACACCGCTTCCGCAAACGTCAAGCCTGTCGCCAACGCCAAGCTCATGAATCAGCAATCGTCCATGATGCCTCCCAACAGCCACTTCAGCCAGCTCTCTCAGCATCAGCCTCTCGGCCAACAGTTTTTCTCCAGCAGCGTCCAGGGCCCGCCTCCCGGCCTGAAGACGACTGGCACCCCTCCCATCAGTGGAGGTGGCATGTTCGGCCAGGGCCACGGCTTCGCGACCAGTGGAGTGGGCTACGGTGCCAACGCCATGGGCAGGAATGCCCAGGAAGATGCGATGAGAGAGCTCCTTCGGGGTCGGGGCGGCAACGCTGGCGGCAGCCAGCTGCATGATACTGGCAAGCGTGAGTTAATGTTCCCTTCTTTCTTGCACCAGAATCCCACGGCGACTTCTACGCCTAGCCCAGCCCCTGGCCTTCTGAACTTCCCCTATGGACCTCAGCCTGGCGCATACCAGGATTCTGGTTCCCAGAAGCAGAAGAAGAAGGGGAAGAAGCACAGACATGCTAACACTTCCTCCTCCGGAGGTGGTGTAGTTGATGTTGCGGACCCGAGTATTTTGCAGGCGAGGTTGCACCAGGGCGGAGCCATGGTCGGTCAGGGGCTGTACGCTGGCCAGGGTCAAGGTGGGTTCTCCTCCGTGTACAACGGCGGCTTCAGCAGATGGTGAAAGCCCGGCGGCGCTCCCCCTTCATTGTCATTTTCTTTGCTCTCTTTGCTATCTTGCAGGCTGCAATGGCGTTTTTCTGGTGGGCAAGCGATGCATTGGCTCGTACCCTACGGGTGGCCTCTGGAGTTTTGCGGCGGAATCGGGATCTCATGTCCAAGCTGGCAATGAGCGGTCGGCAGGCTTTTTATGGTTGGGCTTTATGGCATCCGATTTTCATTCTGCCTCATTGAGCTTACGGGCGATGCGTCGCTACCTTCTTAGGTCCGACAGCAAGTCCTTCTCTTCGTCTTCGTCATGGCCATCGTATGTACGTAAATTCCCTTCCAGCCACGTCAAAGATGGCATGTCACTCACAAAAAATCAGACTTTTGATGGCAACTTTCTTAATTGTTACTTTTCTGGCCGTGACGAAGACGTTGAGAAAGCCTTGCGTCGTGTGTTTTTGCATTTGCGTTCCATGCCTCTAGTATTCGAGCAATTTTCGCTGCCGCATCCATTTGCTTCGTCGATTACTCACGTCACCAACCAGCGGGGCAATCATGTGTGCTGATTACAGAAGCAGTAGGTGAACAAGATCCCCTTTCGAGGAGCGTCGATGCTCTTGTCGGTGAGCCGGAGATGCAGCCAATGCATCTGGCAGACCTTGCCTATCTCCTAGACCAGCCCCGCCGTTCCACGCCAACCGTGCCTCCGGGCCTTTCTGCTCCCATTAGCAGGGTGGGAACTCCGTCCAGTGCGTCCATACGTCCTCCGCCGGGCATTTCAACCCCACATGCAGCGACGCCGCACGCAATCACCCCGGCGGTCCCTGACCTTCCTCTGCCGACGTCCCGTTCTGGCACGCCAGCGAGAAAGAACGCGAAGGAGAGTGAACGCAGTAAGGCAATCGAAGTTAGCACTGAAGCCTCCAAGACGCCAACCATTACCAAGTCTATCCCAGGTAAAGTACAAGCAGCGGTTGCCACTCCAACCACGGCCAAAGCGGACCTAGCGGCAAAGATCGAGACCCCCAAGGTTGGTGACAAGGCTAAGAGCAAGCCAAAGGGATCCGATGCGGATAACGTACCCGTCACCCCATCGAGGCCCGCCGAAGAGAGCCAGCCGTCTCCTTACAAAACCATCGCTCAGGTCGTTGCGTCAGAGCCAAAGGCTAGTAGCGTGCCGCCCTCGCCTCTAAAGGCGGAGCATACATCTTCAACTGCCAAGCACGAAATGAAGTCAGCAATGTCCAGCACCAAGCGGCAGCATCCCGGACCTTTACAGATCCCCAAGAAGGAGTCTCTGGGCTCTGATACCGACGCTGCGGCAAAGAACCCTCGTGCCATGTCAATCACCGCCGAGTCGACGTCACGCCCAGGAACGCCCACTGGCGCCACCACGGGATCACCTTTGAAGCGAACAGGGCCTCAGATCATGCGCATCACGAACACGCCCAAGGCCGAAACGCCGCCCGCATGGGGCGGTGCGGCTTCCGCCCCCGTGACGGCCGCGGTGCCTCCCAGCGTGGCCAGCATCCGATCGAGGCAGCCCAGCATCGCTTCGATCAACCAGCCGGGCACGCCGGTGAGCGAGTTCGTCTCGGACAACGCGTCGATGACGTCCACGTCCATGTCGCGCACCAACTCGCCGCCTCCGGCCGCCAGCAGGATCGGCTCGGCGCCGCAGCGGACCAAGACGAAGAGCCAGGCGAAGAAGGAGAGGCAGGAGCGCGCGCGGCAGATGACGGAGGTCGAGCTGGGGCTGATGAAGGAGTCGCGCACGCCGCCGGGCGGCGGCGAGGAGCCGGCGGTGATCGAGGGCATCCAGACGCGCAAGAAGAAGGAGAAGAAGGCCAAGCCGACCAAGGCGGCGGCGAAGACGGCGGTTTCGACGCCCGCCGGGAGCCGCACGGGCACGCCGGCACCTGTCGACAGGGCACCGGTGCCGGAGCCCGATGTCGAGAGCGTCGTCGTCGTCGCCGAGAAGGAAAGGGAAAAGGAAAAGCCCGTTGAAGCCGTCGTCGTCGAGGCGGCTGCCCCCGTCGCTGTCCCCGCTCCGATTCCCCCTCCAGCACCTGTTCCCGCTACCACTCCTGCGCCCGCTTCTGCAGCAACAGCAGCAGCAGCAGAGCAGCCGTCTCCCAGCAGTAGCAACATCAACAACAAGCCTTCACCTCCTCCCCCTCCTCCTCCTGCCGCCCCCGCCCCCGTCATCACGCCCGCCTCCATCATCGCCAAGCTGCAGGCGTCGGGCGCGGTGACGCACGAGAAGCTCGAGAACATGCTGTTCAAGTCATTCCCGACGAGCGGCGGCGGCGGAGGCGGCGGCGGGCCCAACGAGCGAGGGGGGCAGACGATGACGCTGGCCGACGTGCCGAACCGCGACCGGCAGTACACGCTGGCGGACGAGGCGATCCGGGGCGTGCTGGAGCGGCGCGAGGCGCACCGGCTCGGCGGCGAGGACGGCCGCGTGTCGTCGCGCGTGCTGGTGACGCCCGAGGGCACGATCCTGCGGGGCCTGGCGCGCGACGAGGAGGACCGCTACCTGGAGCTGGAGGCGGAGCTGCAGCAGCAGCAGCAGCAGCAGCAGAGAGGGAAGGGCGGTGGTGGTGGTGGTGGGAGTAGTGTGAGTAGCAGGTGGTCGTCCACCAGGGAACCCCTGTTCGACCTCGACCGCATCGTCCGCAACCTCAACGTCCGCGCCGTCGTCGACAAGAGCAACACGCTCCGCCAGACCCAGGCCGCCCTGCAAAAGGCCGCGCAGCAGGCGGCGGCCGCCGCCGCCGCCGTGCATCACAACAACAACGCCAATAACAACGCGTCTGCTGCTGCGGCTGCTGCTGCTACTGCTACCGCCGCCGCCGCCTCCGCCGCCGCGGCTTCCAAGCTCTTCGACGAGGCCGCCAACTACAACGACGAGTTCATCCTGCCCGCCAGCCCCACCGTGCTCGTCGGCGAGGACGTCGTCCTGCCCCCGCCCCCGCACCCCTCCGCCACCGCTGGCCCCTCCGCCCTCGACAACGCGGACCGTAGTGGTGGCAATAACGGCAACAATCTCAGCGCGTCGACCAGCTCGACGGCGTCCACGAGCATCGCCGTCGGCGCCCAACAACAACAGCAACAACAGCAATACCACTACGGCGTCGTCGGCCCCGCCCCCGGCGTCGGCCCCGGTGTCGGCCCCGGCGGTGGTGGTGCGGGTAGCGGTGGTGGTGCGGGTGGTGGTGCGGGAAGCAGCAGCCTGCTCGCCGCGCCCTTCGAGAGCCACTACATCCACGTCAACGGCATCACGCTGTCGGACGCGGCGGCGCCGGTGCTGGGGATCGATCTGGTCGGCATGGGCATGGGGGGCATGTGGAAGGGGGGGTTGTTGGCGTCGGCGTCGGCATCGTCGTTTCAGCAGGGTGATGGTGCGAAAGGTGCTGTTGGCGTTGCGGTGCCGAAGAGTGGTGGAGGCGGTGGCGGTGGCCCTGTCCTGGCGTTGCAGGAGATTGAGCGCGAGCTCAACGCCGAGAAGCAGCGGGCGAACGAGTTCACGAAGAAGCTGAATGCGGCGATTAAGAGGAATCGGAAGGTTGTGGGGGCGGCGGGGGGCGGGCACTAGGGGGTGGGTGGAGGGGTGCTGATGATGATCATGACGAACACGATGATGATGACGATGTTGAGCGTTCGGCGTCGAGGGAAGGGAGGGTGGATGGGTGGGGGGAGAGAGAGGTCTTTGCTTGATTGTATTATTGCTGGGCAAGCGGGAGGTGAAGGATGGCCATTGCTTGGTTGCTTTCTTGTATTATTAGAGATACGGTGTGAAGGTAGGGAGGTTAATTGGGCGGGGGCTGGGCAAGGGGTTGCTATTATTTGCTGGGGGGGAGTCAGTCAGTCGCTCGAGTCATTCGGTATATGGGTGCGACGGGGATCCGAGTCTCGAGGAGGGGAGAGCGGTGGAGGGCGGGGGGGGGGACGAGCTTGTTGTATTACTACGACGACTACAACCAAATGTACGATACGGCGGCGGCAGCAGCAGGGGAAGCCCGTCGCAGGCATTCCCTCTCTTACTAGCCGGATGGAACAAGACTTTCAACGTCGGACGTATGAAGTCGATCTAGAATCTGCCCGTTCTGCACCGTGTGGAACGCCATCTCCCCACATCCATGGCGGCCTGGGCCTGGTTCTGTGAGCATCCAGCCCGTTCCTCTGCTCCACCGCCGCGACCTTTGACACCCACGCCGTGCGCTTCGAGCGAGCGCGTGCTGCAGGACGCAAGGCGATTTGCGCAGCGAGATTCGCACAGCATGGCGACTACTATTTTCACCATCCTTCCCGCCGTCGAAGAAGTCGATCCGAGGCGGGGTGGCGGCGGAGCTTGCAAGAAAACAACAACAACAAACAACAACAACGGCGACCTCGCATAATCGTCGAACGTCGGAAGGGAAATCCCCACATGTCATCCCGGGCAATGAGAGAGCCGTCCCATCTTTTTGTTGGTCCCATTTTTAGCTTTGGCCCACCTCCCCCCTCGCCCCCCCTCGTGGCTTGTTACTGCGGGGAACACTTTAGCTGATGAGAGGACCCTTGTGGCTGAGGGTCTGGACTCGCTGACTTTTCTGCGCGCGCGCGAGCGATCTCCCGATCCGACGTTGTACGTTGCAGGCGTTGCGACGGGTAGGGCGGCACTACTATTTTATCCACGTCTCATCTCCCGTGCTCCTTTTCCGTTGTTCGTTCGCGCGCGTGTGTGCGTGTTGCACGTGGCTTCAAAGTAAGCGCAGCGCCATGAGCGATTTTTCCTTGGGTGCCCGTGTCGGTCTTCGCTGGCTTCTGGCCGAGACGGTAAATTCGGCACCTTCAGACGTTCGACCTTTTCGACGCCGGCATGGCTTGCTTTAAGGCGGTGGATCGGTTGGCATGGCTTGGAACCTCGAACGTCGTCGCGGATCGAGATGCCGGGTAGCGCGGGATGGGAGGGTGTATTATCAAGCCGTCGCGCTGCAGTTCCGTCATGGCAGCGCTATTTGGCGAGCAAAAGGGTGCCTGAGGCGCGTTGCTACCTGTCCGTCGCTCCATCCTTACTCGCGCTGGCTATAGGTAATTGTAGCATGGGATTCAATAGTGCGGGAGTTTGGAGTAGTGCCGCAGATGGTCATGCGATCGTTGCGGATCCTAGATCTGCCTCAGGAGCTGATTTGCCCGGGTTGGCGAACGGCGGGCTTTAGTGCTGTGGCGGAAGAGAGTTTAAGCTAGGGGTGTCCAAGCGAAGTACATCAAGTGACTCTGCGACAATAGGCAAGATCGATGATGGAGTGGGGGTTCGGTTCGCCGACAATCCCCACACCTATACTTGGGATTCTTATTATTGTCTAAAGGTGGACACCGTTCGTATAGTTGAGCAGAGTTTGCCGCTACGATTTCATGCAAGATGCGATCCAACAGTACATTTGCGACGAACCTCGCTTTGGTTACTGGCCAGCTGATGGGCTCAGTCCGAATCCTTGACGGCTGAATCCTACCTGCAGCTGATCATGCGCCCTGGAAATGGATAAGTGATCGCAATGTTGGCAAGTCGTAGGAACACGTTTCTGGAACGGTTTTCGAACAACACACCGTAGATTTAAGCAGCATAGCCAGGTTGACTATGCCACATGCGGTGAATTGCGAAAATGCCGGCATGTCGCCGGCGAAGTCATTACACTGATCATCGCTGGCCCGAATGCTAGACGTGGTTCCGGGTTCGTGGTCCGTAAATGCTCGTCAGCCTCCACTCGTGAGCTTTACCGCCACGGTCCGCTGTTTTCAAGTAAAGCACAGGCTCCTAGACCTCTTTATGTGAAGAGCTGTCAGCGCTTACGTCAAACAGGAGCCATGACCGAGTGGTGAAGACAGGCTCACTAATGAGATCCACAACGCGCCCATTGGTCATTTCAGTGTTCACTAAACATTGTCGGTTTCCTATGTCTGAACATGGATGTGGCGACTAACGGTTTTGGCTGGAGAACGTTGTCCCGTCGGAGCACGACCCGCTCGTATTCGGGTTGATCGCATCTGGCAGGGGGTCCGGGAAGGTTAAGGCCACGGCATGTGGATCACTCCAGAATGCGGTCTGAGGCGTTGTTTCGTCCCTTTCGTACTTCATAGAGGCATGCGCTTTCCCCCCTCCGCATTCCCTCGATGCCAATCACCCAACTTTCTTCACTGTTGCTCGAGCATTGCCGAGCTCCAGGCTGCAATGGCAGACGACGCTCTAGAAGAACTGTACCGCGCCCGGCGGCCACATCGGAAATCGAGGAATGGCTGTCGGAACTGTAAATCGCGAAAGATCAAAGTGGGTTGTTCCATGGCTTTCCCCCGTATCCCACTAGCGAGCCCGCCGGTGGCGTTATCAATCCTCGGTCTTTGGGCCACCACTCGGCAGTCGCACACTCCTCGGGATGGCAGTGTGGAATCATATCTCCTGACAAGCCTCAGTGCGATGAATCGAACCCCCATTGCGGGCAATGCACAAAGCACGGCGTCGTCTGCGACTTCTCCACGAGGGAATCCGTACCCGCGAGCTCCGCGTCCTCAAGCACCACCCCGGCCGCACCGACCTTCGGCATCGACTCGGCACTGCTGAACCTGGACACGATGGTGCCTACCGCAATACCCACCATGACTAGCCACCTGCAGGACGGCGAACGGTACGACAACCACAACACCCGACTCCTCCCCGACAACATGGCCGGCACCAGCGACATGCCGGGGCTGGACGGGCCGGACCTCGAGCTCAACATGCCCGACCTCGAGCTGCTCCACCACTTCACCGTCACGACCGCCTACACGCTGGGCGCCACGGCCGAGCTGCAGACGTGGTGGCGCATCGAGGTGCCGCACCTCGCCATTTCCTACCCCTTCGTCATGCGCGCCCTGCTCTCCCTCTCCGGCATCCACGTCGCACGCACGCTCCTCTCTCCCTCATCATCATCATCCCCGGACGACAACAACGACAACAACATCTCCCTCGAACAACGCCGCCTCCAAGCCGCCGACCACACCGCCCGCGCCCAGTCCCAACTCGCCCTCGCCCTGCGCACCGCCCACGCCCTCCTCCCCTGCACCCTCACCACGACCCATTCCCCCGCCTCCACCTCCACCCCATCGCCATCCATGTTTCCTTCGTCGTCGTCGTCAACGTCGTCGCCAACCTGCCTCAACCCCTACGTCTTCCCGCCGCTCTACATCTGCGCCACCCTCGCCACCCTCATCTCCTTCGCCGCGATCCCGTCCGACGACGACGCCGAGCACGACGCCGGCGACCTCCTCATCGTCACCACCAGCAACGGCGGCGCCGTGGCTCCCTGGCTGCGGCTCTCGCGGAGCATTAAGCAAGCGGCGGATCGGGTCGTCGTTTCAGCCGCCGCTGCTGCTGCTGAGCAGGACGGCAGCAACAGCACCAACACAAACACCAATACCGCCCTCCTCATGAGCCACGCCGTCGGCATGCCCCTCCGCCTCGCCAAACCCCCAGCACCGCCACCACCACCACAAGCACGACCACCACCAAACACCTCCTCCCTACGCTACGACCCCTGCCACGACTGGACCAGCACCAGCACCAGCACCCCCAAGGACCGCCGTCAGGCAAGCGGCAAAACCAGAAGCCGAAGCCGAAGCCGAAGCTACAGCTACAGCGACACCGACACCGACGACAGCGACGCCGACGCCGACGGCCTCACCGACCCCGCCGCCGTCGCCGCCGGCATCGCCGAGCTGGCCGCGCTGCGGCGCTGGTTCGTCGCGCTGTACGAGCAGCGGTATACGTACCGGCGGCGAGACGAAGACGAAAACGAAAACGAAGACAGAGAAGACGACAACGAAGCGGCGGCCGCCGCCGACGAGGCGAACCTGGCGTCGCTCGTCGCGGCCATTGACGCGCTGATGGAGGGGTATGCCGCGTTCGATCGGGGCGGCGGCGGCGGCGGTAGTAGTGGTAGTGGCGGTGGCGGTGCGGGGGGGTGGTCGTCGGGCGGCGGGCGGAGGGGGACGGGGAGGGGGAGGGGGAGCAAGGGGGAGAGGAGGAGTAGGAGGAGGAGGAAGAGGAGGAAGAGGATGAGGATGAGGAGGGGTGGTGGTGGGCACGGTGACGGTGACGGTGACGGTGGGGGTGGTGATGGTAGTAGTGGCGACGACCTCGACGACGCCGACGACGAAGACAACGACATGACGGCCGGCATGCGCGCGGTGCTGGGGTGGGCGTGCAACGGGCCCGGCCCCGGCGGCCCCGGCCTCACCGGCGGCGGCGGCGTGGACGAGAGGTTTTTGGAGAGGGCGGCGCAGGGGGCGCCGGCGTTTTTGGTCGTGGTGGCGTTTTGGGGCGTGTTGGTGCATTGGGTGGGTAGTGGTGGTGGTGGTGGTGGTGGTAATGGTGGCGGTTCAGGAGGGGCGGAGGTGCTGTCGTCGGGGACCAGGCAGAGTGGTGCTGCTCAGCAGCAGCGGTGTTGGTGGATTGGTGGGTGGGGGAGGAGGTTGGTTCGGAGGGTGGAGGCGGCGGTTGCGGTGCAAGGGACGGCGTCGGCTGGGGGAGAGGGCGGGATGCATGATGGTGGTGCTGATGCGGGGAGGGAGAGTGAAAGAGACTGGCGGAGGTGGTTGAGCTGGCCGTTGGAGCAGGTCATGACCGAGGGCGAAAGGGGCGGCGGAGTGAGAGCGGTGGATTGCGTGGTTATGTGAGCTGCTGAAGCCACGTGGTGCATCTCGGATAGTAAACCTAAAAGGAGCTTTAAATAGTGGGTGCTGTAATAATGTTGAAGCACTCTCAAGTGCGCATATGTACGTGGAAACTCCGCTGGAAAGGTGCTCGAAACTCAACGTCACAAAGGCTTCTTCGATTTCCGACATTTATGATACGTACGAGATGCTTAACAGTTAGCGGTTTGTGCATATCCTGCTACCAACCAAGATATCCAGCTGTCAAAACCTCCACATGCCAGCTTCAGTCGGACTGAAAACGCCCCAAATGCCGTAGGTATAAAACTCCTTTTGGAAACGCACAGATCGTGTTACGGTGCCCGAGTATTATGCAACGGCAACCGCTCTCCACCATCATCGCTACTCATATCTTCCAGCTCAAACTCGGCCGCACTCTGGATGCGCGCCTCCTCATCGTTCTTGGCCTTGGAGAAACCCCTGATGTCCGCTAGCTCCGCCTTGCTCGGGTACGGCGTGTCACACCTCTTGTTCCGCAGGGCTGGGTAGTAGCGTCTGTACGTAAACCAGGCAACGCCCATTCCTAGCGAGCTGCCGATCGTCACATCGTACACATCGTGCCTGTAATCCTCACAGCGGGAGATGGCGATCATGACGGCGGCGAGCAGCGGGGCGAGCGCGAGCAGGACGCGGCTGAGATCGGTCCGCGGGCGGAAGACATGGCACTGGCCGGCGAAGAACAGTGCGAGGTAGCCGAGGCCAGAGAAGGCGAAGCTAGAGTGGCCCGAGGGGAAGGACCGCCATCCGTCGTGCAGAGTATGATGGTCTTCTTCGGTACAAATTTCGAAAGTGACGAGTTGGTGCGCGGGGGCGCCTTTCTCCTGAGGTGCCAGCTGGGCGTTAGTTGTATGTACAGGTATAGTATGCGGAGATAAGAGCGAATAGGCTTACGGGCTTGCAGCGCGCGATCAGATCAGGGCGCGGCCGGCCAACGGCGTTCTTGACCACATCGGTGATGAAGGAGGTCAGGATAAGGGATATGAAGAAGCCGAGGATTGTGACATGCGCCTTGTGTGAACCGGGTCTGAATAGGAGGGCCCAGACGATCAGGACGGCGAGGGGGACGCCTCCAGCATAGATGAAGAGCCAGGAAACAGAAACGCGCTCGACTTCGGCATGGGGGAATTGGATCGCGAGGTTGTCAAGGGAGAACATGCGATGGAACGGTTCAACGAAGAACTGGATCTGGAATGGCCGTTAGAGAGTGCCTGACAAATGCGCCGCCGGCAGCCCCGCCTACTCTGCCACACTCCTCGCTGAAACTCGTCGGGGCATACTCACGAGCATGTACAAGGCAATGAGGATCGCAAGACCGAGATACTCGGAAGCATAGGACCTCTGCACGCCGACGAGTCAGCTCTCAATGGCGGTGGTGTTGCTCCAGCGCCGGGCCATACCTGCCAGAATCGCGATACCGCGGAGCCGGCGCCGGAGTTCTGCAGGCCAGCTGCGCGGCGGGATTGTTGGGCACTACCGCCCGGCATTGTTAGTTCAGGAAGGACCGGCGAAAGCGCATGAGGGAGGTGGTGGAGATGGTCGGGGGGCGTGTCAAGGAGGTGTCACCGTGGCCGGAGCTTGCTTATCGATACGGAGCTGACCTAATTCAGCCTTATGCCGATGAGCGTAGGGATTCGAACATCCCAATCTGCAGGCGACTGTGTGATGAAATCCCGCAGGCTCTGGTCGACGAGGCATGAGCATCTTCTTGGAGCTCCACAGGGTCCATCATCCCTTGCGCCGTTATTCCGTGCACGTGCCCCTCCCCCCGAGCGCGGGAAAGCCGAAGCGATGGCGGTGTTGGCAGGTGCGATCGACTAGGGGGGTATTACTGCCTCTTCGGCTCAGCGTTACGACCGACCCTCCTCATCACCTCACCACGCTACGACCCGCGGCATCATTTGAAGCCCAACGCGGGGGAGCTGTCTCATTATCGGCAGAGCTCGGCTACCCTCTAGCATTCGGCGTCACGATTCTCGGCTACCTAGCGGCATTCCAATCGAGCGGACTACCCGCTGGCATTCGAGCTCGTTACCGGCTACCCAGCGGCATCCTGGAAGCCTACCGATCGAGCAGCAGCAGCATTGGTGGCGAGACATCCTCATCTCATTTCTACGACTACTACTATCGATATCGATATCGATACGATCGCACCGGTAGACTACGGCTTCGCGGCTGTTGCGCAGTCCAGAGAGAGAGGGGGATATCTATTGGCAGGTGCGATCGACTAGGGGGGTATTACTGCCTCTTCGACTCAGCGTTACGACCGACCCTCCTCCTCATCACCTCACCACGCTACGACCCGCGGCATCAGCGGCGCCCGGCACTCGTCCGTCCAAACAGCGTAGGGAAATCAAACAGCGTTTCTGGCACTGCATTGCGCCCCGTATACAGAGGCTCGGACACACGCCTCGGCGCGAGGGCCGTGGACAAGGCTCGCTTCAAACCAATACTCGCATCTCGGCGCCGAGCAGGATGGGCTGATGAGGGAGCTTGGAGGAGCTGGAGGCAGAGCCCGTCCGGACGTCATTGCAGCGGATCGCCGCTCCCCCGCATGACAGAGAGAGCAGGCCTTGCGATCCGAGAGCCTAGGTCGTCGCTAATGGGCGCCTCGTGACCCGCGGCAGGCTAGGCCCAGGCACGAATACGGCGCGTGGGCAGCGAGAAACGGACAGCTCTGTGGCGCGCGGTGGAGACTATTGTGGTGGTGGTTCGCGGTTCGGCAGCGTGTGTGACGGGCGCTGGCGCGCCCCCAAGCGCTCCGCCCCAGCGCTGCCACACTCACCGCCAGTGTTTCGAGTCTCCAGGAAGCTTCCGCCGCGGCTTCAACAGCAAAAATTCGCGACCCGAGCCCGCTTTTCACGGACGCCGGGCCACGGGCGTGCAGCGGCAGCGGCAGGCGGTCGTGCGGCCCCCGTCGCCAGGCCGTGCATGATGAGCGTCCAGAAAGCCGCCGTCGCTATAAGGGGGCCAAGCGCGGCTTTGCAGCCACTCCATCGCGAATCCGCCGGCCCTTTAAGACTCCGCCCAGCTGCACTTGCGGCTTCCATGCGCCTCGCAGCCACGCTCCCCATTTCAGCTATGCCAGCCTGCCTCTGAGCATCTCTCCCAGAAGCCCGCCCGCCCGCCGCTCCCACGGGCGCCACCCGCCCAATTCCCCCAAGCTTGGGCAGCACATGTCTCGCCCTACCCTCCCCCCATTGGCTGAGTTTTTCCGCATTGCCAAGCCCGAAGTTGCAATGGGTTTGTCTCCTCCGTGCCCGCTCCCGCTCGTCCTCTGACAACCATGAAAAAAGACGAAGAAAAAGTGCGCTTGACCGACGATGCCAGTCCTGCGGTTACGCCCATCGAGGAGGAAAAGCGACTCCCGCAATGGCGCCCCGACCGCCGCCCCGTCTCGCCCCCGTCCACCAAGGACCAGTTCGCGACGGGATTGTGCATCCTGCTCAACACCTGCGCCACCGTCGCCATGGTCTTCTTGAGCAAGCGGTTAGCTTTGACCCTCTGCAAGCCAAGCCAGTGCAAGTATTGACGTTGCGACAGCATCTTTTCCGACCCGCAGATGCATGATGCCCAGGTCATCTTCACCATCTGGCACTTCGCTTGCACCGCCATCGTTCTCTGGGTCTCCACTCGCGCGCCATTCCGGGCGTTCAAGCCTATCCGCTTACCGCTGCGCGATGTCCTTCCCATCTGCGTCATGTTCACGTCCTACGTGATCCTGGGAAACCTGTCCCTGACGTATAACTCGATTGGATTCTACCAGCTCGCCAAGGTCATGACCACTCCCGTTGTCGTCCTCATTACTTTCATCATGTTCCGCACCCCCATCTCCGTCTTCAAGGCGCTAGCCATCGGCTGCATCTGCGCTGGTGTCAGCCTTACCAACTCCAACTCTGCTCAGAGCAACCCCTTTGGCGCCATCGTTTCCGGAATGGCCGTGACGGTGACGGCATTCTACCAGATCTGGATTGGGAAGAAGATTGAGGACTTGGACGTTTCCGCCCAACAACTACTCATGAACCAAGCACCAATTTCCGCCTTCCTCTTGGTCTTTTGCGTCCCCGTTTTGGATAGGGTCCCTGATTTCAGTATGCTTTCTCCCGCTCGAATTGCCCCGATTCTGTGCTAACGGCCTTTTCCAGGCACTATACCCTCGGAGGTCTATTGGTCGTTGCTCGCGTCTGGCATTACCGCTAGCGTTCTGAACCTCTCCCAGTTTCTCATCATTAGCCGCACTTCTGCTCTTACTGTAAGTTCATGGCGGCACTCGATGTTCGCAGCCCCGATTTTCTGACTGTACCATGCAGTTCAACGTGGTTGGAAACCTCAAGACCATTCTTATCCTTTCCGGCGGTTGGTATCTCGAAGGCAGGGCTCCAACGTCGCACGAGGCATTTGGTGTGTCCCTCGCTATTGGCGGAGGCTGGCTCTACTCGCACTTGAAGCGCAAATAAAGAATCTCGCACATAGCGTTGTCACGGACCTGCGGCTCCTAGACAGCGGAGCACTCGACGTACATTATGGCCACCCTTCCACCAAGGAATACGCGCGGCCAAGACGACCCGGATTCGTTTGACACGAAACCCGGCGGCGTCGTCTCCCGGGACTCACGCCCGGCACACCGTTTTGTATACGACCAGGATTTTTGGATAGAGCCTCGAGCTCAAACTCCCGCGGCTTTTCAGAGCCGTTTTGCTCATCTTCGGGAAATGCATTTTCAGGCGTAGGGGACATATCAACATCGGCTATGAAAAGCGATGACGGTCGGAATGATCTGCGGCCACAGAAAGCGGCCTTATGGAACCATACAGAAGGAAGGGCACCGGCGCGTGCCCCGCGTACCTATCCACGTTGCACTGTACATATTTAATAGATACCTAATAAACCCGCAAACCCACGGGTTGGATTCGGAGAAGAACCTCTCCTTTCTAGAAGCCTCGCGTGCTGGGACCAGCGCTCCTGACGTCGGTTGCAGCCGCAATAACAAGTACATCAAAACAGGCAGAGCACAGCAGTCAATGCCGCTCTTCAGGCCGAGGTCCGTTGCCCAGTGCAATTTCAGCATCCGAGCGCCTGGATACGCAAATTACGAGCCGCCGGGAATAGGCGGAGATGAGCCGGCAAGGATTCGGGCTCGTGGGCTCGCAAAAAAAGCGAGACCGTGCGCGCGCGCAACAAGGGGTCCAAGCTCCCTGCGCGGTCGGCTTTCCCCCAGCTTGGCTATTGCCGATCCCAAAACACCACCACCCGGGCACCTCATCATCGCAGCACCACCACCGAACCGCGGGCGGGAGCTGCCGAAAACCGCGAATATCACCACCACCGCCCCGCCCACGCCCCTCCTTCAAGCGAGCAAGCGAGCACGGCCTCACTTCCCTTCGGCCCCAACGTCACGTCCCACCCCGCCAGCCAGCCAGCCATTGGACTTTTTTCCCTTCGCGCACCAACGACCCTTTCTCTCTACCAACAATGGCCGACCTCGACAATCCGGACAACGTCCTCAGCGCGACCTTCCCCGCCCCGCCGCCCTTTTGGAAACACTTTACGTCGGACAATCGCGCGCGCTACAGGGAGCTGCAGCAACAGAATGATGATCAGACCGCAGCCGGCGAGGGCGAGGGCAGGAAACCGGCCGACATACCGGCAGAGCTGCGGTACCTGCGGCCGCCGGAGCCGCCCGCGACCGGGAAGTATAGGAGTTTCGGGGACCCGTATGATGTATGTGCGCTTCTTCGCATCTGCCTTTTTTTCTCCCCCCTCCCCCGCGGTTGAGGGAGGGAGGATGCGCGGGGTCATTGGTGGTGGCCGCGTCTAGGACGCCACCGCCATGCTTCCGTTGACTTGGTTCCCCTCGCTCTTCCTCCCTTCCACCCTTTCCCCGGGTAGCAATTCGCACAGCCAGCCAGCTAACCAAACCTCACCCTCCTTCTCCCCACATAGATCAACACCGCCCTCACCTCCCTCCGCGCCATGGGCGTCGAGCAACTCTACCCCTCGCCGCCATCGCCATCGCCATCGCCCACATCCCCCTCCCCATCCCCCTCATCCCGCCCACAACAACAACAACAACAACAAGACACCACCACCCCCACCACCACCCAATGGACCCTCGACCGCTCCTCGCACATCAAGCAGATGACGCAGTCCCTCCTCCTCAACTACCTCGAGATGGCCGGCGTGCTCGCCGCCGACCCCGGCCGCTGGCAGGACAAATACGAAGACATGCAGACGCTGCTGTTCAACGCCCACCACCTGATCAACGAGTACCGCCCGCACCAGGCGCGCGCGAGCCTGATCGCCATGATGGAGGAGCAGCTGGCCAGGAGGAGGGAGGAGGTCGAGGGGGTGAGGAGGATGGGGGAGCGCATCGAGGGGGTTTTGGGGGAGTTGGGGAGGGGGGAGGGGGTGGGGGTGGATGGTGCGGGGTTGTTGTTGTTGGGAGAGGGTGGGGGTGGTGGTGGTGGTGGTGGTGCGGGGAAGGGGGGAGAGGAGGGGAGGAGGAGGAGGATGAGGGAGCAGGGTGCTGTGATGAGGGCGTTGGATGAGGAGCTGATGGCGGATGGTGCTTAGGTTGTCGATCTAGTGACACCCGGAATCCGGCATCGACGCAACCGCGGGAATGGAAAGAAGCGAGGGAAGAGGAGGGCTGTCGGCGGGATCGATCGCTGCATCGTTTCCTGGAGTCCACGGACTCTGGAAGGCTTGCGAGTCGTGCACGATGCGTGCGTGATGGGGCATGGCCGCATAGTATCACGCATTTCCTGGCGTTATGGGAGAGGCTGGGTCACGCGAGAATATATACCCCAAGAATAAATGAACTTCATCTTTCCCCCGTAAGCCACATATTCCGTCCGCCGTTAGAGTCGCCAGCGTCTACGTGGTGGATCCGGAACACCCCCTCTAGAGTAGTTGGCTGCGCAACCTAAGCACTTGCAAAAGACCTCGGTTTCTTTTTCTTTTCTTTTCCTGTCTTGTTTTGGTTCTCAATTTCGTAACCTACAGTAACCGTGGGGGGCGGTGGAAATGAGAGCGAGAGAGAGAGAGAGAGAACGAAAAAGGATGGATGAAAGAGAGATGAAAAAAAAAAGATTTCCCACCATTCGCCCAGCTAAATAAAGTAGTAGATCGAGGAGGTTGAACTATTCATACAGCAGCCAACGCGCTTTTTTGTTTTTTTTTTCTCTCCCGTCGTCCCTCGCGAGATACACCTGTTGATTCCCTCCCTCCCTCCCTCCCTCCTCCCCCGCTTCGATCATAGTTGAAAAAAAACAATTCCCCATCTCCGCCAGCCATGATTTGAATCCCCTCTTTGAATTCATCTCAACCTCCTCAAGAACGCAAGGAGGAGGAAAAAACGCAAGGAGTTTGAGAGAAAAAGGAGATAGATAGACATAGGTAGGATAAAGGAGAATGAAAAAAACTGACATCGCCCCCTCCTCCCCCCTTTTTGCTCCCCGATCGAGGGGGAACGCGCTGTCTGTCCATGGGATGATGGGAGTAAGCAAACCTCCTGCTGAAGGAGCTCGAGCATCTTTTTATTTCCCCCCACGTGGTATCGGCGTACGTGAAAAGAAACAAAAAAAAAGATTCATCATTCTTTTATCCCGTTGTTTTTCTCCTTTTACGCCGACATAATGTAGAAAACGTTATCCTGTAATCCACCCTGAAAACGCTGTGGAGAGACATGACGTTGTATATCCAGTTCTTCCTTCCTCTGCGAGCGCATGGCTCGTTGCGCACGCACTGTGTAGATTTCTGGGGTCTGGGTGAGTGGGTGGGAGAAGAACAAGGGGAGAAGAAGGCGCGACCGGTCGCAGGCACGGGTGCTTGTGCTACATGCATGCACGCATGCATGCATGCAAAACAAGACGCCTAGGCGGGTTGAAGCCTATCCTAGGGGAGAGTAACCAACAATGTCCTCTTCGCCATTCGTTGCCGCCCCGTGAGCTTTAGAAAACAAGTGTTTCCTTTTTGAGCAAAAAAAAAAAGCTCAGAAGAAGATCCGTTGACCATAGTAGAAGAAATCATACTTCCCCACCTTCCCCCACATGTCCAACCCGATAACGACGTTGTTCCTCAGTTCTGGTCCTTCGGCCTGTTGAGTTCCTGCATCAGAACCTGGAAGTTGTCCCGTGCGGCCGGCACCGCTTCGAGAACTTGCTTCAATCCGATCAGGGAGTCTTCCTTCATCGCTTCGCCCGAGTACTGGAGCATCGTCCGCACGACGGGAGCTTCGATGAACGGGCCGAGGATACGCGTGGCTATCTCTTGCAAATGTGCTGAAACTTGAAGTGGACTCTGCTGGCCCATCAGAGGCGGGAAAGGCTGCATGTGCTGAGGCTGTTGCGGTGAGGCTTGAGCGGGATAGCCTCCAGGATGCTGATACTGCGGGGGAGGACCGCCGTATCCGGGCATGTGGTTTACCGGAGACGGGCCTTGGGGTTGCTGCGAGGACTGCTGGTATGCGCCATGCATCTGTGGCGTAAATGCGTTCACTGGAGCTGGAGCGGTGGGGGTGGCCGTTGGAGTTAGCTGACTACCAGTCATACTAGCAGTCATATGAACTCCGTTTGCACTGAAACCAGAGGCATCCACCTGCAGGGGTGTTCCTTGGGCAGAATTCGGCTCGCTGGTCTTTACGACCAGCATGAGCAAGAGCATGTTATCCGGACGAGGGACCTCGATCGTGACATTGTTGAGCATCTCAACGCATGCGGGCAGCGTTCCGGCACCAGCAGGGATGGGGATGAGGTAGACATCGCGAACTTTATCATTCCTCGTGCCGCCGATGACGCCCCACCTACTCTTTGGAAAGAAGTAGTTGAAGACGTTATCATACGTCGTCTTGCTTTCTTGGTCTTCCGGGGTAAGAGACAGGACAGCAACGTCGTGGTAGATACTGCCACGCATGCCCTGGATGTAATCTTCGGTTTTAGCCATATCAATACGCCCGTTGACTTCGGTGGGGCGGGGAATAAGCTGATCGTAGGGCATGAGCTGGCCAACGTCACCCCCTCCAGCAAAGCGTCCAACAACCTTGAATGCACCCTGGTTAGGCATGAAGATCTCTCCCCTCCATTTGATGGTCTCGTCTGATGGCGCAAAATTCTGGCCCTCATCATCGTCATCTTTCAGCAGACGATCCACGTCTGGATCGTCCTGGTTTACTGAAGGCTGAGGCTGTTGGATCGAGCTCTGGCGACGACGATGTTGTTGCGAAAGCTTGCGTACGGTGCTTTCATTCGGACTCTGGACTTTCGCCCAAACGGAGTTGACATCGAAGTTCGTCGACGATTGTCTGCGCGGTCCTGTATCGACGTGGAGAGGACGGTGGCCTTCACCGACACCTTCAGGAAGCTCCACACCTTGCATGGGGCTACCTCCCCTAGGCGTAGGAGAACGTTGGTGGCTTTCGGCCTGGCTCTCCCGGCGAACGGGTGGTGCGTATGTGGGCTCTTCGGCTGTCGGCTGATCGTTGTTGTCTTCAACAAACTCTTCGCCTTTATGTGTCTTGCGAATGCGAGTCGGGCCTCCCTCGTTCGTCAGGATGGTCTGCTTGTCAGATTGCTCCTTGAGAATGGTGTCTTGGCGCTTCTGCTCATCGCTCGCCATGTCTTCAGCAGACATGGTAGCAAGTTGCTCGGGCAAGACGGAGCCCCGGAGCAGCTGGACCAGAAGAGTATGATTGCGAGGAATGTTGGCAACGATGTTTCTGAATTGTTGCGCATATGCGCTGGGACCCGCAGGATGGTGCTTCAGCATTGCAGCCTCAACGTCCATAGCAAGGCGCGTGCCCAAAGAGTCGGGTGTCTCCCCATCAGGCATCTTGTAGTCTTCCTTCGAGACCTCCTTGATGAGCTTTACGAGCACTCCAAGGAGTTTGCTTGCCACCCGCTTACGGTCCTCGGGCAATTCGTCTACGCTTCTGGGCTGTGTGTGCGTGACCGGAGCGGGCTCAACAGATTTCTTCTGCTGCGTACTCTTGCGACGTTTCGGAGCAGAATCTTCACTGGGTTCGGATCGTCTCTTAACAGAGGGTGTAGCCTCGGTAGGGCTCTTGACCTGGATGGAGTGTTAGTGTTCAGTGATGTTGGCTGCACGGGATGTTGGGAGCACGTACTTCAGCGCTGCCATTGGCACCAGCAGGCTCTTCCGTGTCGGCCTTCTGCGACGGCGCAGGCGCAGGACTCGACTGCTGCTTCGGGCTGGCAGTGTCGCCTCCGGCAGCCGCGCGGATTTCGCTTTGACGCGATTTCCTACTGGTCTTCTTTCCCTTCTTAGACTTGTTCTTCTTCTCTTCCAACCTGACCTCCCAGACCTTGATGCCATCCTTGAGCGCCTGCAATGTCTCCGGGTGGCCGTCTGGGTTGCACTGTTCGCACAGGTAGCTGTCGGGCTGCTTCTTGGGATCCTCGGTCAGGCCCATGCAATCGTTGTGCTGCCACGCATCACAATTGTCGCAGCAGATCATCATCCGGCCGCCCTCGTCGTCATCGTCGGAACCGCATATGCAGCGGATGATGGCATCGGCGTCGCCGGTGTCCTCGGGCTCGGGCTCGGTCTCTTTCTTCGCGCTCTTCTTGGTGGTGCTCTTGCGTTTGGACGGGACGGGAGTCTCGGGAAGGTCGCGGTCTTTGGTATGCTGGCCTTTGGTGGCCCTGCCGGATCTGCGAATCTCCTCTGAGAGTCGGTTAGCTGTGTCGGCGCTTGGTGGGGGGTGTGGGGTGAAAGCGCGGTGGCTCTGGGCGGCGGGCAGGCTGCTCGCGCATGTGGTGGCGTGCTTACCAGCCATGGCGGAATTGGAACTTCACGCGTCACGGACAAGAAGTGCGTTCGGCGGCGTGTCGGAATGGGCTCAAGAGCGCGATGCGCCGGGCTTCACAAGGTTGCTACTATGGACTGATGCTGCGAAGATGCTGCTGGCGCGCGACACGGCCTGCGTTTGAGGCACAAAATAACAAGACGGCTACGCGTCGCAGCTACGACGACCGATTTCCTTCCTTCCCAGCCTGCCGGTGGTGTCGGTGGACTCAGTCCCGAACGGAGCGTGGAGCGCTCGCGCGATGCGATCTGAGCGCGCCCTCGCCAAGCCCTGCCAGCAGCGGAGTCGCGTGCACGACCGGCTTCTGGATGCAGCTGTCGATGGAAATTAGTAGAGAGAGGGCCTGCAGCAGCATGCGACGGCGATTGCAGGGGCCGGCGGGCGGTGCGGGCGCGGGTGGTGGTGAGGGTGAGGGTGGGATGTGCAGAATGTTGACGCGCGCTGGTCTGAAGCTGCGGAAGGTGGAGAAGACGGAAATGCTGGCCAGCGCCCGCCGCTAGCGTCACGTGCGCCCGCCGCAAAAGGCGCTAGCGGGGCAGGTTGCGCCGCAACGGAAGCTGCCCGCCGAACTGCCCCAGTGGCCCTCACCGCCCGGCCCTTGCCGCCGCTCAGGTGCTGCTTCCACCTGCGTCGCTCCACATCCAGACTCCTTTCCCACCCATCCGCGCGTCTCACCACCATGGCAGACGTTCGCGCAATGCTGCGCGCCGAACGCGCCGCTCGCAATCCGCCGCCTGCCCGTAAGCCCGCCAAAACTGCCGCCCCGCCCGCCAGCAAAAATCTCAAGCGGAAAGCGTCCGATGACGAGGACGACTGGGACCCTGCCGCAAAACGCACCAGGGGCCCGGGTGGAGATGCGTTGCCGGAAGGCTTCTTCGACCCCGGCGCAAAGCCCGCCGCCGAGTCTACTAGGTCGATCGAGCTCACCTCTCGTCCCGCTTCCCACGACTCCCTCACTGCCACTGCGCAAACCACCCCGGCCGACCCTGCTCCGATGGGTACAACAGCCGCTCGGCAACCCGACCCTGACGGCGTCGACGAAGATGAATGGGCCGCCTTCGAGCGCGAAGTCGCCGCCTCCCCACCTCCGCAACCCTCGGCGCTGGCGGCTCTCAACTCTGCCGCAACGATCGAGGCGAAGCCCATGACTGCCGAGGAGCTTGCAGCGCAGACCGGGGAGGAGCAGAGCAAACAGCGAAGCATGCGCGAGGAGGAGCTGGAGGCCGAGAAGGAAGACGCCGTCCGGCACCTGGAGGAAGAGTTCGACGAAATGGAGGAGCTGGAGCAGAGGGTCTCGCGGCTCCGTGCGCAGAGGGAAGCTCTACGGCAGGTACGAGGAAAAACCGAGGAAGCTGCTGCGGCAGAGGAAGCTCCGAGCAAGGCTGCGGAAGACGAGGAGGACGAGAGCGATGACGATCTTGACGACGACGAAGACTTCGACGACTGGAGGTTTAGGGGCGCGTGAAGTGCAAAGTTGATTTCTCTCTCAAAGGATTTGCATGCATGTTCTGGCGCTTGGAATCATGGAATTCGACATTAGCGATTGCTGGTGCATGTTGGCTTTCGCCAAGCACCATTTTCTCTTACATCAAACGAAACATGCCGATGTATTGTTCGGCGTGTGCGATAATGGTACGATGGGACGCGGCGTTAGCTACAGGTCCTGAATGCAGCCTTGGCTTGACGAAGTAACACATTGAACTGCTGGTACCAGGCCAAATGACCATAAACTATCCATTAATAATGCACTGGTCCTCTAGTGAGATTGAGTGACGTAGCCGGATTGGTGCCTCAGGCAAAGGCGATCGGTCGGTTAGCGATGCCTTCCGAGGCCGGCGTCAGCGCGATTTCTCAGCCGTAGACCCATAAACCATGTAGCTTCACCTTACCTCTCTCTTCGTGCAGGAGCTCTCAGCCCTCAGGTAACATGTCACGTCCGCTTGGCGCAGCTCCAAATGGCTCTGCTGCAGCTACAGAGCACAGCCCGCTGCTCGAGGATGGCGCCAATGGCAACAGCAACGGAGCGGATAGCAGCATCCCGCTGGCTGAGGAGCCCAGTACACTGAGATTGGTGCTTACACTGGGCAGCTGCTGGGTCGGTGTCTTTCTTGCAGCTCTGGGTGAGCGGGCCTCGCCTCTTACTTCCCTGGTCGTTGCTAACGTTGGCAAGACTCCACCATAATCGCAACCCTCAGCGCACCCATATCCGACTCGTTCAATTCCTTCACCCTATTCTCCTGGATTGCTACCGCCTACCTTATCGCCAATGCTGCCATCCAGCCTCTTAGCGGACGACTGACAGATATCTTCTCGCGGCGGACTGGTCTTGTCATCTCAAATGTCTTCTTCGGCGCTGGTAATCTGATATGCGGGCTTGCAAAGACCCAGAGCGTCATGATCTTGGGGCGAGTTGTCGCCGGAATGGGCGGTGGTGGGCTGCTCACTATCTCGACCTTTGTGACCACCGATTTGGTGCCCCTACGCCGGAGAGGGCTATGGCAAGGCTTCGGAAACCTTTCGTTCGGACTGGGCAGCGGACTCGGAGGAGTGTTTGGTGGCTGGATCAACGACGCACTTTCCTGGCGATGGGCCTTCTTGATCCAAGTGCCTTTCATCGTGGCATCCGGTCTGCTCGTCTACCTCACCGTCAAGATCCCCGTCAAGGAAAAGAACATGTCACGCATCAAGCGCGTCGACTTCCTGGGCAGCATCACGCTGGTGACCAGCCTGGTCCTCCTACTTCTCGCGCTCAACTCGGGAGGCAACATCGTGCCATGGACGCATCCGCTCGTCCTGGTCAGCCTGCCTCTCTTCGCAGCCTTCCTCCTAGCCTTCATCGTCGTCGAGGACCGCGTAGCCATGGAGCCCATCATCCCAGTCCGCCTCCTCCTCAACCGCACCGTGTGGACGGCCTGCCTGACGAACTGGTTCACGACCATGGCCGTCTTCGCGCTCCTCTACTACGGCCCCATCTACTTCCAGGTCCTCGGCCTCAGCGCGACGCAAGCCGGCGTCCGGCTGATCCCGCAGTCGGTCGGCACCGCGGCGGGCTCCGTCGGCGTCGGGCTGGTGACGCGCGCGACGGGGCGGTACTGGTACCCGAACGCGGCCATCGAGGCGACGCTGGTGCTCGCGGTCGGGCTGGTGGCGGGCACCTTCGACGCGGCGACGCCGGCGTGGCCGCCCTTCGTCTACTTCTTCCTCGCCGGCGTCGGCTACGGCGGCGTGCTGACGACGACGCTGCTCGCCCTCATCTCGGCCGTCGACCACGCCCACCAGGCCGTCGTCACGTCGGCGTCGTACGCCTTCCGCAGCACCGGCAGCACCATCGGCATCTCCGTCGCCGGCGCCGTCTTCCAGAACGTGCTCAAGCGCGAGCTGTGGGCCCGTTTCGCCGGGCGCGAGGGCGCCGCCGAGGTCATCGGGCGGATCCGCGACAGCGTGGGCGCGGTGCAGGGCTTGTCGCCCGAGTGGAAGCGGGATGCGTTGGAGGCGTACATGCGCGCGTTGACGGCTGTGTGGTGGGCGACGTTTGGCATCGCGGCCCTGGGCGCGCTGTGCAGTTTGGCTATGGGGGAGCATCGGTTGCATAGTAACCTGGCGAGGACTGAAGATGAAGACGAGGACTGAGGCTCAGGCGGTCAGCTCTGAAAGAAATGATCACAATAAGAAACCGAATATCCCTTCTACGAGAGATAGAACTGCATTCCATTTTCCCTTCCAATGTTTTTGCCCTGGGCTTGAAGGTGGTTGTATGCGTATGTGACAGCTCCTTGCTAGCTCCACGCTCTGTTGTCTTACCCGACGATATTCACCTGGGTTTGTTGCCTCTGGACCCCTCATTGAACTTTCCAGAACCCTTTTTCTTTCACCCAATAGACGACCCTTCTATCTCAAGGAAAGATTGCCGCGGCGATTTGGTCGCCAACGCCGGCACGCGCGGATCGAGGTTCAACGCAGGGTTCGCGAACAGGTTTCTTCCGCCCAGCCAGCCAGGCTGACCACACGTGATATATGTACAATTACATCATCTCTTCCGGACAGTCGTCTAGTCTCTCCCAAGATATTAGCACCTCGCTGTCCTCCCTCTTTCCTGCAGTCCACGGCAGTAGTTGATCGGCTTCTCGCAATCGATTCATATCCGTAAAGGCTGCAAATAAAACATAGCCTCATCAGCAATTTCCTGCGACGACCTCGACCATCGACGAGTGCTACCTAAACCGGAAATATAAAATAGTACAACAACATCCCCAAAGGAGAAGAAAACAATTAAAGAAAACAAAATGTCGAACAAGCAAGCCGTCGCGCGTCGCGCTACGGCGGATGAGCAGCAGATGAACGACTACGCACCACCACCGCAAGTCGAAGCGCGCGAGCAACACGCCAGCGCCGAAGCAAAGGTACGTCCCGACCGATCACACGTCTTTTTGCCATGATCCTCCTCCCCCGCACGAGTCCATCCATCCATCCATCCATCCATCCATCCATCCCTCCATCCCTTCCATCGTCCGTCCCCTCACCACTCTCCAACCCGCCACAACCCAACCCAACGATCCCCCCGACCCCCTCCCCCAACCCCCCAACCCCCCAAAACCAAAGAAAAAAGCAATCATAACACACACAACCAACCCCGGCTCACCCGCCACAGGCCGGCCTCAACCTCAACATCTTCGCCGCCCTCTCGGGCAGCATGTTCCAGCGCAAGACGAAAACGACATCGACGGCCGCCGACGGCTCGTCGCGCAGCGTCGAGAACACCGACACGGCGGCGCGTGCCAGGGGGGTTGGACACGGCAACCTCGCCGCGTACGGCAGCGCGCGCGCCGAGGGCCGCGATAGGGCGGTGGGCAGGGAGGCGACGAGGGCGATGGCGGTGGCGGAGGAGGGGAGGGAGAGGGGGATGGAGAGGGAGAGGAGGAGGGCGGTGGGGGAGGGGGAGCAGGGGGAGGTGGATCATTTGGGGATTGGGCGGTGGGAGGTGGAGGGGGTGGAGGAGGGGAAGGGCGGGAGGAGGAAGTGAAGTGAAGGGAAGGGAAGGGAAGGCACGGCACGGCGCGGCGGGGCGGGTGACGGAAGGAATTGCACCCACCGCGTTTACCGTGCACGAACGCTATGTTGTCTAGTTGGTGTAGGTAGTTGAATACAAGATCCGGACGTAAATATGTATATTTAAACCGTACATCCACGTCCGGATCTTGTATTTAACTACCCACCCGGTGAGATATTTTTTTAATGAGGCAGATGCGGGTAGGCAATTTCTTTTGTCACCGACGTGAAGGGGGTTTGTGGGTTTAACGGGATGGATGGTTCTTTTTTTCTTCCCCTTGTTGTGAGTCCTGCTAGGTTTTTTCTTTCCACCAGATGAGAGCGAATTGGTGTGGACTCTCCAGTCAGCCACTCTTTGCAACCAGCATGTCTGTGTTTTTGGTATACTCGACTCATCTCTTTGAAGCGGAGGCACTCGGACAGAGGTACCTTGCTCAGTCCTTCATCGCATGTGTAGAATTGGGTTTGAGGTGGCGAATCGGCCAAGCGAAATGATATCGATTTGGAATTGACTTTTCGTAACATGGTGTGCAAGCACAGCCTTTGGAGGATGAGCGCAACAACCTCATAGATAACGAATTGCTCATACCGCTGCAAACTGTCACTAACAGGAGAGTATGTCAGTGTTCGATGTGATGTAGCTTTGGGATAGAGGGATTCCATACCAGTCTTGCACTTCGATATTTTGTTTGAGCTGAAGTCCCAGGGTCAAAGAGTAAACATCCACATAGCGGTTTGCGGGTCTGAGGCTGGAATGGGTATCATGATCATGTTTGACTACCAGCACTTCGCCGTTCATCGCAGGCCTTTCCCCGCGACCCAGTGAGTCCACTCGATTCGCAAGGCGAGCTCGAACTAGCGCCGCCTACCACCAGTGACCTCTGCCAGAAGTTGTCAAGGGAACACCCTCCGGACCGAGGAGGTTTTCGCCAAGGTGGTACCTGCAGTCAGTGTTCTGCCTTCATTCAGCAATCAAGCTCTCATCATATTCTCGTAGGGCACATCTGAAACAACCCTACAGCATCCTTCCAAGTTTTTCCACCACCGCGAGCAGTTCCCGCGTCGGCACAACGCAGGAGTCCACCAGGAAGATCGCCAGTGTGGCTGGCTGACCAGCTGCAAAGCCATCCAAACAGACTACCCATACCCGGTATCAAGCTGCCCCAGAAGCCGGATAGAAGGCACATGACGGGAACCAGCAAGAGGCTCAAACGCCCTTCCAATGTATATCGATATCTTTGGAACACGAGCTTCCCCTGCCCCCGCAATCCTTCACCCCCACAAAAACGAGGGAACAATTTATCTATGCCGGTGCTTCTGAATCTGGAGATGTCCAAGAGATGGCGGCAGCCCCTACGCATTGGAGGCCTGATTCAACGGCATCGCCGTGGGAGACACAACGTATCCCGCTCAACGGGGTTTGCCCCATCAGCTGGTCTTGTTGTTACATGATGCAGAGGAAGGGGATGGGAGATGCACATCAGTGGTCATCTATTCCGATGTGAGCGACCCTTGAGAGCTGGAGATCCGAAGATGTGGATGGGCTCTGCACCTTCGGCGAGGCCGGCAGGTGCAGGTACGAAGTACATACGAGAAGGATAGGGGAAAGGCCGGAGGGCGAATTTTGACGGAACATCTTGCGGCGACGGGGAGTGAGAATGCGGCAAGTAGGGCGAAGCTGAGCTGAATCTGGGAGTCTTACGGTGGTTGGTGATCGGTAGAGTAGCCCCCCTTATGCGCACGTGGTATGTGATCTCAACGGTGTCAACCAGTGGTTTCACCCATGTGGATATTGTCCTCCGAACCAAAAGTGTTCTAGGCTGCAGATGCCTGCAAGATGCCGCTCCTTTCCGTCTCCTTTCATACAGAATAGCAACGAGATTGAGAGTACGTGGAGGATGCTCGCGTAACGGCCCCCGTGGACAAATCATAGCCGTGGTACATGCCACGGATCAAAGCAAGCAAGGCACACAGCATTGACGGTGTCAGAGCGACTGCTCCCGTCAGAGCTTGGCGAAAGGCCAGAGGGATTCTATGGGACCGACACAGGCACACACGGAGATGACTGACCATAACGTCCGTCTACAAAGGCGCCGCGACGACCCGACGGTTCAGCTGGCGGTGAGAGACGGAAAGGCGTTCGTGGCGGCTGTAGCGGTCAGTCTTGCAGATGGTTCAAGAGGCGCTACCGGCGGTTAGCCCCGTGTCCATAGACACGAGGGAGGTGGCAGACAAGGTTCCATGCTGTGACCGGGCATTGGACGAGACAGGCGGATGCAGATTGTTTCCTTTTCTCAACGTTGTCCGGAGGAAGGGGTGGGCGTCTGTCGAAGGGATCAGCCTGCGACGCATGTTTACAACATGTGTGGCACGCGGTGCCTTGATTGCCATTGTCGGCTTGGGGCGCCGTCAGACAGAACAAGCCATTCTTCCAAACGTCGGTTCCGTGGCGGTGGTTTCTGGGCTTCGCGTTCGCTGGCTGGCGGCGCCGGCTCAGCTGCATTGACTTCTGCTTTAGGCATTGACACGCAACGGCGCGGGAGCTCGTATAATCCGCACGCCTGGGTCCGCACTTCACTGGCAAGGATGCGATCTGGACGATACCAGAGCATGCGGCTTCTCGGTCGGCGCCAATCCGATTGATCCCAGTACGACTCGCTGCTTTGGGTGGATTCGCAATTGATGCACCCTCCTCGGTCAGCAGAGGAGACTGAGGCTGTTCGCTGAGGGGGTCCGATGCCCGCGCAGCCCTGTTCGAAAACTCAGGTCTCACCGTGGGCCTTGCTGTAACACGCCAGCTGTCTGTGCTACTCCCCTCGACTCTTTGCCTTTCCCACCCCCCAGTCTTCCCTAAACGTCGACACGCGCGCGCCCAGCCAGACCCCCATGATGTAAGGCCCAGTCACATCAAGCCTTCTAGAAGGACGGAGATGTCGCCGGGGGGAGCCTCGTGTGCTGATACAGCCGCCGGCCTCGTGACGCATGCGCGCGCGTCACAGGCGACAGAGGGTGGGAATATTCAGCTGATGCAAGGGATGTGTCCAACCATGCGACGCCCGGCGGCTGGAAGTTCGAGGGGGGCAGAAAGAGATGAGGAGTTGCCGAGCAGTGTGGAGACGGGAAAAAGGAAGGAAAGATGAAGGCAAGAACGGGCGGCTCGAGCTCAGGCTGCGGCTGCCTCCATCGTCGTGACGAGAAGAGCAGGAGCAGACGGGACGGGAGGGCCTGGCCATTGCGTCATTTGGCGCCCTGAACATCAGGCGGACACGGCGAATGCTTGAAGGTCTTGGCAGGCAGGTGCTTGGGATTGTGAAGCGAGAAATGAAGTGAATGAATCCCCATCCTCAACAGATTGATTATCAGCTCGGCCGAGTGGAAAAAACACGCACGCTTGCACCGACACGTCAGATTTATGGAGCGTCGGCAGCGTGCTTGCCGTAGCCATGAGTCGTCTCTGTCCATCACCACCGCCGTGGACTGCAAAGACGTGGTGGAACGGGCGGAATGCACGCTGCTGAGCAAGGTGGTTGGAAAACGGCTGATTCAGTCGCTGACTGTCCTGGGGGTGCCTTAGTTGGCCGTGTGCGGGCCGAACGACAGGCTATGCCTTGTGCTGTGCCGCGCAGTCTTGCGGCCCAAAGCTGCGAACGACATGCGACAACATCCACATCGCTGACGGCGCTGCCCGCCAGATGGCGACGCGTGCTCACCGCATCACGACAGCGGTGGCCCGCTGGGCCGAGTCCGCGCCGCTCGTCGCCTCAAAACTTCTCCTTCTGTGTTCGGTCGCTCACATCGCTGTGCCGAGTCGGTCGGATTTGCCGACTGCTGCGATGCGCGCCACCGCTTCCATCGGCCCTAGTGGTCAATTTGCCTGGCCATCCCCGCTGGCGATCAGAGCGGCGGCGGAGCGGGTCTGCGTAACGGAGTTAATGGCTGCTTTGTAAAAGGCCAGATGCCGATTTCCCCCTACCGAGTCACTGACTCCTCTTTGTCATTGCGCGGTGCCAAAGCCATAGCCTCTGGCCTGGATCCCATTAAAGCAGAGCGCACGCGTCGCCAGCCAGCGTTGGCTGCCAGCAGACTCGCCGTTGAGTCGCTTTTTTTTTTCCCCTTGCGCCGCGCTAGTGCATCCTTTCGATGATGTCACGGGGACATTCCTCGTCGAGCAGCAGCAGCGTCAGCGGCAACACCCCATCACCGCTGCCTGCGGATGGATCGACCGAGAAAAGCGTCATTGGCGTCGTGCCGGGAGCCGGCGATGAGGAGAAGCAGCTTGGGTTCGACGGCGGGGATGCGACAAGGACCAGGACGTTTGAGCCGATCAAGGGCGAGGGCGACGACGACGACGTCGAGCAGGCCCTCGACGGCCGGAGCAGCAGCCGACCGCGGAGCCGGAGCCTGCACACTGTGCACTCGCATCGATCATACGCCGGCGGGGATGGCTACACACGCTGGGATGAGGACGAGCCCGCCGCACCGCGCGAGCATTTCGAAGTCACATGGGACACGCTGCCAGAGTCGCAGGCCTCAGCGACCTTCCGGAACCCGCGTCTCATGAACATCGCCAGGCGGTGGCTGGTTGTCGTTATCGTGTCTTCCAGCTCGCTCTGCGTGTAAGTGTGCTGCTGTGTGTTTCCTGGGCCGGCGAGAAGCCCCAAAAATAATTCTTCCAATTCTTGCTCTTGACATGGTGTATGGTCGGATTCTGGGGCTAACTCAGGGCATTTCACAGGACATGCGCGTCGTCCATTTACACTAGCACATACGGCCAGCTCACCGTCGAGTTCCACAGCTCTCGAATCGTGGCTACGCTAGGCCTGTCTCTCTTCGTGGCCGGCCTGGGCTGCGGTCCTATGATCCTTAGCCCCTTATCTGAAGTACGTGTGACAGGCATGCTGACCGCGTGCGTCTGCACCTTTGGTGCTGGCCTCCTGTTTGCTGATGGCTGAACCAGTTTTACGGCCGCCGGCCTATCTACGTCGTTTCCTACAGCTTCTTTCTCATCTGGCTGATCCCCTGCGCCTTGGCGCAAAACATGGCCACCACCCTCGTGGCCCGCTTCCTCGATGGCCTTTCCGGGTCAGCTTTCCTGACCGTGGCCGGTGGAACCGTGGGCGACTGCTTCGCGAGGCACGAGCTTTCAGCCCCAATGATGATTTACACGGCGTCGCCGTTCATTGGGTAAGCTTCTTCCCTTGCCCCATCCCCCCCAGATAATCTCCTATGATCTGCAAGCTTGGGTCTCGTTGATCGCCGCGTGGCTGTCCACGCGGTCCACTCGCCGCCTGCAAACCTTGCTGTGAAAGTGCCGAGAAAAGCAGAGTAATCGTGCCAGGGCGGTCCAGCCCGGAGGGCTGCAGCTGTACCGCTCGTTGCATAAGCAGGATGAGAGAGGAGGGGTCAGGGGGACTGCTCCTCTGACTGCTGGCTTGTCAGAACTCAGCCAGCCCGTCAGAACTCAGCCGGCTCACCGGCGCGGGAAGCCACGCAGGAATGCATGGTGGCGCCTTTTTTGTGTTGTGCTGCTCTGGGGGATCACCAGTGTCTAGTTTTTGCTAATGCGCCTAATCACCAGGCCCGAAATCGGTCCTCTGGTCGGAGGATTCATCAACCAGTACAGCAGCTGGCGATGGACGTTCTACGTGATGCTGATTTGGGCGGGCGCGCAGCTGGCGGCCATCATCTTCCTCGTTCCCGAGACATACCACCCGGTGCTGCTCCGGCGCAAGGCGCAGAAGCTGCGAGCGGAGACGGGCGAAGAGGCGTGGAAGGCGCCGATCGAGAAGCTGGACAAGTCGGTCAGCCAGACGCTGCTCTGGTCGTGCGTGCGGCCTTTCCAGCTGCTCGTATTCGAGCCGATGGTGAGGGACCCTAAAGAACGATGTGTTTCTCCTGGTGGGAGAAAACTAACATCCACGAATGACAGTGCCTCAATCTATGCATCCTGTCCTCGATCCTGCTAGGCATACTGTATCTGCTCTTCGGGGCTTTCCCCCTGGTCTTCGAGAACAACCACGGCTTCACGCTGTCGCAGGTGGGCCTAGCCTTCCTGGGGCTGTTCGTGGGCATGATCCTGGGCATCAGTACGGACCCGCTGTGGCGGAGGAATTACGCGCGGCTCGTGCAGAGGCGGGAGGCACAAGGGGGCGAGCCCGGGGGCGCAGAGCCGGAGTATCGATTGCCGCCGACGATCGCGGGCGCGGTGATCGTGCCAATCGCCCTGTTCGGTAGGTCGTGGGAGGGGCGGGAGTGTTGCCTTGTTGGGCGGCTGCTGACGGCGGGCTCATAGGGTTCGGCTGGACGACGTACTCGAGCGTAAGTGGCCGGCGCGTAGATCTTTTTGAGGAGCAGCACGTTGCTAACCCGGACCCTGCAGGTGCACTGGATAGGTACAGCACTCGCTCGTATTCTGACGAAGGCAGAGCTGATCGCTTGCAGTACCAATAATCTTCTCGACACTGTTCGGCATCGGGTAAGACAGGCCATTGTCAGCAGAGCTAGAATGACGACACGATTGTGCTGATACGGTCCAGAGTCATCTGCGTCTACTCAGGGGTATTCACCTTCCTCGTGGACTGTGTAAGTGCGGCCGCAGCGGGCTGGGGCGGGGCGGCGCTGACGACGGCAGTACCCATTGTATGCAGCCAGTGCATTGGCGGCGAACAGCTTCGCGCGGTCGTCCTTCGCCGCGGCGTTCCCGCTGTTCGGGGTGCAAATGTACAACCGTAAGTGCGCGCTGAGACAGGCAGGATGATGTCGACGGGGCGAAAGAGCGGTCACTGACGTAAGCACAGGACTGGGCTTCCAGTGGGCAACGTCGCTGCTGGCCTTCTTGGCCCTCGCCATGGCACCGTAAGACGCCTGCTGCATATCCCGCCAGAGCGGTCGTGGAGTCGCTAACATGCCGTGCCTCGCGCAGGTTTCCTTACTTTTTCTATCGGTACGGCAAGCGGCTCAGGGGCAAGAGTCGCTTTGCATCCGCGTAGGCTGCAGGCGGCGGCGCAGGCCAGCGGAGGGATGCAGGACAGGCGTCAGCAGCAGCAGCGTGAGCAGCAGCAGTAGCTTCGCCCTGGTGGAGCCCGCGCCAGAGCTAGAGCTGGAGCAGCAGCTGCTCGGCCGGGGGCTATATATAGTGGGGGGGTCGCACGGCAGGTGCAGATATTCCGCAGCAATCCAATACCATCGAGCGTTCGTCTCGTCTGCCTCCACGTGACACAGCCGCCCAGCACGCGTTTGCAGGGGCCGAGGTGTGGCAGGCGACGCGGCGGCGGACACGGATCGTGTTGGCCGTAGCACCGCGCTGCGAGAGCCGCCACGAACCAGGCCGCTCGCCCGCTAGCGCCGAGAACGTGGCCGCCTCCCGTCGCTGGCAGGAGCAGCGAGCAGGCGGAGCTGGTCGAGGTGAGGGGTGCAGCGGGCGCGCGCGGCGAGGCAAGAAAAAGCAATTGCGGCGGAGACGGCGGGCAGCAGGTTAGCTGCGCAGGGGGGCACTCGAGCCCGCGAGCGGCAACAAGGCCGTGGGTGCATCGTGGCTCCGCCGGGCAAACGGCACTCAGCGGCGCGGCGGGAGGTGAAGGCGCGTCGCCGGCTCTCGCTGCCAGGCGCGTTTGCGTTTGTGGGCGAGTGCTTGCGTGCGGAGGCGCGCATCGATGCGGGCACGCTGCTGCCGTGACGGGGTCGCGTAGGTGGGCAGCGCGCGAGTGCCCGGGCAGCGGGGTGGGATTGACAGGCCGGTGGAGCAAGTCAGCACCACCGAAGAAACCGAACATCACCGCCGCTGGCGCAACCGCATCCTCCTCCCCTCCTCCCACGCGCTCCTCCCCCGTCGCCGCCCGCCGCTGGATCTCGCACGTCGCTTGCCTCACCGCACTTCGCAGCCCGCAGCCCGCAGCAGCCTGAGTGCACACCCTCTCCGCACGCCGGAGCTGCAGCAGCCCGCTTCGTACCAAGGCAGCTCGAGTCCCACGGCAGCTGGCCTGCATCGGCCAATTCCAATCGCCCTGTCCAGCCGCCCCGCTGCCTGTACCTGCCTGGATCCCCCAGAGCGCCCAAGCTTCAGCCCACGCGCCTGCGCCCCCAGCACCTGCCTGAGCCTGAGCGCCGCCGCCGGCATGCGCGCCGCCAACGAGTCCTGAGCCCGAAGCACCATGACCGCGAGCCAACGCGCGCTATCCCCTCGATCTCTGCATGGACCCCGGCCTTGTGCGACCCACGCTCTGTCCCATTCCTGCGTACCGGATTGACCGCACCCGCCCCCTCCACGCCGCCCGCGACGCACGCGATTGGAAGCCCTCGGCACCCGTCCAGCTGGGTTCCCACGCACAGGCTGGAGCTGAAGGTGAGTGGTGGCACCGCAGCACGCTCGCGAGTGCTTAGGGCACGCGTGATCGAATATTCGAAACACCCAACTGGGACGCCGCCAGCCGCGAGGCCCCGTGCAGATTGGTCGAACCGCTGCGCTGGGAGGGGCCGCCGAGCGCAACATTGACGGATAGGCGCAGCATAAACGTGCGTCTACGGCAGCGGCAGCTTCGAACCAGACATCCGTGCCTTGGAGGGTGGGCTGCCGACTGGGCCGCCCCGTACCTTTGCGGAAAGGGATATTATGACCACCCCAGACGCCGAAGATGCATCTCCCTCGCCGGATTACAGCGGTGATCAGGACGGGAGCGATATGGCCGACCAGAAGGACCAGCGCGCCTCGAGCGACGCCCCCTCCACCAACAACTCTGCCAACAACAGCAACACCACCTCTGCAACCGCCGGCGCGAAGCCTAACGCCAAAGACCCTCTGCGGCCCCGTCGCAAGAAGGCCCGGAGGGCTTGCTTTGCCTGCCAGCGCGCCCATCTTACTTGCGGTAAGCTGGACCGTCTTTCCGAAATCTCCGCCGCCCCGCGCGGAGTGGCGAATATACCTGCCTGCACCCTGCCGGCGTGTCTCAGCATGATACTGACAACATCTCAGGCGACGAGCGGCCCTGTCAGCGCTGCATAAAGCGCGGTCTTCAAGATGCCTGCCATGATGGTGTTCGCAAGAAGGCCAAGTACCTTCACGACGCGCCACCCGAGGCTCTTATGCCTGGCGTCGGCGGCCACTACCCTCATCTCGCCAACGCCGGCCAGCATGCCGCGACGCCTGTGCCGAACAGCGCGCAACCCATGGGCCAGCCGAATAATTTCTATCCGCAGGCACAGCAAGCCAACTACAACGTCTATCCAAACTCCAGCCAGGGCCAGATGCCGCCCCCAATGCAGGAGGCTTCGGCGATAAATTCCTATAACAATCAGCAATCACCGATCTCGCCCCAATACAATCAAAACGCCAATCAGCAGACATCCCCGGTGCAGAGCATGGGAGGCATGCCACAGAATCAGCAATCCAATCCTTCAGCCATGCAAGACTTCGGAGGCATCCCCTTTGATCCAAGCGACCCTGCATTATTCAACTTCGATCTCGCAAGCCTCAACTTCGGCAATCACTATGGCGCGCTTGAATTCGGCATGCTCGGCCACATGTCGTCTGGCGCAGCGGAAACGCCACCGGAGAATAACAGCATAATCAACCCCCTGAACCAGGCTGCTAGCCTATACAACGGTCCTATGAGCACGGCATCTGGATCGTCAGAGAACCTTGGCATCTCGACTGGTGGCTTTGGATTCAACGAAGGCATCTCCTCGGCAGATTGGCAGCCACACTCCAGGCAGGGCAGCACTACTCAGATTCAAACACCGAACAACACCCCTGCTACTGGCAACCTGGACCATCAGCTGCGCCAAGAGGGTGGCCAGAACGGCATGCCCCTCGCATATGCTGTCGGTGCCGGGCCTGGCAGCATGGCGAGCGCTAGCCCTGGTTCTACCATGGCAGATGGTCAAAACTTCGAAGGAACATCGTTTTCGTCACCAGTTTACATGGCAAATCATCAACATCAACATGAAGAGCAACGGCGGCAACACATTTACAATAGACAACAACAGCAACAACTGCACAATCACAGGGCTCAGCAGCAACAGCAGCAGCAGCAACAACAACAAGAGGCGAATCGCAAGCGCCGTCGCGACCCGAGCGAAATTTACGATTCGGTCACGGGCCCATACCCATACACAGACGGCTTCCATGGTCTCATTGCTCTCCTCAAGCAGCGCTTCTCCATTGCCAAGAGATCGCGCATTGCTCAGGCACTTGCCTCCATCCGACCATCGTTCATCGCTTGCACAAGCACGCTAAACACGGACGATCTCATCTTCATGGAAAAGAGCTTCCAACGCACTCTTTACCAGTACGAGGACTTCATCAATGCGCACGCTGTCCCTACCATCATCTGTCGCCGCACTGGCCAGATTGCGGCCGTCAGCCAGGAGTTCAGCTTGCTCACGGGTTGGAAAAAGGACGTGCTACTTGGCTACGAGCCGAATCAGAATGTCAACACCGGCGGCTCAAGTGGTAGTGCCATCCAGTCCGGTACAGCGACCGGAACTCGAGGAGTGAACACTCCTCGGGAACAACAGCCCAACATGGAGAACCCTCGTCCAGTCTATCTTGCCGAGCTGCTTGATGACAACTCGGTGTGCCAGTTCTACGAAGATTTTGCGAAGCTGGCATTTGTTGCGCCTCGTGCGACAGCGACTCGGTCCTGTAAGCTCATACGTTACCGGACCAAGGAAGACCTCTCGGCGCTGGAGAATATGAACATCAAGTCGGAGAACGGCAGCAAGGATCAGAGCAAGGGTGCAAGGTACATGAATGGCAACGCCGTCGTCAAGCTCGAGGGAGGTGCCGGCGCCGGAAGACCGGGCGACAAGGACGGTTTGATCAATTGCATGTTCTGCTGGAGCGTCAAGAGGGATGTGTTCGAGGTGCCAATGCTCATTGTCATGAACGTAAGTACAGTACTGCTCCACTCTTCTGTCGCTCCATGTCGCTGACGGACTTACCCGACAGTTCCTTCCCATTATGGAATAGCGCCAGGTTTACCCCATACCAAGCCTACTCCACACTACGGAAGATCTCGAAGGACGATCATGACACGGCACAACGACCACTGTCGTTGACTCATTTTCCCCCGGACGCCCACGATGCTCACGAACACCCCGCAATCGATACGATCGCCCCGCACAGAATCCCTAATTTCCCCGCAACCTTTCTCCGCACGCCTCCGGGATTCTATTCCTTCCTGGCGTTCCGAGTTTTCCCGCATCGCGGGCGGCTGGCTGGCTGGCTGGCCCGTCCATCATTGCGCTTTTTGGATGCGCACCAAATACGATCAGATATCACGCTTCTTGTTGCCCTTGCGAACGACTGGTGCTGTTTTCGATGCCCGTTGACGCTTCTAAGAAGCGGACACGGGTGGAGATATCGCCGAGACTAGCCAGATTGCTTGGTTCAGTAACTGTAAGCAAGGGTCGCGTTATGACTTTGCGTTGGGTTTGGCGTTTTCCGTTTTCAAGCCTGTTTCAACCGTCTTGGTGGTTTCTTTTTTTCTTGTTCGTTCTTGTCTTTTTTGATTCCACTGACTCTGCGAAGAACTGGGAAATCAATCTTCACCAATAGCAGTCTGTACTGGATGTGTGTCTGGTTTGGGTGGTAAAAGTCCTGTATTTTTGTTCTTCTGTCTTTCTGCCTCCGGATCCAGCCACGGCTGGTACCTTGCCTGCTTTGAAACGAAGCACTGACATTGAGAAGATGTTTGGTTGAGGCGAGATGAATTTACGGTAAACAAGATTGACGTGACGAAGATTCCACAGCTTTACTTGTGCATAGTCATACGTTTCTCCACCACACCTTTATTTCTATTCGGGTCAAGGGGTCAAGCTGACTGGAGATTTGGCGTGAGATGTACACTAAGGCGGGAAGGGTTTTCTTCATGGGGAACATAATCACTGGTCGTTGTTGATTGCGCGGATAGCAAATGGGAGAAGGATATAGCATGGCAAAGATGGTCTTCATACAAGGAGGTGGGCAGGCGCAAACAGCTGTTTTGAAAGTAATTGGACAACGTCTTCCGCTTCCATGCTTGCTGCTATGCGTCACTCGTCTTGCGTACTCAGGTTGCTGCGCTTAGTGAGCTCGGGCATGAACGGAGCAGCGAGGAGATGGCGGCAACAACAGACACCACGAGCCTTTCCTGATGTCCCCGCTCACGCGGCAGAGTTGTTCGGCATCGGACTCTTGACCGCTCAACGCCGCACTGTTACCTCGAACCCCAGCCTCCAGCCAGCCTCATATCTCATGTTGCGCAGCCACAGGGCGCACGGGTAGGACAAAGGAACAAGGCAGCGCGTGCACAACGCCTTCTCGAAACAATAGCGCACGCGCATGCACTGCTCAAAGACAGGTCAGCACCTGCATGCGAAAAGATTGAGCGACGGCTACTGAAACCACCTGTTCTCCATCGAATGAGAAACAGGCCGGTCTTCCGGAGCGGATGATTGGGGGCAGTGGGAGCACAGTGGCAGCCGGTATCGGTCAGTGTCATGTCTCTTGTTCCGGTATATCGACCACGCACACGTTTCCGTGGCCCCAGCCTCGTCACGTTGTTTCACTGTAGCCGTGGTCTTGTGCTGCTGGCCTGCGCGAGCTTCCTCGTGTTTCGTCTGCAATGCTACCTTCGACGCTTTCCTAAACCGGGATGCTCGCTCTCTGTTTGCCGGCGTGCTGGGCGGCATGCTTTTCTGCACCGGTGGCTGGGGGCAGGAGAGCAAGCAAGCAGCACGCGCCGCCGGTCCGGCCAGGCGGGAAACGCTGCAGCTACCACCTGCTGTCCCTTCTCCTCGCCCGTCTCGACCGACACCGACGGCCCAGGTCGACACGGCGTCTATGGTGTGTTGCTCCCGCCGCGCTGTCCCTGCAGAGCGCCGGTCACGCCGCTCTTCCAACGGGCCTGCGAGAGTCCACCGCGCCTGCTCTGTTGGATCAGCCTTGGACATGACTTCGCCGCCCTTTTACCATTCCATTCGTGCTCGACATGCAGCTAAGCGCACGTTCCCCATCGTCCAGATCTTGCATTCGATCTCAATCGCCGCGTCATTTTACTTCTTCGACAACGCTCCACCCCCCGTTGTCGATCACTCCTTGCTTCTTCTCGCAGCGCCCGTGGACCCTGACACGGATGCTCTTTTCCCTTAGGGCATCTCTCACATGCACCGTCTATTTTTGCTTTTTCGGCACACAGCAAATCCATCCATGCACAACGCAAGACGCATGCGAGGCGCACGTCCGGTGGGAATTCCTACGTGTGCGCGTCACAATCCGTGCCGCGCGTCTGCCCTGTTTAACGCACGGCGTGGGTCAAAAACCAAAAAAGGGAAGTCTCGTCGATCTTCCGCTCAGACCTACATAGATGCTCCTGCTCCCCCGCCGAGAGCCCCGCTTTCCAACTGTCGTGTCACCCTTGTTTCAGGTTCAGCCTTTTTTTTTTTTTGGACATCTTGCCAATATATGTCTGTTGCGCAATCGATAGAGTGCTGGGATACACAAACACACTCACCTTGGGGCCGGGCCGGCGGAAGACCCGGTTCGGCCATTCTAAACCTGGTCATGACGTCTAGAGATGCGTTCTCCGGCAGTCTGGATCTTGGTGCTTTCTCTGCCGCCCCCCTTGCCAATCAATCTACCTCGCTCTGGCGGTGCGGTGAGCGTTTTGCCCTAGGTGATCGAACGGGAAATGCACGTGCTGTCGTCGTCACTGCTTTCACCGCAGCATCTTGTTCTCCGTCACGGAGCCGATGCGGCCGCCCGTTGCCAAATGGCGCGTGGGCCACACCGTTATCCACAAAAGGAAGGACTGCAACCTCGAGTGATACCGAGGAAGCCGCCATCACCGTGTCTTTGTGCTTTCTTTTCACATTTTTACCGCCGGCAAGACCGTGTCTGTCACCCTTACTTTTTTCGTTCTCGACCGTTTCGTGGCTATTGTCTTTGGGGTGTTGCGATTTGTGCTCTCTGAAACGAAAAGGCAGGCTGACTGAACAAGTGCAAATTCGTACGCGATAGCCAAACAGCTAAACTTTCAATACACTAGTGTTCAACTGCATCTTCTCTCTCTCCCCTTACGCACAGTATTCTATGAACGACAGACATGATTGAAACCTGCCTGCGAGAAATTTCCTTCATCGCTCTCTTCCCAGCATCAGAACCACTGTTTAACGTACCCTCGTCCCGCTCTCCGTACTTCCCGCATCCATGCGCCTACCATCTCCTTGTCCCCGCACGACCCACGAGTCCATCACAACAGGATTCGGACGAAAGCTCTCCTTCCGCCTTACCGCTTCGGTCGCCCGCATTGCCTTTTTGTCGCGACAGACGCGTAGGAGCAGGCGCGCTTGCCGCACACGGAGGACCCGATACGGCAACATGTGTCTACGTGTCTACACATATATTAATTGCCACCGTACGTATCTGCGCGATCTTGCTGGGAACAGTCGACGCGGGGTGCCCCGGCTGCCAGGTGTTTGGGAGATTTCAGGGTGCTGCGCCATCTAACGCACCCGCCGCGCCGTCACCTCTCTCTCTCTCCCTCCCTGCGCATGTATGAGAAGCGTCGAGGAGGGGGGTGGAGTAACGAGGCGTCGGGTTCGCGGTGGAGTGATGGGAGCGTGATTCTGTGGCGACGACGACGACGACGATGATGATGGGGTGTAGATGATGCGCGCAAAGAAATTGGGGCCGGCTGCCCCGTTTTTGTCCAGTGCTACGGTACGCCGTGTACCTTGTGCCTGTACCTTGTGCCTGTACCTGTACCTGTACCCTGCCTGCCTTTCCTGCCCTGCCCTGCCCTGCCCGCCCGCCCAAATGCGTCGCCTTGCCGTACCCAAGCACCGTGCTGCTGGGACGCTTTTGACAACAGAGATTCAAGAGGCAGAGCGTGTGCTGATGCCAGGCTGGCTGGCTGACATGCTGCACCTGTACGTTGGCAGCAGCAGCAGCAGCAGCAGCAGCAGCACGAGGGCGGGACGGAGGGGAAAGGGGGCTGAGCAAGTGACAGCTGACAGCTGACACCGCATACGAAGCAAAAGGCGTACAGAAATGACAGCACATAGGCAATGGTTTCTCCGACTTCCTTCGATCCGCGCGCAGTCGTACTGTCGCAGGGAGCAGCCGATATAGACCAGCTGCGCTGTACCGCTTGTCTGACCGCTCCGACCTCCCGTCTCTCACATCCCGCTCTTTCTCCTCTCCCGGCTTCGGTTGAAGCAAACTCGACGGTGAGCCCCAACAACCTTCCCGCGTGGACTCATCATCTCTTGAAACGTCACCTTTCCCTCCCTTTTTTTTCTCTCTCTCTCTCTTCTTTTTGCTATTCTCCTCTTCCCCCCTCCCTCCTTCTACGTCTCCGCTTTCCGGATCTACACCACATCTCACCCACATCCTCCGAAGCAATGAATCACACACACACACTCGCAAAGATCCGAACCGGAGCCTTTTCCGGAAGGCTCCTCCCGGCGAGCGATTCCTAGCCTACCCACCTACCTCTCGTTAGCCGCCCGCCTGCGCGCGGCTGCCCCTCTCTCTACCCGCGCCTGCTCCCTTTGTTTGCTTTTTCCCACAAAAATCTCCCAACATGCGCGGGTGGGTCTGTAGTACTCTGTGGTATGTAGTCCATCGAGGAATGAAAAAAACACACACACCGCACGGCTCCCTTCCCTTCCCTCCCCCAAACCCCGGTGGTGCATTAGCTTCTTACCCCTTCACACTTTACGTACATGCCTATGTACCCATCATCCCCCCACTCCATCTAGCCCGGAACAGCCATCCTTCCCTGCCGCCGCCGCCGCCACCCACTACTGCATGTACAGTACATACATGTGCACCACATATGTCGGGCGAGCGGGCGAGCGAGCGAGCGATCGATCGTACATGCATACGTGAGTGGAGATATCCGAACGAGATTGAGTTTTTTTCTCTGTTTTGTTTTTTTCCCTTAGCCTCTTTGTATGATGCGAGGCCGTCTGTCTGTCTGTCTACATACATACTACAGGGGGAAATGATAGCAAAAAAAAAAAAGCAGATAAATTGAAAAGATTCGAGAGAGAAAAAATAGGGGACGAAAGAAAGAAAGGACGAGATAAAAAATAATTGAAATGTGGAGCGGCGGCGGAGTTTTCCCCGCGGCGGGAGACGGTACGGCGCGTATGTATGTACATAGGATAGATAGGCGGCGGGCCGTTCGGGTCGGTCGGCTGGTGGTGGGTGGTTGTGGTGGTGGTGGCGAAAGTAGCAGGGTCAGGGGCATGGGGCGGGAGGATGAGCAAGGGACGGGACGGGACGGGACGGGACCGAGCGGTGGACGGGGATGATGAGTGGTGGGTATGCTTTCCCCATTTTCCTCTCCTTTTTGGGGGGGCGGGCGGAGGGAGTCGAGGATTATTGGGGCATTGTACTTTTGGCGACCTTGTAGGGCGACAAAATAGGCGTGTGCGACTCCGTTGGATGAGTTTGGAGGTTGGTTGAGGTTAATGTGCCGCGATGTTTTATGAGCCGACTCTTCTCTTCGAGAGCAGCAATCCAGACCTGTTCTCTCACCTCCTCGCTGTGGTCGAGACGTGTTGTTGAGTGTCGCTCACGTGTCGAGTCCCTGAAGGTGTTGGGAAGGAGAAATTTTGCGTAAAGAACACAGGTAAATAGTGTCCCGAGATTGGCATTGACACCTCTCCGCGAGGTGAAGAATAAGTTGAGTAGTAAGTATCGTCAAGTCCTACGCAAAATAAATAAAAACCTGGAAAACCGATAGAAGCAACACAAGGAAACTCCTTGACACCATCTCTATGCCTCCTTCCACCCTTTCTCCCATAACCACGCAACGCTATGCTTCTTTTCCCTTTCGCAACCAAAGAAGAACGGAGTAAACTCCCACCATGCACACACACACGCCACATTTCATCTTACACAAGACCACCCCCGGCCACACTCCTGAACCCCAACGGCATCTTCCCGCCCAGGGCATCCAGGCCGCCGCTGCTAACCCTCTTGCTGATCTTCTCCAGCTTCTGCCTCTCGCGCAACTCCCTCACGTGGCGACTGACCCAATACCTGCCCAACGTCTTCTCATCCAGCGTCTTCGCGCCCTCGATCAATCCCAAGCAAGCGGGCGCGCCGCACTGGCACTCGAAGCCGCGATCCATGACCCACTCGGTGCTGGGGTAGAAGAAGCACAGCTCGTCGCCGACCTTCAAGCCTTCCTCACTAAAAGGATCCACGCGCACCTCCATGGCGTCCATGTCGAAGACGAGGTTGGGCGCGCACGAGTGGTTGATGTAGCGCAGGTCGCTGTTGAGCTCGACGTGCGCGTCGGCGCCGCGCTGGACCGTCGTGTAGACGGGCGCGGGCGCCGGCGTCGCCAATGTGATGCGCGCGAAGACGGCGCCGGGCGGCAGCGCCACCTTGGACAGGGCCTTGGTCGTGTAGTTGGGCCCGTGGTGCACCGTGAGCAGCGAGCCGAGGTCCTTGTCCGTGGGCGGCGCGAGGCCGCCGTTGGGGAGCGTCGGGGCGCCGTTGACGCCGGCGTCGGTGGCGGTGCCGTTGACGCCGGCGTCGGTGGCGGTGCCGTTGATTTTGGTGCCGGGGGCGGCGGCCGGAGGGTTGATGGAGGCGGTGACGGCCATGGTTGTTTTTTTTTCTTCTCTTTCTGTTTGTCCGGGGTTGCTTGGATGGGGGAGACGGGAGGGTGGTGTTCGGGTGGTTGCGTCGTTTATGCTCCAAAGCAATAGGACAAAGACGGATGGACAGCAAGCTTCCCTTTCAGCAGGCGATAGCGGACGGAAGGGCGGAGGCGGGAACAGGCTCCTTATATACAGGGCAGGCCCCACATAGTGAAGGGCTCGCCGGTGAGATCCAGGGTTCGTTGGATTACCCGCCTTGACACGCGCGATTATCGTAGTGAGGGGCGAAAAAAGGGTCCCTGCGCCGTCGCATCATCCGCTTGGATGACGATATGGGCATGTAGAGATGCGGCCACCAACAGCGGGGACCTCTCCATGCGGGCGACTCGGCGAATGATGGGCTGCGGGTGGGTGGGCAATGATGTCTGTCCCTTCCATCCGGGACCCACACCGCGCTGGAAGGCCCTCGGTCAGGTCTCGGCTGATGTGCGGCCAGTGCTGGGCTGGAAAGTGGCCGGTCGACACGTGGGGTGCGGGTGGTGAGGTCCCCTCCCCTCCATTGCCGCCCCCATGCCGAGGTTAAATGTGGGGAGACGAGCGAGAATGTCGAGAGCCGAAGGAAAGCGCGGCTCGACTGCGATAGCGGAGGGCGCTGCAACTGCGCGGTGTTCTCGAGCAGCAGTGCGTGCCTGGCAGGAGCATGGAACGATGTTCTCGAAGGACGGTAGCGCGCCGCTTGGGTTTGCGTCATTGTCTTCGCAGGTACCTGATCCGCGCGGCCAGCCAGCTGTCAACAAGTCGGAACCACACGGCCACGGAAACGCAGGGCAAATCCTTAGATTGATGATAACGGGCCGCTGCGTGCGTCGCGCCCGCCGCTTCCTCTTCATGTGCAAATCGAACGCGGCGACTACTGCGAGGGGGGAAAGAGCCAATCGTCGGTCTCGGAAAGCGCGACCACCGCTGTCAGACTTCAGCCCTGCGTCATCGCGCTTCCCCCCGCCAGATGATGGTCGTTTTAATCCCTCTCCCCCTCCCCGTTCTGGACAGATCTTGCCACTCTCCCAGTTCCAGCAAGCGTCGCCGGTCAGCTCAGCGCCTAGCTCCAAGATAGCCGGCTGTTGGTGTGGGCGGGCTACACATGTGGGACTGTGCGTCTCCCAGGACACGTAAAAGAACCGGAAAACGAAAAGTAGACGGAACGCCCGTCAAGCTCGGGCGCTGCAAAGCATGTGAAGCTCACCTGTTCCCGCCTTTGTCGCTCTTCCCCCCTCCTGGCAAGTGAGCGATTCTCATGCCATGATGGGGACATAATATTCCCCGCGCCGACGCCAAAAAAGACGCCACTGCTTCTGCGAGTCAAAAACCACGCATCGACAGTAGCACGCTTTTCTCCCCATCAGCTTATCGATGGCTTCGTCGCTGCGGAGCCGCACGCTGTCGATAGGCCAACAACAACGAAAAAGATGCGGGATGGACGACGGCCTTGCGCACACACCGACTGTTGTTCTCTGATAAGACGCATGTGTCCACGTCGTGATTATCGACGAGGCCTCCACCAGCAACAAACATGGCGGCCCGAAATCTCCACTCCAGCGCTCTTCCACAACCCCGAGTTTCCCCACGGAGTATGACACCACCTCTCACGACCGCGCAAATCCGATGACTCCGGCTCGAGCGAACGTCCGACGCGAAGCCCGAGCGCACGGGTACTAAGAGCAAGGCGCACGGCAAGAAGGATGAAAAATAAAAGGCCCATGAAATCACCTGGAGAGGGCAGCATTGAAGTCAGCAGCAGCCCGCCGTCGATTCGCGAACCAGTAGGAGACAGGACCAGCAGAAGCGGCAATCATCAAGTGTGCAGCAAAAGAGATAATTTTACAGCGACCCGCTCTGAGATCTATCTAATGCTCATAAGTCGCAAAGGTGATGTTGTACAGCCATAACGAGAGAAAAAGGCAACTATGACCTCCGCAAAAAGCCAGATCAAACGAACGTAGTGGTAATGAAACAGGTTTCCATTCAAACCCCCCTCATCGTTAAAGAAAGTATTCAGCAAGCCTTTTTCCCTCCGTAAAATAAGTTCATTAAGAGTCGTCGCAGTGTTTCGAAGTGTAGTAGTATAAAAGGACAAAAAAGAAATGTTTGGGTATCAGGCGATGAAGGGTATCACGAGTCTGAAAACCAGCAGATGAGAATTTTTGGAGAAAGAAAAGAGGCAACCATCATCGGCTTTTAGATAACCCGACGCCACGCCTCCGGGGAGGGGTCACGACTCCGGCCACCTGCAGTCGACGGGCGATGCTCATCGACCTCGACATGAGCCTCCTGCGTAGGCTCCGTGGCCCTTCTCTGCAGAGGGCCGATCGCCTGCTGCGACGACCGTAGAGGGACAGAGAAGTTGCGAGAACCCCGACCCTGGCTGAGCTGGCGTTCGTGGCTGTTTTGCCGGCTATGGCTGCTGTGTTGACCGTAGCTGCCCTGGCGACTGTGGCTGCTCTGTTGGCCGAGACTGCTCTGACGACTGTGAGAGCTCTGCTGGCCATAGCTGCCCTGCCGGCCATGGCTAACCTGCGTCTCGTCCTCAGGAACAGGCGTAGGGTTGCTCTGTTGAGGGTTGAACGCCTGGTAGGTGCCCTGGGATTGCTGAGCAAAGTTGTTGGTCGTGCCCAATCGTGTTGAAGCGTTGCTAGGCGAGCGCGGCCGATACATGTTTGCAGGAGGCACGGGGCCCTGTGCAGGGGTACCGGCGCGGAACGGATCGTAGTCATCGACGTTGGGGGCGTATCCACCGTTGTAGCCGTCGTAATCGTTGCGACCATCGCGACCCATCATTTGCTGCTGATGTTTCAACTCATACGCGTCAGGCTGATGGATCGCCGGAGATTGACGGCCGTAAGGGTCAAAGTCGATGTTCACAAGTGGAGAAGGGCCAAAGTCGATGTGTGCAAGTGGGGAAGGTCCAGGTGTGCCACGGTTCATGGGGCCCATGCCAGTGTTTGTGCGCATGGGTCCAGGAGGGGGCATGCCATAGCCGTCGTTCATGCTATAGCCAGTGTTTTGACGCATCATCCCTGGTCCGGGCGAGCCCCGTGCTTGAGGCGGAGGCCCGTACGCGTTCGGCCCGAAGCCGTTCGGCCCATAGCCGTTGAAACCAACAGCAGGCGAGCTGCGACCTTGCATCGGAGGCAAATCCATAGGACTATAGGCCCGTGGCAGCTGTCCAGCGCTAAAGGCTGTGTTGGACCTCGGTGGGGGATAGTATCCATTGGCCCCCATAGGACCTGGCGTTCCACGAGCCTGGTATGGAGGACCCATGGGACCTGGCGTTCCACGAGCTTGGGGCGGAGGGCCCATAGGACCTGGCGTGCTACGAGGCGGAGGCGGAGGACCCTGTGGCGTGTAGGAGCGCTGCTGAGAGCCGTTCGTCAAAGAACGCTCGCGAGTCATCGGCATGGTCATCGGCATCGGAGGAAGCGGAGGCGGCGTGGACTCTCCCATATCACTGGCACCGCCAAGAAGCGGTGCGTTTGAGCCATAACTCTGAGCAGACCAGCCAGACGACGAGGTTTCGGTCCTGACGGGCCCAAGAGGACGGCCATCGTCTCCGATTTGGGGAAGCGTTGGAGCCCTGGAAGCTGCCGTACGGCTTGTGTTGGATGTACCGGGGCGGGACGGCGGTTGCGAGGAGTAAGCGGGAAGCGTCGAGACGGATTTCTGCGTGTTGGTCCTTTCCAGGCCGTTCAGTTGAGGCAGAGTAGGCTTCCGCGGGACCAGTTCGGGGCGAGAGTGCTTGCTCTGCAGAACGCCCGGCTTCTTCTCTTTCGGGGGTCCGCCACCATTCTGCATCTGCAATTTCGCCGCCGCCGCACGAGCCGCATCTTCCTCCTCTTTCCTGATCATCTTTTCCTGCTTTTCCAAAGCCTTCTGGACCTTCTTGCTAACGACACGCTCCAGCCTCTTGTCAACCTTGCGTCTGCAGTAGTTGGCCAAAGTGCCGTCGACCGAAGGAATATAATGCCAGAGGAAGAGGACGTAGAGCACGCCGGCCAAAATCAAGCCCAAGACCGCAAAGACCCAGATAACCAAGGTGAACAACATGGTCGAAAGGATGATGGCCTGTTCCTGTTGTTCATCGGCAAGGAGCTTGACGTTGAACCAAAACTGCTCGAGCGAGGAACGTCCATCGGTTTCGGCGTGATCGCCCTCTGGCAGCAGATCGGCTTTCATGGCGGCCCAGAGTGTGACAGCGTTGACAACTTGGCGCGGTCCTTCGGCCAGGACAATGCGGAAGGCACCCTTGAAGGAGAAGTAGACGAAAAGCGCAATATAATCGACACCTTTCTTGGACTTTGTCAGCTCCGCGAAGACGAGGAAACGCCTCCAGCCGTGCCCGCCCGAATATATACGAGAACTCTGGAGAGTGGCGGCCAGAGGATCGAGGTAGCTGTCGGCGACGCCACCGCCGCGCATGACGCGGAAGGCGCGCAGCCAAGCAAAAGCAGCGAGAACCCATGAGACGATGATACAGGCGACGGAGATCCACTTGGAAACCTTGAAGTCGATGGCCGGGTCGACCTGGCTGGACCATTTGTTGAAGACGAGCAGGTTGACGGCAGTGAAGGTGTCGGCGGCGTAGACGGCTACGGCGATGCCGCTAAGGGTCCACAGCCAGAGGTAGGAGAGCTTCGACTTCCATGACGACGAGGTGAAGTCGCTGAGAGTCTGTCACGAGGTCAGCAAGGCATCCAAAGGCGGGCGGGCGAGGTGGCGCACGATGTAGTCCCACTTCTGCTCCTCGCGGACGTTCTTTTCCTGGTCGCGGATGCGACCAAAGCAACCCATGGCGGGCTGCTGTGGGGTGGTTGGGTAGAGAGCGGGTACGTAGTAAGGAGAGTGGTTGCCTCAGTCCAGCTGAAGCAGGTCGGGGGGTATACGAAAAGGGAAGGGAGGGTGGTGAGGCGTCGAGCGCTCACGCCGAATGGAGCAACACAGTTGCCCGGGTTGGGAGCGCTGGATCGAACAGTCCAGCTGCGATGCCGCCAGCGGAATGAGGGCGAGAAGGAGAGGACGCAGTGGGATAAGAGGCGGCGGCGGGACCCTTGTATCGACGGGAGCGGAAGGAATGGAATGCAGCTATGTACGAAGCGGGGCGGGAGCAAGGAGGGGCATGATTGGAAGGAGGGTGGTGGAAGTGTTAAGGTTGGCGTGTCGTCGCACAATGAATGGCTATTGTTGGCCGTGGGACAAAGGAATGTGGTGATCGACGAGCTTGCTTGTCGCGGGCACAAAGGGCTGGCGTGTTGGCGGAGCAGTGATTGTCGCCGGCGCGGTTGGACAACGGCTGCTCGAGGAGGGCGCGCGGCGGCGGTGGATCGGGTGGGTTTATGGGCGACCGCGTCGCAGGACCGCCTTCGCGCTCTGCGATGTGCAATGTCGGCGGCAATGAAGGTCGCAGCCTTGCAGGCCTGCGGCTGGGACGTGTGGAGGCCGTGTCGCGCGCCCACCGCGGCCGGCGTGGCCTGAGCGCAGGCCGTATCTCAAACGCCTATGAAGCGCCCCAGCCCGCACGGGCGCCCAATCAGCGGCTGCGGCGTCGCCAACCCCAGCCTGATTCCACGCATGAAAGCCGCAGCGCTAGCCTGTTCCTGGCCCCGCCGTCGCAGTCATTGGCGCTGCTTGTCGCAGCCGGCACAGGCACAACATGCACCAACCCACGAAGCCACCGCATCACCCGTGGCGGGCCAGCGGCATCCGGCGCCAAGAGGCCTCACCTGCGAACCATTTGCCCCCGGCGCTGCTCTTGCGCGCGGCCACCCAGCTTGAGCAGAGGAAACGGACGACGTGCTGGACCGCCTTCCCGTTGCGACACCCCGCTCGCGAAATTTGAAATTTGCTCCACTGTGCCACCCTGCGCGGACCCGAGCTTGCCGAACGCGGCTTGCTTCCGCCACAAGCAGCTGCCCGCGAATTGATTATGGAGTCGGCTAAAATGACAATCGACGCCGCCTATCGCCTTCCCTATACCGCATGACACGCCGTCGCCGGGCACAACTCGTGACCCCGCTAAGATGAGCCCATCATCAAAACTCGCAGGCGACCTGACTGCCTCTGCCCTCGCTCCGAGCCAATAATCCCCCCAACCAGGCCGCCGGACCCTCACGGCCACACTGTACCGCCACACTTTGGGCGTATTCGTATCACACAGCACAGGGATGCACCAAACAGACCGCATGCTCGCACCGGCGGCTAATCAGAGCTGACTGGCGTTTCAGGCAATGCAAAACTCTCGTCCATTCATATCCCCCATAGAACTCCCTATCCTACTGATCCGTGACAGTCCGTCCTGAAGGCGAAGAAACAAAAAATTGCTTTCTAGAATTTTATACAAAGCTTTTCTCCCGCTATTCCATGCCGACTCCTTACAACTCGTCGTGGCCGCTGGGCTCGTCGTCGTCCTCAGGGGCACCGCCGCTGTAGAGCTTGCTGGTGATGGGGTAGGCGACGTTGGACAGCTTCTCGCGCTGCTCCTCGAAGTCCTCAGCGGCAGCCTCGGCCGCGTTCTCCTCGAGCCAGTCCTGAGCCTCCTTGACAGCCTCCATGATCTGCAACACGTCACGTCAGCCGATGTTCGAGCTCCTGCCACATCACACGTATGGGAACTTACCGTCTCCTTGTCGTCGTCGTCGATCTTGCCACCAAGACCTTCATCGTCGTTGACCTGGTTCTTAAGGCTGAAAGCGTAGTTCTCGAGGCTGTTCCTCGCCTCGATCCTCTCGCGAGTCGCCTTGTCCTCCTCGGCATACTTCTCAGCCTCGGCGACCATGCGCTCGATCTCGTCGGCGCTCAGGCGACCCTTGTCGTTCGTGATCGTGATCGACTCGGACTTGCCCGTGCCCTTGTCACCGGCAGAAACCTTGAGGATTCCGTTGGCGTCGAGCTCGAACGAAACCTCGATTTGAGGAACGCCACGAGGAGCCGGAGGAATGCCAGTAAGCTCGAACTTGCCCAGGAGGTTGTTATCCTTGGTCATCGAACGCTCACCCTCGTAGACCTGGATCAGGACGACGGGCTGGTTATCGGCAGCAGTCGAGAAGATCTGGCTCTTGCGAGTAGGAATGGTAGTGCCACGCTTGATCAGGTGGGTCATGACACCGCCAGTGGTCTCAATACCGAGAGTAAGAGGGTTGACATCCATGAGGACGATCTCGGTAGCCTCCTTATCACCGGCGAGAATACCACCCTGAACGGCAGCACCGAAGGCAACAGCCTCATCGGGGTTGACGTCCTTCCTGGCCTTCTTGCCGAAGAACTCCTCGAGCATGGCCTGAACCTTGGGGATACGGGTAGAACCACCGACAAGGACGATATCATCAATCTCGCTCTTCTTGAGCTTGGCATCCTTCAGAACCTGCTCAACCGGCTTGAGGGTCTTCTTGAAGAGATCGTTGTTGAGCTCCTCAAACTTGGCGCGGGTAAGGGTCTCGGAGAAGTCGTTGCCGTCGTGGAAGGACTCGATATCGATCTTGGTGGACATCTGCGAAGAGCTGCGAAACGTTAGTGGACTGTTCCCCTCCAGAGTGTTTTCTGTGGCACTTACAGAGTACGCTTGGCCTTCTCAACCTCGCGCTTAAGCTTACCCATCGTCTTCTGGTTCTTGGTGATGTCGACGCTGTTCTTCTTGTTGTACTGCTTCGCGAAGTAGTCGATGACACGGTTGTCAAAGTCCTCACCACCAAGGTGGGTGTCACCAGCGGTAGCCTGGACCTCGAAAACACCCTCGTCGACAGTCAGAATGGAAACATCGAAGGTACCACCACCAAGATCGTAGACGATGATCTGGCGCTCCGACTTGTCATCCTTCTTGTCCAGGCCGTAAGCCAGAGCGGCAGCGGTGGGCTCGTTGACGACACGAAGGACGTTGAGACCGGCAATGGTGCCGGCGTCCTTGGTGGCGGCACGCTGAGCGTCGTTGAAGTAGGCCGGAACCGTGACGACGGCGTTGGTAACGGTCTCGCCGAGGTAGTTCTCAGCAACCTCCTTCATCTTGCTCAGAACCATGGCGCTGATCTCCTCGGGGGTGAAGGTCGTCTCCTCGCCCTTGACATCGACCTTGACACGCGGCTGACCGCCCTTGTTGACGACGTTGAAGGGGAAGTGCTTGATGTCGTTCTGCACGTCCTTCTCGCTGAACTTGCGGCCGATAAGACGCTTGATGTCGAAAATGGTACGCGAGGGGTTCGAGGCATCTGCGGGACGTGTGAGCTCTGGCATTGGAGTCGGCGGCCACGGTGGGACTTACATTGGTTCTTGGCGGCGTCACCGATGAGACGCTCCTCGTCGGTGAAAGCCACCCACGAGGGCGTGATACGGTTACCCTGGTCGTTGACAATGATGTCCACCTTTCCGCCCTTCATGACACCCACGCAGGAGTAGGTGGTTCCCAGATCGATACCAATGACGGGGCCCTTGACGCCGTTGTCATCAGACTGTGCCTTGGCGGTGCCGAGCAGCACCATGGGCGCGCAGATGACGAGGAGGAGGTAGAGGACGGTAGTCCATTGGAAGCGCGAGGACGCGCCTCCCGACCGCCGAGCCATGTCGAGCGGTGGATGAGAGACGGTGGTGGTGGGGAGGAGGGTGTTCGAGAGTGAGGCGCGCTCGTCCGCGAGAGCTGTCAGCAGACAAAGGGTATCACAGAAAGCACCTTGAGCGCAAGGGCGGAGCGGGCGAAGAGAAGGAGGGAGAGTGAGGGTCGAAAGGTAGCGACGGCCCGGGGTGGTCTTTATGTAGGCGCTATGTAAAGTCACCACCGTTGCCTTTTCGCTGGAGCTCAAGCACCGGAGAATCAGCGTCGCCGCCTCTGAAAGCGGGCTAGCGGCAGGGTTCGGCGGTGCATCAGTGGCCGCAATAGCGCTTTCTGCAACCTGTCCTTTCCGCCGCGTGAACCTTCCAGAAGCCGCCCACCCCACCCATGCTTATTTTCCGCCCCGGCTGCTAATTCGAGCCCCCGATCCTCGCCCGAAGTATACACGTGGAGGCTTGGCGCTCCTCTGCGGCCACCGTGGCATCTCAGCCTCTGCGCCTCTGCGCCATGGCTCATTTATCCGCCATCGCCACCGTCGTGGTGGAGCCGCGGAACAGTCATCGCCATGCTGATGCACATTAACGCGGTGGAATCTGCCAGGTGTTGGCCACCCGCAACGTGGTCAGTTCCAACAAAGCTCCGCCCTTTGTTCCCACCAGCCGCTCCTGAGCTTCATATCATCAACGACCCATGGCCGCAGACTTCCTTTCTTACATCGCGCGAGCCATGTCAGCGTTGCGAGCCTTCATCGTCAACTGCGCTAACCCATGTGCATTGCCTTCCCCGCCACCTTCCCTACTCGGTAAACCCTACCTGTTAAGCATGACCTTGTTAAGCATGGCCACGGAGATATGCTCGGTGCCATATGACTTGTGAGATCTGTCCTGTCTTGGCACACGGACCGCAATGCTCTGAAGGCGTCTACTTACAAAGAATTGCCAACCGCAACATTCCTCACACCAACTTACAAAGCAGTGCTTGTTTCGCCAGAATCTTCGGCAAGCTATGACTGTTTCCAATCGATAACCGAGACACTTGTTTTGACTCACCGTTCGAGAAGCATGCGCTGTCTTCATCTTGATGCTCTGGGACATACTGTCTATCTGGCTGCCTGATTACGCAATGTGTCCCGAACGGGCTGGAACTGCCTGTCTTTGTTTTGAGGCATGGGGAATGGCAGTCGCAATCATTCACTGGTAACATACGTATTCAAATTGACCGTACAGTATTCGGCTTATTGCTCACGCTCTTCTAAGCCCCGGTTTGCTGGCTTTGCTAAGCCGACGATCTGCTCACCGTATCACTACTCAGCCCATATTCTCTGGATGGAAACCATGCATTCCGCGGCCTCTTTCATACCCAGCTGTCCGTCCCCATCAGCCGCAGCCCCCGAGGAAGTCAAGCAATCAACTTCGGATGGGTTCCTGCCAAGCACTGATCACAAAATGGCTCTATGGAGCTTCCACTTGTATTACTCACTACCGTCGTCTCGCGAGAGAGGCCTCAGGATTCGGAAACTACCACTTCTCCGGATTCCCTCGCCACTGACCTCACCCATGACCATTGTCAGCGCGCCTCTGCCAAAGCAAAAGGATCCAAGCGGTCTTGAAAGAGCATTAACTCTACCTGCCACAGCCTTTCCGCCCTCTCGCGACCAGAAAGAGAACCTCGAAGCCAACAAACCCAGTGGAATCGAAGGTTGGACCTTGGCAAAAGCGTGGGCGGAGTCGGCATTGCAGCGGACGGGTAACGACGAGCAGACCACGCCCCAGAAACGTGCGCTTGATTCCGAAACTTCCCCACGCTGCTCTGTACCTAAGGGTTCCGAGTGAATTTGTTGCGATGAAGAAGGGCGGATGGTAACGATGCTATGCTTTCTAGCGTAACTTCCATGATTGCCGAGAAAACGGAAATCCCCCAAATGGGGTGTTTGTTGGGGAATTCTGCTGTTTTACCGTTTCGATTCTTGGTGTAAAATCGTTGTGTTTTTATGAGAACATTCGTAGAATAGAGTAGAAAGAACCAGATTCAAGCTTTAGAGCCTTGTCCTTATCTGTTTTACTAGACTTCCCTCAAGCAGTGGCAAATGGCATGTGCTATTTCAATGCAATCGCTAACCATTACCGACCCATGAGACCGATCTTCCCCAAAAACCTTGGAGAGTCATCAAAGCAAAGAACTGAATGTTGTATCGGCCTTCGCTCTCTAACAAGTGCCGTGGCGATCGAAGACAGAACCACGCACGTATTACCGCACTTTTGTGTCTACCCCCAACCACACCTTCTCGGGCAGCTTGCGTAGGAGGCTCGGTGTGCTGCAGCGTCCCGAAGTCCAGTTGAGCAGACGAGCCAGAAATCAAGCCATGTGTAGGTTTCCAAAGCCTGCTCGACATGCCGTTCATGACGTTGGTGTTGTTCCATATCCGAGGTAGGTTGGTTGCCTATTGGGTGCGTGACGTGCAGGCGCAACGAAGTCGCCCGTGAGGGGCCAGCCAGCGCGTGCGGTTGGGCCGAGGAGGTGGGGGTGGGGGTGGAGTTGACGTTGGTTGGCGCCTGTGTGTCCTTGGTGAGTGTTCTTGTTTGCTTGTGAGGATTTCGGGTGTGACGGGACGCACGGGAAGGGAGGGAGGGAGGGGCCTGGGATTGTGTGTATGGGTGTGACGTACATGCGTATATCCATTGTGAGGCGGTGCCTTTGAAGGAATCGCCGCGCCAGGAGGGGTACTCGATCTCGAAGTGGGCGGCGGTGAGGGAGGGTAAGGAAGACGAGGGGCTTGGGGAACATTTTGGGGCGAGTGGGTTTGGAAAGGTCGGAAGTTGAGAGGTGAGTTTGAAGTAAGTTCACGACAGATTGAACCAGCTGGGTCTTGATGTGGGGAGGTTTGTCTTTCCGGGATGATGGAACCGCAGAGTAAGAAGACAAAAAGAAGCTTATGGGATGCCTCAAACCCACGTGCAGCACAAAACCCTGCATTTATCCAGCTGATCTTGCGATTCCACAAGGCAGGAACAAGGCATGTGGGCGGAATATATATATAGCAGTCGCGCAAAGCTATCTACCACAGCTTCTTTTCGCGGTCTAGAAGCTCGCTACGCCAAAGGGTGCTACAGCAGCGCGGTAGCTTCCTCATTCGGTCCAAAGAAGCGAATTGGAGGGAAGGCTGAGGACGATGTGGCAGTGGTAGTGATATTGCGCAAACTTGCTCACCCCGCCCAAGGGCAAGCTCGCTTGGCAGCGGAGCCGTAAATGAACGATGGATAATGTGATATGACACTAGGACGGCGAATGTTTTCAGAATATTGAAGTGGAATAAAGTAAACACTGGCAGACTGATCAGTTGGGGATAGCCGACACGTCAGCATGAGGATGGAAGAGGACTGAATCAAAGTTCGAAGCATTGGTTCCTGGTGGTCAAGAAGGATACAGCCATACAGATGCTCTCGATTCGATGCCCATCCGCCGAAAACGCCGTGATGCAGAGGCCTTCGTCGTCCTTAACTGAAACTCTTCCCGTCAGTTTTCCACTCGCCCAACTACTTTTTCACCCGGCAGATTATGCTACATGGCCCGGTCTCTCGCGAAACCTTCAATCGCTCCATTGCCATCAGTAAACGCCGCCGCCACCGGTTTTGCCATCGCCGTGCTTCTTCGGGCTGCCCCTGCTGCTCGACCTGGCCCTCGAGCTCGGTTCCCCCGACTCAGAGGGGCTGCGGTCGGGGCCGCCCTGCTGCGGGTCCTTGCTTGAGCTGACTTCGTGGTTGCCGGGGCTGACGTCTAGCGGGTTGGGTCCCTGGTAGTGAAAGGAGGCAAGAGTCAGCGAACCCAATTGCTTGAGATGGAGATTTTGGGGCGGTCTTCTCGCGGTCAAAGAAAACGTGGGGGAGTCGGAGGGATGCGAAAATGACGCCATTTTCCCCCCCCTCTTATCGTGGAAAACCCAGCATTCTGCGCCTCTCCCTCCCGCATCTTAGAATGATAACAGCAACGAGACAAACCTGAGAAGACTTGTTTTGTGATTGCCTCACCTCCCCACTCTCCTGGTCTGCTGACCCCACCGCCTCCTCCGGGCTCGTCTTGTTCGGGTTGAATGCCGCGTCGCCCATCTTCGCCGCGTCGTCGTCGGAGCCCGACTTGCTGTACTCGGTACTCGACGGGTTCAGCCGGTCGCGCTCCATGTGGTCTTCCTTGGTCGAGCCGAGGACTGTGCGCGAGTGGTGGAAGAGGCGCGTGCTGTTCGTCATGGTCATGGGAGCCGTGGGAGCGGTTGTCTTCGTGGTTGCGCGGATCGCCGCGATGCGCGTGCCGCGCGGGCAGGTGCTGCGGAGGCGGTACGGCATGGTGGTCAGGGTGCGGCGGGTGGCGGCGCCGATGATGGTGGTCGTGGGATGAAGCATCTTGGGGGCGACTGGGGTGATCTTATGGGCAATTGGGTGGCTTGTCCAACTTCTCGGTTTCCTGTGCGATCGTAGGATGGCAGATTTGGTAGGTGGGATCTGACAGATGGGGGGCGAATTGATTCGCCGGTCGGAAAGAGGGGGATTGAGGGGTGGCCTGTCAGCTGGTACGCCTGGCGGCACGGCTGATGTGCGAATGAGAAGGTGCTACGTTTGTGGTAGGGGAACAATGGGTGTGGGTGACTTCGATTGCGATGCGGGCGGGTAAAAGGTGCTGGTGAGGGGAGGTGTCGTCGGTGCTGCGTAGTGAAGGCATGACGTCATAACGATGTCGATGCATTTTCTCGTACCTTGGGGGCAGGGATCTGAGCTCGCGGGCCATTGAGACCGCCGACATAGGTAATCAGGTGGAAACCACGTTCATGCCGAGGTATACATGGTCTTCTACCTACATGAGCAAAATGCAATGATCCGCTGCATGATGCCGCTGAAATGCTCGAGTGCAACTCAATACGCATGGACGAAGGTAAGAAAGGCATCAGACCGGGATATCCAAAGAAATGCTAAATCACAACGCCTCGCGTCAAGAGATATGCCGCTGCATGCTAACTCGCTTCCCAGAGTCCCCGAAGCCCGTCGCCAGATGGTCCCGCAGTACAATATTCCGTAGCCGAGTAGGAAATAAGCATCCGAGATGCAGGTGCGTTATGGGAAGCTCACGTCGTCGGGCATGACAAACCCTTTCCTCTCGAAATCCTGCCGGATGAACCTGGTCATGGCGTCCAGCTTCTTGCGCTGGATGTGGAGAGCGCCGAGCTTCGTGTCCTTTTCCCTTTGGCTCATGGTGCTGTCGGCGATGGAGGCGGTAGATGGAGCTTCGGGAGAGCCAACAAGATCGGGTCCTTGGCCTGATGCTCGCGGAGACTGCGACGGTTCAATGACGTCGTCGTGTCGGCCGCCGGAGAGTCCGGAGACTTCAATGGGGTAGCGAGGGCCACCCTGGGTTTCGGGAGTAATCTTGAACGTGTGCTTGCGCGCTGGGGGAACGCCTCCAACCAGCACTAGAAGCAGCTTGGACTGGATGGCGCGTACAATCAGGTTGTTGTTGTCGAATTCGATGGTGAGAGTCTCCAGTGGCTTCGGCTGAGCCGAAGGGCCATCATGATCGGCGTCATCTGCCCCTGAATGGATGTTGAGCTCGTGTTCTTTCCAGGCCATGGAAATCAAAGCAGCCTGGTCTCTGAGCTCCTTGATGTTGGCGGGGGTTGAGTAAGCTAGCAGAGTGCCATTCGGCGACATCACGCTGCAACTACATTAGCGCGGCGCTAGAGGCGTACACGCTGGCACTCACAACATGCGCGGGTACAGCTTCGGGTCCACGTTCTTGGCCAGCAGGTCGCTGAGTCTCTTGACGTTGAGCATGATGGGCGACTTGCTCGGCGGGCCTGGTCTGGACATTGGGAGGAATCAGCACAGATTTCCGGGGCGGCGCAGACGACACAAGCAGTTTGGCGTGATCAGCAGATGCGTGCAGGGACTGGAGTGGAGCCAAGAGGGTGGGAAGCAATGTGGCACGGCGGCTGCGGCCTTAAGTGAGGTGGTACGGGAAGGCAGCCGAAGAAAAGGCAGACGGCAGGATGGGTTGGGCAGAATCAGGCGTCGGGGAGAAAACAGGACGCGTGCATACATACAGACTGCGTGAAAGGGCGTGGCTGGAAGCCGCAGGCGGATAAGGCGCGCGTGAAGCTGATAGGCAGGCAAGCGAGAGGCGGCTGAGGCGGTGGTGTTGTCCGGGGAGGGTCTAGGTCGTGCTGCTCAGCGAGTCGAGTCCGGCGGCGATAGGCGAGGCAGGCGTCAACATCAGAGTCGGGGTGCAGCGGGCAGCGCGGCGGATGCAGGTGCGAGACGGTTTGGAGATTTGCGCAAGGGATCGGAGCATGGTGGACCGGGTCAGGACTGGGCGCGGCTCTTCTCGTGGACGGCTGCCATGGCTGTCGTGACGAGGTTGATAGGCCAAAGCCTGGGGTTCACGAGGTTATCGCTCGGGCGCTAAACGCGGGCTAAGCGAATCCTTATCACGTGGCTTCTCCAGACTCCGGTCAAGGCCCTCAAGGTGTCGACCAGAGAACGTTAAAGCAGCGGAGCGCTCCTGCAGGGTCCGCGGCGACATGTGTTGCATTTACCTCCCACCGTGATCCGCAGTGCGCAGCCTCACCACCATGTGCATGTGCAAGTGCAGCCCTCAGCGTGGTCTGCCCATCGGGATTATCGCGGCTATGGCGGGGCCAGAGAGGGGCAGTCGCGCCCACGTCATTCTCGAGCTTAGGTGCCGTCGCCAATTACTTATTGCTTTGCCGCCTGCCGCTGTGCCTTCGTGAATCCTTTTGTAGCCCCCGCAAATGCTCACCAGCCCCCGCCTCTTCCTGCGAGCCTTCAGACAGTCTCGACCTCTATTCCCCACAAAGTCAACCCACGCATTCGTCAAAGCATTCGCGACAATGGCGACCGATCCGAGCAAGTACAAGCTCAACCATTCCATGTGCGTCGCCAGAATCCCACATCTACACCCACCCGTACTGAGTGCTTCTGCAGGATCCGGGTCAAGGACCCCAAGCGATCAGTCCAGTTCTACGAGTTCCTGGGAATGAAGCTCATCAACAAGCTCGAGAACCCCGATGCGAAGTTCGACCTCTACTTCCTTGCCTACGACAGCCCCAAGGCCGCCTCGCACGGCAACCACTGGACCGACCGCGAGGGCATCGTCGAACTGACGCACAACTACGGCACCGAGAACGACCCCGATTACAAAATCACCAACGGCAACACCGACCCGCACAAGGGGTTTGGCCACCTCTGCATTTCGGTCGACAACATCCAGGCTGCCTGTCAGAGGCTTGAGGATGCGGGCTACAAGTTTCAGAAGAAGCTGACCGATGGTCGCATGCGGCACATTGCCTTCGCCCTCGACCCAGACAATTATTGGGTATTAAATTCCAGGACAGCAAATGATTGGGGGCTAACATATGGGCACAGGTTGAGATCATTGGTCAGCAGCCGTTGGAGGCGACCGAGAACGTCAAGGAGACCAACCTTGAGACCTACCGCATGGTAAGCGATCCTCACACTTCTGAAAACACTGCAATTTCTCATATCAGTATATAGAATCACACCATGATCCGTGTCAAGGATCCCAAGAAGTCGCTGGCGTTCTATGAGGACGTCATGGGCATGAAGCTCAAGCGTGTCTCTGAGAACAAGGAGGCCAAGTTCAACCTCTACTTCCTCGGCTACGGGCCGCCTGCTCCCGAGCAATCTGCCAATGGCGCCAACCCCGTGGCTGATCGGGAGGGTCTCCTGGAATTGACCTGGAACTATGGCACCGAAGATGACGCCGACTTCAAGTACCACAACGGAAATGACCAGCCCCAAGGCTTTGGACACATTTGCGTCGCTGTTGATGACCTTGAAGCGGCTTGTGCTCGCTGGGAGGAGAAGGGCGTGAACTGGAAGAAGAGGCTGACCGACGGCCGCATGAAGAACATTGCCTTCATCCTTGGTAAGTCTTGGTAAAGCCCCGCAATGAACCGCATCTAACAACGCTATAGATGAGGACCAATACTGGATAGAGATTATACAGAACGAAAAGCTGAAGCAGAGGGCGAACTGGTAAGCTCGGTGTTGAGCTGAAAGGATGAGAAAACGACATCCACGACTAAACTAATGGAGAATTACATACTGTGACAAACGGAATGACTACGCCGTCTAGCAAGATATATGAATCAGCCCAGCTGCGTGTTTCTTCGCACCTACACGGCGGATGACACAAGAAATTGGCACTCCCACAGATAGTAAATTATATTCACGGGTGGTTGCATTCATTCAAAAGTCGCATATTTGTCCGAATATTGGATTCCAATACCTATCATCGATGGGGCTCAGAGGACCGGTCCAATTTCTTTTGTCAGCCCGCCGGGCCCATGTACCTGCAGCCTGTTGCCAAATTGGGTATCCCATAGACTCCGCGCCAGGTTCGCAACCCATGACTTTACCCGGCCAGTCATTCAATTGCGCAAATTAATATGTTAGGCCTAAGAGTCGAAGTCAATGCAAAATTACATTGGATAATAGCACGTCACGGCTATCTGATCACCGCTGCATTGTATGTCAGCGGCGACATGGGTGTACTACAGAAAGCTGACGACAAGGTGCCAGCAAGACTCCTCTTTGGCGGAAAGGACACCTGCGCAGCATCTGCAATCAAAAGCGTGACGTGTTGGTGGCAGCTGCGTGGGGTGACAGCATGATTGGTAGCCAGTGCCGTCCCGCGGAGGCGTGGGGTAGCGGGAGCGGGGTAAGGATCTCGGACGCATTGGGTAAGTACGCCTGCAAAACAACTCTCCGGACCTGACGGAGACGTTGAGATGTGCAGCAAGGTCTCAGCTGATCCCCAGGGACCGCCGGTGTTGACTGGACATTCTCTTCAAAAAGACGCTTGGCCACTTGTACATCGCTTCGAACCTGCCATCCTCCCCTCTCCTCCCAGAACACCCTCTAAGTTTGGCAGAAACTACCTTGTGAAGATGCCTATTGCTGTGTCGTCGTCGAACGGTGCAGAGACGCCTCGTCCCAAAATCCTGATCCCGGAAAAGGTCTCTCCAGATGGACTGGCGCTACTTCAAGAGAATTTCGAAGTGCACGAACGGAAGGGCTTGTCTCCGGAGCAGCTCAGGGAAATCATTCCGGACTACGAAGCTTTGATTGTACGCTCTGAGACAAAAGTCACCGCAGATCTGCTTTCGGTTGCAACAAAGCTCAAGGTCGTTGCCAGGGCTGGTGTTGGTGTTGACAATGTATTCCAACCCCTGACTGTGAGAAAATGGCTCAACAATTCTGATCCCTGCACCAGGTCGACGTCAAAAGCGCAACGAAGCGTGGTGTCATTGTCGTCAACAGCCCCAGCGGCAACATTGGTGCCGCTGCGGAGCATACCATCGCCTGTGCGTCAGATCTAACCACTGCTTTTACCTTGCTGACATATCGCAGTGATGATGGCCGTAGCTCGTAACATCGGTGATGCTTGCGCAAGCCTGAAGGCCGGCAAGTGGGAACGCAGCAGACTTGTTGGCATCGAACTGAAGGGCAAGACTCTAGCCATCGTAGGAGCGGGCAAAGGTGAGCAGCAACCATCCACGACAAGCTCCGTTCTGACACCGTCACAGTCGGCATCACAGTCGCCCGGATCGCCAACGGGTTCGGAATGAAGGTCATCGCGTACGATCCATACGCCAACCCTCAAATAGCAGCGGCGGCATCCGTCGAGCTCAAAGACAGCCTGGACGAACTGCTCACCGCCGCCGACTTCTTCACCATCCACACGCCCCTAATCGCCTCGACCAAGGGCATGATCGGCACGAACGAGCTCTCCAAAATGAAGCCGACCGCCCGCCTCCTGAACGTCGCCCGCGGCGGCGTCATCGACGAAGCGGCGCTCCTCTCCGCCCTCGACGCCGGCACCGTCGCCGGCGCCGCCATCGACGTCTTCACCACCGAACCGCCCGCGCCGGGCTCGCCGGCGGCGCAGCTGGTCGCGCACCCCAAGGTGGTCGCCACGCCGCACCTCGGCGCGTCGACGGTCGAGGCGCAGGAAAACGTGTCCATCGACGTGTGCGAGCAAGTCACGGCCATCCTGGCGGGCGAGCTGCCGCGCAGCGCCGTCAACGCGCCGCTCATCCTGCCCGAAGAGTACCGGACACTAGCGCCCTTCGTCAGCCTGGTCGAGAAGATGGGGTCGCTGTACACGCAGCACTACAGCGCGCAGCAGCGGCGACGGCAATCGTCGTCGTCGTCGTCGTCGTCGTCGGCGTTCCGCACCACCTTCGACCTCACCTACCACGGCCACCTCGCGTCCCTCAACACCACCAAGCCCCTCTTCGCCGCCCTGATCAAAGGGCTCCTCGCCCCCATCACGTCCGCGCCCGCAGACGGCGGGCCCAACGTCAACATCGTTAATGCTGAGCTTGTCGCCAAGGAGCGCGGCATCCTCGTCAACGAGCGCCGCGCCCGCGCCGACGACGACGAGGGCGAGGCCGCGTCCGGCTTCGCGAGCAGCGTCACGCTGCGCGCGCGGCCCTCGCCGCGGCGGGGGTCGTCGGTGTCGGGCGGTGTGCGGCCGAGCTTCACGCGCGGCAACACCGGTGGTGCTGGTGGTGGTGTTGGGCCGGGGCACCATGGCAGAGCCGACAGTGCCGTCGAAGGAGGCGATGCCGAAGGAGGTGGCGGTGGCGGTGTCGACGACCAGGTCATCCAGGGCTTCGTGTCGGCGAACACGCCGCACATCTCGCGCCTCGACCGCTTCGCCACGGCGGCCAACTTCGTGCCCAGGGGCACCATGCTGATCTGTCGCAACTTCGACAGCTGCGGGAAGATTGGGTTCGTCGGGAGCAAGCTGGGCGCGGCGGGCGTGAACATCTCGAGCATGATTGTGGCGCCGTTGGTGGTGCAGAAGAGGGACGATGGCGGCGGCGTGGGGGAGGAGGAGAAGGGCGATGAGGCGCTGATGATTTTGGGCGTGGATGGGCCGGTTGGGGAGGAGGTGGTGAAGAGCTTGATTGGGGGCGAGGGTGTGTTGGAGGCGAGTGTTGTGACGTTTTGATTCAAGTGTGTGTGGCCTTGTCTTTGGGAGGGCGAGGGGGGTTGTTGGTGGTTGACGAGTGGGGTGAAGTTATCAGTGTCGAAATTGGATGATGAAGGAAAACGGAAAACCCTCGCGACCTCTCAACGGGCAGCGCCAGCATGGTCACCAAAATGGAGCAGTCGAACTTGAGATGGCGGCCGTATCGGAAGGCAACAAATGCAGTATATATAGTATTGCGGCTATTCGGGAATTATCATCTAAACCTTACAGCTGACTGCGATACATACATTCACTCAAATCATCATAACAGCCAAACAGAAACAGTCAACTCAACCAACCTTGCTTGCACCCATACCTCAAAAGTTGAAACTTTCCGACACAACCTCCCCCCTGCCCGCCAACCACGCCACCACTTGCTTATGCAACGCCGTCCCCGCGCACAAATACCACCTCTCGCTCTCCACCTCCCGCAAATCCTCTTCCTCCAACCTCCTCCCTTCCACCACCGCCGCCAGCGCCCCCGTTGCCGCCTGCTCCCTAAGCCCCTCCACCACACCGTCCACATCGCCACCACCACCACCCCTCGTCGTGAGAAACACCCTCGCCCCCCTCGCCAGCCCCGGCCACCGCCGAAACACGTCCCCCACAAACGCGGCGTCGGCGCGTCGCAGCGTCCAAAAGAGCGCGACGCGCGCCGGGTCGAGGGACGAAGCGGCGAGTTCGGCCAGCAGCGGGGTGATGCCGACGCCGCCGGCGACGAAGGGCGTGAGTCCAGCAGCAGCTCTGACTCTGAACTCGCCGCCGCCGAAGCCGCGGACGGGCAGAGCCAGGCCGGCGCGCTCGGGCGAAGAAGTGAAGAGGAGACCGGTGACGGGCCCGTGGCGGCGGATGGTGATGGCGAACTCGGTCGAGGGACGGACGACGTCGCCGTCTCCATCGCCCCCTTCCCAGCCGTCCGCCCACGTGACGGTGAACGTGCGCACGAAGTCGTCGTTCAGGCTCGCGGGGTCGTCGTCGCGCATGTGGCTGTAGCCGGCGTCCAGCTCTTTCGACGCGTCCAGCGCGACCCACTGCCCGCGCGCGACGGCCGTCGGCGCGCTGAGCGCGAACGTGAAGCGCGCGATCGTCGCCGGCGTGATGGCGTCTCTCCTGCCCAGCGTCGCCGTGAGCTCCGTCTGTGCCTCTTTGCCGGAAGACAAGAGGCTGCCTTCGGCCGCGAGCAGCCGCACCGGCGGGTTGTACGGCGACATGCCCAGCGTCTTCTCTTTCTCTTCGTCTGTACCTGTTTTTACGGCGGCGGCGGCGGCGGCGGCGGCGTTCCCCGCGCCCGCGGCGGCAGGCGTCCCGCGAAACGGCAGCCCCCGCCGCACCAGGCGCGCGGCGGTGAGGGTGATGGCGACGGCGAGGGTCGAGCGCGGCAGCAGCGCGGCGGCCGCCTTGCCGGCGTGGATGCTCGTCGTGCCCGTCGCGTAGAGGACGTCGCCGGTGGCGAAGTCCGGGAAACAGAGGCCGGCGAGCGGCGTGGTGTGCAGGTTGCCGAGGGTTTGGTAGAAGCGGTTGCCCGAGTATTCGGGGTAGACGAGCGTGGTGGGCGAGGAAGGATCGGAGCATGGCAGGATGCGCACGAAGCCGGCGGGCCCGCCGCGGTGGTTGACGTCCATGTCGTGGGTGGTGGCGTTGGCGCTGGAGATGAAGAAGAGGTCGGCTTTGGCGATGAGGGCGCGGGCGGTGGGGGTGAGGGTGGGCGAGGAGGAGAGGAGGACGGGGTGGGGGGTTGCGGGGGTGATGGCTTTGGAGTTGAGGTACTTGGGGCAGTTGCCTGGTAGGTAGTGTAGGTAGTAGGGTTAGTCTGAGCTGTCTTCTTGGAATGGTGGGGTGAGGGTAGCTGAGCGGGGGTGAAGTGAAGGGGGACAAGAAAAGGACATGACTTCAGCAAGAAGGACGTAGGGACTGGAAAGCCATAATATCAAGAGGAGCAGCGGGCAAAAAGAATGTCCCCGGCTGGGAGTTGAACCCAGGACCATGTCGACTGCTTTACCTTGCCCATCTAGTCCCCGTAGTGGCTCTAGACAAGCACGTCTCCGCTGGATTCATAGCGACAGTGCTCTACCATTGAGCTACCGGGGACAAGAGAAGTGGATACCTGGACAACTTATAAATAGAAACAGGGCGCTCCTGGGCATCCGCAGCTGCCCCAGCTGTGGCCACTGTCTACTGCCGCAATGGGAGCGCAGAATGCCAGAGTGTGTGGTCGGAGGGAGAGAGAGAGAAAGAAACGCGCGCACTCACCGAGGCTCTGCTCCACCTTGACCACCAACTGCATCTCACCCGCCCCATCAACATCATCAGCATCTCCTACTTCTCCCCCATCTTTCTCGTCTCCAACCCCACCACCGCCTTTCGCCAAACTCGCCACCACCATCCTCCCAAACACCTTCACCCTCTTCCTCGTCACCAAATCAATCGGCAAGCCCGCCACCATCCTACCAGCCCTTCCTTCCTCCTTCACCACCTCCCCCTCGGCTTTCCCGTCCACCAACGCCTGGGCCACGGGATCGAAGCGGCGGTCGACGGGGGCGCGCACGCCGAAGATGCCGTTGCCGAGCGGCTGCGCGAAGCCCGGCTCGCCGCCCCAGACGGTGGCCCAGGGACGACCGTCGGCGTCGAGGGCGCCGAGGGCGATGGTGGGGGCGCGGGCGAGCATGGTGGCGGCCTGCGGCGTCATGAAGGACGAGGTGGGGTTGTCGGTGTCGGGCGGGGTGTGCATGAGGGACTGCACGGCGCGCTCGCCGGGGGACCAGGGCAGGGCGAGGGAGATGGCCATGGTGGAGGGAGGGGTGCGCGCGGCTAGCAAGCAAGTTGAAAGAAAGGATGATGGAAATTCTTGTGTGAAAGGCGGGGGGATCTACGGGCGTTGGGTGAGGGGTGAGTGTGGTAGGGAACACATGCGGGGAGGAGATGTTTCTTTATAGCCAGGCTTATAGTCCAGTTGTCTACGTGTTCAAGAGTGAACGCCGAAAGTGCCGCTGGAAGGAGATTCGGAGCGTGTGGTTCAGCGGCATGATGATCAAGCAGGCGTGGTGGAGCGGAATCGTCAGACGCGCCTTGCCGCAAAGCGTTTAGCGAGGCCCGTCATTGGCTGTGCTATGGATTGCGCGAGAGTCGATCCTTCATCATAATAAGCGGCTCACCATCGAAGCTATGTTTGGAGTCGTGGGAAAGTGTCTAAGCGACGCGACACGCCCCTTGCGGTTCCAGGCCCGGAGGCGTTTCACGACGCATGGGGCCAGAAGCTGCGACGCTCGCTATTGGCGGCCGCAGCCACGAAACGATAGTCCGGCTGACAGCGCCTGCGGAGCGAAGCTGGAGCAATTAGATTGCCTCTGCCGCCCTCCTCTTTAGCCTCGACTCGGCCGCCGTCTCTCTCTCTCTTCTTCAATGTGTACAGCCTCTGGATAGGCGTCACCTCTCGTCCTCTCGTTGAAGCACATGATGGCGCGCAGCAAGGTGCAGCCGACGCACTACCCGCGTATCCCGTTCCATTTCCTGCGCAGCGCGCAGCTTCTCGCCGCCACGGTCGTGACCTGCGTCCTGGTCTTCTTCGTCGATCAACTCCACCACGACGGATACTCCATCCCGTGGACCTTCCTCCTGGTACGTGGTGACTGGTGGGTCCTGGAAGAGGGTGCGACTGACCAGCTTCGTGCAGCTCCTGGCCGTCTCTGCCCTCACCGTCCTCTTCCTGTGCTTGACCCTAGTGCAGCATTGCTGCTGCGGGCTGAATCCTCGGCTGAACCTGGTCCTTAACTCTGGCCTTCTCGTGCTATGGACCCTCGGCTTCGCGCTGTTGTCTTGGTGGTCGTCCGGGACCGTGGGCCATGTTTGCAACAAGACTTATTGGAATGACGACGACGGTATCATGATCTGTCGCATCTACAAGGCCTTGTTCGCCTTCTCGCTGCTTGGACTGTAAGCACGTTTTTACTCTGGTTCGAATTGGCCACGCATGCTGACGTTGGTGGTAGTGTGTCGACGCTCGCCGCCCTCCTCTTGGACGTCTACGTCTTCAAGCGATCCACGCGTCGCGGCAAGTACAACCAGATGCTGAATCTGGATGTGAAGCGCGGTGCATCAGCTCCGCAACAGTCGCCGTGGTCCACCAACGTCGAGGAGTCGTACGCCGAGCAGAGCCATGTCGAAGATCAGCCCGTGCGGAAGACGGCTAAGCACAAAGGCTATGAGGCGCCGGATGAGCAGTATGCGTACGATGACACCGGGTACTATGGTGCTCATCGGATGCAATGATGCTTTGATGACTTTGGGAAGTCTTCCCTTGCTGTAGATGGTGGGTTTGGGTGGAGCGGGATACGATTCGTTAGTTATTCCCGCCTCGATGCGTGAGAGACAATGACGTTCATGGCCTTGGATGATTTTGATGAAGTGAAAACAAAGGCTCAGCCCGATCGGGCCGTAGACTCGCAAGTGGAGCCACAGTGGCACGGTGCAATCGGCGCTCCACGGGGCCACGGGGCTCTGGAAGACAATGCCTTGGAATCCCACGGCTGCAAGCGAGAAGCCTGGAGCAAACCGGATCATGATTGCCTCTCTTCCTTGGTCACTCTTGGGCAGTTCATGGCGAAGACAAAGGGACGAGCAGGGATCCCTACTGTAACCAGAAAGCGGCCAGGGCTTCGCTTATCTGGTTATCGCGTTAGACAAACTTTCCATTTCGCTCAGCAACCAAACCCACCGCTCCTACCCCGATCCCTCTGTTCTCTCCTCCGTCTTTGTGATACCCCGCAGTCCGTCTTCTAGTTTCCCTTCTGCCATTCACTCTTTGAATTGCCCAAGAACGCCAGCAAACGGCAATTGAGAAGGGACAAGCCCGCGCAGAAATTTTTTACACGTCCTCATTCCGATCACGCCGACGCGTCTTTCCCGCCTCTTTACGCGACTGCACCCCGCAAACCACACCGGAGCAAACCTAACCGCCGACTATCCAATAAAGAATCATGCCATCCTTCCGGCGGAGCTCTACTTCTCCCAAACCTCCTGGCTCGACCAGCAGCGTCTTCAATAATTTCTCCTTCGGTGACTCCTCCAAAATGATTAGCTTTGGCAGCAACGATCTGCCCTTCCGGAACTCGGTCGCAGCTTCCGACAGAGGCTCGACCACCAAGGACGTCTCATCCCCGAATGGAGGCAGCCCTCCTCACGGCGTCGACCGCGTCGTGCGAGAATTGACGCGCTACCTCGATCTTCTCAAGCCCAAGAGGCAGGCCCAGCAGCAGGAAGATGACACGTCGGTATGCGGCCTGCATATCGAGGAACTGCTCGGAGCGCCGCTCTTCTCCTGGTCCGTCAAGCTCGCCCTAGCCGACGAGCGCAAGCGCGGCCGCACGCCAGCCAGCGCCCATTTCGACCAATTCGCCCTGCTGGGCCAAGAACGCAGCACCAGCAGCAGCCGCGCCTCGGCCCACAACCCGGACGGCGTGGAGCCAATCTTCCTGAACACTAATGCCCCGTGGTCGGCCTTCCTGTGCGGGTCGCAGGGCTCGGGCAAGTCGCACACGCTCTCGGTGATGCTTGAGGGCTGCCTGCTGCCGAACAAGGCGCTGGGACGTCTGCCCGAGCCGATGCAGGGCATCGTATTCCACGCCGATGCCTTGGCTGCTGGGAGCGTGTGCGAGGCCGCCCACCTGTGCAGCGCTGGCGTTTCTGTGAATGTGCTCGTTAGCCCCAGTAACTACTGGCGCTTGCGCCAGGCCTACGGCAAGATTCCGGATCCGAAGAGGTGCTTGAAAGTCAGACAGCTGAGGCTGAAGCCGAAGCATCTGAACGTGGAGAGGATGCTGGCTCTCATGGCCTTCAATGAGAGCAGTGGCCGTGTGCCGTTGTACATGGAGGTGAGTGACACTGTTTTTCTACTGGGGTATTATTTAGTGCAACAATCATGACAGCACAGAGGGGGTACTTTAAGTTTTCATCCAGACGAAGTTGCAGTCTCTAGCAAAACGTCCGAATGAGACTCCAACTCACCCGACGATTTTGCATATCAAACGAATCGACCCTGCACTCAACAACGGACTGGATAACTAACGAGCACTTCCCAGGTCATCAACAAGATCCTCCGCGAAATGGCAACCTCAGCACAGCAATCCTTCCAATTCGACTACAAACGCTTCCTCCAACTCCTCGAACAAGAACGGCTCACGGGCGACCAAAAGGGGCCCATGACGCTGCGCCTCCAACTGCTCGAATCCTTCATGGACGTCAACGGCACGGACAAAAACACAACACCAGACGACATGTTCTCGCCCCCACCAGGCTCCCTCACCATCATCGACCTGACGGACCCCTTCATCGACGCCTCCAGCGCATGCACCCTCTTCGACATCTGCCTCGCGCTCTTCCTCGAGGGCGCCACGGCGACGTCGTCGCGCGTCATCGCCCTCGACGAAGCCCACAAGTACCTGTCGGCAGCGTCCGCCGCGTCCGACCGCTTCACGGATTCGCTCCTCACCGCCATCCGCGTCCAGCGCCACGCCGGCACCCGCATCGTCGTCGCCACCCAGGAGCCCACCGTCTCGCCCAAGCTCCTCGACCTCTGCTCGCTGACGCTCGTCCACCGCTTCTCCAGCCCCGCCTGGCTCGCCGTCCTGCGCCAGCACCTCGCCGGCCTGTCCGCCGTCGCCGGCCGCGGCGACGACGAGGTCCGCGCCCTGTTCGAGGAGATCGTCACGCTGGGCGTCGGCGAGGGCCTGCTCTTCGCGCCCAGCGCGATGCTGAGGGTCGTCGTCGTCGCGGGTAAGGAGGGCAAGGAGAAGAGGATCGTTAAGCTGGGGACCGAGTGTTTGCGGTTTAGGACGAGGCCGAGGATCACGAGCGATGGGGGGAGGAGCGTGTTGGCGATTAGGTGAGGGAGAGAGAGAGAGAGAGAGAGAGAGATGGAGAGGAGGGAAGGAGGTCGGGGATTGTGGCGCTTGGAAGGCTGGATGGATGGATGGATGGATTGAGGGAAGACTATATGGCGCACGTGCTGCTTGTATGTCTTGTTCTTCTTTTTTGTCTTTCAACTTTTTTTTTTTTGAAGGGGGGTTCTTTTCTTTCCCGAAGCGTCTGGTTATACGTTTACGGCGTTCTCGCGTTGGCGTTGTTAATGATTGGGTTCAATTGGAGAAAAGGGGTCGTTTGGGGCTTGTTTTTTTTTTTTTTTTTTTTTTGTAGTGATGCTTGAGGCGGCAGACATGCTCCCATCGATAGAAATTTCCATTTGACGATTTGTATCTCTATATCATGACAATACGCCCCAACATGGTTTCATCGCGGACCAAACCTTCTCTAGGGCCACACCACACAAACAACCAATCCCTCTCTAACACACATAACACCCCCGGTCTTGTTTCTTCAGCAGAAAAACTACCGAAATTATGCAAAAAATTACTTCGTCTCCGCCAAATAGCGTCATCGTTGAACACTCAGCATCGACGTAGTTGTTTTGTTTGCCACATCAGATAACTTTCCATTAGTTCAGTCGTAAATGTCATTTTCGCATCCCTTTTTACATTCGCCAAGCTCTATCTCTACCACGCACCTCATCTAGCGGAAAGAAGGAGGTTTTTTCAAGATTTGAGAAGGTAGTAGACATGCTTCCTCGATAGAAATTTCCACTCATCCAAAAGAAATGCAAATCCAATTGTCATCTCATCATTCCTCAGAGCTTCAATCATAACAATGCACTCGAACCCATTTTTCATCGTAAACCGAACCTTCCCTACCCGGAACAAGAAATTCCCTAGACCATCCAACCAACCAAAAAAAGTCGAAAAACACCAAGGGCACGAGCAGTAAGTAGTCCAAGACCGAAGAAGCTCTCTACCTCCTTCCATAAACAGCATGTTCAGCCCGCCCGCCACTCGCCTTCTTCTCGTTCCCCTGCCTCGCCCGACTCCAATCCCTGGCATTCATCTCCCCCGCCACGTTCTCCTGCCCCTCAATCGCGCGCCCGAGGACACCCTTGAACGCGCCGGTGCCGCTGAACTCCATGTCGTGCGTGTCGACGGGATGCTCGTGCTCGGCCTCGCGACGGAAGAGGTTCATGATGTCGCGCATGCTGAGCTTGTTGATGGCCTTGCCGCCCTCGATGGCGGCTTCGGCGAGCTTGCGCTTGGCCTCCTGCAGGTCCAGGATGCGCTCCTCGACCGTCTTCTGGATCGTGAGTTTGTAGACGACCACGTCGACCGTCTGGTTGAGACGGTGCACGCGGTCGATGGCTTGTTCCTCGACGAAGGGGTTCCAGAAGGGCTCGAGGATGACGACGCGCGAGGCTGCGGTGAGGTTGAGGCCGAGCGAGCCGCACTTGAGGCTGCAAAGGAGCACGCGTGTGCCGCGGTCGTTGCGGAGCTTGCTGAGGGAGGCTTCACGGAGATCGTTGCGCATGCTGCCGTCGTAGCGGGTGAAGCGGTGACCGGCCTTGCGGAGGAAGGGTTCGATGAGGTCCAGCATGGACGTAAACTGGCTGAAGACGATGACCTTGTGATCCGGGGTCTCCTTGTCGAGGATGTCCAGCAACCGAAGGATCTTGGTGGAGGGAACTGGGCCCTGGTCCTCGTCCGAGGCTTCGTCGCTCTCTGCTTCGGACTCCTCGTCCTCATCTTCTTCCTCCGATTCTGAAGCAGACTCTTCCGTTTGCTGCTCGCCTTCTGATGAAACGAGATCGATGACCTTCTTCTTCTTCGAAGGTGTCTCGGGTTCGTCATCGTCAGTCTCCGAGTCATCAGACCCCAACGAGTCACCGCCGCCTTCCGCATTTTCGTCGTCGGTGCCGCCAGCTTTACCAAGGTCTTCACTCTCACGCTGGTCCTCGGGAACGAGCCACTCGCCCTCCTCGTCTTCGTCGTCGCTGTCCAGAACAACCCTCTTCTTGCGCATGAGCTTGGTAGGCTTCACGGGAGATTCGTCCTCATCACTATCATCCTCATCCTCGACAATCTCCTTCTTGGCCTTTTTCGATCCGTGCTTCTTCTTCTTGTGCCTCGATTTCTGAGCTGCGAGGTCGGCGTCGCAGTCTGCGCATCTCACAGCACCAGCAGAAGCTTCAGACTTCGAGAGTTCAATTTGGCAGACGTCGCAATGCTTCGTCGCCACGCTGATACCGCCGAACAAGTCCGCAAGGTCATCTAGCTCCTTGGCCTCCTCTGCCCTGGGTTTTCTCGGAGTCTGCATCTCCTTGGGGATGCCAGTGCCTGCGCCGTTGATGGCATCCTTGTCCTTGCCGACCTGGCCGCCAACAAGCTCGGGGTGGTTACAAGCCTGTCTCAGACGTAGGAGCAGAACCAAAGCGCCAATGTAATCAGCCTTCTCTCCACCCATCATCTCATTGAGACGGCTTTGTGCCCTGTCTGCCAGGCGATCGTAGAAGCTGCGCTCCTCTGGGCTGAATTCGGCAACGACAGTCTCAATCTTGCGCCCCACGATCCTGAAACCTTCGCTCTTCTCGCCCTCCGCGGTGGGCTTTCCACCAGGGTTAAGTGCGCCCGCCTGCTTCAGTACGTCCTTGGTCCTGCGCTTCATGAATGCTTTCAGGAACACCTGTAGCCTGCGCATGGCAAGGTTTCCGCGACCGCTCTTCATTGGGCCTGCGATGTCGTTCTTCCAGCGGCTGAGCTCGTCGTACGGCTTGATCCGGAGGAACCTAATCAAGCTCTGCAGCTCGTCAAGGTTGTTTTGCATGGGAGTGCCAGTCAAGCACCAGCGGTAGTGCGATCTGAGAGCATAGGAAGCCTGGGTCATCTTTGCGTTGCGATTCTTGATACTGTGAGCCTCATCAAGCATGACGCGGTACCAATGCACGCCGTAACATCCGATCTTGGGGCCGTCGGGCCCGTCCGAGCTAGCAGCATGTTCCGAAGCGAGGATTTGGTAGGTGGTCACGACAATGTCATACTTCTTCAGCTCATCGGCCCGCTTGGTGCGCGAAGGACCATGGTGCACGAGAACCTTCAGCTTGTGGGAAGACAGAACCTTCGTCTTGACCTCGCTCTCCCACTGCTTGATAAGCGCAAGCGGAGCGACGACCAATGTGCTCCTGCAGACTGTCGATGGGAGTTTCTTTTTCTTGTCCTTGGGCTTCTCTTCCGAGGGTTCCTCGGGGTCCGGGCGAGGGTTGGTAAGAATGAGGGCAAGTGCCTGGATGGTCTTACCAAGACCCATGTCATCAGCAAGGATACCACCCTTGGGCAGAACTCCATTCTTCTTGCGCTGGCCAACTTCCTTGTCCATCATCCACGAAACGCCATCGACTTGGTGGGGGAGGAGCTTGACGGCTAGACCATCTACGGTACCGTCATCCTCCTCTTCCTCTTCCTCCGGTTCCGCTTCCTTCTCCTTCTCTTGGGCCTTTACCTCCAAGGCCTTCAATTTGTCGGCCAAGTTGGAGGCCTGCTCGTCTGCGCGCTTCTTCGCTTGCGACCTCTTGCGCAGCCTAGTCTTGGGTCTGTCCTCTTCATCGTCGAAAGCGCCCTCCAACAGGTTCTTTATGTTTTCGCTTGCTTGGTTGGCGTCGACATAGGCGAAGGGGTCTGCGGCGCCGAAGCGATCGTCACGGATGGCAGCGTCAGGGTCGAACTCGTCGTCGTCGCTGTTGGTCAGGTCGATTGTCGATTTCTTCGAAAAGTCGAGGCGCTCGGGAATGACGTTGCCGTTGATCGGCTGGAAACCTCCCACTGGGCGAGCGGAGGAGTAGATGGGTCTCGGAGCTGGACCAACGGTCTGGGGCCTCGGGGCCGCCGGCTTGGGGATCTCGACGACATCCTGATCCTGCTGTTGGCCAGGAACGAAGCCCCTAGTATTGGTCTTGTGGAACTCGGGGCGTGAAACGCCCGGCTTGTGTTGGACGAAGAGATTGGAGTACTTGTCCCGCTTCAACGGGTTTCGCAAGGGACTAGCCTCGCCGAACTTGGGGCCCTCGTTAGCCACGCCGAACACCGGACGTGCCGGCGGCTGTTGACCGGACGCCCTGAGCGGCTCCCTCTCATTGACCATTGTGCCTTGTGACGTAAGCCGTGAAGTGTGGACGATGCGTTCGAGTTGTGGGACGGTTCTTGAGTGTGGTTCCGGGTTTGGTAGATGCGGGCTGAGCTCGGTACCGAGTTCGCGCTCGTCAAACAGCGAGCTGTCGTCTCCGAGAATTAGGCTGCTGCCTGGGCTATCGGGCAGCCGACAATCTTGCAGTCCGGCCTGTAGGAAGTCTGTCTGCTCGACCTTGCCAGAAGAGCGAGGGTAGCTGGGCAGGATTTCAGGCGAAGCTGTATTGGTGTGGGCCCGTGTAGGTTGCACCCTGGTGGTGGTGTGGCGAGAGAACGAAGGGCTCGTTTGCGACGAGAGGTTATTGATAGGCCGAAATGCCCGGCGGCGCGAGTCTTTCCTGCGGTTGTCCATGAGGGTCAGAGCGCAAGGCAGATCGACGGGGTGCGGAGGAAACGAACCTTTGGGGTGCCCGGCGCTAAAGATTGGTGGGGTTGGCGGGCGCAGCTTGGAGAGGGACGGCGGCCAAGGTGTTGATGCATCGGACTTCTTATCGCCACCGCCCTCGTTGCCCGGCAACCGCGCGTCGCTTCGTCGCTGCCTGCGCCCCACTCACCCAGAGAACGCGTCTCCTCGTGAGAACGCGATCTCTCCTGCCGCGGAGCCGTCCCGGCCCTCTCCACGTTCCCATCACTCCCCGCCATCTCCGGCGTTCCACCTGGTATCACGGAGGCAATCTCAACACTTTATCAAGTTCATCATTGTATTCAGGACTTGGTCATAATGGCTTCGCTTTCCCCGCTTGACCAGCGCGCCTAGTAAGCTAGCCCTTCCAGGTTCTTCTTCACGGACTCCTCTATGCTAGTGAAGCCAGGCTGGCCCATCTCCCTCAAGAGCGCTTCAGCTCGACTCCGTGGCTTCCACTCGGTGAGGTCGCGACCTTGCATAAAGTCCTCAGGGAACTTGTGGTCGGGGTACGTCTTGCGCAACCACTCGAGAATATCATTGAACTGGTATGGCGCCGCCACGCCGAAGATGCGCTCACTCTTGACATCTGGGTGAATTGCTGCTGCAACATGGAGCCACGCTGCATCCTCGACGTCGACGAAATGCTCTAGAGGCTTTGTTAAAAGACTGTGCTGGCCATGGTTCAGGAGCAACTTACGCGGCGGAAAGAACCTGAAGGGCTCAATGTTCCCTTCCCATATCCCCTGGATCGAGCCTGAGGTGGATGGGTGACCCTGGTGCTTGAAGGATAGAGCCTTGCCAAAGTTGAAGGACGGCAGAACTGATAGCGCGAGTCAGATGGAACAGCTCGCAAACGTGAGAGTACAACCTACCGCTGTTGACTGTCATGCTCGGGTTCGTTTCCTTGACCCACTTCCACAAGGCCTGTTCGGACTGCGTCTTGCTCGCTCCGTAGACGATGGCTCCAAGCGCCTGCGAGGGTTCTGCGCCCTCTCTCCACGCTTCTTTGACGGCATCTTCGTTCCACGAGTTCTCATCCATTACCATCTTGGTGTCTACCTTGGGCATAGTACTCGACCAAGAAGAAGAAGTGAGAACAAAGCGCTTGACACTGGGCTCACTGGCCGCCGCCTTGGCCGCGACCAGGGTTCCGTTGATAACCGGGGGGATCACATTCTGCGGATTGGCGTCGAAAGACAAAACCGAAGCAACGTGAATGAATGCAGTAACCCCTGGGAAGTCAGCACCTGTACATTCGAAGCTCAGAGCGTACCAGCTTTACCTTTCTTGGCCTCGTCGAAGGCTCCTTCAACCGCCATGTCTGGGACAGAGACAAGCTCAAATTGACCCTTTCCATATCTCTCATCAAGGAGCTCGCTCATCCACGCATTCTTCTTCGTGTCTCTCACTGTTCCGCGGACCTTGTAGCCAAGCTGAAGCAGCTTGTCAACAACCTGCGAGCCGATCAGGCCATTGGCTCCGGTAACAAGGACGGTCGAGCCCTTGGGGATCGCCGGGTTATCAATGGGCGACATGATGCTGATGCTTGATCACTTGGAGGGAGGGGTGAGATCGAAAAGCAGCAGATGATAAGCGCCCCGCTCACATTCTTATAAGCGACGTAAGCTGCTTGAGGTAGACCCTATTTTGCCGGAACGGTCAGACGGAACGGATCAACCATCCAAAGGAAGCTTACGGACTCAACGTCATGGTGGGCCCGGGCAAACTGGTGGAGATCCGCGCCCTCCGTCTGATCCAGGCCCCTCTTCTGAAGCGTTGTCATCATCACACACCGCTCCTGCGCTGCACCACCATGGTGTTCATGGTATGCAACAGAAAAAAAAAAAAAAAGCTACGTGCTTCCAAGCATAGCCCTTGAATTAGGCTCCGGAATGTACCGCCTAACAATGTGTGGGGTATCCAACGGTGGTACCCCGCCCTTGGCTTGGCAAAAGTCAAAATTATAACACCTTGTTGACTTTCTCGTCTAGTTCTTTGGGACAGCAGGAAACAAGTTGAGCTTTGGTCTCGGAAACTTAGACGCTGCACAAGGTCCAAGGCGCCCAAGCGTGAACTTTGCCCCGAGCCCCAACGAGTTTGCGCCGAGTTGATGACAAATATGGATGACAAATTCTCCATTCGAAGGCGGCCACATCAATAATATCTACAGTCGTAGGATGGCGGTTCTGAGGAACCTCACAGATAAGCGCTAAAGAAGCTACTCGGTACATGACGACCCCGCATGTCACGGCCCTGCGTGGATTTGTTAGGGTTTCCGGCTTAATAATCGCGGCATCAAAATTAAGCTGCTGAGGTCAGTTGATGGAGACAAGGATAGAATTCTCCGATGGTGTAGAAGATATAATTAGTCAACACAGTCCTCTTCAAACAAAAATCCCACGTCATGATGCCGAGTAAGCAAATGATCTTTCCAGATCACTAGTGCTGTGCATATCCACAAGGGCGCCCCGCGAGTAAACGCGAAGTTCACCTACTACGACCTCGTCTGAATCAGCCTCTTATCATCCACGATCGGTATCCACAATTACATGTATGCAATATCAAAAGGCAGATAGAGAGAGCCGACCAAAAAGGATCGAAGGGGGAATTTCGCCATGGATTTTGGAGAGCAAAATTATGCTCCAGCCCACAACGTTGTGAATAATGCTCAGTTCGAGGTCAGCGGTGGCACCCAACTTCACTTTCTCAGTTAGGTTCACTAAGGTGTGGCCGTCGAGTCATCAGACATCGAGATATTCGACATCATATTGCTGACACTGCATTACTAGCTTCTCTCATTTCTTTGTATGATCGTTGCATCTCACGATGTTGTGCAGCTCGAAGAAAAGACGGGTAAAGTATAGATACCACGCTGGCAATTTCAACCAATACAAAAAGCTGAATGGCGCAGCGGAAGCGGTAAGCAGTTCCCACTCAAACATCAACGATCCGAACAGTCGACTAACAACCTCAACAGCGCCGGGCTCATAACCCGGAGGACAGTGGATCGAAACCACTTTCAGCTAAGAAAGTTCTTTTTTCTTTCTACAATTTTTTTTGTTCGCTAGAGCTATGTAGGCAGCTCCACTCACAGCGCAGCCGCGACGTTCTCCGCGTTCGATTCGAGATTCGGGCATTCGCATCATTCTCGGCTGCTTGGCGTGCCCAGATAGTTAAGAAATTTCGTCACGGACCGACCGAGCCTTTCTATTTCCATAACAGTCGGACATTCGGTCTATCCACATTTTGGTTCTTATCTCGCCGAGACGAGCTTCACGGCCTGCCTGCACTTGGAGATCTGCCGGGTAGCCAGCAAGCGGTCTCCTCACGGCGCTTCCCCCCACCGAATACGCAGGCTTCTTGCTCGTTCGAAAAACCGGTGTGGCATTCAAGAGTAATGTTGAACAGATCGACTGGAGCAAGTAGCCTTGGGCAACTGTCATAAACAAGTATGGACACAAGGCCGTCTGGCAATGTCAAGATAATTCAACAACACATATGGCCACCGGCAGGATACAACTACATTCCCCCCTCTCCGCAGACAACCATATCCATCAATACTCCATCGCCTCCTCAAACAACCCCCTCAACTGCTCCCTCTCCCTCTCCACCTCGCGCATCTCCAAACTCGGCGCCAGCATCAGCACCCTCGCCTGCGGAATGGTCCCCTCGACGAGCGCATCGACGTCGGCGCGGGCGAACCCCAGCGCCTTCAGGCCGCGCGGCTGATCGCCCAGCTCGACGAGGAACCGGGCCAGCGCCTCGGCCAGCACCTCTCCGGCGCTCTCGCGCTTGACGTTGCTGACGTCGACGCCGAACGCCTCGGCGGCCGCCAGGTGGCGGTCCGGGTTCGACGCGCCCGTGAAGCGGAAGACGGCGGGCGCGGTCACGGCGACCGACACGCCGTGCGGGATGATGGGGGACTCGACCTGGTACCCCGCGTGCCGGTAGCCCGCCGGGTTCTGGCCCGAGATGGGGTAGCTCATGCCGTGGCAGAGGTGGACGCCGGCGTTGCCGAAGCCGACGCCGGCGAGGGTGGCGGCCAGCAGCATCTGCTCCTGCGCCTCCCAGTCGTCCGGGTCGCGCACGGCGCGCGGCAGGTACTTGACGGTGCTGCGCAGGGCCTGCAGCGAGAAGATGTCGGAGATGGGGTTGGCGCCCTGGTAGGCGGGCCGGTTGATGGGGTTGGTCGGCCGCGGCACGCGCTCGTGGTAGGGGATGGCCGTCCACGACTCCAGCGCGTGGCAGAGCACGTCGAGGCCGGACGAGGCGTGCACGGCCGACGGCATGGTGCGCGTGTTGATGGGGTCGCAGATGCCGAGGGTGGGCTTGAGGTTGCGGTGCGCGATGCCCGTCTTGGCCTTTTTGGAGACGAGGTCGAAGATGGCGGTGCCCGTCGTCTCTGAGCCAGTGCCGGCGGTCGTGGGCACGGCGATGAGGGGCTTCAGCTTGGAGGTGATGGGCTTACCACGGCCGAGCGGTGCGTTTACGAAGTCGAGGAAATCGGCCTCTGCGCTGAGAGTGAGCCCGAGTGGAGATGCTGTGGACAGGTGCGCGGACACTCACCCGGGAAGGAAGTGTAAAGGTTCATGAGCTTTGCCGTGTCAATGACTGATCCACCTCCGACTGCCAGGAAAGCATCGGCCTGATGGGGTTTCGCGAAGGCAATCGCCTCCTTTATCCTGCGTCCGATCAGCCCTCGTTCACTAAGCAGCGTTCAGACGTCAGTGGAAACTCACGAGCTATCCTTAGGTTCCACCCTCGTCCCGTCGAACACCTCGAAGGCGATGCCCTCCCGCTCCAACCCCTCCTGGACCTGCTTCATGGCATCCAGTTTCCGCACCGTCTTGTCTGTCACGACCATGACCTTCTTGACACCCATGTTGGTGAAGTCCATGCCAACCTCCTTGGTGCATCCCGGGCCGAAGCGGATGGAAGAGGCGGCCATCTCGAACGCGTACTCCTTCTGCTGCGACGTGTCGAGCGGGGTGGCGAAGCTGCGACGGCTGCCGCCAGTGTGCCGCGCGCCGTACTGCTGTGCGGACGAGAGCAGCTGGTGCGCCGACGAGGGTTGGTGGTGATGGTGGGCGGGGTTGCTGTGACAGGGGCAGTTTGGCGGGTGGGTATACTGGATGGTGCGGAGGAGGCTCGTGGCGCGCGCGGCGCGCGTGGGTGCGATACGGACGGCGGCCATTGGGGTGCGGGGAAGAGGGGAGGCTCAAGCTGCTGCTGCTGCTGCTGTCAGGATCCCAACGAGAAGGAATTGGAGGACGGGGAAGCACCGAAGCGCGGAGAATCAGGGCGGCAGGAGGTGATGACGGCGGTGAAGAGCCATGATGGAGTGGATTGCTGGGAGCATTCGAGGCCGAGGCCGAGGCAGTGCGGCAGAGGTGGTGGGATTGCCGCAAAGCGCAAGCCGACGGCGGGACACGGCCCCTGCTGCAATGCGGGGTCCCTTCCATGACGGCTGCGGAGCTCTCCAAGCTCCGATTGACCAATCACCTCAGTCGCCCAGCTAGAGCTCGGAGCTTGTCGCCGGGGCCGAAGCTACCCTCCCCTCTCATCCCACACCAGCGCATTGAACTTGGCCTTGTTCCACGACGCCCAAAACGACCATGTGGTGGTACAGAGGCCGGTTGACCGGTCGACACGGCGTCTCACAGCTTCAAACAAAGAGCCATGAAAACCCGACTGCATTGCTACCTACACCATTATTTCTCGACGGTTTGTGACCAACAACCACAACTCCCTCCATCCAACATGGCCTGGGAAGTCACCCACCGTCGGTCGTCTGTCCGGCTTCCGGGACCGAACAACCGGCAAACCATCACCGCGGCCGAAAGCTTTGTACGGAAAATGAATCATCCCGTCGTCGCAAGCCTTCTCGACCGGCGATTCAAGGCTCCGGGGCTTTATACTCAATTTGCTGCCCAGTACGGAGACATGGTGCCGGCTGGGGCTCACATTTGTCATGTGGAGCAACGTGAGCGTGACAGAGATCTCACTTGCCATCATGTAGCTGAGTCCTGAGCACCGAGTCAGCATCCCCTGGCGCAGTTTCAGACAAATGGTGAAGAAAGGTTGCCGGAAGTATCTACAAGGTAAAAAGCCGCTTGGAGGGTCCTAACTACCACAGCTCCTACACGATATGCCCCATTTCCGGACACTGTGCTACCATTGGCTGGTTGCAGAGGTCCATGCTCTGAGCCCAACCAGACGGTTCAGACTCAGACCCAGACCCGGGAGAATGGACGCGGTGTTGGAGGCGTGGCATCGGCGAAGCGGGGCAGAGTTCTCTTTGAGTCCAGCGCGAAGGCGATTCCTGAGCACGGTGGGTTGGTGTTCCGTGCCTGCCTCTCTCGGTCTGACTAAGGTCCAAGTAGGTGTTTGAGTAACGGCAAGCGTACCGGCTACAGAAAGCGTGGTGATGGGTAGACGGAACTTTCCATGGCCACGAGATGCCCGGCCAAGCGATCGTCCTGCGACTATGGCGTTACGACGGCCTATCCGATGTCACACAGCAGCACAACTTCATCAGGCAGCAGAGGGAGCCAATGTCAGCCCGGCGTGCACTCCGCCCGGCGTGCGTCAGCACGGAAGATGGCGCTGTGGCGTTGGCGTGTGGGAGGGCTTCGGTAATATAGGGATGGGACGATGGGATCCGCGTAACGGGGACAGGTGTTCTCGTGGTGTGGAGCTGATAAATCTGTGGCAAGATCGTCACGGCTGGGGCAGCGATCCCGGAGAGATTGACACGGGAGCGCATCAAGTCACAGAGTGAGCGGACCTGCAGCGGCATGCTCCACGGGCAGCACCGTAGACCGGAGAGGAAGGGGCAGCTGCCGAAACGGGAAGCAGGAACGAGCGAGGAGGCAAAGTCATGTGTGGCCAGCAGCCGGCAAACCAGGCGCAGCGACTGTACCTAGTTGCACCGCCGATCCCACGCCTCGCCGGCGCGAGCCAAACACGCAGCTCGCGGTTGTTTCGTCGCAACCAAGACAACGCAAATGACCATATCCGACGGAGCTGGCGCCGCAGGAGGGCCCCCTGATGCATCGCGTAAGCGTGCCAGAGCAGCTAGCACAGCCCCCGCAACGCAAAAAACACCACGCCCCAGCTCCACCTTGCCCGATTTGCAGCAGATCGATACGGGCGGCAAGTGCCGTCCAACAACGACCTGATGCTCCCGACCCGGACCCTGTACATCGGCTGTCCCCGCTCCCGAACCCGGGCGTTCCGCATTCAAAACGGTCCTTTGCTGCCTGCAAACCATTGCGGCGGCCGCAGCTTCGATCCTGCGTCCGAACAAAGCTGCCAAGCATGGTCAAAGTCGCCGTGGCGGGTGGCTCTGGAAGTATGTGCCGCTCCAACTCCAACGCCGCCGCTTGCTCACTTGCCATGCAGGCGTCGCGAGCGAGGTTATCGACCAGATTGTGGCCAGGAAGAGGCACCATGTGACCATCCTCGAGCAGAGGGTAACGTGTTTCCTCTCCGGCGTGGGAAATGCGCTCGGCTGACCATCAGCAGCCCACCGAGAGCCCGTGCGCCGACAAGCAGGGCATCGAGTGGATACAAGTCGACTACTCCGACAAATCTTCGCTGGCCCAGGTCTTGCGCGGCACCGACGTCGTCTTGTGCTTCTTCACCGGCCTGGACTACATGAGCGCCGTGAGGAACTCGAAGAACCTCATCGATGCATCCATCCAGGCAGGCGTCAAGCGCTTTGCGCCGTCGGAGTGGGGGAGGTAAGCGTTAATTCCGGTCGGGCCTGCGTAACACGAAAACCTGACTCGTTCGAACGCAGCCGCTTGAACTGGAGCATCCCGCACTACAGATTCAAGGACGAGATTCGCGAATACCTCGAGGAATGCAACAGTGGGAGGCTTGTGAGTGCGAGCGCGTTCCCTTCCAGAGCTCGAGTTGACTCCCGACCAAGAGACTAGAATACACCATCTTCCAGCCCGGCCTCTTCACCAACTACTTTGGCTTCCCTTATTCCACCACGAGACACCTGTCCATGAGCCCATGGCTCGTCGACTTCGATAACCGCCGAGCCATCACAGTTGGCGCCGGCGACTTCTCTCTCTGCCTCACCACCGTGCAGGACATGGCGGTTGTTGTCGCAGAAGCACTCGAGTACGAAGGCAAATGGCCGGTAGACGGCGGCATCAGGGGTACACAAATCACCATGGCAGAGCTGATCAGGCTCGGTGAGAAGTTGAGAGGTAAGTCCGGCCTTCTCCCGACGATAGCCATATAATCCAACACGGTGCAGGGCCCATGCGAGTAGAAAGTGTATCATTGGAAGATTTGAGAGAAGGCCAGCTCAAGAGCTCGTGGTGCCCTTTGCTTACGCATCCCTGCCTCCCGGACGAACATCGAGAGATTATCTCGCGGCACATCATGATCACCTTCCTCAGGTCCGTCGCGCAGGGAGCATGGACCGTGTCTGATTCCTGGAACAAATTACTTCCCGATTACAAGTACACCAGTGCAGAGGACTACCTCACGCAAATATGGATGGGAAAGCCTTAGATGTTCTGTTCTTTCTCTTCAGCCGTCAGATATCCCTTACTTCTGCAGGCAGCAAGCACCAATGTAACCGATTTACCCCTTCTTCAGAGGTTGCGTCGCACAATCCTGAAGATTTGACGCGTCGAAGCCAAGACATCGCCCCTCGGAATCACCGACAGGCAGCAGCTTTGAGAGACTTCAGGCTACCGTTGTGCCTTTTTCAGCACTTACCCTTTCCCGAACAACCTACTGGGCAGCCAGGACACCTGCTTTCAGAGTCTACATCCGTCTATACCACCTTAGCCAAAACTTGAAGATTTCAGTACCGTACATGGGCATGTTCACTGGTGATGCCTTGGGAGGAGCAATGCGAGCTTTTCCATGCTAATTGATGCCGTTAAACAGTGCTTATCTGAGAGCAGAATGCAAGAAACGCAAGTCATCTGTACGCTCGAAGACAGACACCAAGTTTCAGACACGGCTGATACCAATTTCCGGTGGAGGCTACGCGAGGTGCATTACCTTTGCCTCTATTGAAACCGAAGATGAAGCTGTCCGAATTTTCAAAGGTCTGAGAACGAACAGCCTCATTTCGGCCACCACTCAGACATTTTTCTCTCGATAACTTTGTCCTGCTGCCAATACCGCTTCGCCTCCTTGCGCAGCTGCTCACAGAAGAATCAGCCAACCCTCACCCAACAAATGAAAACCAAAGAAGAAGAACACTTACGCTCCCCAGAACTCCCTCTTCCGTTTTGGACAGCTTGCCTCCATTCACTTTTTTGGCCCGCCCCTCGAACTGCGCCAGAACCTCGTCCGCCTTCCGCTTGTCCATCTTCACGTCCGGATTCAACGCCACCACGTCGGCTATCCAGCTGCCGTAGTTCAGATGCAGGATCTTGCGGCAGTCGCGCGGATTCGGCACGGTGAGGCCCGATTCCGTCTTCCACGTTTCCTGCGAGCTGCCGGGCAGCTGCTTCTTCGTGTGGGCGATGGCGTTGGCCCGGCTCTTTTCGAATTGGGCTTGGAGGCTGGGCGAGCGGACCTGGGAAACCAGCTCTACAGCGTAAGCGTCGAACTTGACGGGGAGGGAACGTGGAAGCATGAATAGTTAGGCAGAACTGGAGTTGTTCTTTGCAGGAAGGGGGTGGGGGGTTTCTTTTCTTTCTTTTTTTTTTTTACCTCGTCGAGCGCTTTCCTGTAAGCCACGGAGTCCTTGCCGCAAGAGCGCTCGTACACCTCGAGGTACGAGTGACCGATGTCTTCCCACTTGACCGTCGCCCACCCTTCGGCATTGCCTTTGTTCACTCGAACGGCATTGGTTATATACGCCGACATGTTGATCTTGGGCGATGACTGGTTTGGCAGCCGGAAGAGTTGCTTCGGGACCATTTTGGGAGGCATGATTGGCGGTCGAATAGTACTGAAAGCCAGCCCAGGCAAGGACCAAGCACGTCGAGACCAGAGGCAGAAGATAAACAGCGAGGACCGCCGTACCCCGGTACCTTTGAAGTAAGTAGCGGGGGATGAAAGCAAAGCAAGCAAGCTGATAGGCAGCACCATGTCGACCTGTTCCAACCGCATCCCAATGCTATGCTTGCAGAATGCAATGGCGCCCCATGCTGTGCCACCCTTTCGTGCCGATTGTCGACACTTTTGGCGGTGCCTACAGCAAACCGCAGGGGTTTGAGAAGCGGGGGGAAGGATGGAAGCGCCCGCCCGCCTGCATGTCAAAGCCAACTGCATGCATGTCAAAGTCGACCGACATGCACGCGACACCGCGGAACAGCTACGAAACGGTGTATCGCCCTTGGCTTGGTGTCACGAATGCGCTGGAACACACAGATGGCCAGGCAGAGATCATGAGATTTCCTGCCTTGATATCAAGAATGCTGCCTACGCCAAGCGCTGGAAGCACGCACCCCAACAGCTGGCGTGACTTTTCTCAACTCCGAAAATCCCAGAACGCCGACCATATGCTTTCGTTCAACATTGCCCATCCCTCACAGAACGCCAGCACGATGCTTGACGGGTATAGAACTCAGAAAATATCATCCATGGCGACATCACCCCCCGCCTCCGCCGCCGCAGCCTGCGTAGCTAGTGGCGGGGCGTCCGTGACATCTTTGCTTGCAATCTCGTCCTGCACAAAGATGCCGAAGCCAGAGAAGGCATCGCACAGTGCGTGGGAATAGTACTCTTGGATATCGCAACCACCTGCCGCGTAGACGGGCTTCGAGTAGTAGTCATCCAGCCAATTCCAGTCGTATCGATCCTGAATGATGGCGTACTGGCGCGTCTCGGCGTCGCCACCAAAGGGATCAAAGGCCTTGTCCACCTGGACGACCTTCTTCTTGAGACCCTTGATCTGGAACCCGCCGTCGAGGAGGCCGCCGCCGCCGCCGGGGGCACCGTTGGACGGCGTGGGTGCGGCCGCGCCGGCGGGGACGCGCGGACCGGAGGGCTGGATGCGAGTCTGGCCGGCACGCTTGAGGTGGACCTGGGCGATCTTCGAGGCGTCGCCCTGGCCGCTGGCGAGCTGGTTGATGACGTCCCTGCGGCCCTCCAGACGCTCGCGCTGCAGCTGCTGGTTCTCGCGCAGGGCGGCCTCCCGGCGCAGCTGGGCCTGCTCCTTCTCCGCGGCCTGTTGTGCCTCCCACGCCGAGGCCTCCTGCATCGAGAGGACCTCGTTCTCCTTGATGGAGGCTTGGTTCGCGTCGGCATACTTCCGGAGCTTGGCCTCGGCCTGCTCGACGTTGATGCGGTGGATGAGGTCGTACGTGACGTCCTCGACGTCGTTGAGGTAGTCGTTGTAATCTTGGAGCGTCTCGAACTCGTCTTCGCGGCGGTTGAAGCTACCAGTGATCGCGTAAGCAGCGCAGGCCCACTATTGACGCGACAGAGCACTTACACAGCGGCCACCCGCCGCCTGATGTCGACCTCGCGCTCGACCTGGATGTCCTCGAACGTCTTCTTCCGGAAGCGGTTCTTGCGCAGGGTCTTGCCGCAGCCGACGATCCTGCAGGGGGCGGGGCCGTGGGAGTAGATGCGGTCGACGCACGATTCGCACATCTGGTGGTAGCACTCCGGGTTGATGAGGAAGCGCATGTTGGGGTTGAGGTAGCGCGACGACTTGCACACGGGACAGATGTCTGGCACAGCGGGCTTCTCGTTAGCACTCTCGGCGGGCTCGAAGGACAACGCTGCTTGAAGACGGGCGTGCAGTGGCTCACCGCCGTCCTCAACTGCCTGCGCGCCCTTCGCAGCCTGGGGCCCGCTCTCGCGGCGGGCTGCTCGGGACATGGTGCAGGCGGTATTGAGGTGTTGTGTGGTTTAGGTTTGGGGGCAGCGCGCCGATCGCCCGCAATGTAGCGGTCTGGGTAGCGCGCGCGTGGTCGACGTGGGATGTGCAGGGCGCGTGTCGGTGGAGCTGCTTGAGTGGCGGGCCGTTGTCCGTGCTTTCAAACGCAGCCGGAGGTTTGCGGCGTTCGCTGCCGGCAACAACTTTTCGCCATGGGCACCGTCATCACCAGGCGCAGGGTCTGCGGAACAGGCCGCGCCCAATTCCAGCGCCTTCCGTTCGCGTCGCTTTTTTCGAGACCACCAGGCTACAACCCTCGCGTCCAGCTCCACCGCCCTCCACCCTCCAATTCCAGCCAAAATGAGCGCGCAACCTCGCGACCAGGTCGGCGACCTTGAGCGCCACCGTCTACGCCTCGAAGAGCAGATCGCGAAGCTGCGCAAATCGCTGCAGCACTGGCAAACATGGGACGCCGAGTACGAAGGCCTGAAGGAAGAGATCCAAGGATTCAAGAAGACACTTGACGGGCCCGAGCCCACCGCCGCGGACATGGTCCTGCTTGGCCGCGAATTCGGCGGCGAGCTGGTCAACGAAAAGGAAATCACGGAGCTGCTGGGCAAGGACATGACTCGGAGCGCCGACCAGGTCATCGACTTGATTTCGCGGAGACAGGACTATGTGCAGAAGAACGTGGAGACTGTGCAGAAGCAGGTCGACGCTGCCGAGGACAAATTGAGCAAGGTCATCATCGTCAGCGAACCGAGCCTCGCAGACGATGAAGGTGGCCCGCTTATGGATATCCGGGAAGAGCTGGATGAGGAAGGAAACGTTCTCTCCAGTTCTATTTTCCAGCCGGGACACCAAGCGGCGGAGATCATGGACACCCTGAAGAAAGCCGGCATCGAGCTTCCCGAAGAGGAGGGCAAGGAAGGCGAGGGTTCGTCAAAGGTCGAAGAATTATCAGACGCTGCCGAAACGACCACCGCTTCCGACCAATCGGACAAAGGAAAGGCACCCGTACGTGAAAGCTCGCCATCAACTTCGCAAGGCCCTGTACCCCGCAGGAAGAAGTCTGTCGCTTTCACACCTGATACGAAAGCCCCTGCAGAATCTTCTGGCGTTCCCGAGACGAGTGGTTCAATCAGCGCACATATGAACTTCAAGCCAGGCAGTCGTGTCCTCGAACTGAACGATAAAGACGAGATCGTCCGTGCTGAGGTCGCAGGCCCGAAAAACCCTGGTATTCAGAAGCCTGTGATTCCGGAGAACGAGTCCAAAGAGGATGCTCAAATGAGGCGTGAAATGCTGGAGTACAATTTGAACGAGGTGGGCCACGTCGTTGCGGAACTCAACCTGGATGAAGGTGGCAGCGACGACGAATACGACTATGAAGAGGAGGACTCCGACATCGAGGAGGTGGAAGAAGACGAGTGGGGCAGGAGCAGGCCCGTTATCACTGAAGAGTACCTCCAGAAAATGAGGGAATTGGAGAAGAAGTTGGACGCCCAGATGATCGAAAACCTCGGCCCAGCACCTGAAGAGTCGGACCTGAACAAAATGCTCCAACAAGCGCAAGGCGTGCACAAGCTCGTCGTCCGGACTGATGAGGAAATCCCACCTGCGCTGCTTCCCAAGAAGTCAACAAAGACGAAAGAGTCCACCGAGGCCCAGGACGGCGACAAGACCGCAGAACCTGCCGCCGACGACACCGAAGCCGCATCGAACTCCACCACCCCATCATCCTCAAAGGGCGTCCGATTCGCCGAGTCCGTCGATGTCTCGCCGCCTCCTAAACCTGTCTCGGACCCTCTCCCACCAATCTCCACCGAGCCCCGCCCCATCGCCGACGCCATCATCGAGCGCAGCGCCCCCGCGCCCTCGGACGCTGCCCCCTCCACACCAATCCGCAAACCGTCTCGCTTCAAGACGGTGCGCGCCGCGCTACCCCAAACCCCCATCGCCTCCTCTTTCCCTCCCACAACCTTCCCAGCCAAAGAAGAAGTCAAGGAGGGAGAAGCCGAAGAAGGCGGCGCCCCCTCCACCCCCGTCCGCAAACCCTCGCGCTTCAAAGCCGTGCGCGCCGCACTCCCCCAAACCCCCATCGCCTCCACCTTCTCCACCACAACCCTCCCAGCCAACGAAGACGAAGAACCCACAGCAGCAGCAGCCGCCGCCGACGACGAAGAAAAAGAAGAAGAACAATACCACCCCCGCCCCACCCCCACCGGTCCCCCCAACGCGACCCTCGCCTCCACCATCGTCGAGCGCCACGATCCCTCCTCCTCCTCGTCCACCACCTCCGCGCCCGCACCCGACCCCGACGGCCTCGACCCCGCCACCCTCTCGCAGGAGGCCCTGACGTCGTACCACAAGCTGCGCGCCAAGATGATCCAGCGCCAGGACGGCGGCTTCGTCCGGCCGTCGCGCGAGGAAGAAGAGGAGGCGGGCGGCGCGGGCCCGCTCGTCGAGGAGCGCGAGGACGGGAGCGTGCGCAGGGTCAGTCGGTTCCGGGCCGCGAGGGTGAGGGCGGCGGAGCAGTGAGCGGTAGGAGGTAGGAGATGCGGCGTCGTTGTCGTCGTCGTGGTGGAGAATTGCTTGCGGAAGGATTGTTGTGATGGCCCCGTCCGTGGTCTCGATGCATCTGCGGGGGATTGATTGATTCCTTTTGTTTTCGGAGCAGGCAGCGTGCGTGGCTGGCTAGTAGTAGTGTGGACTCTTTACGCAGGAGGACTTCACAGTCACACGACGGATTGGGTTATAGAGATTATGCTTCATGGGATAACAAACAATATCTAGACCTTTGAAAAAAAAGGAAGCCCATTACCCCTCATCATCACACCCACCAGGCAAAAAGGTGGGGTATGACGAGATGAAAAAGGAGACAATTATCCCGAGACCAGCACGCATTTGAAAGGAACGAACAGTTGCGAGAGCGCAATGGAAACGATAAGATGTTATGTATGCATGTTCGAGAAAGGAGGAAACAAAAACAAAGCCGTTCCGTTCCCAAAGTCCATATCGTACATCGACAGCGTTTCCGTTCATCTCGTCCGCCTCTTCTCCGCCCTTCAGCGCCGGTTGCTCGCGCGGATAGCGTTTTCAAGAAAACGGTGTCTGCTGAGTAGGTGGCGGCGTCAAGACAGGCAAAACACTTGGAGACGTACTTCCGTGGTAGAGAAAAAGAGATACTGGAAAAAAAAGAAAAGGGAAAGCCCTGCCCACCACCTTGGATTTGACATCAATAGTGACATGCATACGAAAGGGAGGAAGCAAAACGAAATGATTCCCCTCGTAACCCTTCGCCAAAGTACCCATGAACGAACGCTTTCAACGTGAAAAGAAAAGCCATCAAATCTTCTTCGCCAGCCTACTCGCCCGACTCGACGTCGTTCGTACTCGTCTGACTTACCACGTGCCCTTCTTCTTCTTGTTGGCACGCTTCTTCCTCTTTTTCTTTTGCGTACCAGATTCACCGGGCATCACTTGGCTATCACCGGTGCCGCTGGCAGGGTCTCCATCGTTCTGCTCGTTTTGCTCGTTCTGGCCGTCCATGGTCGCAGGCTTGGCGGCGGGTTCGGGTTTGTTACTTGAGCTGGACTCGACATTGACATAACCGCTGTGACCACTGCTGCTTCCCCAGTTCTTGTGCGATGAGCCATGCGAGTGGCTAGAACCCTTGCGCTCATTTTCTTCCTCCGAGCTGCTCGAAACGTCCAGAACCATCTTCTTGACACCGTTCACGTCGATGACATTTTCCGATATCGAACCCGACCTTACGGCAGATCTTGTGGCATTCGGGGAGCGAGGGGCAGAACCGCTGTGTATCGAGCCAACAGTGCTCGAACTGTTCGATCTCTGCTCGCCAAAGGGGCGGTTGTCGATAACGATCTTTCCCTTTTTGGACTTGGAAGAGTTGCTTGCGTTGTCTTTCGATGACTTCTTGGACAAGGGGCGCTCGGAGGCATGTTCCGAGTCGGCAGGTTGCGAATTGGTTCCAATAGCGCCATAAGTCGTAGCAACGGCATGAGCACCATCTTTAGCGTTGCTGCCACTGTTGGCGAGAACACCTTCACCAATGCCGCCTTGGAGAGCGGTTGGTCCGACCTTAAGGGCGGCGTCCGTCTCCGCAGGAGCAGTTGCGCTCTTTCCAATTCCATTTTCAACATTGGTTTCGGGGATCGTGCCGACACTCGGTTTGATCTTTACAGTGCTGATGCGGGTAGACCTGGGGTTGCTAGCTGCGTTCGATGGTCCGAGATGCCTGAGGTGCTCCCTCAACTCGGAGGTAGTACCATCACGAAGTCCGAGTGGCTTTGGTTTTCCGACGGAAGCATGACCACTACTGCTGCGACGCATCAAGAACTTGACTTGAGGGCTGGTTCCAAACACGCGACTGCTGTCGGTGCTCTTCCTGCGAGACTCAGATCCTGCCAGCAAACCAGTAGTTTCGTCGGCTTCGAGTTCCTCGGGACGCTCGGCAACGACTTCACCCTTAGGGACGCGGTTGCGGGGAGATGGAGTAATGCGGCGGATAGCTTTGTGAACATCAATGAAGACGTCAGACTCATCAATGATTTCCCTGATATACTGTTAGCGCCTGGACCGGACATTATCTTGTTGGAGCAACACTCACTCTCCGATCAACTCCTCGATAACATCTTCCAAAGTGATGACACCAAGTGCACCATACGATTCACCCGGGAAATCGGAAACAAGAACCATGTGGGACTTGCCCTCCTGGAAGAAGTTGACAATGTCGAGACAGCTAGTCTCAGGGCGAGTCTCGGGCAGAGTAGCGAGAGAGAAGTCACGGACTTGCTTGGCATCCTCGGGATCGTAGGTAATCAGTAGCTTGACCAGGAGCATGCCGACGAAGTTGCGCGGGTTGTCGGGCTGGTAAATGGGGATTCTGGAGTAGCCGGCCGAGAGAATGTTGTCCATCATCTTCTCATCAAGCACGGTATCGGCCGACATGGTGAAGACGTCATTCATCGGGGTCATGATGCTACCCACGGGCTTCTCCTTGAGATCCAGCACAGCACTGATGATGGTGACCTCGTCCTGGTTCAAGCGTTCCTCGGGACTCTCTCCGAGAGTTTTGTGCAGAGTGACCAGGGTCTTGAGGCCAGCCTTCTTGTATGTCGTTCCGTGATCTTCACCCAAGAGGTAGTCCAGCAGTTTCGCTGTAGGCCATGCAACGGGGCACATGATCCACATGAGGGCGAGCACGATGGGCGACATCCATGCGCCAATTGGCAGGCCATAGCGGACGCAGATACTCTGGGGGACGACTTCACCGAAAATGACTATCGCGGAGCTGTCAGCGGCGGATCAATGGACCGAAGGGGCGTCTAGAATTCAAATGACGCATCATGTGGTCATACCAATCAGGACAGTACTGCTGACGACGGCAGGCCAGCCTCCACCAAGAGATCTGTCGAGGACGATGGGCAGCGTCTCGTTCGTGATAACGTTGCTGAGCAGCAGGGTGACCAGGACCCAGTGCTTGCCCTTCTTGAGAAGGCGAAGCACGCGTGCGGCATTTTTGCGCTCGGCACCGTCGCCGGAAGCAGCGAGGACTTGGAGGTAGATTTCATCCTGGCCCATGAGGCTGAATTGAGACAGTGGTCAGTGGCTGTACGACGTGGAACGGTGGGTGTGCGACGGGCCGGAAGACTTACGCGATGGTCAGACCGGCGAAGACGCCTCCAAGCAGGACCAGAGCGACGGCGACGCTCAGGTAGATCCAGAGGCTGGCGTCGGCCGGGTCCTTGGGCAGGTCCTCATCGGCGAGGACCGCGACGGGCATGTGCTGCCTCAGCGGCGCGGCATGGCCAACGGCGGATAGTAGGAGGGCGGCCGAGAGGAGGGCGATGGGTCTCACTCGGGCGAGGCCATTGGAAGCAAAAGGGCCGCTGGCAAGGGCCCTTGCGAAGACCAGAGACATTGGCAAGCCGGCGAAAGGGCTGAGAGGGTGGTGTCGCGGGGAGCAACGTGGTGACGGCGGAGCTGGAGATGGCAGAGGTCGGTGTTTTGAAGAGGGTCGCAGCCACGCGCTGATCAGCCGGGGGTCGATGCGCGGGCACGTTATGGCGGTGACGGCCGGCGCTCGGCACCACTCTTTCGTTCAAGCAGCCACACAGAGCAGTCCACGCGCGCGCATCCACTTGGTGTTGGGTCCTGGGCGTGTCGGTCAGACTCGCAGGGCTGATGTGCAGTCGTCTTCACGAAGAGTCTTCGGGCGCGTTCCGCAGGAGCCGGCGTGGGCTGCCGCCGCTGACGGTCCGCCGCCGTCTGCGAACCCATGCGCAATGCGGCAACAAGGCCCGCTAGGACAAGCCCTCCGCAGCGCCGTGCAGCTCGTTGCAACTGCCCTCACTGGCCCTGTGGTGCCTGCGTGCCTCGAGCTATGCCGCCGCTAGCCGCTCTCGCCCACGTAAATAGTATACCTACCCCGTCGCTTCCCCAGATTATCCCCATCTGTCGAACCCGCCATGAAAGCTCGAGTGTCGCTGCCACCACGGCGTCTTGTCGCGCATTCGGCCGCCCCGCGCGCGCCAATCTATCCCCGCCGGCCCTACTCGACGCACCCTCCGAACGCCCGCCTCAACCTGCCCATCGACTACGCCACCACCCCGCTGCTCGCCCACACCCCCAAGTCGAGTCTCTCAAACCCCGAGCTGCCCCAGCATGTCCGCGACTCCAAGACCACGCGCCAGAACGTGTTCCAGGCCGTCAACTCCGCCCTGCGCCATGCCCTGACCACCGACGACCGCGTGCTCGTATTCGGCGAGGACGTGGCCTTCGGCGGCGTCTTCCGATGCTCCATGGGACTGGCCAACGATTTTGGCTCGGAGCGAGTCTTCAACACTCCGCTGAGCGAGCAGGGCATCGTGGGCTTCGCCATTGGCGCCGCGCTGGAAGGGATGAAGCCGGTGGCCGAAATCCAGTTTGCCGACTACGTCTACCCGGCCTTCGACCAGCTGGTGAACGAGGCCGCCAAGGTAAGATACAGGGCGGGCACAACGGACATGCATGCGGGGGGACTGGTGGTGCGAATGCCCATGGGGGGTGTCGGGCACGGTGCATTGTGAGTCCATTGCTGGCGGGCGGGCTGGCCTTGTGACGTGCTAACCTTTGTTTCAGATACCACTCCCAATCACCCGAGTCTCTCTTCGCACATATCCCTGGACTGCGCGTCGTCGTTCCGCGCTCGCCAATCCAGGCCAAAGGCTTACTTCTAGCGTCTATCGCGTGCAACGATCCCGTCGTGTTTATGGAGCCCAAGATTCTCTACCGGGCGGCTGTGGAGCAAGTTCCTAATGAAGCATACACCCTGCCTTTGTCCAAAGCCGAGATTCTGAAAGAAGGAAAAGACGTGACCCTCATCTCCTATGGCACTCCCTTGTACAACTGCTCCACTGCCATCTCTGCCGCTGAGAAGGACTTTGGCGTCAGCGTCGAGCTGATTGATTTGAGGACCATTTATCCGTGGGACCGGCCGACCATCTTGAGCAGCGTGAACAAGACTGGAAGAGCCATCGTCGTGCATGAGAGTATGATCAACTCTGGTGTCGGCGCTGAGGTCGCAGCAACTATCCAAGAAGGTGCATTTTTGAGACTGGAAGCACCCGTTCAGCGTGTTGCCGGGTGGAGTACGCATATGGGCTTGTTATATGAGAAGTTCAACGTTCCTGACGTCGTTCGTAAGTTCAAATCAATCCCGCCTATACTTCAATTGCTGACTACCCAGGGATATATGATGCGATCCGCAAAGTCGTTGAATACTAGTCTTAAGGAATTTTACGCTGCCCATCACATTTGCATATATAAGCGGAAGGTCGCATTGTTTTATCGGTGTTTCAAGAGCGTTTGTCCTAGACCGAAGGTCTTATGGCATGACATTACTTCTCATCAAAATGAGAGTTTATGAATTGTAGATACAAACCAAGACTCTAGCCCTGGGAATTCTGTACAATGAACGATTCAAGACTAGACGAAGTGGTCAAACAACAGTATATAGTTCCGAGTCACCTGGGATTCCCACTGTGAGTTTTCCCTTTTGAACAGGTGTAGCAAAACTGGGCGTAGATGTAAATGTATCGACTACTTGAGTGCATCCAGACACAAGGCCTAGCTACCTACCTAAGCGTAGTCACAAGTTTAGCAAGACATTCGGAACGCTCATACCCCTCTCCACGGGCCGGAACAGCTCACTCCACACTCACAAACCCCTCCATAACCTCCACCGCACTCCCCGTCAACACAACCTCCTCCACCGCCCCACCGTCCTCGGTCCTGACCACGCTCACGAAAACATCACACCTCCTCCCCATCTCGACCCCCTGGACGAGATGGAACTCAAACGGGCCCTTCCCGGCGGCCCTCCCCTCCCTCAACGCCAGATAGCAACACAAGGCGGCGCTCGCGCTCCCCGTCCCGGGATCCTCCCTCGTGCCGATCGACCGCGTGCGCAACACCCGCCGCCTCCTCTCCCCCTCCCCGTCGGTTCCCGCGTCCTCGAAACCGAGGTCGACGTAGTAAAACGTGCCCGTGAACCCGACGCCCCACCCGCCCTCATCGTCGGCGTCCAACCACTTCGCCGCGTACGCGTCGGCCACGGGGACCAGCCCGGCGGACACGCCGCCGAGGGCGTCGAGCGTCGGGAGGGGCACGAGGCAGAAGGCCATGCCGCGGACGATGGAGACGATGGGGACGTCGTCGGCGGCGGCGGCGGTGGTGGCGGGGAAGGGGTGGGGGGGCCGGAAGGCGTGCTCGTGGACGGCGTGGGGGAGGTGGACCGAGGCATTGCGGGAGGCGGCGTTGTGGGCGAGCGGGATGGTGCCGGCGAGGGTGCGCAGGGAGTGCGTGTGCGGGAAGAGCGGGCGGGCGGTGGTGGAGACGAAGATGGCGGTGCCGATGGTGGGGTCTGGCGTGCGCGCGCGGGGAGGGTTTTGCGTTAGAAGGGGTGGATGGGATGGATTGGATATTGGGGGCCGCGGAGGTACGGCTGTGATGTGAGGAGGGGGGAAGGGGACTCACGGCCGGCGAAGGTCATGCGCGAGCGCGCGGTGAAGATGTCGTAGTCGGCGACGGCGCCGTCGGCGCCTTCAGGCGTCTCGTGCAGGAACGTGGTTTCGGAAAGGTTGAACTCGGTTGCGATTTTCTGCTTTTGCTCTTCCGTGAGCGCATCGCGACAAGAAGCAGGCACGCGAACCACGGCGAGAGGGTTGCCGCTGAAGCGCGTCGTGGTGAAAACGTCGAGAGTGGTGAAAGGCAGCTTCATGGTCGCTTTTCGAATTCGGTTTCTGAAAGCTATCTGTCTGATCCCGCTGGAGATGATGTTCGTTGTTGACACTGCATGCAGGTGTCAGACGGCAACTAATATAGCTTACTGTATGTATGAGTCACCTTGTACTTGGGCGTGCCTTTTTGTAAGCAACATAGAGTCATTTAGTTTAGTTCAGATAAGAAGGTGCATGTTGAGACAATTCCGAAAGCCATGCAGGAATGAAAAGATAGCAAGTAATGATTTGGCTCGACCTCCGGTGAGGTTGCAGACAAATGACGTAATTGGGAAGATGTGGAGGATGCACAAGGAACATCATGTCCTCCAGATCTATGTTGATATGATAGATTAGATACGACATGCACAAAATTAGAAGAAGAGAAACAAGTGTATCTTAGAAAGTAGGAATCAGCCGTGTCCATTCCCGATCCTCCAGCATGCGCTTGAAGTACTGGGATTTCTGGACGATTTCCGAGACACTGAACGGGCGTAGAGCTCCACCCGGACCGCAGTGCTTCTTGATGATCTTGAAATACACCATGTGTCTGGGATTACCTATACACCCGTTAGTGTAACTTCTTCATGGGATTTTGGGGTTACCTCACGATAATCCATGGCTGTGTGCTCTGCCAGTGCTTCCATAAGCGTCAGGCACTCGACATCGGTCCATATCCCTACATCATTCAAATTTTGCCTCCGCAAAGGGCTTCGCGTATGATGAAACATAATGACCCTGTCAAAGGGTTGACCATTGACGTCAATGTCTCGGATGGTTTCTGGCTCGTGGGTCGCGGGGAGAGGGACGAAATCAAGATGATGCCATCGACGAAAATCGGGCTCGACCTCTTTGCGGGTTATGTGCAGTGTTCTCCAATCCTCCAACAATGCTCTCTGGTGGGCATCCTCTTCAGCCTCCCGCCGACGTCGAAGATTAGCCTGTTCATTGCGCCTTTGCTCAACGCGCGAGGCTTTCTTTTGTTCCTCCTGCTTACTTTGTCGGGCGACAAGCTGAACGAGTAGCCGACGGAGTCTCTTGAGGGGAGCAATTATGCAGTTTCGGGTTGGTTTAACAATGACAAGCTGAGTCGGCACTTGCACGGGGCTCGCCTTGGCACGCTCATCAAGATCAATGATTGCGGCCGTGAAGCCAGTGAGCTCGGCCAGCTGGGAAGTTGGAATCGTGTCGGGAGCGGCGTCTCTTTTGAGAACCCTCATGTAGTAATCGACAATGTTGCAAAGAGTCCTGAGGAGGCACGGAAAAATGAATGCGTAGAGATCTTGGAAAAGGTGGTTGTTGATCTCCTTTTCGTTTGCCAAATCGAACTCATTCAGAGTCCTTGCAAGATTTCTTATGGTTCGGCTCACTCGCGTAGACTCTGTCTCATCTGGTGCTGCTGATAACTTCATGAAGTCTTTAAGCTCATCCTGAAGACCACGACAAACACCGATGACGGTTTTGGTGGAATTGTTTTTTTCTTGTAGGCCATTTTCCTCTCGCTTCTCACGGACTTTCTTCACTCCTTCTTCATTCGTCCAAATGTTTCGTAAGGCTTCCTGCAGATGGCCAAGCCCATCAAGATCATTGGACTCCTCATCCCTAGTATGGGACTCCGTTGTCGAAGTAGTAACAAATAACCTCTCAGAAGCGTCGCTTGTTTGCTCATCGATTGGATCTTCTTGGGCGCTGGTCTTTTTGGTATGCATTCGTGATAACTTCTCTGTTGCAGTCTGTGCCTTTTTGGGGGCTGATTTGGAAGCCTTTGAGCTCGAAGGCGATGTGGCCATGCTGGTCCTTCTCTCGGTGCTTTTATAGACATCTTCTGAGCCCTCGGCTTCTCCGGCCTTCGATCGTCTCCGACCTGTATTCGCAGAATCGGTCTTTTGGCGCTTAGCGATGATTTCAGCCGCCGTCGCGGTCTTCTTCCTCGGACGGCCTGGCTTCCTTTTCTTCGGTTCCTCAGAGGCTGGAGTAGCCGCCGGTTGCACTGCCTCGCTTTCTTTCGGTTTCGGCTGTTTCTGTGACCTCGTGGATGGTCTTAGTTGACGTGCATTAGATTCCCCCTCTTCATGATGCACCTCGTGCGGAGCCGATGGAGACGTAGGATTGGGCGCAGGAGAATCCGCAGGTAGTTCGTACACGCCTGGGCGAGCTGGTTCCTTGTTACGGCGTGGGGTGGATGTTGTACTGTGGCGTCCGTCTCTCGAAGCTGCTCGTCTCTCAGGTCTGCTAGGAAGAGGGGCTGGGCCGCGGCCGTGTGCAAAGAGCGTGGAGTTCAGTAGGGCTGCTTGTTCCTCATCTGTGCGTTTGCGGTTGCTTCTCGGGGACTGTCCAGTCTCAGCTTCGCGCAGCAGCTGCGAATTTGGGTCGTCTTCGCTTTCTTGGCGCATGGGGCCGGAATTGGCGGCGATGTTATCGTCACCACTAATGCTACTAGAGTCGGGAGAGTCTTCAATCTTGTAGGTAATGCCGTCGAGGAAGTCGGCCTTCAAGATTTCGTCGTCGGAGTCGTGCTGAGGCAGACGCCGATCAGCTTCATCTGCTGAGCTGTCGGAGAGCGACACAATGGAAGGCGCGGGTGAAGAGCCCTGCATCGCGCCTGTTTGCCCGCCTGCTTACTTGTTGTCGTAATATAGCGACCGGCAAAGTTGTTTCGGGAGGTTGTTGGCGTTGTGGAGAGGAGCGTGTGAGCTGCCCGTGGGGTGACATGGGCGGGCGGATCTAAGTATTCCCGCGCTACAACTGTACTAGGTACTAGGTACCTGTAGAGAAGCGATCCCTCGCAATCACACCTTAGGTTGCGCTTCAATTCGCAAGATAGTCGAAGCTACTGTCTAGACGTCTTTGATTATTTCCGAGCTATGTTGCTGCCCAGCTAGCTGCGTCAACTACGCTTGTGACAGCTATGCGAGCAAGCAGAGAAACGGCAACAGCGATTGGCAGTGACCCCGCATCGATTCAATGTTGGAAGCGACGAAGAGCAAGAGGGGAGTGAAACAGACTCGATATGGATAGGACAAGTGGTGCAGCAGAGACGGGCGGGGCTCATTTTCTCGCGCTCCTGCCGTGCTGACTCGGTCGCGCCAGCACCGCATAGGCGCTGCGCACCCCGGCGGCCATCAGCCTGCTACGTGTCTGCGACGCGTCATCAACCTACAACCTTCTCTCGAGTCTTGGCGGCTGGCAGACCCTTGCAAGACCCTGCAGGTGGAGCTTGGGCCACGTCGCGTTTGCACGTGAGACGAGACCCACCTATTTCATCACCGGTTTCAGGCGTCGCAGCTACACAACCACCAACACCAGCACCATGGCCGACGCTAAGCAAGCCATCCGGTCTCTGAAGCAGCTCGACTTGGATGCGCCCCACGAATTTGCGCTGCCGAAGAAGCAGATCAACGATGGGGAAGATGTCGGCTTCTTTCTCACCTCCACCGGCTACGCCGACATTATGACCTGGTTGCTGCAGCTGAACGCCGCCATGTTCCCCAAGAGAACCGCTTCCTCGTACGAAGCCTGGCAGCTCAACAGTGAGGCTGTCCAGTTCTCCGAGCCCGTGCTGAGATTGAAGGCTCTGATGGAGAAGCTGGAAGCCATCATGGATGAGGCGCCTCCGGACCCTGGTCCACGGAGATTTGGCAACATCAGTTTCAGGAAGTGGTATGAGATTGTTGAATCTCGTTTGCCCAAATTGCTGGACGACGCCATTTCATCCGAAATCCTGAGCAGGCAAAAGCCCCAAGGCAATGCAGCGTCTGCAAAGGACGAGCTTCAGGCCTATCTTGTCGGAAGCTTTGGCAGTGCGCAAAGGCTGGACTACGGAACGGGCCACGAGCTGAGCTTCTTGGCATTCCTGGGTGGCATTTGGAAGCTGGGAGGCTTTGCAAAGCGCGACCCCGGTGATGAGGAGCGAGGCATTGTGCTTGGTGTTATCGAGCCGTGAGTGCTCTGAAATGAGCATGCGCCGCCTTACGCTGATTGTGGCCAGATATCTGCATCTCATTCGCCGACTTATCTTGACGTACACGCTCGAACCAGCTGGATCGCATGGAGTCTGGGGCCTGGACGATCATTCGTTCGTCCCGTATATTTTTGGCTCCGCACAGCTATCGCCTCCTATCCAGTCGGCAGCGGATATCCCTGGGGAGGGCTCCTTGCCTGACGCCCCCAACCCGGGCGACGTAGCAAAGAAGAACGCGGTCGAACGCGAGCGTTCGGTCAACATGTATTTCAGCGCAATTGGCTTCATCTATGACGTGAAGAAGGGGCCTTTTTGGGAGCACAGCCCCATTCTGTTTGACATTTCTGGAGTACGAGCCGGCTGGGCCAAGATCAACAAGGTATGACTCCAATTTCCATTCTCGGCCCCTTCGTTGACACCTAGCACAGGGAATGCTGAAGATGTACAACGCCGAGGTTCTTTCCAAATTCCCCGTTGTACAGCACTTCCCCTTTGGGTCGCTGTTTCGCTGGGAGAGAGACCCGACGGCAGCAGAGCCCCCAAAGTCTATTCATACAACAAGCCAGCCTGGCAGGGCGCCCGCGGGCCACGCATCCGACGGCCCTCAGCGCTTCCCGCCGCAGGCAGGCACTGCGGCTCCGTGGGCATCTAACCCGGCGACAGGTTTGCCTATGACGGCTGCCCCGTGGGCTGCGCAGTCGTCAGGGGGGGCGGGCCGGCCGCCGGCGCCGGGGATGACGCAAACGGGGGCGATGCCGGGAGGCGCGCCGGTCACAACAGCGCCGTGGAAGCAGACCGCGCCACCGCAACCCGGCGATCGAAGACAAATGCCGCAGACGCAAGCACCATGGGCACGGAAAGATCCTTCATGATGGGAAATTGGTCTCTTGGTATTTATATGAGCAGCTCGGGGGGCCTCGGGGATGACACGAATCGGGCCTCGGGACCACTTGCGTTGCGAGGCGCGGCGTCCATGGTTGCTGGCAAAGTAGCAGGTTTATTACTCGAATCTCGGCTGTGGGCGACGACCAGCGGCGGAGATTGAACGGCAGCGGATGATGCCCCTATCGCGGCGGAGGCGGCCATCGGCGCACGGAGAGCACGTTGCTGGGCGCGCGCGCAAGGCAGATAAAGTTATTGATTTCGCGCACGGCCGAGCAATCAGCGGTGCAATTGAGCCACACCACAACCGTCTCACAAATTGCACCATACCTGCATGGGTCCCAGACTCTAATGCGTGGACGTGATGTGAGTCTTGAACGCGGACAAATTCGTCCAAATATCGCACTCAACCATCCACGGAGCAAGAGTGCAGCGCCCTCAGCGGGGCTCAGAGGGCCCAAATCTTCTTGAAGCTGCTGTGGAGCGGCGCTTGGACCAAAAATAGTAGCTCGAAACCCTGAAACGGCCTTGGCGCGTCTTTGAATCTGGGGCTGAGCAAGCTGCATCCTTGCGCTCGCGCTTTGAGCTCCTGGAGTCTCACGACCTCTTCCACTCCACGACCGCCCGCCGACCGCTTCGCTCCTTTGGGCCATCGTTCCTTCAAAACCCGGACGCCTCCCGCCCAAGCCTCCCGATTGCATCTCTCCCCACACACTCACCCCTCACCCATCTGCTGCTGTTGAGTGTCTGCTCGATAGCCCTCTACCGCCGCCATGCCTGGAGTCCGTGAGTAGCCACTGCACGCTCTGTCGACGAGCGTCGTCGCCCCAACTGCGCGCCAACGCCGCCAACGCCGCGATTCATGCTAATTCATCGTCTTCAGCCCCTGACGCGATGGCCACTGTGAAGAAGGCCTTCAAGAACATGTTCAAGAAGAAGAAGGCCGCGAAGAACGACGACAAGCCAAACGCCGCCGGTCCTGCGAAGCCCACCGACCAGGCTGCAACCGCGACCGACGCCGGCAAGCCGACCGAGACAACACCCGCCGCCCCCGCCCCCGCTGCGGCCCCGGCCGCCGGCGCCGCCGTCGCTGCTGGTGCAGTTGCTGCCGCTCCTGCTGCTGCTGCGGATACCGATGCGAAGAACCCAGAGGCACCCAAACCGGAGGAGCCCAAGCCGGCCGAAGCGCCTGCCGCGGAGGGTGAGGCCGCCAAGAAGGAGGAACAAGTTCCGGAGCCCACCGGTGAGTTTCCCGTCCACCTGCCGCGCGTCCAGCCCGTGTCCACTACCGCAAAAAGCCGCCCTGATGCTAACAAGTGTACCGTTGTCACTACATTAGCGGCGGAGCCTGCGCCGTCTTCGAGTGCCGCTGCGCCGGCACCGTCTCCTACTGCTGCGGCAAGCAACCCTGCTGGACCCGAAGCCAGTACCACTGGGCCCCCTTCTTCTGAGGGCATGTCTGCTACCAGCGGCCCCCTCGACGAATACCCCATCCTCGACGCTGCGCCTGCCGAGAAGAAGGAGGAGGCTAAGACCGAGGAGCCCGCGAAGACCGAGGAGCCTGCGAAGGCCGAGGAGCCTGCGAAGACCGAGGAAGCCAAGCCTGAGGCTGCTGCTGCGGCTCCTGCTGCTGCCCCGACGCCCGCTGCTACCGAGACTCCGGCTGCGGCCGAGGCTCCTGCTGCTTCCGAGTCGAAGTAGATCTTGTTCTTTCAGAATAACAACGAGTTTTGATGTCGGAGGATAAATGGGTCAGATATTGGGAGTTTTGAGCGTTCGGAAAAAGTGGGCTGATTGTGTGGGAAAAGATGAACAAGACCCCGAACGGGGCTACAGGCTTCTCTCTGCATGCTGCTACCGCATTCGCTACTGCTTGCACGGCTTACGCGTCGGCTGCAATGCATTTTTACAGTGATCCTTATACCCGAAGCGACTATACCCCGGTCTTTTCTGGTAGCAGCAATTGAGTTATTTTAAACCGTTTTGCGGCAATACTGACGGACTCGGATTTCGAGACCATTGATCATAACAACAGGGTGATATTGCGCCTTGCTTACGAGAACTCGGATCCTATGTCTGGGGCCATATGTACAGTCGTTAGATACGCATCTACGTCTGGACATTTTGCTTCGACCGTCCACCTAGGTGGGACTGGAAAACTGACATTTACGTCCGGACGTTTGCAATTGCTGGCGTTGTAGGCGAGCTCAAGTCTTTGCAGCCCACCGTGCTGTCGTCAATCCATCATGATGAATTGTCAAGCTTCGCTCGTATACGGCATAGGCAAAGTAGGCTGAGCGAGTGCGGCCTCTGGAGCCTTTTTAGCCAGCATGTACGACATCCGTCATGTCTTAGATCTTGTCTCCGTTATCTGCGAGGAGAGAAATTGCCAAATAGGCTTCTTGCATCCTGTACGCCGATAATTGTTCCCTACCCGTGCCGGATTTCTAATTTCGGCACGATCACCCCTCATGCGCCCTGTAGGACATACCCCGCAAGGAAGTGATAGACCGGCGTACCACAATAAGCCTTTACTCGGGACCGATTTGACCAGGCGAACCTCCACCAGGGCGCAGACAGGACACCACCACACCGAGCATTCAGCAGATGCAGTTGCATGACTCTCAAAGGCTCAAGAAGGCAAACGAAATTCAGCCCGCCAACCTCATCCTTCCGTTTCAGCGCCCGATCAACACTCACATTCCGCGTTTAGAAAAAAATCAGTCGTAAGGCAAAATTGCTCGACGATGCGGCCAGTCTGAGTGGCGAAAAGAATACGTCCCTTGCGCGCCGGATACGACGCCGACCAATGACGCTTTGAGCCCTGACATTTTTCTTCATGATGACAGCGGACCCTCTTTGCGGTGACTCTTTGCGGTGACAGGCGTGGCCCCGGCGGAAGCGGCCTCTGTTGTCAGCAATAATGTGACGAATGCTGAGTTGGCCATGGCAAGGGAGACACTATGTGACTTTTCACATGCAGCACTCGCACTCTCTTCGTCCCATTGTCTGTGGACTTCTCTCGCAGCTCGCATCCCGCAGCCTCGCGGGACCGCGCCGGAAGCAGAGCTTGGCAGATATGTCAGACCATGACATTCGAGCACGAGCAGGAATTGGTCTCTCTCAAATGGGAGGTACCGGCCCCCCAGGAGCGTAGCGAGGGGTAGCACGCGAGGCCCTTGGCGGGCTTTTCTGCGATGATGGAGCAAAGGACCGCCGTATCTGTATGGTGTGCTGACATGCAGATGGAGCGTGCCTGGGGCGCCATGTGCCACCGCGCGCGTCTCGCGGTCAGCATTCGGCGCGGCTCGAAGGTCGTATGCATAGCCCAGTGGCCTGGCGCGCAGACGAGCAGAGCAGATGGCGTCGGGTACGGCGTTTGGGCGCGGATGGCTTGGTGAGAAGCAGCAGCCCTACGAGTAGTCGCGCGCGCGCGCTGGATAAAGTACCCAGGACATGCAACCAATGGCATCAGGCAAGAGCAGACAGCACCAAAATAGCACCAATACCGTTCGGTGGGGTGCCGTGGGGTGGGCTAGACATGGGCTGTATCCGCAGTGCCGGTAGGCAGCGCGCCCACGTCGCATCGCAGCGCTGCGGACCGCTCTGTCTGGGCCAAGGGTTGCGCCTCGGTGTGACTGTGAAACGCAGCCCTGGGGGCGCGGTGAGGACGGTGGTGAATCACGGTGCGGTGGTGAGGTGTTTGGCTCGCCCATGTTCGTCATCGACAGGGCCCCTGGTTGCCTGCAGGCATCAGTTCTTTGCCTTCTCCGCTAGAGGCCGTTTCCACACAGCCGCGGGCTCAGACTGCCGGCTGGACGGCGCTGGAACGAGCCGGGGCTGCAGCTGAGCAGCAGCCACACGTCCGCTTTCTCAGGGCTGGGCTTGCGCGCTGTGAGTGGCCCGGCCAGCGCGACATGGGTGGCAGCTTTACCGCCCCCACCCTGCACGCTCTGAAAATACACGCCTCCAAGCCGGCGCCATCCTCGCACCATGGAGCTGCCGCATGCGAGCACCGCTCAGCCGCACCTTCTCTCCATTCTCCTCAACCCTCCTGGGTGACCTTACCGTCGCTTGCTATATAACACCCTCCGGCTTCTCCATGCTGCCGCCATGAATCCACCAGCCCACCGCGCCTCGTTTCGCCGCATTTGATACCCCGGTCATTGAACCACCAGTAGCCGCCCGCCTCTCCGCCAACCTCCGCATACCCTATGTCGAGCTCCAGATCCAACTTTGAACTCCTCGAGTCGTCGACCCGTCCGCCCTCTCGAGCCCCTTCACGCGCACCCTCCGTTTCCGGTCGAGACCGCTCCCCGCCGCCGCCCGACCCGGCGCCTCCCCGCCGCAAGATGAAGAAGCAACACCCGCAGAGGGAGGTGCAGCAATTCTGGGACAAGTTCACCACCAATCACCCGGGCAAGATTTTCACCCTTCTGCCCGACAACCTCTACGCAAAACGCGCCGCCGCCCACCACAAGAAAGAACGCGATGCCGGGAGCCCGCAGGCGCAAAATGCCATGGCCTCCTACGAGGAGGCCGTGGCCTCGTGTCAAGAGAAGGTCCGGAAAATCGTGCGCGACTGCCGACGCATCAATCAGAAATACAGAGGTGAGCACCGTCACGCAAGCTAATTCTGGGCACCGGGCTATGCTGACAAGTTGCCACTCAGATCCGCACTTCGATCTCGAGACGGATTTCCGGCGAAGCAAGCAGATGGGCGTACCGCCGGACTGCTTGACCACATTGGGTGAGACTACGTCGGAGCTCAAGCCCATGTCCGTGAAAAGGATAGAGGTAAGACAGTTATTGCTTAGCGCTTACGGGCCGTGGGATAGTGGCGGCTGACAACGGTCCAGGACATTTTCGATAATCCGCGCTTCTTCGTCGACGGCGCCTCGGCGAATGATATCCGGCAGGGCAACGACGGCGATTGCTGGTTGATGTCAGCCCTTTGCACGTTGAGCAACAAGAAGGACCTCATCGACCGTGTCTGCGTGGCGCGGGACGAAGAAGTTGGCGTTTATGGCTTCGTCTTCCACAGAGGTCAGTGCTAGGTTACGCGTGTTATCAATGCCAAGATGCTGACCATGTCCAGATGGAGAGTGGATCTCCGAAGTCATCGACGACAAGCTGTACCTTATCAAGGAGGATTTTGACGACTCAATCCGCGACCGCCACCAATGGCTCGAGCTGCAGAACAGAAAAAGCCCCGAGGAGGAGTACCGCACTGTTATGCAGACCGGATCAAGAGCGTTGTATTTTGCGCAATGCAGCGATCCGAACGAGACATGGCTGCCGCTGCTCGAGAAAGCATACGCCAAAGCCCACGGCGACTACTCTGCCATCGATGGTGGCTTCGTAGGTGAGGGTATCGAAGATCTCACCGGCGGTGTCACCTCCGAGCTGTTCTCCACAGACATTCTCGACAAGAATAAGTTCTGGCAGGAGCTCATGCAGGTGAACAAAGAGTTCCTCTTTGGCTGCGGTCAAATGGGAGGCAGTTATGGTGAGAGAAAGGGCATTCAGGAGAAGCATGCCTACTCCATCATGGAGGCCAGAGAGACTGGGGAACACAGACTGCTCAAGCTGAGGTGAGTTGAATGAACCATTGGTATCTGAGCGGCCCCGCTAACGAATTAAAGGAACCCCTGGGGCAAGACAGAGTGGCGCGGCGCATGGTCTGACGGCTCTGAGGAGTGGACCCCCGAGCGTATGCAAGCGCTCAACCACCGTTTTGGCGACGATGGCGTGTTCTGGATCAGCTACAAGGACCTCCTGCGCCACTACCAACACTTCGACCGTACTCGTCTCTTCGGCCCAGAGTGGACTATCACCCAGCAATGGACGAGCCTCAATGTTCCTTGGTCTGTTGACTACCTCGACACCAAATTCACTATTACCCTCAGCAAGGCAAGCCCGGTTGTCATCGTCCTCCAGCAACTCGATGACCGCTACTTTGCCGGCCTTGAGGGTCCCTACGACTTCCATCTCCAGTTCCGAGTCCACAGAGGCGACGAGCCCGATTACATTGTTCGCAGCAACGGCCCATACTACATGAAGCGCTCTGTCAGCACAGAAATTGATCTTGAGCCTGGTACATATACTGTACTTCTCAAGATTACGGCGAAGCGCTACGCAAGGCCCAGCCCTATCGATGTCGTGCGCGACAACTGCTTCAACCGCAGGGAGAAGTTGCTCTCGACCGGTCTCAGCTACGACCTTGCTCATGCCAAAGGCCAGTTCAAGCAACTCGCAAGGGAAGACAAGCAGCGACAGAAGAAGGAACGAAAGGCCCTGGAGAAGGCGAAAAAGAAGAAGCAGCACGAGAAGATGCGCAAACACCGTCAGAAGGCAAGGCTTCGGGAGCAGAAGAAACAGGTCAAACGGGCTCAGAGGCAAGCCGAAGGCGGAGCACCGAATGGTCTCCCGACCCCTGGGTCAATGGACAACCAGCCCGACTCTGCCGACCCGCTCGGCATCTCCATGAGCGGTGATGATGCCGACGAAACCAGGCCTTCCGTCCGCTCTCACCACCGTGGTCGGTCTTCGGCTTCTGGCGCTCAGGTTCCTATGCGTGTTGAGGCAGCTCACAACGCTATGGAGAACTCCGGCGCGTTCCAAGGCCGCGGAGGCTACAACGGTCGTGGTGGCTACAACGGCCGCGGCGGATACAACGAGTCCACTGAGTCCTTCCCCGAAGTTGTCACCGAGCCCGCTGACGAGAAGGTTCCTTCCCACCATAACTCACCCTCCCTGACTTTCGAGGCTCCTACTCCTATTGACGGCGAGCCTGGGTTTGGTGGTCGCGGCGGGTACAATGGCCGTGGCGGCTATAACGAGGGACGTGGCGGCTATAACGAAGGCCGCGGTGGGTACAATGAAGGTGAAGCGTCGACTGACGGTCACCCCCATACCCCTCGGTCCTTGGGTACTCCTGAGGTCGGTGCACCGCCCTCTGCATACGACCGCCGCCCTCCTGCCGAGACTCTGCCCATCGAGGGCCGCGAGTCCCCTGCTGGAGACTTCACCGGCCGCGGTGGCTACAACGGTCGTGGCGGATACAACGGCCGCGGTGGCTACAACGATGCTCCTGAGCCCGACTCCCGTTCTGGCACCCCTCAAATACCGCACAGAACTTCGTCGCCCTCTCGAGGCTACACTGGTCGTGGTGGATACAACGGAAGAGGTGGCTACAACGAAGTAGCCGAGCCGCAGAACTCTCGCCCTGATACGCCACCTCCGGGTTCTCGCGCCAGGTCTCCGTCCGCTTCGCCTGCTCCCGAACAAGGCTACACAGGCCGTGGTGGCTACAACGGCCGTGGCGGCTACAATGGCCGTGGTGGCTACAACGAGGACGGTAAGAAGGATGCCCGCAATGCATCCCCCGCTCCTTCGCCCAGCGGCCGCCGTGCGACATCTCCTCGCCCCCCACGGCCGCGTCGCCGTGATACGCTGTCGCCACACCCTGGCGGTGTCCCCAACATCCACATCAACCGCTCGCGTGCCTCTTCTGTTGCCGGCTCCATGGTCGATGCTTCAGGGCTCAGCGATAGCGATCTTTCCTGGGACTCCGAATTGGATGATCCCACCAGCGATTCCGAGACAGAGGACGAGTTTTACGATGCTTGCAACCAGTTCAGTCTGATCGAGAAGGTCCAAATGCATCTCCAAGGCGACCGGGACCAGGAACAGGCTTCGAACCAGCCCGAAGAAGAGGACCCCGATGACCGATTCGAGCGCGACCCCTGGAACGCCGTCTGTGTCGTGGGTCTTCGCGTCTACAGCAAGGACACAGATGTCACCATCGATGTGTCCAGGCCGAAGCGTGAGGAGACCAAGAAGGGCAAGGGTCTCGACAGGACACTTGATATCGACGACTCTGCCAAGGACGCCACGAGGGGCCTCGGTGCCATGACACCCGATCCGAGTTATGGAAAGTTCGACGCCTACATGGGCACAATCGGCAGTACACCCGCAAATGTTGAGGGGTCGAGGCAAGGATGAATGAAGCTATCACATGTGAGAAATGATGTCGACGATTGTAGATGGTAACATGTTTGGACATGAGTTGGACGGGCCTTTTGGTTATCAGTGCTTGAGTTGTGTGTCTTTAGCGATCGTTCTTTCGCTTGTTCTTTTCGGAGTTGGTTGTACTTGTTTTTCGCTCTGTCACGCACTCGCCTCGGTCGTTTATGCATAGCCATGGTTTTTATGCTTTGCTGCAGTTCACCTCATCGCTCAATCCGTCGTTTATAAGCGTTGCAAGATATTCTATACCGGCTAAAGGCTAATATGTATTGTTTTCAATATCGGCATGATATATCCCCCGCGTCATTCGTCTTGTGCGATTTTCTCGATACCATTGCTTTCAGTTCCACGTTCAACACTTCACCAGCGTCGCTTTCATTTCCTAACCCTCTGGAAAAACGCCTCGGCCTTCTTCAACGCCTCCGCATACTCCCTGGAAAACCCGAGGACGTGGCCGAACAACGCGATGTCATGCGGCGCGTGCGGCACAATCTCGAGCTCACACGGTTGGCCTACCACTCCGCCCGCCCTATTCTTCTCCTCGTTCAACCGCCTCAACCCCTCGAAGAACTCGACGTTGTCGTGGAGCAGCAGCTCCCTCGCCCCCGTCTGCACCCAGACGGGCGCCGGCGACGGAAACGGATTCGCCGCGACCGCCGTGATCCACCCGTCGTCGTCGACCAGGCCCTGATCGCGGCGGCGCCCGGCGTATGTGCGATAGCCCCACGCGCCGAAGCGCTCGGTGATGTAGTCGGAGCGGCGGTTGGGCGAGCGCGCCGTGCGGCCCGGGACCAGGGCGAGCGCGGGGCTCGTCCACGGCGACCAGAGCCAGGCGCAAGCCGCGGGAGGGGTTTCTTCCGCACCGTCATGGTAGGTGCCGAGGTAGCGCAGCAGGCCGTTGACGATGTTGCCGCCGGCGCTGTCGCCCGACAGCACGATGCGGCGGGCGGGCACGCGCAGGCGCCGGCGCAGGTGCAGGTACGCCGTCAACGCGTCCTGCAGCGCGGCGGGGAAGGGCGCGGTGCTGGCCAGCCGGTACTGCGGGCAGAAGACGTGCGAGATGGTGGCGCTGCACGTTGATAGCATGGTGCGCGCGAGGGGCCCGCAGTCCCGCTCGCGGCCGTCGCCGAGCACGAAGGCGCCGCCGTGGAAGTGGAGGACGATTGCTTTTTCGTTGTTGTTGTCGTCGTCGTCGATCGTGGCAGGAGCAGGATGGTATCGCTCCGGGTACCACGTCCCCCCGATCCTGGCGGGGCGGGGTTTGTCGCCGTCACCGTCGTCGTCGCCATCGTCGTCGTCGGCTCGCAGTGGTCCTCGGTAGGCCGAGCTCTCGGCCGGCTCCATCACCTCGAACCGGTCCCCCTCGGCGCCGGGCGCCAGCGAGAGCGCCACGCGCGCTTCGACCGCGGCCATGTGGTGCACGATGGCCCGCAGCAGGCGCACGCCCATCGCCTGCCGCCACGTCCAGCCCGGGTCCGGCCGCGTGAGGGAGGGGAGCAGCAGGTAGAGGAGGGCGGAGAGGGGGAGGCGGACGAAGGCTTCGAGGAGGATGGCGGTGAGGATGTAGAGGGTTTTGAGGGGTTGGCGGGTTAGGATTGTCGGGGGGGTGTGGGTGGTGGTGGTGGTGGTGGTTGTCGTCGTCATGGTGTGGATACGTTTGGAGGTTTTGTGTGATGTCTTGTTGGTTTGGCCGCTGAGGGCTGATGTTAAGAGCTGGTTGTATTAGAGATGGTGGGAGAATGGAAAAATGCACCGGAGATTAGATGCTTGGGAGCCTGACGGTTGTTAGGTGTTGATGTTATGGTTGATGTTCGATGTGGCCTGTGGCGGATGTTAATAGTGGGGCGGGAGCCGAGGCGTTTTACGTACTCGGAGCAGCTGATGCAAATGCCTAGGTTCTCCGTTCAATTGTTCGATACTAACCATCTGAAACTGAGTTTAGGCATCGGATCGTCCCTCACGCTATGCTCTCGTTGTCTGGTGGGTGTTGTAAAAAGCTTGGCCTGGGAGCCACAGAGCGCTGCAGAGTTGCTAGCAGATAGCTCGGTGCCGAGGCAAAGGGTTTTGGGCGGGCACCGTGCACATGGTGGCCATAGCTCCCACGTTTCTCTCACTGCCAGCCCGCCGGAGGCTGGAGAAAACATGTGGGTGTGCGAGGGGTTTCTTAGATGATAGTCAATTGGATAGATGCGAATATACAGGGATACATACCAAGCGAGAGGGGGCTGTACATACTCTATCAAACGATCATGATGGTTTTATGCAGCACCACCGATGCCATGCGTAGCGAATCAAACCGTAACATAACAATGGTATGCCGCATCGAACTCCTCAGTCTTATGCATGCAGCTTGTGGGGATAGTTGATGGTTTACCGTTCGGCATCTACGCAGTTCTACCATGATCGGCGGCGGCGGGCTTCCCTTCGCTGGCATGCTCGGCTTTAGCGCTCATCAGCAATCCACACGTTACCTAAAGTTACCGCCCTTGCGGAAAGAGATTTCGCTTGAAAGGCATTCGCGCCGTGGAACTCAACATGATGCGAGGCATACCAACCATACCAGCACCACTGCTCAAACCCATGTGGACGGCAACTGCCTAAACGAGCAACGTGCAGCTCTTATCGATAAGCGAGGGCACCGATATGTCATCCGCTCCAAAGCCAAGCGTCACCACTCTTCCAACCACCCCACCTATCCCCGGGGGCAATCCCCGCCGATAACCCCGTAAGACCCTTGAACAATTACTAAAATGCTGCGATAAAAGCTCTCAGTAGACCCCGCTCTTCTTTGGACGCGCCCCGCATCTTTCTTCCTCAGTCCCCTTCTGCTTCTTCCCGAGCCCTGCCTGCTTCCTTCCCATCTAGTTCTCTGTCACCTGCTCATTCTCAAACATCTTCAGCTGCAAACCTAAACATACAATGAGCTCCAAGAACTGGCAAGACATCGCGGCGGCGAAGCGCGAGGCGATCCTAGCCTCGATCCCAAACGAGTACATCATCCCCGACCCGCCCACTCCGGAGCAGCAGCGCGACGTGACGGGCGCCTTCGTGCACCAATGGCTCAGCCCGCGGGAGATTGAAATCACGGAGACGGACGCTCCCGGCATCGTGGCCAAGACGACGGCAGGAGAATGGAGCGCGGTTGAAGTGACCAAAGCCTTCATCCACCGCGCGTCAATTGCCCACCAACTGGTCTGTCTAAGCAACTCGCACCGTCTCTCAAGCGCAACCATTACCGCAGCAGCTAACAAACCCGAGGAATCCAGACGAATTGCCTCCATGAAACCGCTTTCCCCGCCGCCCTCGAAGCCGCAGCGGCGCTGGACGCGCACTTCGCGCAGACCAAAACGCCCCTGGGGCCGCTCCACGGGCTGCCCGTCTCGCTGAAAGACCAATTCCACGTCCGCGGCCTCGACACCAGCATGGGCTACATCGGCTGGCTGGGCACCTTCGAAGGCCACTCGCCGCACCCCAACTACCCCGTCACGACCGAATCCGCGCTGGTGACGCACCTGCGCGCGCTCGGCGCCGTCATCTACGTCAAGACGGCCGTCCCGCACACGCTCATGTGCGGCGAGACGGTCAACAACATCATCGGCTACGTGCGCTCGCCGACGAACCGGCTGCTGTCGGCGGGCGGCTCCTCGGGCGGCGAGGGCGCGCTGATCGCGCTCAAGGGCTCGCCGTGCGGCTTCGGCACCGACATTGGCGGCTCGATTCGCATCCCCGCCGCCTTCAACGGCCTGTACGGGCTGCGCCCCGCGACGGGCCGGCTGCCATACGAGGGCATGGCCACCAGCATGGACGGCCAGAACAGCGTGCTCAGCGTCGTGGGCCCGCTGGCCGGCAGCGTCGGCGGGCTGCGCCTGCTGGCGGCCGCCGTGCTAAGCACGCACCCATGGCTGACCGACCCCAAGGTACACGAGCTACCCTGGCGCGCGGCCAAGGAGGCCGAAGGCGCGAAGACGAAGCTGACGTTCGGCGTGCTGCGCGACGACGGCGTCGTGCGCGTCACGCCACCCGTCGCGCGCGCGCTGGATGTCGCTGTCGATGCCCTGCGCGCCGCCGGCCACTCCGTCGTCGAGTGGACACCTCCTACCCCGCACGCCGACCTGCTCGACTGCTGCGCGCGCACGTGGACTTATGACGGCGGGCGCGACACCATCGCCGCCTTCGCCCTATCGGGCGAACCGCAGACGGACCACGTGATGATGCCCTGGCCCGACCCGCTCGGCGACGAGGCCACAGCCTCCGCCATCGCCGCCAACAACGTGCGCCAGCGCCGCCTGCAGAAGGCGTACCTCGACGGCTGGAACGCTACGGGTATCGACGCCATCATCGCCCCCGTCGCCCCCTTCCCCGCCGCCCGCCCCAAGCTGTACAAGTATTACGGCTACAGCATGTGGGTCAACCTGCTCGACTACACCAGCGTCGTCCTGCCCGTGACCGCGGCGAGCAAAGATGTCGATCTGCCGGCGGGCGCGGATTTCGAGCCCAGGAGCGAGCTGGACAAGGTCACGCAGGACTCGTACGATCCGGACGTCTACGACGGCGCGCCCGTGGCGCTGCAGTTCGTCGGCAGGAGGCTGGAGGAGGAGAAGATGCTCAAGATTGCGGAGGTGGTGGATGGGTTGCTCAGGAACAAGAATTGAAGAAGAGAGAAAAGAAAAAAGTGAGCAACGAGAGAAAGGGAGGAAGGACGTTGTTCCAATATGGGAAGTCGAACAGTGGAATGATACACTGGGGTTCTTCTCCAATGGCGGCTTTTTGCCTGTAGCAGGGTTGGTGCTTATATCCGTAGGGAAGAAGAATGAACGTCAGTATCTAAGGGAATACGTCCGGAGTGGAATCCAAACGGCGGACGCATTTGGTGCCTTTTCAATTCCACATTTGCGTCGGGACAAGCTCTTCGACTCTGCGTGTTTGTGTAGAAGATCGAGCGTTCGCGCAAATAGCTCTCTTTTTCAGGCGTACCCTCTTCTTTCTTCTCCGCCGTTTTTTTTTTTTTTTGCCAATCGTAGCTATGCAGTCTTTGAACTCGCCGAAGACGATTTATATACTCTTCTTACATTGGTAGCTGAATCCATTTTTGGACAAATATGCATGTATCGTAGACTCGCATTTATTAGGCCCGGACACTGGATTCAACTAACTACATGAATATGATGCAGTATCTGTGTGAGGTAGACGCGGACGGGCCCATTTCTGTTGTCACCCGCTGTGACATTGAACTGAAGGAGAGCCAGACGAACCATCTCTTTGGCTGAACACAAAATCACAAGAAGGGCACAGCACATATCAGACATCAAACACAGCAATCAAGCGGGCCAAGGTCTACCGGAGAGGAGAGAGGCAGAAAAAAGACGATGGTATATAGCATATATCAACAAGAAGATAGTATCTCGGCTACCTCTTCTCTCATTCCCTCCCGCGAAGTAAATGCTGTCAGCCGGGTATGTGATATAGACAGTTAAAAAAAAAGAAGAACGTTACAAGAGGAGAAAGTTTTCGGGAGAACATTCGACAAATGCGAAGCAAATGTCGTGGGGGTGTTTGGTCTTTTACGGGGTGGTGGTGGTGGTGGTGGTGGTCATAATACATGAAAATAAAAAATGAAAAGGAAGCTTTGAAAGCTGCGCTTTCTGATCTTTCACCGGACGACTCATCTGCCATCTGACCTTTTCCCCTCATTTTGTACTCGCCATCCCTACAGATGTGCAGACATCCGGTTTCATCTAAAAAAAAGCGCGTGAACGAGAAAAGATGAACCGATTCCGACAAAGCAGAACTTTTTTCGTGACGTGAAGCAAACAACTGGAGACTGAGGCGGAAGAAGTGCGACACTTCTCTGCTCCGGTGATTCGCTGACCGGCCTTAAGAGGGATACCATCCATCGAACCGTGCCGCTTTCCCAGCACAATAACGAAGGGAGCGGCTAAGTTGGCATACTCTGATAAGATGTCTCCTGTTTCCGCACTCTTTTGCTGTTCCTCAGCACGCCCAAATCCATCCCAAATAGGTCCTCAAATCGGCCGTAGAACAAGAGTGAAAATATCGTCTCCGAGCGTCAACTTTCGACTTCGTGCCTGATCGTGTTTTCTTGGTCCACGATTCATTCTTTCTCCTATCATGTGTTGCCATAGAGTCATCCCCAGCCTGGCGCGCCTGTCATGAATGCATCGGGTCCACCAACGTTTCCTGGATGTGCTTGTAGCTCAATGCCCTCCATCAGAGCACCATTAGGCCCTACAGTCCCAACGACTGGCCCGGTCGTCTCTGGCAGGATACGCGGGCCCTTGCCACTGGGGAGTCCCGTCATACCCTGCAATCCAGGGAAATGTGTAGAAGGATGAGTGGGGGCGGCCATACCTGGCCAAGGCTGGTGCTGAGGTGGAGGTTGTTGATTGTGCGGAGTAGGTGGTTGCGAGTGCTGGTGCTGCGGTGGTTGACCGGGAAGGGAGGGCGTTCCGAGCGGCTGCTGCGACATTTGTTGTTGGGTGAGCTGCTGCGGAGGAAGAGGTTGGTGAAGCGGCGACGGGTTCTGTGGGTGCTGTGGGCGCTGTTGAGAATGCTGGGGCGGGTGGTGTTGAGAAAGCTGCTGGTGATGTGCGTGTTGCTGTTGACGCTGGGCATGGCTCTGTTGTTGTTGCTGAAGGCTAGGCTGCTGTTGTTGCTGCGGAGCGTTTTCCGGCGAGATGACCGTCTCCGCGTCAGCATCGGCGTCTGCATCGTCCTCATCTCCATCTGGATCAATGACATCCGTTGCATCGGAATCCACGACTCCGTCCCGGGAGTTCTGAGACACAGAGAACCCATTGGTTCCCATGGAGGGAGGTACGAGCGCTGTTGGTGTGCCCATAGCTCCTGCGCTGGTCCCGTTCATACCCACATGGTGTATCGACGTGCTCAGCATGCTTCCCCCGCAACTGATGGGCGTAGTGTTGCCGTTCGTTGCGTTCATGCTGCTGGTACTCACCGGTGTCGACGCCGGGACAGAGCCCGTGCTCAAGCTCCTCTGGTTCGCCAAGCCTAGCATAGTCTTCTTGTTCTCCTTGACCACGTTTGTCCACTTCTCCATCAACTTGTCGTAATCCCAGGTCCGGGGATCCAACCCTTGGACATTCTTCCCAGCCAATTCCTTGAAAATCTCAGTCGGCACGGGTAGAGAAGTGCTGGGACTCTGTGCTCCACCTGCCGCCGTCGTCGAGGAAGCCATGCCCATGTTTATCCACCGGTTGTTTTTCAGCGTCTCAATCTCTTTCTTTGCGTTGGCCAGGCTGTTCTCGGCTTCCCTTCTCGACTCATCCGCACGCGTGTAACTCCGCAAGATCTCCAACGTCCATGTCTCCTGCCGTTGCTTATCCGACAACGTTTTCCAGTGATTGTATGCGTCCTGCAGGTGTTGGAATAACCGCTGCGGGTCGGGATCAAATCCGCCGAGTGGTGGAGTTGGGAGCGGAGATGCCGCGCTAGCCGAGGGTGTACCGACAAGCGGATTGGTGGCGCCAAAAAGCTGCGAGTGTCTTTGCCTCTGCACTAACCGGTCGCGGATATTCTTGTTCAGGGCGTCGAATTGCTTCTGTCCGGGCGGGGTTATGGACCACGACTCGCTGTTCGGGAAGGGCGAGGGCGAAAACAAGGTTGCGGGCGCGGGGAGAATGTGGAGACATAGCGAAGGAAAGCTCAGGGTATACGGATCGAAGTCGAAGAGGTTGACGCCTGCGGAGCGGGCGCTGGAGTGGAGGTCAGCAATTGAAGCAGAAACATCCCAATTGGGCAGTTCAGATCGGGTAAAAGTGGGCCACGCACCTTGCATCTCTTACGCTGGCCAGAACCTCTTTCAATGCCAGCTCGGCGGCCCTGCCATGGTCAATCTCGTCGGATATCATCTGCCGGTTCTCCAGCCCCCGCTTGTGCAATTCATGCCGCGTCGCCTTGCCCGTCTCGCTGCTCACGCTCGCACGCGGGGGCAGGTTGTTGATGACACCGGTCGACGTCCACGAGGGTTGGTTGAACTGGAAGCGCAGCTTTTGTGGAGGCGGGTTGATGTTCAGCGTCGGGCTCTGCGTGACCACCGGAGAAGCAGTGTCGGCCGACACGGCACTCACTGAGGGGTTTTGCGGCTGGCCCTGCTGCGAGGCTTGCTGGTGGTGCTGGTGCTGCTGGACGGGCGGCACCTGCTGCGGGGCGGCGGGCTGCGGCGGGGGCGGCTGCTGCTGGTTCGAGACGGGCGTCGAGGCGCCGCTCGAGTCCCCCTTTCTCGCCAGCGAATTGCGAGCCTGGCGGCGGGTGATGCCGCCGCGCATGCGGCGGATCTCGTCGACATTGTGGATGCCGTCGGGGGCCTTGGGGTTCTTCGGCTTGATGTAGAGGTCGAGATGGCGGCCGAGCGAGGACGAGGTGAAGGGCTGGTGGCAGAAGGGGCAGTTCTTGTCCTTGGGGGCGGGGCCCTTGGAGCCCGGGGGCTGGTGGTCCTGCGGCAGCTGCTCCTGCGAGCGAGGCTGGGTGTCGTCGGCCATGGGTGCTTGAGCAAGGATGGGGTGGAGAGGGCGTCGCAGGCTCGGGGCTGGGGCGGGCTCTCAGCTCGCGGGCGGGGCGCTTGCGCAGGCTCGTCGGCGGTGCGGTGTGCGGGTGCTGGTGCCTGGGTCAGCGGCCCGTCATGGCGGTGCGGTGCGGGCTAAGGCATCTTGTGGTCTGGAGCATTATTTTATCTCGGGGCGCTCTCCTGAAGGAAGTCTGTGCTGGGGCGTCAGTTCGCATTTGGCGCAGGGATCTGCCCGCTATGGCTCCGCTCGGCTCAGCGCGCCCAAGCTGCCAACATGATCACCCTCCGTGCCCGCCTGCCAATCCGACGCGCGAATGCAGCGCTGCTGCGCGCCCGCGCCCAGCCAATCGCGCTTGTTTACGTTTTGCCGGTCCTGGCATGCTGTTGTACAGGCACGACAGCCTCGCCGACCACGTCAGCAGCCCGCCCGCTCCCCACGCCCCTATCCACTCACTCGCCCACCCGCCTTCCCCGACGGCCTCCTTGCCTCCGCCTGCCGCGAGTCGGAGCCACCTGTTGGCCACCGGCTGCTTCCCGCCACGGCCCGCCCCTGACTGTGCCGCGCGCACGCCTTAACTCAATCGTGCAAAGATCTCTTTTATCTTCAAGTCTTTCCGTTCCCCAAGCCATTGGCCCCAAGGACAGCTGAGGCTGCGGCCTAGTCTCTGCAGCCGAGCTTAGCGTCGCCCCAAGACGTCTAGCTACGGCTTCCAATCATTCGTCAAGACCGCAGATCGTCCCAGTCTGCAGCGTGTATCAGAGTCTTCTAGGATCCTGCTTAGAGCTGCGAGTGTGTTCCGCGTCTCTCACCACCCTATCCCTGTTCTTTTGGTTGACGTGGACCGGCCTTCCGTTGCGGCTTTGCAACGGACGAAAGGAGCCACGCCCTAGCATTGCGGGCCTTATCAACGCCCAGATTCCCTCATAAATATATGTCGCATCTGACGACTAATTCTGGATAACAATTTCATCGATAGGTAGGGGACTTCAACTGCCCATGCAAGAAGGGCGTAGAGTCTCATAGAACGGTGTCGGGAACTGATTGTGAGCTCAATCACCACCAAACCAGGTCGCTTCGCACGGGGAAATGCCATCCTCTACAGGATTCGAAAGATTTGACTTTCAGAGCCTTAGGGGATCTGATTTTCGCTAGATATCGAAAGTATGCGGCTGCCTTCACTAAGTCATAGTAGTGTTGGTAAGAACCAGGCTGGAGGATGGACCGCAAAAGTGACACTGCAGAAAGAATCCCTGCAAGCTTCGTATGTAGCTTTCACGTAAGAGCGTAATGGTGACTCACGCCAAGGGAGTGGATTATCATTCATGTCATTCGCATTTGCTACATACTCTATCATGAATTGTTTCTTCAGTTGCCGATTCCTCCACCGTTAGGACTGGATCTTCAACGTTCTACCGTCGCCGAACCCATCTTGAGAAGACTGAAGAATTTCTTTTTATTTTTATTTTTTACACCAAGTCTGAACCCCAGGAAAAGGGAAAAGAAGTTTAAAAGCAGAAATTTGTGCGCTCTGAAGCGCAATGAAGGATTTTGATCGCATCAAGCATGACCGTGCCACCCCGCTGCAAATAAAGGGATGGCCATCTCGGTACCGTTGAAAGGCTTTACGACCATGAAAAAACTTCAGCTGAACATTTGATGTGCGCAGCTCTCTCGAAGTTGAATTGATAACGATGAAGCCAACAGGATGGGGTACCCAACACCATCGGACGTTTGGTTGAGTATCGTAACCGCATTACAAGCAGAAACCGAGCTTTGCGTCCGGGGATTAGTTCTTATTTGGACGTGGATCCGTTGTCAATGGAAGAGGTGATTGCCCTTGAATCACCCTTCAGGCTTCGTCCATCTCGTCGAGGTCGATCTCGGTGGCAGGAGTGCGTGAAGGAGCAGCAGAGCCAGAACCGGTAGTGCCGTTGGACGAAGACGCGGAGGTCGGTACGCCTTGCCGGTACTTCTGGTCTAGTTCCTGCAAACAATCGAGTGCGGCCACAAGCTTCTCCTTGTCCGCCTTCAGAGCGCGTCGGCGCATCTCTCGGGCTGGGTCTTCGGCAAGAAGACGAGCGCAAGTATCCTGATTGTTCTCGCCGAAGATCTCAAGGACGGTGATCAGCTCATCTCTCAAGCCCTCCTTGAGCTTTTCGAACAGCTCAGCTTGAAAGCCCATCACGACGGCGTCAACGTAGCGCATGGACGCGACATTGTAATAGCCGCGAACTTTGGACATCGCCTCCACTTCTCGAGAGAAGGGGTCAGGACCAAGCACATTTCGGAAGTGGGGGTCATTCGCCTTCCGCTGCCTTTCCGTCTTGGGCGTTTGCTTGCCGGTGGAGGCGTCGAGCTCGTCAAAATAGATGCCTGTTCGTGCTTGGATCCGAGCGTTCAGAAACACCTCAAGTTCCTGCTTTTCGTTGTACTCGAGCGCCACTGCATTTTCCGTGACCGGCTTGTAGCGCTCGAGTTTGAGAGCGCGGGGAACAGCTCGGTCGCGTTGTTCGCTGAACGCGACTTCGAGGAAACATTCCGAAAGCCGCGCTGTCTCCCGCGAAAGTTCCGTCGTCTTCCATGCCCTAAGTGTATCATCGAGAGCTTGGTTGAACGTACTGCGGAGCGCTGTGTGCAAACCGTCTAGGAAATCCTTGGTAGGATGCTCCCAGCCTTCCAGGGTCTTCAACCTCAAGAAGTTCAACGCCTTGGGATCAATTTCTCCCGGGATATCTGAGGAAGACTTGTCGTTCAGTGTCTTGTGAATGTACTCGAGGTCGAATCTCTTTGTGTACTTGTCGCCTATTGGTCCGCGACGCGAGGGTGTGCTGTCCGACGCGGCGACTTTCCTTTTCTTCGTCGGGGTCGGCTGAGCACTCGGAGCACGCTCGTTATCGGAGTCGTCGATTGATATGACATCCCTGGGCCTCGAGAATGAGGATCCTTGGCTCTGGCCTTGCGGCATGGCTGAGTTCGACCTTCTCTTTGCATCGCGAATGTCACTTGGTGTTCTAACGATCATCGTGGGCCTCTGTGCCGTGATGCTATCGCGAAATTGGTTTCGCAGGGCTTTCCAGACTAAGCGGAATTGGTTGTCCGGGTAGTCCCCTTCCATCTGCTTCGAAACCTTGTCGGTGAAGCTGTTGATGGTCTCGGACACGATGCGGAGCGCATCCGTGGTCGGCGGCTCTGGGAGATGCGCCAGCTCGGCATCAATCTTGGAAAGCTGCTCCTGTACACGCTCGTGAATTGAGGGGAGGCTCTTGAGGATTTGTATAGCCAGCATTTGGGACAACTTGTCCTGCAACTTTTCCGTACCAAAACGGTCGCTGAACGGTAAGAACCGGTCGGCCCACGGCTTCATTCCCTGGAACCAGTTCTTTTCCATTTGGCGGGCACCGGCGTGGTCTATACCACTGTCAAGCTCGGCCTGAGAGGGGTTTTTGACCACGTGATATCCGTGTCCAAGCTGAAAGGCCTCGCCTTGCAAGATGCCCTCCCAACGGTCGACCGGGTCTCCACGCGGCAGGCGATCAGGCTTCGTGAGAATTCCCAGGCATCTGTCGTTGGCTCCGTATTTCCGCAGTAATCCTGAGGCGCTCGAGTTCTGTATATCGTTTTCCATTGAACACGCCAGAAGTACAAGTGCGTTCTCTTTTGAAACGTATCGTTTGACCAATTGCTTGACGAGCTTGATGAGCGAGAGATCACCGCCATTCTCCGTCTGTGAGATCACGCCAGGCAGATCGTAGAATGACAGGTTTGGAAGTCCGGGGGCGGAAATCTCAAGGCACACCAAATTGGGTGAGAATTCAACTTGGTAGTGGCCGCCAGCAATGCTCGTTGAGGGTTGCAATGGAACAAAGGTCGAAGGGTCGGAGCTAGGGTTGAGTGTGGCTAGCTGAGCTTGATATATGACGTGTTGTAACTCTTTCTTGTTGAACACTGTCTTGAAATGGATCGTCTCCGGGGGGTCGTTCTCCTGCCACGGGTAGAATGGGGGCGGCTTTTCCGAAGGCTGGTAGGCGGCGCGACCAGCATCGTAATAGAACTCCCTCCGGAGTGACACATCGCAGCGCCACCGGGCGTTCGTTCCCTTGTTCTCAGTGAGAGTTATCTGCATTGGGCAGCGGGTACACGTTCCACTGCTGCGAGGAACTTGGATTCCGGAGATGGCGTTGATCACTGAGCTCTTGCCCGTTGACTGATCGCCAACCACAACGATCTTCGGGGTGTCACCGGCGACTTTGGTGATGCCCAGCTGCTCGATCTTGTTGATAGCCTGGACTAGTTCTTTCACTCCACGGCCGAGATTTTCAAGAGCAATGTCAGGAATGGCGGTGTCTTTTTGCCTGTTAGCGGGATACCTATCAATTAGGATGCCAGACTTACTGGAGCGGCTTTGCTGGTCGGGTTGCGACAGCAACTGTGAGGATGCTTCCATCTTCACTGTACGGGACATTGTTTCGACCACTGACTCGTCCCGCTCCCTCTCACTTTGACCGCTGGATGGTAGATGAACCAAGTTCGCGACTGAAGGTTGCCGGGTGGAACGTGTTCCGACCATTGGGGTTACGGGCAGGCAATGGCCTGGGAAAGCGCTGAGGCGAGCGTCGGCTGAGCTGGTCAGTTAGAAGAAGTAGGACGAGTGAAAAGGTGGTAGAGGTTTAGGAAAAAGATGGGAGCGAGGGAAGGTGTAGATATTGTGGTGAGTAAGTCTAAGTGAGGTGGCTTACTACAAGATCTCCCTTTCCGCTGATGGCGAGGGTTTTTTGCCCGGGTTGTGGTCGCTGCAAATGCTGAGATCCGCAAGGTTGATACGATGGCACTGAGGATCTAGCGGGCGTCCAAGCGGAGTTGGTGCAGTCGTGGTTGTGGAGCGAGGAGAGGAAAGTCGAGGAGCGCGAGGTGAGTTTAAATGTAGGGTCTGTAGCGCGGAGTGATGACAGGAGCGCGTTGTGTTGGGGGTGGACGGGGCTGGCGATGTCAAGACGGGAGTCCGTAAAAACGGACACAACACAATGCACGCAGCCGCGCCCACTCCCGCTGCGACGCACTTGCGCTTGGTCGCGAACGTAGGAAAAGCTCTGAGAGAGCAGAGGTCACAGCACTGGCCCAGTACAAACTTCTCCCTTGAGTTAGGAACACGTTGGGGGCAAATCACGCAGCAGCATCGGCATCAAGCGGGAGAAGCGTTGCGAAGGGCCACGGCGGTGCGTAGGATAGCAACGCAGTCTGTATCCGCGCAAGAGCCGACGCTAGCCAAGACGCGTCTCGACACGCGCAGGGATCGCTGGGCGCGTCGCAGATCGCGAAGACGCGCCGCCGTCAAGCTTCTGCGGCTGCGTAGCGGCGCTGTGAGGTTGGCGGAGCCAGCACAGCGCCCCGTACCTTTTTGCGGAGAAGTACAGTGACCGGGGCCGGTTGCGCGTGCCGCCCACGCTGCCATTACAGCGTTGTGTGTTCAGGGCAGCGAAGCTACGGACCCCGCACTTGCGCCGCTAAACCGGACTTTCACCCGCCCTACAATACTACCTAAGGCGAGAGGTAAAGCTACTAGGACTGGTGACGTCTGACGTCGACGGAGTATCAGCAAACAGCCACGGAGAGAGGCTGATCACACGCCATTCGCCGTATGTGCAGGTCATATTTAGAGCATTGGTGCAGGCACGGGTTACGGGCACGGCCCCGTGATGCGATGCGGCGTCAGCATGGGCGTCGAGGGGCTGGTGGGTCCAGCGGAGCGGCCTGGGCGGTGAATCGTTCCTGGGCTGCGCGTACCACTCCTTGCCGATGCCACGCTTGCCCCAACTCTCCACCATAAAGCTGTCCTCAATTGCGCCTCCGCCAGTCTGCTACTCGCTCAATCCCCATTGCGCCGAGTTCTGAGAGCCCATCCCGATCCCTGCCCGCCGTCTCGCCATGAGTCTCCAGGTTCCTTTCAGAGGCAAGGCGTCCGGCCAAGCGCCCTCCACCAAGGCCGTCATTCTGGTATGCTTTTTCGCTCCGCGCCGGGCCAATTGTTGCTGACACCTCCCAGGTCGGCGGCCCCTCCAGAGGAACACGCTTTCGGCCGCTGTCGCTCGACGTTCCCAAGGTATTCCCAAAACGTCCGCCTCGCCGTTCAGACCACCCGTAAAGCTGACTAGCGCAGCCGCTTTTCGACGTTGCCGGACACCCCATCATAGAGCATTGCTTCCGCGCCGTCACAAAGGTCCCCGAGATCAAGGAGGTCTTCATTGTCGGCTACTACGACGAGTCGGTTTTCCGCGACTTCATCAAGGAAGCCGCCAACAACTTCCCCCACATCAAGCTCCAATACCTGCGGGAATACCAGGCGCTGGGCACCGCCGGCGGCCTGTACCACTTCCGTGATGCCATTCTCAAGGGCCACCCGGAGCGCTTCTTCGTCATCAACGCCGATGTCTGCTGTTCTTTCCCGCTGAACGAGATGCTGAAGCTTTCCGAGGAGAAGGATGCGGAGGCCGTCATCTTGGGCACCAGGGTTAGCAACGAGGCCGCCACCAACTTTGGTTGCATCGTCTCGGATGCTCACACCAAGCGTGTGCTGCACTACGTGGAGAAGCCCGAGTCGCACATCTCCAACCTGATCAACTGCGGCGTCTATCTTTTCTCCACCCAAGCCATCTTCCCCTCCATTCGCTCCGCCATCAAGCGCCGCACCGAACGCCCGCGCCTCCTCTCGTACCCCTCCTCCGAGAATCTTGACTCCTCATTCATGCAGGCGGACGAAGAAGACGATGGTGAGACTCAGGTGATCAGACTGGAGCAGGACATTCTGTCGGATCTGGCCGACACCAGATCGTTCTTCGTCTTGGAGACCAAGGACTTCTGGCGCCAGATCAAGACGGCCGGCTCCGCTGTCCCGGCGAATGCTCTCTACCTTCAGAAAGCATGGCAGTCTGGTACGGAAGAGCTCGCTCAGCCCTCCGCCAACATCATTCCTCCGGTCTACATTCACCCCACCGCTCACGTCGACCCCACTGCCAAGCTTGGTCCCAATGTCTCCATTGGTGCTCGCGCGCACATAGGTGCCGGCGTTCGTATCAAGGAGGCGATTGTTTTGGATGATGCGTCCATCAAGCACGACGCATGCGTTCTCTACACCATTGTCGGCTGGAGCAGCAAGATTGGTGCATGGGCTCGCGTCGAGGGTACCCCTCTGCCACCCACCACGCATAGCACGAGCATCGTCAAGAACGGTGTCAAGGTTCAGAGCATCACCATTCTTAGCAAGGAGTGCGCTGTTGGAGATGAGGTTAGGGTGCAGAACTGCGTTTGCCTGCCGAACAAGGAACTCAAGAAGGTATGCAAAAACAACACCGTCACTTTGTTGCAATGGTGCTGACTACTTTCTTCTAGGACGTTGCGAATGAGGTTATTATGTAGAGAGTTGAAGGGCATGTCATCACGGCCGGACGTATCGAAGAAAATACAGTGCACAATTACGATAACACAGCAGACGAGCAACAACATGGCTACGGTCATGGAGCTCTTATGGAGCTCAAATTTAATATTTTCGGCAACTTAAATTGTGCACTTGAGCGCTTCGTTCAGGCCAACTTTTTCTGACAGCAGCCTCGCGTAGGTGGAGATTGAATGTGATCTGAATAGTTGTACACGAACTTCTGGTTGTGGCACCAAAAAAAAATGAAAAGATGATAAGTAGTAGATAAGCCTCAGGGGATCTTCACAAGCTGCCGATCAATCCCAGGTCTTCCGTCCGGACTTTCTATCTTATCTCCCATTCGAGCATCCTTTACCCCACCACACTAGATACCAACCGGTCTACCCCGCCGCAACCCGCACCCGCCGATCCCTCATCACCATTCCAACACCACCCCTCAACCCGTCGCGTTCCAGTCCTTCTTTCTTATTCTTCTCCTCCCTCTCCCTACTCCTCACAACTATGACCACAACCAACCAACCTCCCTCCCCCACCGCAACCGCAACCGCAACCCTCCCAATAATCGACATCTCGCCCTTCCTCCCCTCCTCCTCCTCCAACGACGACCCTTCTTCCTCCGCCGTCCAACAACGCCGCCGCCGCCGCACCGCAACCGCCCACGCCCTCGCCCGCGCGTGCCGCGACACGGGCTTCTTCTACCTGACCGCCCACGGCATCCCGACGGGCACACTCCAACACATGCTCGATCTCGCGCGGCGCTTCTTCCGCGAGGCGAGCGACGCCGACAAGGACGCTTTGCGGCGGCGGGACGCCGGCGTCACCACTCGCGAGGGAGAGACGATCGTTGGCGGCGACGGCGCCCGCGGCTACCAGCGCGTGGGCGAGAACGTGACAAAGGGCCGGCGCGACTGGCACGAGGCGGTGGATCTGTACGCGGCGTGGCCCGAGGAGGGGGAGGGAGGGAGACGAGGGCCGCCGTACGAGGTGTTGCGGGGACCGAATCTGTGGCCGCGGTATCCAGAGGGCTTGAGGGGGGCGTGCGAGGCGTATGTCGAGCTGGTCAAGGGGGTGGGGGCGGCGGTGGTGCGGGCGATGGGGGAGGCGTTGGGGTTGGAGGGCGAGGGGGAGGGGGAGGACGGGGCGGATGTGTTTGTGCGGGCGACGGCGCGGAGTTTTTGGGTGATGCGGTTGATTGGGTATCCGGAGCTGCCGCGGGGGGAGGAGGGGCGGGGGGAGGAGGAGGAGGAGGAGGGAGGGTTTAGTTGTGGGGAGCATACGGGTGGGTGGTGTTCTTCGATCTCTCTCTCTCTCTCTCTCTCTCTTTTGCTGTGACGGGCTTTGACTGGGGACTGATTGATTGGCAGATTACGGCTGCGTGACGCTTCTCTTGGCAGACGACACGCCCAATGCGTTGCAGGTGCAACGCAAAGATGGATCGTGGATATCCGCCGACCCGATTCCTGGCGCTTTCGTGGTCAACATCGGGGACATGATGGAGCGTTGGACGAATGGCCTGTGGAAATCGACAAACCATCGAGTAATACATCGCGGCACCAACTACCGCGTCAGTGTTCCCTTTTTCTTCGAGCCTAACTTTGACGCAAGGATAAAGCCGTTAGCAAAGTGTGTTGCAGAGACGGGCGGGAAGGAGAAATATGACGAAGTGGTATATGGAGAGCATCTGCTGGGAAAAGTGAAAGGGAACTTCTACTAGGGTAAGGTCAGTGATATGACAAGAAATCAATGCGTGGTGAGTGGAGCATAAAGTAGAAAGCATGGCAAATTCCTTCCCATTCGTATTTCTAGCCAGACATAACAAGTCCCCGCATGAGCCACCCTAAAAGCCTGTCCGAGTGGTGCAACCCGATCCAAATATAACGCCTTGTCTGAATTTTCCCCCTACGTAAGTTACTGGAATGCAACATGCTCCCATCCGACCACCATGCTTGAAGGGGAATACCGGAACGATGAAAAACAAAGAGAAATCGAGTTACAGGCTGCCGGGATGAAGAGCCTCAAAACGGTATATGCCCTGCTCTGATATCTTGGCCGCAACTTCTTGGCGCATTGAAGCCTTCTAGTGATAACCGTTCTTCATGGCCGGAAGCTGGTATGCGCTGCCATTGCTATCTGTGAAGTACGGGTGCAGGCAAGCCTGCTTCGCTGAGATACGGCCGGCGGGATCGTAGACGAGAAGTGCGTCAAGAAGGTCAAGTCCGTTGTCATCGAGGCCAGGGACCAGAGTTGCGATGTCGGTGCGGTTCCACTTGGGGAAAGAAGGCTTGAAGTCGGGGAAGGACGTGACGCCGGGCCACTCAGTCTCGGAGGGGGTGCCAAGAACCCTGCAACCCTGGTCAGTAGCCGCAATGGAGAGGGGTAGATTTTCACGCTAGAAGTACCTGAAGATCTTGAAGATTTCATCGATCTCGGAGTCACCGGGGAAGAGGGGCTTGCGGGTGCACATCTCTGCAAAGATGCAGCCAACCGACCACATGTCTACGCCAGTCGAGTACTGACGACCACCAAGAAGAATTTCCGGAGCACGGTACCACAGCGTAACGACCTGCAGATGATTAGTGACTCTAGTCTACTTCATCCCTTGCTGCGTGCTCACCTCATGAGTGTAGGTCCGCAAGGGCACGCCAAATGCCCTAGCAAGACCGAAATCGGCCAATTTCAGGTTGCCTTCCTGGTTGATCAGTAGGTTCTGCGGCTTGAGGTCGCGGTGGAGAACACGGTGGGCATGGCAGTAGCGGATGCCACCGACCAATTGGTACATGAACTTCTTGATGATGTCCGGGCCCATGCCAGGGTGCGTCATGTTTGCGTCGGGCAGCGCCTTGCCACGTCCACCTTGGTTCACGGGAAGCGCCTCCATGTATTTCTTGAGGTCGAGGTCGAGGTACTCGAAAACGAGGTAGAGCTTGTGGCCGTCGGCGTGGACGATGTTGAGCAGGCGGACAATGTTCGGGTCGTTCATCTCCTTGAGCAGAGAAATCTCGCGGATGGCGGTACTCGGGACGCCCTCGTCCTCGGCCTCAAGACGGATCTTTTTCAGAGCGACGATGCGCTGGTCCTTGGTGGTAAGGTCGCGAGCCTTGTACACAACACCATAGGTACCTGCAGGCGGGAGTCAGTCGAGCTATGCCAGGCCCGCGTCGGAGGCAACCCAGGGGCATGGAAAGCGAGGCTTACCCTCGCCAATCTTCTCCATCTTCTGGTAGTTCTCCATTGTGGGTGTGGTGGGCGGCAAGCTCGCTTCCGTCTGTGGTTTTCAAGCGGGTGCGCAGTGCGGCGGGCGTGAGGATAAAGAACGGAGGGGCTGGCGGGGTGACCGGACGCAGCGGGCAAGGACGGAGGTGCGGGGTTGGTCCGGGCAATGGCCGCGAGAACGGGTCGCTCCAGGAAGGGGCGTCTGCTGTTGGGTTAGTAGGGAGAGATTGGCAGCGTTGGGTGGTGTCCGGAGCAGCAACGGTGCGGGCTTAAGAGACGGTTATCCGACTGTTTACCTCAGTCGGCCGCTCTGCGCTAAAACCAAGCAAAAGCTTGGCGCCGCCCCGTACGCGCAGTTCCCGCCCGGCTCTGGCGCCACCAGTCGCGCAGTCACACGCCGCAGCCCTCATCCACCTCCGTTGCCGTGAGGGCGGACAGCGCATCGCCCAGGGGCACAACGACACCGGGCCCAGATGCCCGCCGCCTCTCACATCCGCCCAATGATGTCACTCGACGCTCATGAGCGCCCGCCGGAGCACATCCGGAATGTTTACAAAAAGTTCCAGAAGCTGCGCGGCGACGCCTTGAACAGCGACCCCGAGCTGCTCGATCTGAGGCACAGCACCGCGGTGGACCAGCTTCACGTCGTGCGGTCTATAGCCCCCGCAGATCTGCGCGCAACGTTCCAAGACTTCGTTGCCACTACTGCAGGCCGCAACTCCTTCGCTCTCCTCGATACGCCCCTACCTGTCTATGAACATGGCCACATGCCTGGTAGGCGAAACACCTTCGATGAGTCACCGTTGCGTCTCCTAATTCTGCTAGGTCTGCTCATCATACCCTCTCTTTTCCCTGACTGCATCCAAAGGCCACTGCTTTCTCGTCTAATCCACAGGGACCTTGCAAACCCAGCTCATCAGACAAATGTGCACTTGCACTACCATGTCCCCTATCCGCCAGAGTCTTCATCCTTTTTTGAGCATCCGCCTTCGTCAGAGCCACATTTTCTCCCAAAGGACCCTGAAATCCACAAGCCTCTTTCGATGACGCAATTCCTAAATAGGAAACTCCGATGGGTTACTCTGGGAGGCCAGTACGACTGGACGCGGAAGGTGTATCCTTCAACAACGCCACCGCCGTTTCCGTCAGATGTTGGTGCGCTACTGAAAGGCGTCTTTCCGGACATGACAGCACAGGCTGCCATCGTCAATTTCTATTCACCAGGCGATACGCTCAGCATGCATCGTGATGTTAGCGAGGAATGCGATCGTGGACTTGTGAGTGTCAGTATAGGCTGCGATGGCATTTTCGTCATCGGAAGAAACGGGGATCCCACAGAAGAATCTTCGGCCAACTCTCAGCCGCCCCCGGAGGTTCTCGTCCTAAGACTTCGATCTGGCGATGCAGTCTACATGTCTGGAGAATCGCGATTCGCATGGCATGGAGTGCCGCAGATCATTCCAGACACCTGCCCCGAATGGCTCCGTGATTGGCCAGCATCTTCGCAGCCGCCAGAGTCCGCAGGTGCCGATGACCTTTACCAGCAATGGAAAGGCTGGATGCGTACCAAGAGGGTCAATGTGAACGTCCGGCAGATGTGGGAGTAGATTCGACGTCCATCGCGCTAGGTGGATTCCGCTATTTCTAATCATAGCTTCTGTCGACTGCTCGGTGCAGATAGTTACTGTGGATCAGGTCGTTTTTCATCGGCACCATCACCTGAAGCATGGTAGACGTCTTGATCGAGAAGTGATCAATGGACCCTCCCCTCCTCATCTGGCTTCAGCTACATCTCGCCCACAGAACATTCAGCCGCCGAGGCCCAACGCGTCGGGGAACGCGCCATAGCTCGTATCAACCAAGTGAGCAATTAATGGCTGATGCTGTGGTAGAGCAAGTATCACCTTGCATTCGGTGGTAAATCACACTCGGGGGATGTGTCCAGGTTGAATGCTTTTCACACCGACTTTGTCTCTCGCTGCGGGTGATTACCACGGCTTACTGCAGCTTGCGACCTTGCAGGTCGGGTGAGCAGAGCGAGCCGTTCGATTGGCTACCCAAGAGCCGAACGATTATCGGCGGGGTCCGTGATACCTAGCTACCCTGTGTAACACCTTGCACGCTGATGTTATTACGCCAACGCTCCGCATACTGCACTATTGTGAAGCAGTCGGGCTTCAATAGATCCGACCTCTTTTCGGGCAATATCAAGTTTATACCAACGCTTCAACTGCGCACATAAGGACGACAGCTCAACGATCGCGAGACTTGGCGCACTAACCTAGTCCACCCCCTCCCCATCCCAACGTTTCCATCCACAGCAGTGGCTCGCATTGCTAGGCAGGATGTCAGACTTCACCGCACAGCCCAAGGGAAAGCCTCAGCGACTGAAGCTCATCACCTCGTACGGCCCGGTTTACCGCGAAATCAAGTCAACCGAAGCCCGTGACGCTCGACCTGGAGAGATCCCAGTCATAGATGTCTCTGCGATTTTTGGAGATGACCTTGAACCGAAGAGGAAACTGGCGCGCGAGATCGCTTCAGTGGCCGAAGACACGGGGTTCTTCTACATCAAGAACCATGGAATCCCCGCTACGGCCATCGAGGCTGCACTCTCATCCAGCGCTTCTTTCTTCCAGCAGCCTGAAGAGCTAAAGCGGCAGGTGCATACATCACAATCCAGGTTCCTCAACGGTTGGATTGACCCCAAAAGCCCTCGCCCTTCTGACGAGTCATCGGCAGACATGTGTGAACACTTCTCGCTCAAATACGACCCCGAGTATGATCCTACTGTCACGGACCTCGAATCCATTCCGTACGACTTCCGACGGTGCTTCAAGGGCGAGGAATGGTACTGGGAAAAGACGTCGCACATACCCGAGTTCAAGAAGAATCTCGTCGGCTATTGGCAAGCCGGGCTATCGCTGGCCAGACGCTTGACTGGGATTTTTGCGCTGGCGCTAGATGTATCAGAGGACTATTTCGCAGAGAAGACGCTGTACCCGGATGCAACCATGACGTTGAATCATTGTCGCACTATCCAACACTCGGAGGGAAGCCCAGGATCGACCGATGCCCGGTCTGCGATGTCGGAGCCATCATCAGCGGCCGAAACGCTTCAAAGGACCGGACCGGATACGTTGAATGTTGGAACCCACACCGACCTCCAGCTATTTACCATTCTGTGGCAGGACCATCAGGGCGGGCTTCAAGTGCTCACGAGCCAAGGGGAGTGGATCAATGTGAAGCCGGTGGAAGGAGCTTTGGGTGTCAACATCGCCGATTTCCTGATGCGCATCACGAATGATCGTTGGAAAAGTACGGTTCATCGCGTCAAGCATGACGATTCCGCGGACAGATATTCCATGTCTTTCTTCTTCGGTAAGTCAGACCCACCTATGACATGCCATGAAGTATCTGAACGTTGTATGATAGGCTTCAACCTCAACGAGACTTGCGGGGTGCTACCAAGCTGTGTAGACGAGCAGAACCCCGCAAAGTACGACCCCATATCGTGTGAGGAACTGGTCAGACGGCGCTTCCAAGTGGCCACTGACCGAGCTTGAAGTCGGATGAGTGTCTGGCTATGGAACCTGAAGGACAGAGTGAGACCGCAAATTGCCATTTCCCTTTACTTTCCGCTGTTGTTAATCTAGAGCCGTCCAGGACTTGTTGTCCAGAAACCTTTTAATCGTATGCACTGTTCACAATTTCGGCCATCTCTAAGCAGGCGGGAAGAGCAGACACTGTCGCATGATTAGTATCGAACATCAAGCCTCGCCCTTTCAGCTCACATGATATGTCTCTGTCGTCCAATCGGTCGCGCAAGAAATGAGGACAGGCAGGCGAGAATATCGGGGCGGAGGACTGAACCGAGTCAAACACCTGGACACGATGATGCGAGGCGGAAGAAGCGCATAATGCCATGGTTCGTTCCCTAAACGTGCATTGGCCAATTGCAGCACTCGGCCAACCCACCGGGCATCTGACGGGCGAATTGTGGTTGGCAGAGGGCGGCGGCGGCCCAAATCTGGCCGAAGGTCCGGACTGCATCGTGACCACGCGCGCCTTCCCCCGCGCGAGCCACGTCGACGCGCCGCGCCCCGACGTCATCCGCGCGACCATTAATAATCACTTGCACTATCAGCACCAACAAGATCCTATGTCCTGCCTAAATCTCACCTGCAGGAAGATCGATGACTCAATTCCGCCTGCAGCTACACGATACCAAGACACTGAGGTAGTGGCTATATAAGAAGACACCGAGCTGACTTCACGAGTGACCCCGCACCAGTGCACTGTCCTTGGCCTCAACTCCTTGCTTGACTCGCTCAGCTCACTCAGCTTCTCACCACACTTCCACCCCTGAACAGACAGCAACAATGGCTTCCTACGACACCGTCCCCAAGGCTGCCAAGATCCAGCCCACCAAGTACAATGTCTCAATTGCCGAGGAGAAGCTCCAGCAGATGAAGCAGCTCGTCAGCCTCTCCCCCCTCGGCCCCGAGACGTACGAAAACTTGCAGGAAAGTCGCGACCTCAATGACTTTGGCATCTCGCGCAAATGGCTTGGAGACGCGAAGGCTGAATGGGAGAAGTACGATTGGTGAGTCCGACATGTGCTCACGAAGTGTTTTGTTCGCTTGTGTTGTAAGTCAAGATAGGCATAAGTTGACATCTACCCCGAACAGGCGCGCCGCCGAGGCCCACATCAATTCCTTCCCCAACTTCACTCTCCCCGTCAAGGACGACGATGACCGCACCTACAACATTCACTTCGTTGCCCTGTTCTCTACCAACCCCGCTGCCATCCCCATCGCCTTCTTCCACGGATGGCCCGGCAGCTTCCTCGAGTTCCTTCCCATGCTCGAGCTGCTGAAGAAGAAATATCCAAGCCCCGACAAGCTCCCGTACCACATCATCGTGCCCTCGCTCCCCGGCTTCGCCTTCTCCGACCGCCCGCCCAAGGACAAGGACTGGTCCGGCTCCGACGCGGGTCGCCTGATGCACAAGCTGCTTGAGGCGCTCGGCTTCGGCGAGACGGGCTACGTCGTGCAGGGAGGAGACATCGGAAGCTACGTTAGCAGGCACATGGCATCTCACTACGATGCCTGCAAAGCCATGCACCGTGAGTATCTCTCCTGAACCAGGCCACTCCAGCTACTGACACTCTTTCCCAAAGTCAACTTCTGCCCCGTCCCCAAGCCCGACAACGTGTCCGACTCGGACCTCAGCGACGAAGAGCGCAAGGCCCTCGCGCGCGGCGACGCCTTCCGCACCGCCGGCATCGCCTACGCCATGAAGCATGCCACGCGTCCATCCACCATCGGCCTGGTGCTCTCATCCAGCCCCATCGCACTGCTAGGCTGGTAAGTACACACAAGTAACCCCACACCCGCTCACCGCCACCCTACCTACCACAAAAGCTCAGAGGGGGAAAACAAGAGAGAGAGACAGACCTACCTAGCATTTACTTCTAACCAACCAACCACCCAACCACACCACTCACTCACTCGCTCGCTCGCGCAGGATCGGCGAAAAATTCCTCACCTGGACCGACGCCGCCCCCCCGCTCCCCACCATCCTCGACTCCGTCTCGCTCTACTGGCTCACCGACACCTTCCCCACCTCCATCTACACGTACCGCCACGGCCTCGGCCCGCGCGCCGCGAAGGTCACCTTCCACGCCCAGCCCGAGAACCACGCCGCGAAGCCCTTCGGCTTCTCCTGGTTCCCCAGGGAGCTCATGCCCACGCCGCGCGCCTGGGCCGCCACCACGGGCGACCTGGTGTGGTCCCGCCAGCACGCGAGCGGCGGCCACTTCGCCGCCATGGAGAGGCCCGACGCGCTCTTGGCCGACGTCGAGGAGTTTGTGGCGAAGGTGTGGGAGGGGAGGAAGTGAGGGGAGATGATGAATGGAAGTCAGGCCGACCGACCGATTGTGGGATGATGATGGGCGTCTGGCAAGGAATGTATACCACCAAATGATCAAATGCTTCAAACGAGATGATGATGATGCCTGCTTTGCGAAAAAGAGCCGTCCTCTGTGATTGATGCATGTCTTGATTTTTTTTTTCTTGAAGACTTCTATCGACGTTGCTCTACTACTCTGAGGAGGAGAACGCAAATGATGATTGCACCTATACCATCCATTTTTTTGAAATCATGCCGCATGTACCCGTTTCGTGAAATCCCAACAGAACCCTCTCTCTAAATTCATTTTTTTTCTTTCACTGTGTCTCCTTTGCGCAACTCTTGTGATTTTCTTTGTTTTTGTCGTCGTGATCATTTATTTGTGAGCTGAAGCACCACGAATCGGGTTAGCAACCTGCACGATGAACGAAAACGAGATGATAAATCAGGGAGAAGAAAACTCACCGATACCCTCCTCGGGCACGGGCTCGACGCCGGCGACCTCGGCGGCCTTGGGCTGGTGCTGGGCGCTCTTGTCCTCCTTCATCATGGGGAAGGTGAGGACCTCCTTGATGGAGTAGTTGTCGGTGAGGAACATGACCATGCGGTCGATGCCCATGCCCCAGCCGCCGGTCGGCGGCAGGCCGTACTCGAGGGCGTTGCAGAACGTCTCGTCGATGAGCTGGGCCTCGTCGTCGCCCTGGGCCTTCTGGTTGGCCTGCTCCTCGAAGCGCATGCGCTGGTCGAAGGGGTCGTTCAGCTCCGTGTAGGCGTTGACAATCTCCTTCTTGCACACAAAGGCCTCGAAGCGCTCGCACAGGCCCTTGTGCGTGCGGTGGTACTTGGCCAGCGGGCTCATCATCTGCGGGTGGCCCATGATGAAGGTGGGGCTGATGCACTGCTCCTCGATGAACTCGCCGACGAGGGCGTCGAGCATGCGCGCGTTGGTCAGCGGCGGCGTCACGTCGATGCCCGCCTTCTTGACCATGCGGCGCAGGAACTCGTTGGTCGCGTCCGTGTGCAGCTCGTCGCCGGCCGGGAACGTCTCGCCCAGCTTGGCCTCGAGCTCGGGGATCATCTCGATCCGGCGCCACGGCTTCTCCCAGTTGACCTCGTACTCCTCGCCGTGCTGCGTGTGGAACTTGGTCACGTAGCCGCCCGTGACGTGCTTGACCAGCGACGACACCAGCTCCTCCGTCAGGTCCATGATGTCGAACATGTCGGCGAAGGCCTGGTAGAACTCGCACGTCGTGAACTCGGGGTTGTGCGTCAGGTCGATGTCCTCGTTGCGGAACTGGCGCCCGATCTCGTACACGCGCTCCATGCCGCCGACGATCAGCTCCTTGAGGTACAGCTCCGGCGCGATTCTCATGAACATGTCGAGCTTGAGGTCGTTGTGGTACGTCTTGAACGGCTTGGCCGTCGCGCCACCGGCGATCATGTTCATCATGGGCGTCTCGACCTCGATGAAGTCCCGCTCGTCGAAGAAGCGGCGGATGTAGGTGATCATGCGCGATCTGGTGATGAAGGTCTGGCGGGTCGAGTCGTTCATGATCAGGTCGAGGTACCTCTTCCTGTGGCGCTGCTCCTTGTCCTTGAAGCCGTAGTGCTCGCCGGGCAGCTGGTGCAGGCAGGGCGTGAGGAGGATGACCTCTTTGGCGAAGATGGAGAGCTCGCCCTGGTCGCGGTTCTTGGGGTTCGTCCGGCCGGGGAACCCGACGATGCCGATGATGTCTCCTCTCCGCAGGTGCTCGTGCTGCTGCTGGAACGGCACGTCGCTGGCCGACTCCTGCGCCTGGCACATGATCTGCACGCGCTGGCCCTCGGCGCGCACGTCGTAGAAGATCAGGTTGGCGCCGGCGGCGCGCTTGGTGTAGATGCGGGCGCCGATGCGGACCTCGACATCCTTGAGCTGCTCGCCCTTCTTGAGCGACTCGTGCTTCTTGAGGAACTCGCGCAGGTCGTCGGTGACATTGAACTTGTGCGGGTACGGGTTGGGCTGGTGCGTCTCGCGCAGCTTGTTGACGGCGCGGCTGCGGATCTCGAAGTACTGGTTCGGCGTCAACTCCTCCTCGTTCTCCTGCTTCTCCTTCTTGGCCTTGGGCGGAGCGGCAGCAGCCTTCTCGGCCTTCTTGGCGTCCTTCTCGCGCTGCTTCTGGCGGCGCTTGACTGTGACGAGATCGTATCAGCATTGGGGCGTGCGACTGGGCGGCGGGGATCTAACGCTCAGTCTTGGAGATGCGCTCGCCGGTGACCTCGTCGAGGAGGAGGTTCTGCTGGGCTTCGCCCTCGGGGACCGGGACGGTAACGTTCTTAGCGTCCGCCATGGCTGCTGGATCAGGAGTGGTGGAGGAGCAATTGAGCGGAGGAATTGTTTTTGATTGTCAGGCGGCGGGGCCGCCGTGGATTCCAGTCATCGCCCGCAGCGCCGCACAATTTTTCCGATTGCCCCGCGGGCCTTGAGCCACACCGCACCAGCCACATTCGCCGGGTAACCAGTCACACTGCCAGCCTTGTCAAATGGGGGGAAGCTTATGGGGAGTTGAAGCATCGTCCCGGCGCACAGGGCCCCGGGTCGGGGATCAAACCATCCGGATGACTGCTTCAACTCCCCATGTCGCCTTCAGTCTGAGTATCTGGCTGTCCCTGCCGCCGAGCCGGAAACGGAAAGTCTATCTACAACCCAAGGCCGTCCACGCGCCCCAGGAATTCCCCTCTGCCCGATTCCTTCTCTCGGATCAGCGCGTCGATATCTACGTTGCCCGACGTCAGATACTTCGGGCTGACTCCCACATTGACCCTCTGGCTCAACAGCGCCTTGAGCTCCGCGCGCATGCTTTTGATCTCGTCCTTGGATATATCCTTCGCATCACGCTCCTTCCTCTTGCGGCCACCTCCTTTGCTCCTGCCCATCGGCTTGTCCAGCTCTTCCGAGTCATACTCCACGCCCAAGTCCTCCGCAGCCTGACGCAGAAGATCATTCTCAGAAGAATTCGACTTTGCTTTGGCGACGTCGGTATCCGCAATCTTCTTTGCAAGTGTCGCCCTAGGCTTTAACCTTGTGACGATGCGCCTGTCGATGTCGACGCTGCGCATGTAGTATGAGCTCTTCGAGACGTTGCTATTCGCGTGCACCTTGGCCACTAATCTGCGCACGCCAACAACTTCTTCAGGTGCGCAGATCAGGATGGAAGAGCCAGAGCTATCTCCACGGGCGGTACGACCAGAGCGGTGGACGTACATGTCTGCCGCTCGCGGCAGGTGGTAGTGAATGACCAGTTCCACTCCCTTGATGTCGAGACCGCGTGCTGCAACATCGGTCGCGATAAGGATGGAGCCTGGCTGTGTGGAAAAGCGCTCTACATTGCGGAGACGCTGCTTTTGGATCATGTGCGAATGGAGTGCCAGAGCAGGGAGGTTCAAATTGGTGAGGAACGGATGGAGGCGGCGGACGGCAGATACACTGTTCGTAAAGATTAGGGTGCGAGTCCTAGGGTGGAGCATCAAGAGGGCATAAAGGTAGAGGTCCTGACAGGTGAAATATTAGTATACTGCTCGTATAAACAGAATATTGGCTTCTCACCTTTTCTGTCGCACCACATTCAACAAGACCCTCCTTCAGGCCTTCAGCCATCTGGGATACGGGGTTGACATCGACAAACTTCGGCTTCTCCTCCCTGAAGTTGAGTTTCTTCAGTAGATACTCCATCGACTCCTGGTTTGAAAGAAGGTCTCCGTGCCACTTGGCCTTGCCCGCCAGTTTCTGTTGCAGGCCCTTGTTGAAGGTCGCAGAGAAAACGAGCGTCTGTCGTTGCACTGGACCATCGTCTTTGCCGCTTTTCTCCTGCTCGCCTTCTTCTGTCTCTTCTTCGTCGTCATCTTCATTCTGGTCCCGGCGCTCAAGAACATTCATAATCTCTTCCACCTCCTTGAAATGGCCCTCGCTGAGAAGCCGATCTGCTTCATCCACCACAAGGAATTTGAGCTTCTTGAAGCGCTTCAGAATACCGTGACCGAGGCTGATGATCTCCCAGAGACGACCTGGGGTTCCCACAACAACATCCGCTGTCTCAATTTGACGCTGCTGCTTTTGTATCGACAGACCACCCGTGATGGTTGCAACTAGGGGACTTTCAAAAGTTCCGCTGCTGTAAAGATCCGTAAGATGCTTGGAGATTTGGTGTGCCAATTCACGGGTCGGACTAAGAATCAAGGCTAACGGGATTTTCTCGCCTTTCTTGGATGCTTTCTTCGCTTGCTGCATTTCCAAGAAAGTCTCCAAAATAGGTATGCCAAATGCCAACGTCTTTCCTGATCCAGTAGATGCTTTGCCTACTACATCGTGGCCTGCAAGGATCTCGGGTATTGTTGCAGCTTGGATGCGCGTAGGAGAGCTGAACTTGAGCTTCGATATCGCAACCATGAGCTCATTCGACAGATTGAGCCAATTCCATGCTGAAGTATCAATGCCGTCATCCATATCCTCTGCCAGCAAGCCAGCGAACGGGACTGTGCCAATAGGTCCTGCACCGTTGGTCTGCTTGTTGCCTTCTTGCTTGCTCTTCTCCTTCTTCTCCTTCTTTTCCTTTTCTTTTTTCTCTTTCTTGTTCTTCTTTTCCTTCTTGTCCTTCTTCTGCTCAGCGTTCTTGGTAGCTCCGTTTGTTTGTGCCGAAGCCTCGTCCTCTGCGGGTTCTGGCTGAGCTTCGTCATCGTCGTCGTCACCGAAGCCCTCCCATTCCGAGACATCCTCCTCTTCATCTTGTTCCGCGGCTGGGGTCTGTTCCTTCTCTGTGCCCTTGTTCTTCTTCGCCTTCTTATCCGCGCTCGTCTGGAACGACACGACGTCGCCCTCACGCACGATGTCGACATCATCAATTTCCTCCAGCCCATAAAAGCCCTCGAAGTCGTCCAAGCGATCAGGCATCTCAACCTCCTTCCACTGCAGGTTTTCCTCGCGCACCTTCTCGCCGGGCTTGCTCGTTTTCGGCTTCTTCGCAACGGCCTTCGGGGTGCCAGCGCTGGCGTCATCGATCCGCTGGCGTTTGCGTGCCTTCATGGCGGCGACCTTGGTAGGCAATTGCCTCTTCTTCTCTTCGGGCGCCATCGTTTTTGCGTGGTGCTGGCGTTGTGCGGGTGCGTTGACGTGCGGAGTCGCGGAGGTTGCAGTGTCGAGCGTCGCTGGGAACTTTTTTTTTCTTTGCTTTCGCCGCAGACCTCCGCGCTCAACTCCGCAAAAACGAAAAAAGCTACCCACCACCCCGCCGCCAACCACGCACCACGAACCTCGCACGGCCCCGCCTCCGCCCGACAATTAATCACACTCGACGAGACTCGATCAGTGAAGACGATACCTTTGAAACATGGGCAAATCGTCAAAGGACAAACGCGACGCCTATTACCGGCTCGCTAAAGAGCAAGGATGGCGCGCGCGGTCCGCCTTCAAGCTGCTCCAACTGGACGAGGAATTCAACCTCTTCGAGGGTGTGACGCGGGTGGTCGATCTCTGCGCCGCTCCAGGCAGCTGGAGCCAGGTTCTCTCGCGCATCCTGATCAAAGGCGAGCGCTTCGGCCGCGCAGGCTGGGAGGACAAGCAGCTGCAGCAGGACACGACCACAACACAAGAAGCGCAAGCGGAAGAGACATCCCAGCAGCAGCAACAGCAGCAACAAACAGAGCCGCGGAAAGACGTCAAGATCGTCTCCATCGACCTGCAGCCCATGGCGCCGCTCGACGGCATCACCACGCTGCGCGCCGACATAACGCACCCGTCCACGGTCCCGCTCCTGCTACGCGCCCTCGACCCCGGCGCCACCTGCGACCCGGCCGACCGCTCATCCTCGTCGTCGCCCGTCGACCTCGTCATCTCGGACGGCGCGCCCGACGTCACCGGCCTGCACGACCTGGACATCTACGTGCAGTCGCAGCTGCTGTGGGCGGCGCTGAACCTGGCGCTGTGCGTGCTGAAGCCGGGCGGCAAGTTCGTCGCCAAGATCTTCCGCGGCAAGGACGTCGACCTGCTGTTCGCGCAGCTCAAGACCGTCTTCGCCCGCGTGCGCGTCGCCAAGCCGCGCAGCAGCCGCGCCAGCAGCATCGAGGCCTTCGTCGTCTGCGAGGGTTTCCGCCCGCCGGACGGGTTCCGTGCGTCGTTGGATGATCCGTTGGGCGCGGCGACGACTATGCTGTCGGGGCAGGCGGCCGAGAGGGAGGGGGGGAAGGGACAGACGAGGCGGGTGAGGGAGGATGGCGTCGTGGAGCTGGATTTGGGCGGGGAGGACGAAGGCGAGGTGTATGGTGATGGCGAGGGCGTCCGCTGGATACCGCCGTTCCTGGCTTGCGGCGACCTGTCGGCGTACGATGCGGATGCGTCGTATCATCTGCCCAAGGATAGGGTCACCCTCGATCCTGTGCAGCCGCCGACGGCGCCGCCGTACAAGCGTGCCTTGGAGATGCGGAAGCGGATGGGTGGCGCGTATGGCAAGACTAAGATTCTGGTAAAGGAGAGTGGTGGCGAATGAATCCTTTCAAGTTTGCCTGTTCGAGGAGAACCCCAAAACCTTCCGCGACCATGTGCTAAAACCGGAACAGTCAAAGCTGAGGAGATTTGATAAGCGATGAAGAGGTCTGAGCCGGAAGATACACCGAGTCGGCCAGGTTCAAGATACCAGGAGCATGCTGGATGCAAAGAAAAGTCCAGACTAGAGCGGAAACATGATCTGTGGACGCGCGCATTTTCCAATGCAACTTGGCCCAAATCTCATAAGTGGTCATGGCATTCAAGCTTGAGAATTTTGGTTTGTGCATTTTAACGAAGGCTATAGAATACAACGGCACATTCCACAGATGATGCCATCGTCAGTGCAAGCGTGTTGGATTGCGGGCTGTCAAACTAAGAAGCAAGTAGTTGCGCATCCTCCCTGCCAATCATACATAGCTTTAAAGCACATGATCATCTTCCTCTCGCTTATGCCCTCAGTTTCCCGACATCGTCTGACCTCTAGTGTTCAGATTGGTCGTCCAGAGATACACCAAGCAGTCTACCCTTGACCTGGGATGTCGTTGGACCTCATCATACCCTAATGATGATGCATTCACACTCATCGCTTGTCTGGGGCAAATGACCTTCCGCCGATAAGCCAAGCGTGTCATCAAACATCTACAGCTATTGGTATTTAACAGTCGCTTCTCTCTATAAGCAGTGCTACACCCCCCGTGCGGAACTACAACCTGTGTCGCCAATCACCAGTGCAAGATTCAGTAAGTGCTCTGACCTACTCACACTTTTGTCCTCAGCTGTTCTTTCGCGCTGGCGTAATACTTGCCATGGAAGCACCTACTCACAATTCTGAATCCCATAGCGTACACTTCACACATATGGCTCAACAAGGGGCACAATCGGCCCCGGAGGCGGAAAGCTTCGACATCGACATCTTGATTCCGCAAACCTGTCAAATGGTCAAGGATCTCGAAGGCTCCGCAGCCGCCCTCTTACACTTGTTGGAGAACCTGACATCGGAGCAAAAGGCGAACGTGGAAAAGCAGTATCACGCACTTCAGGAGCACTATCTCTCGGGTATGCCTGAAGGGGAGCTGACCGAGTTACTGTTAGACTTGAACCAAGAGGGTAAGTACTGAGTTGTTGGGCAACACTACAGATTGGCTGACCCTGCGCAATCAAGAACTGAGAATTGAATTATGTGCTGTCGCACTAGATAGCATGATCAGAACACGTAAACAGTATGAGCTGAGCAAAAGAAACATGGAACGGCTGTTTTTGATGTGGGGACGGCTGCTTGCGATGTGGGGTCAAGGGAGATAGACTTGAAGGCGACCGATAAAGGAACAAGGCAGCGAGCGGGACCCGCAGATACAAAAAAATTTCAGTGCTTCCAGATACTTTTGGCAAAACATCATCCTGGAACGGAGTTCGAGCAGTGGATTATTCATCACTACCTAAAGAATCAAGTGTTACTATCCCTAAACCTTCGTTTGCTACTAAGGTCCACTGTGAGATCATCAAAGATGCGGTGCCATCCATTTGCGTTTGCATCGAATGGCACCCTCATGCAGACCATTACTCGGGGTAGTCAGGTCGTGCTGCGCAGATGGCGTCGTAGTCGCCTGACCCCGCATTATCGAGAGGTACATTAAGACGTACATTTGAGCCACCGTTCACTTTTCATCGTCAGGGCCACTTTCAACTCGCTGCGGCAGTATCTCGACTTCCCTCATGGCTCGTTTGACAGACGTTTGTGAACATTGTATAAGAGTCATCCTCGAATTCTTGAGCGAGAGACAGAGTCTTTGCGCTGCAGCACGCGCACACCAAATTTTTCGCTTGGATGACCAGTCAATTTATTTTCCGCCACATTGTTGTCACTCTCGGGCTGCCCCAAGACGATTCCCGTGGATCACCTACATGTCCATTGCTTCGCCAGATATTCAGAGCCCGTACAGACCGATCCCGCCAGCTACATAAGTACATTCGTGTCATCAGCGTCAGCTGGATTGACGCTGAGATACGATAATGGGGACGCTTTCATGTGAGTAATCATTTCTGAGTGTAGAAGTGTGGCCTTCTTGTCGCACAGTAGGCTGTCTTTCGCCTCTTTCGCCTTAAGTTGTTTGGTATATACGAATGGGACTTCCTCCACTAGAAAATTTTATATAGCTTGTCGTCATCAGCAATACTAGCTAAAACCTCGCACGACCTTCCTCTAGTCCCCTCAAGTCTTCCTCAAGTACAACGCCAACCACCCCAGCAACCGGTACGCAAACACAATCGCCACCAAGATCCCCACCCACTCACCCTTCTTATCCGTCGCATATCCATACGCCTTCAACACGGCCGTGCCGGCAATCTTACACTGATCTTCCAGCTCGCTCGGATAAGTACACTTACACCCCTCCCCGCAGCCATACGTCCTATCCGCAAACTCGTTCACCATCATCCCCTGAAACACATAGCTCTGGTAGTCCGAGTAATGTGCCCAATACCGCCAAAACACATTCAAGTCATCCGGCGCGACCATGAACCCGCCCACGCTCATCCAAAGGCCATTGGCAAACGCCGTCGCCGCGAGCGCGATGACGAAAACCGGCGCGAGAGCGGCGATCAAGACGACAAGCGACTCGGCCGCGAGCAGGTCGAGGAAGAGCCACATGACCCAGTTCCAGAAGCCCGCCGCGGTGGGGTAGAAGTTGGAGAGCCAGTAGGAGATGAGGGAGAAGACGATGGTGATGATGAAGAGGAAGGGGATGCCGGTGATGAAATTGGCGACCATGAAGGCGGTGGGGCCGTAGAGGCCGTTGGCGCGCTCTTTGACGAAGAGGGCGCGGTCTTCAAGGAAGGAGGGGATGTAGGCGACGGCCATGAAGGACATGAAGGCGCCGCCGAAGAACTGTGGTTGGAAGCGTCAGGTAAAAGGCATTGTGAGGGTGCAGGGTGGCACATACGATGGCGTTGATGAAAGCTTGGATGTTTTTCTGTTCGGTGCCGAGCCTGAGCCATACGGTGCCCATGAGGATGGCGAGACCCATGTACATGGCAATGCGAATGCCATAGGCAATGACGTCTCGGTAGCTCTTGATGAGAGAGCGGTGGGTGAGGGTCAAGGGAATACGGAGTGGATTCGCAGAACCCGTCTGCTCGGAGAGCCCTGCTTCACTTGATCTGCTCGTGTCATTGACTTCATTCTCAACCTCCACACTGATCGTCTTCGCCTCTTCTGAGCTTTTCCATCTCTCTTGAAGGTCTCTCAACTGCTGGTCTGCTTTGCTGCTATCACGGGCGAAGTCGGTATTGACCAAGTCAATGATGAACTCGGCAGGGTTAGTGTACATGGGAATAGGGTGGTCCAAGGCTGCGAAGTAGTTGTTCATGGTACGGATTGGGCCATTGTAGACGGTCTTGCCTTGGGAGAGGAGTAGCAGCTTGTCGAACAGATCAAATGTTGCCGTCGAAGGCTGATGGATAGAGGCAACAATGATCAACTGGTGCGGTCATAAGTCTATGCTTTCTTCAGCGACAAGGAGCTTGCTCACATTGTTTTCCTTCGCGATGTTGCGGACAAACGAAATGACCTCGTAGCTTGCTGCGCTGTCGAGTCCACTCGTAGGTTCGTCCAGGAACAAGATTTTCGGGCTTGTGATAAGCTGAGACGCTACGCTCACACGTCTTTTCTGTCCACCGCTGATGCCCTTACGAATTGGGGTGCCAATCAACGTCTTTGCTTGATTCCGCAGACCGAAAGAACCCATCAAGGCTTGAATCCGGGCAAGACGTTCGGCTTTAGATACAGAGCTGCGCAGTTGTTAGCGAGGAGGAGTAACAGCCCCGCTGCGAGACCATACCTCGGTAGAGAGAGCTTCGCCGCGAAGTTCAACGTCTCCTCAACGGTCAATGCTCCCAAAAGGGCATCTTCCTGCTCAACGAACGATGACAATTTGCGGAATTTCTGCAGTGGTACGTTCCGACCATTGACGTATAGGGATTTATCAATGTGGGCACCCGAGGTCGCATCGCGGTGGGCCAATACGTTCAGCAGTGTCGTCTTCCCGGAGCCACTGGTATTTGTCAGTCCAAAGGATGAGATTCCCGATTAGGCAACGAGAGCCATACCTTGGACCCATAAGAGCAAGAAGCTCGCCGGCCTTGACAAAGCCGGAGGCGGATGACAGGATTTGCTTGGGGGATTTTGTTTGGCGGTCTTTAACGGTGACGGTGACATGATTCCAGCTGTAGCTTGAAACAGTATTGTTCGCCAATCCAGCGTCCCTGCCTTTCTCGAGATCGGTGGCCGCTTGACTGGCCTCCATTGCTGTTGGGCCAGGGTCTTTCACTGAGACTTTTGTGTTGCAGGATGCGTCAGACATGGTATAAGGCTTGAAGAGAAGAGTGAGAGGTGCAATGCGAGAAGGGGATTGACTGAGAATTTGAGGGATTGTGGCAGAGATCTAGCGGCAGAACTAGTCAAGCTTGGCGGATGGGGCGGATCTGAAGTTGAGTGGATGGTGTCGCTTTGGGGGCCAACTGTTCGGGGGCTCGCGGGCAAACCTTGAGTGAACGGCGATGCACCGTCACACTGGCAGTACCGCGCTGGTAGCACTGATAATGTACGCCGATGCTATAGATCTGCCTCGACTAGCGCATCGACCGGAGTCTACGGAGGATGCAGTGAGCCGGTCCTTGTGGCTGCAGCCGGGGTGGCAACGCCCGTCCATCTCACACCGTTTGCCTCTCAACGTCGGGCGGCTGAGATAGACGCTTATGTGAGGGAAATTCTTGATAGACGTGCAGCTGTGAGGCTCTGGCCGATTGACACGAGGCGGTCAAACGCGTGGGGACGGGCACGTGGGCTGGCAGGTATTCGCGCCTGGAGCAGGGGCCGCGGAGCACGGGCAACGGTGTTGTGAGACATGGTGGTGCCGTTCGGGGAGTCGGGGAGTCGGGGAGGGAGGAGAGGTCGCCGGGGAGGACAGAGCACAGAGGACGGATGGGGCAGGATTTGGCGGGACCGGCGGCGGCTGCAGTTTTTGGCGGCCCCCAAACACCTCACGTCGTCGACTGCCGCTAGCGCTGGACTACTCCAAAACTCTGCCTGATCGCCGACTCCCAGACGCCTGTGCACGCCTGGTCGCCGACCTCGATCCGCTCTTTGTCGCCGTGGTCCATTGCCGATATCTGCACCGGCGCTGGACGCAGGCCTCATCTCAGCCTTGCACACCCCCGTACGCTCGCCTTCCACTCCCGGATGCATGCCTCTCACACGTGTAACCAATACTCGCCGATCCCTTGGCTGAGCCTTTCTCGATACAACAGCAGCCGGGGTGCAGCGAGCGAGCGATCCTTTGCGGCTGTTCTGCCCGTCTCCAATCAAGCTGTGCAACAAAGCCATCGTCTAGCCCAACGCCACACCTGCCATCTGCAGCCAACCGATGGGGAAACGAATAGCTGTCTGTGTGAGCAACCCGGCCGCACCCACCTCGGGGAGTCGGGGTGGACAAAGAGAAAGGTTTCAGCCGCAGCTGGAAGTCCCCACATGCTCGATTGGTCTTGTATTGCCTCTCCGCTGCCAATCAGACGCCGCTGCCCCATTTCTTCCATACCCCATCGGCATTATCCATGCAGTCCAAATCAATCACTTCTGCATTGCCCAGCACCAGCCCTGGCATGGCTTAATTTGAGAATTGGTGCCCTCTGAAGACACTGGGTCTTGTGACTTCTTGGGCTATCTGCCCTACGTTCGCTTCATTGCGTAGACCTGTTGGCCAGGACTCTCGGAAAATCCTTCTTCATTCGGACAGCTGGACGCGCTGACGTGTTAAGCATCACTACTGCGTTGTACTGCTTTTCGACCAGCCCTATGCGACTTCCAGACACGGCATACACTTCCGCCCGAACCGAGAGCCTCCGAGAACGAAATGTCCCATTACCATTGCCTATCTCGTTGCCTTCCTGGCCCCCACGTCCTGTAATTAGTCAATCAGGACCTTTGCCGAGCGCTCTTAGCCCTTTGGGGTTACTTGGAGTCAAATTTGAGGCAGCCGCGCCGTCATTTCCTGGAGATTTAAATTCACGTATCTCCACTCCCTATCAGAACATCTTCGTTCGTTCGGCTGAGGTTCTTTCGATCCGTTTCCTTCCGCATCATGATGCAAACCTGGGAGAGCAAGACATCGGAAACGTACAACGATAACATACAGAAGCTTAGGGACATTGAATTCCCTTCACTGAAAGGTGAGTTTATGTCATGTTGCCTATCGTGTTCCAAAGGGATTGGACATCGCGTCTCAATGTATTCACTTGGCGTACTTCTCATCATTTCAATGATTTACTACTTCTTTCCAAATCTTGGATCGATCACTCACAACTACCAGGGGTAACCTACCTTGATTATGGTGGATCTGCGGTCAGACCGGCTCAGATGGAAATGCGAGCGCTCCGAATTGTGCTAACGGAGAGTAGATACCTGCCAAATCCCTCCTTGATGATGCTGCCGCAGACCTCTCTGCTCACCTTTACGGCAATCCACATTCAGCCTGCACCCCGTCCGCATTAGCTGGACGTCGCGTCGACGAGATACGAGAACGAGTCTTGGAATTCTTCAACGCCGACCCTAAATACTTTGACCTAGTCTTCGTCGCCAACGCAACCGCTGCCATGAAGCTCGTCATGGACTGCTTCAAAGACCATTGCGACGCTACTCAGCGCCTTCCGAGGTCGCAGCGTCGGAGGTTCTGGTACGGCTACCACCTCGACGCTCACAACTCCCTCGTCGGCATCCGCGAAACTGCAGACGGCGGCCAACACTGCTTCGGTTCTGACCAAGAAGTGGAAGCCTGGATACATGACGGAAGCAACTCATCCAAGAAGCAAAGGCGCAAACAACTCCGCCTCTTCGCCTACCCAGGCCAATCCAACATGACCGGCCGCCGTCTCCCTCTCGCCTGGCCTGCCCAGATCCGCGCCTCCCCCCACACCTCCGACGTTTACACCCTCCTCGACGCCGCCGCCCTCGCCACCACCTCCCCACTCGACCTCAGCGATCCCACCCAAGCCCCGGACTTCACCTGCATTAGCTTCTACAAGATCTTCGGCTACCCCGACCTCGGCGCGCTCATCGTCCGCACCGCCAACCCCTCCCTCGCCCCCATCCTCTCCTCCCGCCGCTACTTCGGCGGCGGCACCGTCGACATGGTGACGTGCCCCCTCCCCTCCACCAACCCGACCACCGCCCCCTTCCACGCCAAGAAGCAAACCCCCTCCTCCCCGCACACCCACCTCGAAGACGGCACCCTCCCCTTCCACAGCATCCTCACCCTCGCCGCCGCCCTCTCCGCCCACGCCCGCCTCTACACCAGCATGCGCCACACGAGCGCGCACACGTCCACCCTAACCACCTACCTCCACGCCTCCCTCGCCGCCCTGCGCCACCCGTCGACCAACTCCCCCCTCCTCACCATCTACGACGACCACCACCACCACCACCACGACGCCGACGACACCACCCCGTACGCCAGCGACCCCGCCCGCCAAGGCCCGATGCTCGCCTTCAACGTGCTCGCGCCCGACGGCGCGACGCTCGTGCCGCCCGCGCGCGTCGAGCGGGCCGCCGACGCCGCGGGCGTCTTCGTCCGCAGCGGCAGCCTGTGCAATCCCGGCGGCGCCGCGCGGCTGCTCGGGTGGAGCGCGGCGGAGCTGAGGAGGCTGCACGAGAGGGACGGGTTGCGGTGCGGTGGCGAGACGGCGGACGAGGACGAGGCCGTGCGCGAGAAGGTTACTGGCGGCAGGCCGACGGGCGTCGTGAGGGTGAGTCTGGGGGCGCCGAGTGTGAGGGCGGATGTGGATGCGTTGGTGGGGTTTTTAAGGGAGTGGGCTGCGGATGTGGATGCGGATGGCGGCGGGGGTGGGGAGGTGGTGAGGGAGGTTGCGGAGGGGTTGGTTGGGGGCGGGGGAGGGAGAGGAGGAGGGGTGGGAATGGGGGTTTCGGGAGGCTCGTCTGCGGAAGTTGATGGTGTGGAGGGAGAGAAGATTCGGAAGGTGGGTAAAAAGGGAGTGTTAGGCTTGTTCTCAGCGTGCTATCGTGGTGGTAAGGCCGAGGTCTCGGGGAAGAGGTAGGAGATCTTGTATATCGATCATCGTAGTGCGTGCTGACCATATCATATCAAGAGTGAGTGAATCCAGCCAGAAGACACTTGAATCCGGTTTCGCGCCAAGCCGAGAAATACACTCAGCGTGACTCTCTCCTTTACATCCGCCTCTCCTCTACAACTTCGTCGGTACCTTCACCTGCTAATCATAACTTCAAGACAAAAACATACAGCAAGGGAACTAGCCGTCCGTGAGCATGTCTTTGCATACATACGTACAGCCACCGGACGCTCCATAACAGTTAACAACGGGGATTTCCTCACCGCCGCTTTCCACCATCGCCGCACCCCCTACCACTCCAAAACCTCCCATTCCGGAGCCATTTCTCCACCGCCTTATTCTTCTCCATATGCTCCACCTTCTTCATCACTTCCCCCGACCCATGTACATCAGGCAGAAAGTCCCCAACCGCACTCTGCAACTCCCACGCATGCCTCGCCAGCTGCCTATGCGACATCCTCTCCAGCTCCTCGAGCGAATGAGAGCGCTCGTCCCACTCCTTCTTCGTGACACCATGAAGCCCGCTTCGCGCCGCTGGAGGGAGCGGCGGCGAAGACAGCGGCGAGGGCAACGACGGGAGGACGGCATCCGCCGGCGAGCCGTTCCTGCTGGCCTGCATATGCTGCCAGGAGGCGGGGTTGGACCTATCCCTGTTCTCAGCCCTCTTGGGGGAGTAATAGGCATCCGTCGACCACTCCTCCGCCCTTTCGGGGAAGCCGTATTCATCCGTCGACCACGGCGACGGCCTCAGGGTCAAGTAAGTCGCTGGTGTGTTTTTCCGTTGCGACTTCTGCGGCTGCTGTTGCTGTTGCTGTTGCTTCTGCTTCTTCTTCTGCGGCGGCTGCTGCTGCTCCTGCTGCGAAGCAATCTTGGAAGGCGAGTCCAACCGCCCTTCCTCCTCCTCCTTCCTTAGCGCCTCATTATGTTGCTGCGTCGGCTGCGGCGGCTGCGGCGAGATCGTTCCACACAACGAGTCCATCCGCCTCAAATCCGCCAACATAGGGTCAGCGTACCCAACTCCCAGCAGCGCGCGCACGTTGCTGTCGTCATTGTTGCCTTGTTCCTCATCTAGGCGGCGTGCGGTGGCCCATTCGGCAGCCGAGGGGACGTGGAGGCGGCCGCCGCCGAAAGGCAGTAGCTGCTGTTTTTGCTGCGGCTTCTTCTTCTTCTTCTCCTCCTCCTCTTCCACCTTCTTCTTCAGCTGCCGTAGCTCCTGCTGCTGCCGCCACAGGCTGTCCAGCTGCTGCTGCCGCTTCGCGTCCGCTCTTGCAGGCTCGTTGCATTCATCCGCCGGCGACGAGCGGACGTCGCTGCCGTTGTCGTCGTTTTTGCCTTCTCCACGATGACCATCTGTGCGGCATGGGGCGGCGGAGTCGGGCAAGGGGCGGCGACCGCGGCGGCGGGCGCCGGGGGATTGGTGCTGCGGCTGTTGCTGTTGCTGCTGGTTGTTGTGATGACCCAAGTTGGATACCGACAGAGCTCTGCCAGGGCTCGAAAGAGCGGGCAGGAGCGTGGGTGTAGGCAGACGGGGTTGTGTTGGGGGAATTGGCAGTGCACGTTCCGCGCTGTCTAAGGGGAGCATCGCAGGCGATGATGCTGCATGGCCGACACGCCTGGTTCTGTCCGGGTCATCGCATTCCTCCGGAAGAAGAGCTGGGGGCGACGTATTGGGGTCGCTGAGCACAGTGACATTGAGGGAGTCCGGATTGCCGAGGGTGATGCTCCCGCTCGGAGTTGACGCCAATGACAGGCCACTGGAGTCGTCGTCGACGGGCGCGAGCATAACGTCTCCTGCGAGGTAATTAGTCTGGATGGCGACAAGACGCTGAATCTTTTCGGAGCGGAGGCACGCACGTTTTATGTTGTCAGCCATGACTGAGTTGGGAGAGGTCAGATGGAAATATGAGTGGTTGGGTTGTATGGATGTTTGTTGTTGAGGGTGCAAGGAAAAAACTCCAAGGGGCAGACATCCCATGGTTATATACTGAATCTGAACTTTGGAACCGACCCTGCGAGCACTCGTCACTGTGCCCTCTCCCTGGGCTTCGTTCTACACCATGACGAGCGAGGTGGAGCCAGTATTGAGGGATTATTGCTTGGGCGTATTATTGCCTACACTCCTTGCTACCAGTCATCCAGATTAGTGCTTGAATTGCGTACATTTATTACCACAACCGTCCCGACCCTAAGTGAATCGAATTCGCAGACCACTCAGTGACAATCTAGCGCCATGATTCATCGATGACAATAATCATCCCCCCACTACGCGTTATCCCAGTCTCGCATGCTGTAATGTCGAAAATCAACCGTTTCAAACCTTTCCCGCTCGCTCCCGATCTCTCCGCGCACGTCTCCGAGACCGGTACCGCCTCCTCGCTTTTTCCGTAGCAGTAGGCCGAGGTGGCGGTGTCGTTCGTATCTAGATACTCGAAATCAGCTTCAAAATCAAGTGTTAATCCCACCATCCGAAGTTGCGGCATTCGTTGCGTGATATTGTTGAACTTCCAAAAACGAAGAAACGGGGGCTTGATCTACTTACCCAGTTCTCAATCCTCTTATACGTCCAACGCGCATCCACATCCTCTTCGTCCTCCTCGTCCTCTCCTCCATCCTCTTCCTCCTCCCCATCGTCTCCCTCCCCCTCCTCCTCATATCCCTCATCCTCCTCTTCATCCCCTTCATCCTCCTCAAACCCCTCCTTGACCACCGCCTTCAACACCACCCCCGCCCTCTCCCCCGCCTCCAACTTCCCCTGCATCTTCTTCACCCGCTCCAGCATCACCGACCTCTCCTCCCGCGAGAACCCCACCACCGCAACCTTCCACATGAAATACGTCAGCCGCGCCAGATCCTCATGTCCCATCTCCATGAAGTTCTTCAACCGCATGTCTCCCTCGTCGTCGTCATCATCATCAGCAGCAGCATCATCAGCATCATCCCGCTGCTGCTTCTTCTGCTCCGGCCCCGGCCCCGGCCCCGCCCCAGTCTCAAGCCCAAGCCCAAGCCCATGCTCCAGCACAGGCGCAGGCTCAAGCGCCGGACCGGGCCCAAGCCCAGGCCCAAGCAACACGCCCTCATAATCATCATCATCATCATGCCTCGCCTTGACCGGCGACTCGAACGGCGGCTCGAGCGCGAGCTGTTGTTCCCTCCTAACCGCCGCCGCCGACGGCAACGGCAACGACAGCGGCCGCGGCTGCGGCGGCGGGGGCGGAGGAGGAGGAGCGAGTGTAAGGAGTGCGGCCAGCGTGGCGGCAGAGGGGGCGGAGACGGCGGGGACGTTGCTGGCAGTAGCGGCAGCGGTCGCTTCCTCGGCGTCCACGGCCGTCGCGCGGAGCTTCTTGCTCGCGGTCGCGACGGACGAGGCGCGGAGGGTGGTGGATTCGGGGATGCTGGGTTCGATGTCTGATGCTGCTGCTGCGGCGGCGGAGGCGGCGTGGAGGTGGTCGAGGAAGGCGGCTGAGGCCGTGCCTGTTGGGGGAAGTGTTAGTGGTTGGTCTTGTGTTCGGGAGGGGGGGAAAGGGACGGGTGGCGGACGAGGGGAGAGGGGGGGAGGGGAAGGATGTCGAGGAGTGGTGTGTAGTGCGAAACTCACGCTTGCGTTGCGACATGTTGTTTGCTTCTTCCTTGCCTGCTGGGCTTTCGCGTCTGATCCGGTTGCCTGACGTCGAGCGGTGCGATAAGGAGATGCGGAGAGCTTTAATCGCGAGCTCACAGCTCGCGGGGCGGCGGCGGGAGTTGTTAGAAATTTGTTTGTGTGTTTTCTGGGCTGATAGCTGATGAAGGTGATGGCAGAAAGCCGATGTTTGAGATGCCGGTGCGGGTAGTAGGGTCAAAGCGGGACGATAGGACAACGGGTTGGCGTGGAGAGGGTGGATGACGCGCCGGTTCGTGCGTCCTTGCGCTGTCGCGTGGTTGGGTGCCTGAGGCCCGAGCCATGCTTGCGTCGATCCCTTCCCGCCCGTCCGCCCTGCTATGTATCCACGCTCCGAGCTGCAGTGCGAGTACGAAAACGCTGGCAAATGATCAGCGGCAGAGCGAATACGCGAGACTCATTTTGTTCAAATATTGTTATGTTTCATTCATAGCTTTATTTCCTTTGGTTGTAATGCACCGTGATGATGCTAGCAAAACTCCTGCCTTGATCCTGAAAGCCTTCCCGGGTATGAAATTCCAAACCGACGCCGCCCAATGTGATATCCCTTCGTTTCCCTCGATAAAACATAAAGCTTTTTCGTAGCCTCGATACGTCACGTAGCTGAAGGGCGTCTGCACTACCACATGCTGCTCTTCTTCTTCGCCAATTTACCCTTCTGTTTTCCCTCATCGTTAGAGCTCCGCAATCCGAAGAAGCTCTTCTTCGGCTGCTTCAGCTTCTTGCCCTCATCGGGCCTGATCTGTCCTCCGCCACCAAAGTACGCGCTCTGACCGACAGCTGGTCCGTGCCAGTTACCGGATGGCTGCGGCCTTAGTTGCGGCGGGCGCTGCTGTGGGCGAGGTGCCATTTGAGGCGGGGGCGTTGGACGGCCTTGCTGCGCGACAAACAGGCCGTTTGACAACCGCTGTGGCGGTGGGCCACGCTGCGGGGCGGGAGTTGGCCTCGAGGGCCCGGGCTGCCTCTGGGATGGACCGAGCATTCCATGGATCGAGTGCCGCTGCTGGGGCAGGAGGTTCTCCTGCGTACCGTACTTGCGGCGCAGACGCTCCGTCTCCTTGTCCACTTCCGCCGCCTTCTTGCGCCGCTGCTTCTCCTCCGCCTCGGCCATCTTGCGGAGTCGCCGCTGTTCAGCCTCGTCCTGTCGTTCCCGTTCGCGTTGTTGCGCCTCCTGCGCACGACGCTGCTCGCGGGCTTCTGCTGCTTGAGCAAGTTTAAGTCGGGATTTCTCGGCATCAACTTCCCACTGAGCCCGCGGGTCCGGGTTTTGCTGCGGTTCTTCTTGTCTCTGGTATGAACCCGTTCGCAAAGGCGGGAGGGACTGGCGTTTGAGATCCGCCTGGGAGGGCTGGACCGGCCTTAGATTCCCAGCAGCAGGTCCGGGTGGAGGGGAGGTTTGGGCGCTCTGGGGAGCAGGCCGGACGGGCAAAGCGCCAGAGGCCATGAGGGCATTGTCAAGAGGCAATGACTTTTTCCTTCCGAGAATGCCGCCGGAGGTCCTCCTGATCGCCGCATCACCGACGTTGAAAGTCTCGTTGATCTGGCTGAAATAGAGAGCCTTGATGGTCGAAGCTGCAAGAAGAAGCACGATTTCAAGGCCTTTCGGGTCCTCCATTTCTACACGGTAGAGATTCGACTCGTAGACAGTGACTTCATGAAGGGCACGGAACAAAGCGACAGCGATATCCGGCTCCCTGGCCTTTCTCCTTTTCTTTGCTGGATCCGTCGACTTGCCCGTCATGAAGCAGGAAAGATCCTTGGACAGCTTGCCTTCTCTTCTCCACACGAAATTGATCTTAGGGGTTGAAATGTCGGCGGTTGGGTCGTTCAGCGAACGATCTAATGTGGACGAGCTGGGCAAGCGGAAGGTGTTCTGTGGCATGCTGAACTCGTAGCTCGCGGTGCCACCCCATGATCCGCTCTTCTGTGTCACGGTGACTTGTTGGTCGGGGTCATACAGCTGTATGGTGAACTCAGTGGGAAGCACTGGCTGGGGAGGTGGGGCGACGCCGCCATTCTTCCGGATCTCCTCGGCGGAGAGGGTGGGATATGTCCATTCAGGGCGGATGTAGACCTCGCCATACAATATTTCCGGGTGGAAGGCATCGAAAAGACCAGCGGCATAGACGTTTTTGCCAGCTGGTAGTGTGGGATCAGGGTGTTTCAATATGTAGTTGGGCTCAGGCTCGGAGCCATGCTGGGCGAAGTAGTAGGCCTCGTCATGCTTGACGGTAGGCGAGGGCTTGAGAAAGAAGGCTGCGGATTGGTTAGCATGAGGTCTGCTGGGTGGGCACAGCGCGTGGCGCCAGACACGTACTGGGGAGGTTTTCGTCGAGCATTGCGTCATGTCACGGTGGCCAGGACGGGCTCTGGGGAGAAAAGAGACGTGGTGGACGGGGGATGGGACGAAAGAGCGTTGCTTGGTGGAGGCAGGCCGGGGCGCCAGTGCATTATGGACAAGTCGAGCACGCGTCGTGTGAGGCTGTGAGGGAGCAAGGAGCGGCCTTGCGCAGGCTTAGTATGACGCGCGCCCTCTCGCTTGTGATTGGGATCCGCAACCAACCGCGACCGCAACCAACCGTCAACGCGCCCCCCGCAGGATTAGAAACCGGCCAAAACCGCGCGTCCGCCGCCGCTGCGGCCTATATCTTCGGTGCCTTTGCGCGCTCTCGTCAGAAAGATGCATCATCGACCCGCGGCGTCCGCAGCTCCGCCAGACAGCCGCGAGGGGAAGGCGCGAGTCGCAGTCTGCCTCGCTGCGCACTTGGGCTTGCGCACGGGTGGAGCCCGGGTACGCATTCTGTGTGGAACGCCAAGCGTGCGAACGATCACTGCTGAATTGAGAAGCTATCTAAGCTGCTTATATAGCAGTAATCTGAGCTACTGAACAAGGGGCCGGTGGCGTTCCGTAACAGGCCACCTGCCGCAAGGAGCGGTGAATAGGCTGACTAAGCAGATGCCGTGCCTGCTTGCCGGTAGGGCCGTGCAGAGGCACCAACACTCCCCCCTAAGAAGGTAGAGGCTATCGTAAGGCCTACTAGCCGTGGTATTAAGGTTTTAACTAAGTAACGAGAGATAAAGAAAATAAATATAACGCGTAATAAGCTATATAAAATAAGTATAAAACGCGCTAGTTACTTTCTTAAGCGGCCGAAGTTAATATTCTAAACTATTTATAATAGAACGTTAATATTCTAAGCCGTTTATAACGTAGTAATATTCTTATTTAGATAAGTAAGCGTAAAGAGAAGAACCGTTATCTAAGACTAGAAACTCTACTTATTATTACGAGTAATAATTATTACTCTTTCTCTCGCGGGAGACGATCGTAATATTAAAGAAGAGAAGATAGTAGAATATAAGAAGAAAGATTTATATACTCTCTAGACGATAGTAGCGAGAAAGAAGCGCGTACCTCTATTAGACTCTAAATTAGATAGTAGAACCCTTATAATATTAAATAAGAAAGATTACCGCCGCGACGTAGCTTTCGTAGCTATCTAACGCCTAATAGAATAGATTCTTATAGTGTTATTAGACCTACTCTATATCTAGTAGGCGAATAAAGTTATCGAATAGAGTATCTACTAGCGGCTTAGTAAGGCTATTAGCTACTATAAGAATCGTAGAAATCTACTAAATATAAATAATATTCTCCGCTATCTTCTTACGTAAGAAGTAGTAGTAAACGTTAATATAACGTATTCTAGAAAAGATTATCGTAGGGTTATTAGTAAACTCTACGGTCTTAAGATTATCGTTATAGATCGTAGTAGATTCTTTCTAAAGCCTACTAAGCTTCTAAAGAAGGTTTCTTATATAGATATACTTTCGCGAGGCGTGCGAGAGAATAACGTATTTAGCTTTAAATAATAAGAGGGTTACTATATATTATAATCTAGTCTTCTATATAATAGAGCTATCGACGATCGTAAATAGTATATCTATACTACTTCTTCTAGTATTAAAGTCGTCGATATATAAAGAATCTAATCACTCTAAGAGAATAGATAGGCGAGGCCTATAACGTAAAATAAGTATATAAGTATCTAAAAGATATTATAGTACTATTTTTATCTACGCGTAGTTCTTATCTATTAGATTAAACGTCTAGCGCGTACTAAACGTTATAGCGAAGAAGATATTAGGTCTAGTAGCGACGTTTAGCTAGAGAAGATAACTAGTAAGTTTAGCGTATTATTATATCGTCTTATCTAAGGGCTAATAGTTATTAGTTCGTGCACTTCTATTCTACTATATAAGGTATCTTACCGCCTTATAGATGTTTATACTAAAGCGCTATAGTAGATATTTAATATAAGCGTCTTAAAGTAGTAATATACTATCGTCTTTATACTAGACGACCCTTATACCGTAGTAGTAAGAGAGAAGACCGAGGTTCTTCGCGATAAACTTACTATAAATAGTAGTAGTAATCTTCTAACGCTTCTTTAGTATTACGGCGGTAATAAGTAGGTTATCTACGTATACTAATAACTAGTAGTTATCTCTCGTATATAGATAAGAATTCGCGGTAGTCGCTTTAAACTCTATTAAGAGAAGAAATAAAGCGAGTCGTTTAAACTAGAGGCGCGAAGCTTCGTAAAGCTCGTATAACGTCTTACGAAGTAGATAGACCTTATAAGACTTATTAGAGTTCTTAAAGCTACGAGATTACTAAATATATATTATCTATAAATCTAGATTATCTTAAAGAAACGCTATACTAATATCGTAGTAGGTTATCTACTAGTCTAAAGAGACGTAGAGAGCGATTATTATTCTAAAGATTATTATATAGACCGTACTAGCGAAGGTATTATCTAAGAAGCCTTACTTCTAAAGATTACTATATACGATCTAGCGTATCTTATATTATTAGATATTATCGTATTTATTCTTCTTTATGCGAAAGACCTACTTACTAGAAATAACCTTAGCGTCGATAGACCGCGGTACGAGAGTTTAGAAATCTAGCTAGTTTAGCGAGGTTAACTCGCGCTTATAAGTATCTTTCTAATTAGACTAGTTAGATAAGACTATAGCGGCCTTTAGTTTACGAGATTTAATATTAATAGAGTCGATACTACCGCTATCTACTACGTGCGCGATTATTACGGCGATTATCTATATTATAAAAGTTCTTAAGCGCTTAGATTTAGGTTTAGAAATATCTTTAATAAGATAGTTTAGAAGAAGACGTTTAGCGAAAATAACGGGTAAGAGATAAAGTTTATCTAGAGCGTATTCGATTATATATTAAGGCGAGGGTTTAATATCGTTTATTTAATCTAGTATCTAGTAAGTTCTATCTTCTAAGAGTAAAGAAGTAGCTTTCGTAGATACGATAGCCGTGCTAGTTCGTTTAATATTATAGTATTTTACTATTTAAAGTAAATTTATAGAGTTCTACGACCGGGTCTATTTCTCGCTTAGAAGAACGTAGAGTTTAATAACGTTAAAAACTACTATAGTAGGTTTAGCGCTTACTTAAATAGATTTAGCGCTATCTACTTAGAATAAACGATAAGGCGGCTCTTCGGGCACGGGCCTAGATTCTATCGTCTTAGCGATCGGGTTCTCGTTACTAGCCTTAATACTAGATTTTATCTCTACTAAAGATAAGAATAATAGTTAAACTAGTAGTAACTACGGTCGATCGAATAGTTCTATAGATTCGTTAAACGCGTTCGCCGGTACTAGCGAAAGCGTAGAACTATATAGAGTCGTATCGTATATCTCGTCGAATACTACTATAAGAGAAACGTTAAGAGCGAGGTTATCTATTAAGAGTAATTACTCTTCTAAGAGACCTATCGTTAAGATACGAGTACTACGCGTGCGTTTAATACGTTTCTACTATAGTAGATATATACGCTAAATTATCTCTTCTTCGTAGCTTATAAAGAGCCCTATCTAAACGCGTAAGGCCATCTTCTATAGACGTTCTAGCGGACGTATATCTACCGCACGCGTGTTTAGAGGCACGTATATATAAGTAACTACTCTAAATAGATAAAGATTATCTACGTAAAACTTCTTCTTATAGAGAAGCTTATACGGCGTTCTTATATCTTTATTCGCGCGTGTTAAAGTTCTATTATAGACGTATACTTAATAGCGTATCGTCTCTAGCTATAGAAACCTCTACTACTCTAGCTTAAGTTCTAAACGCTTAATAAGCGTAAAGTAAACCTCGTAAAGAAGTACCCGCGCGTACTTTATAACTATATATACTTCTCTTTTAGATATATCGTTCTACTAGAGATAGTAAGAAATAGTCTATTTAATCTTAATATTCTACTAGATAAGCTCTTCGGCTAGCGATATCTAAGAAGAGTCGTTATTAATACGTATATACGTAATAGCGACCTTCTAGTACTCTCGCTATCGTTTAAGAAGCTAGACGTTTTATACTAGAAGTATTACGTGGCTCTTACTAATAAAGAGAACCTAACGATATCGTAAATAATTATCGATTATTAATAGAACGAACGATTTTTCGTTTAACCCGCGTAGTTCTACGCTAAAAAAGTCGAGAAATAACCGTTAAAACGAGTAAGAAGCTTACTCGTATCTATAAGATATAGATGCCCGCGAGAGATTACTTATAAGATATATATAGCATAGATTAAGCTTATATATTATTAAGATATATTCTTCTATAAGCTTAGAAAGCTTAAGAAGTATCTTCTTATTTATATAACTTATTAGATAATACTAGTCCTCTAGTAAGACTCGCTTTATCGAGTAGTAAGCGATAAGAGCCGCTACTATAAGTCGTTCTAAGACCTACGATAAGACCTACTACGGCGTAGCTACCGTAGTCGTTATAGATATTATAATATCTATAGATATTATAGGGTTATACTAGCGAAGAACGTATAAGTCTTACTATATAGAAGTCTAGACGATCTCGCGATTATTTCGATTAAGTAGCTTATCGCTTATAGTATTTATCTAGGCGCCGTAGCGGCGTAGACGAGAGAGCGATATAAGATTATACGATATTAAAGACACGTATAATATCTTATCTAATACTAGACGGGTTATCTAGCTCGTACTTAACTAATACGATATCTTAATAGTGCCGATTTTAGACGTCTTTATAAAGTCTATAAGGCTCTATATAAATAGATTAATATTTCTAGTATCGTAGAGAAGTAAAAGATCGCATATTATATATATTATTACGCTAGAATCGAGGATTTAATTCTTAGTAATATTTTAGATAAGTATCGCCTAGTAAAGAGCTATCGAGACGATCTCTATTACTTTAGTAAAGTTAACGTTCTTAATTATCTTAGATTTCTTCTTCTTCTTAAGTTATTTAGAACGTAAATTAGAGTATTTAGTCTAGTAGTCGTTACTCTAATAACTTATCTTCTTATAGTATAAGTAAGAGGTATCGAAAGACGATCTCTTAGAGATATTCTTAGCGATCTTATTTTACTTATTATCGTTACTAGATACGGGTACGATAGAATAGATCTAATATAAGAGGTCTTCTTATATATAAATAAATTACTATACGATCTCTTATATAAGGTCTATAGAGTTCGAATAGGCCTATAGTAACGTGTACTACTACTAGTTATAAGTAATAAGCTATCGCTAAGAAGCCTATTAAGTTCTATTTATAGTATATAGAAGATATAAGAGAATAAAGCCCTTAGATATCTTAATACTCTAATTCTCTAGATAACGTAATTTATTTTAAAAGATAAGAATATAGTCTTTTATAGACGTATCTAGCTTAACGTTCTTTCTAAATAGATTAAACGCTTACTACTATAGATCGAGAGATCTTTAGATATCTATAGATATTCTAATCTTTATAAAGATCGTATAGGGTAACTCGCCGTCTCTCGCGGCGAAGTTATAGATACTTAATACGATGCTCTTACGTAATAGCTATATTATCTTCTCTTAAAGTATTATCTAGTAGATTCGTTACCTCTCGTCGTAGATGTTAGTAGAAAGAAGCTTATACTTAAGCTATATAACGAGGCCTTAAATACGCGTAACGACGAGAAGCTTATTACGCTAGAGAAGATAGTTTTCTAGGCTAGTAAGAGTAGACGATATCTTTAGTAGCTATACTAAATCGTCTTAGGCCTAGAAGACGTCGAGTTAACTAGCCGAGAGTATCGTCGCTTAGATTATTATCGACTAGAACGAAGAAGTACTTATAGACGTATTATCTATAGAGATATCTTCGTACGACTCTATAACGATATCGTAGACTATCTAATTAAAACTAGCGCTACGGCTACTTCTCGAATAACGGCATAAATCGTATAGGTAAATAACGAAGAATAAAGAACGAAAGTTTAAAGAGAACTTATAATCTATAGAACGCTAAGCGTGCGAATAATTACTACTAAATTAAGAAGCTATCTAAGCTACTTATATAGTAGTAATCTAAGCTACTAAACAAGGGGCCGGTGGCGTTCCGTAATAGGCCACCTGCCGCAAGGAGCGGTGAATAGGCTGACTAAGCAGATGCCGTGCCTGCTTGCCGGTGGGGCCGTGCAGGGGCACCAACATTCTGGCACAGCCCCCAGCAAACACCAAGCCTCGACGGCCCGTCTCACAGCCCCCCGCCCCCAATCAACCTCAGTCATGCCGCTGCCGCAGACGGCTCCGAAACATAGGGCCGCCGGCCAAGAAGTCTATAGAAAATTCTGCCGTCAACGCTGCGCAATCGCTCCGCCCTTCTCCCGCCACGCCCGCCACGAGAGATCGCCGAGCGGCCCCTTTGTCTGCCTTCGGTCCGGCCGATCTGGGGAACCTTAATCATCAGGACGTGGACTCAACCACGCCCGAAAGTAGCGGTGACATGCATTGGCAACTCCCCCACTCACCACCGACGATGCATGCGAGCTGCGCGCCAGCCGGTTTTATGTAACGACCAGCTTTCGTGATAGGGCGGGGCTGCCGGCGCGATCGGCCCTGTCTCTTCCACCCCGCCCAGCCATCCACAATATAATCCATGTCGTAGGACTTCGAAACCTCCCGCCCACGCCATTTGCGGCTTTTTGCTTCTGCCGTTCCCTGTTTGGTCCCGCTGCACAGCCCGTCATGCAGCCTCCCGCCCCCTCCATCCGCCGTCTTCCCTACTCGGCTCCGCGCGCCGACTTCATTGCAGCTCTGGAGAAGGATGGCTGTGTAGTTGTCCAGAACTTCACCGACCTGCATACCTTGGCCCAGGCAAAGCGGGAGGTCCAGCCCTATCTTAATGCAGAGGACAAAGGAACCAAGGTTGGAGGTGAGTCTGCCGCCATGACGAGACCTCTCATCAAGCTTTGCCAACAGCCTATCAAGCACTGGAGGGAAGGACCAAAACCTGCACCCGCCTGATCGGCAGAAGCATGACGGTGCGGGAAAAATACTTCGCCGACCCTTTGTATCAGGTAATCTACTACTTCTCATATCATCTCCCCCGGCCTTGGATTTACTGCCAGGGCCATCCTGTGCCATGGCCAACTTTGTCTCTTGAACAGGACCTAGTTGAACACTTTCTCACCCTGGAAACGCAATGCTGGTATGGGAACGAGCCGTCAGTCAACGTGTCTAAGCCGCTTCTCTCGATCGCCATCACAATGGATATTCAGCCAGGTACACCGGCCCAGCGTCTGCACCGTGACGACAAGAATCATCATGCTCGCCACGCCTCTGTCGATGCCTACCATCGGAACCGTGACATGCTTCTCGGTCTCTTTGTGCCTGGGTGTGATACGTACCGTGAGAATGGTGCAACGAGGGTTGTTCCTGGAAGCCACCTCTGGGGAGACGAGCAGCCTGACTTCGGTCCCGACGGCACCAAGGGCGTTGTGGATGCTTGCCTGAATGTCGGCGAGGCCTTCATCATGCTTGGCAGCCTATACCACGGCGGCGGACAGTACAGTCAAAAAGATGGGAGCAGGACCATGCATATCATGTTCTGCTGCTCGGGAGTGTATAGGCAGGAGGTTTGTCCAGCACTTCGCAAACTGATTGGGCCAGACCTGCTGACCGTGTCAGGAAATCTCGTTTTTGTCATACCCCATTGAAGACGTTAAGACTTACCCACAGGTGGTGAAAGATCGCCTGGGCTGGAAGCAATCCGAACCGAACCTGGGCTGGGTGGATCTTCAGTCTCCCGAGTATCTCTTGGAATAGAGAAAAGCGCAGTTTCATGCCGCCCGTATCGAATAGGTATCCCATTCGCGTTTGATACACGTTTAGTGTTCCGTGCTCAGCAAACGCCTCCACCCTTTGCTACACTGGCAATCAAAATGAATATACAAACATGAATACAATAAAACCTAACAAACTTCTATAAAGAATTCGCCATTTATCCACGCTTACCCACTTAAAAACAGCCCAACCCCGCGACTAGATCTACTGGCCCAACTCCATCAAATTCGCACCGCACAGACAACAGAGGCAACCGCGACGATGTCTCAACCATTGAGGGATGTATACAGCCTCAGAACTTCGACCAAAGCTCGGGAGACCGGCTCGTGCGCTTCGATGGCGTCTTCCATGGATCAGACTAAAAGTAGTAGTCACACGAGCATTGCGAGGCGACACAACACCCGCACGTTTATCAAAACTCCATTCCGATTCATGGACCTTCCAGGAGAGCTACGCAATCTTGTTTATGAGTATGTTCTTGACAGCACACTTGCTAATAAGAGATTCTCAGTCGAGAACGTCGTTCGGCTGAGAAAGGCGGAGGCTCCCGGTGAACTTCAGGTCTCCCGGAGGGTGAGACGCCATACAAGAGATCCAATAGCAAGGGGCAAAAAGTTGTACTGCCCTCTCAACGCAGTATCGCGTGCCATCCGCAGGGAATGTCTACCCTTGTTTATGGGGCGCTTGCGCTTTGTTTACAACATGTTCGAAAATCGCGAGTATCGAGGGGAAAAATCGCTTCAAACCACTGTCGACTTTTTACGGGGTAATGTTACCAACATATCTTTCCACCTCGACAGCTTTCGCCGGCGGAAAACAATATTCGAAGAGTTCATTGTAGTCCTGAACGAACTCGACTTCAAGGGTACGATAGAGCTCACAGGATGGGACAAAGCGGTCTTTAGGTTGAAAAGGTTGTTGGAAGCATATGCTGCTTCTGAAGACACGGAGAATGCAGAGCGAAAGGCTCTACAGAAAGCCAGAACGTTGGCAAATTCCGTTGACATGCTTGAACGTGGTACGTTAACGATCCAGCAGTCAAATGGGTTGATATGAGCTTACTTGCTTGTAGTAAGTAGATTGGTTATCGAATTCACCATTGATCTTCGAAAGCGTCGACGAAACGATGCTACAGTTGAAGTCAGCCCCAAATAGTATTTGGTATCACTCCGCATTATCGTGCAATTACGGTGTAGGACGAACATGTGTATTTGAATCGTATGGCATGTACTCTCCATTCTGAATTTGAGCCCAGTATTTCGTGTTTCGGATCAGTGAGGCCAACATGCCTGCGCGCCGAGAATTATCTCAACCAGCTCCAATTTGAAGCAATCAAACCTAAACTTTTCCACCAGCTGAAGCATTGATTAAGACATAAGGCCAAAAGATACATGGGTAACGAGATTTGAACATGACTCCGACTGTTCCAGCTAACGCGTTGAGTTCACCCTGATTTGTACGGCTGCTTTCGAGGCTCTGGAAAACGCATTATCCCCCGTTCTCCGACATTGATACCCGAAACTGTTGGGCAGAAGTCGTCCGGACGGCTCGGTGGTTATATTAGCATAGCTCAGTAGTACCCGCCGAACGCCAGCTAGCCACCATTCGCCCACCAGGCTCGACGCGTGGCAAAACATTGGTCCTTTCCTTCTCTCAGGGGCGAGATAGCTGAGTCTTGTCCCAGCGCTTCAATGCTGGCCCGAGAGCGAGCCATCGTCGGGCCTAGGGTTCCGGGGGCCAAAGCTAAACCATTACTTTCTTTAGTCTGTCCAGATATCGAGCCCGATGGCGCCCCGATAAGCGGCTGAGATGCCGGCGGAAGCGGCTTCCCCGCCCGCCATCTCTTCGCCAAACCGGATGTCGCTCCGGTGATCCAATAAAGGTGTGTGCCAAAGATCTCTACCCGCGGCTGTGGATCTGGGAGGCTTTTCTTCGGCATAAGCCATGGATATCGTTAGGCTGTGGCGGCTTCTACGCATCCCTCTCGCTACATGCTGTATCGAGCATGGTTTATTTGCGCGTTAGAGGCTTTTCATGTGCCAGCCGACTGCCGTGTGGCTGTCTTGCTGTGATAAGGACCCTGACTCCTGCGTAACTTTCTGATCTTTCTGAACCTTATCCACACTTGCAATCACGCTCTCTTCATCCATCTTGACCTTTGACTTCTCGTACATTGCATGCCGCTCTCTTAGCACATTGGTCGCCCTTCAGATTCTTGGGGTTGGGCGGGTCGTGTGCGTGCCCTCATCATGTCGGATTCCTTCGGGAATGAGGCATTCACGCTCCTTGCCTTGGGAATCGTCGTCATCTGCTGCAGATTGGCAGCAAGGATACGCATGGTCGGAGTCAGGCAGCTCGACTTCGACGACTACCTGATGTGCTTTGTCGCGGTACGGAGTTTTCTTTGACTCCGGTCGATTCCGGCCGAAACTGATTCAGTGATCCCTTCCAGGTCGTCTACTCTCTCGAGACAGCAACGGCTTACCTCGTCGGAGCCCGATACATGGGCCTGGCGAACAACGGCATGACCGATGATGAAAGAGCGGCCCTCGATCCTTCATCGCACGAAGCTTCACTTCGGCGAGCTGGATCCAAGGCGCAGGTTATCGGCTGGTGTCTCTACACGTTTGTCTTGTGGCTTTTGAAGATATGCATGAACGCATGCTACTCTCGAGTGACGTATGTCGACGCCACTAATACCATCACCCGCGTATACTGACCATCACTGAAAGATACCAAATCTCCCATCTGGAAACCCGCGTCAAAGTCGGCTGGTTCCTGATCGGCATGTCCTACATCGCCGTCCTCCTCACCATCCTCCTCGGCTGCCGCAGCTTTCCAAAGAACTGGCAAATCCATCCCAACCCCGGAAGTGCGTGCCACACGAACCATCCCCGTGCCATCCATCTCCCCCACTAACACCGCACCCGGCCCAGACCACTGCCAACCCGCCGTCTCCGAGCTCAACTGCTACGTCGTCCTCTTCCTCAACATCTCGACCGACTTCTGGCTCATCTCGATCCCAGTTCCCGTAAGAACACCCACCCCCTCTCTTCCCGCAGACAAAAACAACGAAAAATAAATAACAACAAAAACAAGATGCTCTGGCGCGCCCTCATCCCGCTCAAGCAGAAGATCGGCCTCACCCTCCTCTTCTCCGCCGGCGTCTTCGTCATGATCGCCGGCGCCATCCGCTGCGCCCTCATCCTCTCCAACCCGGCCACGGGCGCCAGCCAGGCCGGCAACTGGGCCGTCCGCGAGTCCTTCGTCGCCGTCGTCATCGGCAACCTGCCCATGATCTATCCCGCCCTGCATCGGGGCGTGCGGAGGTTCGCGTCGGGTTATGGTGGGAGCGACGGGTTGAATGGTTCGGGGGCGGCGGGGGGGAGTCGGCATGAGATGATGGGTGGTGGCGGGAAGGCGTCGGGGAGGGGGGTGGGTAATGGTGGGGGAGGGGGCATCGGCGGTTCGGCGGCGGCGTTGACGGAGGGGGAGGGGAGGAGGGAGAGCTTTGCTACGGATGATAGTAGGGGGAGGATTGTCAAGCCTGGGTTGGAGAAGGGCGGCGGTGGGATGCAGCGGATGGTCGAGACGGAGGTGCAGGTCGAGGATGGGGCGAGTGCGAGTGAGCGTGGGATGAGCTTCTCGAATGCGTTTGAGGAGAGGTGAAGACTGTAAGGAGACGGTTACTTAGATTCTGCTGATTAGACCTCTGTAGACTGTCTACCACGGCGATGTCCGTTAGAGAGACATCACTGAGAAAGCCACAGATCAAACCACTCGACGATACCCCTGAGGCTCTGTTCTTTTACCCAACCTACAGCATTCTGTCAGCGTCAATGAATGATGGGCTTTGAGGTATCGACATACGTTGATAAGAATCATCTGAATCACCCCGCAGAGCAAATCCATGCTCAACCCCGGAAAACAATTGCAGATGCCACGTTTTCTTTTCTTCTTGCAAGATGTCTAATGCCCGCCGCCTTGACGCTTGGTCGAAGGTGTGGTCTATTTCCGAGCACGACAAGAAAAGAGGTTCTGCGCAAGTCAGCATGTAGAGGAAGAAGAGAGAAATACACCTACTCTTGATTTGGATGAAGTGTTTCTCCTTCAGGAACGCCGGGTGTGCAAACGCACCTGCCGTCACCGTGTCTCCTGCGAGCTCATCACACACATACGGCGCACCGAAACAATAGCCCACACACACGTACTTGGTGCCGGCGCTGCCGTACTGCGCCTTCACGGCGTCCACCCACCTCGGCACGGTAGCATCTGCGAACGCCATGTGCTTGCTTTTCCAAGCCTCATAATCGAATGTGGGGTCCGAACGATCGTGCCGATTCTTGCGGTGCTTCCACACGGGATCCTGATGTGCGCATTCAGCAGCGCTTGCAAGACGTCACCCGAAATGGTGTTTGCATACACCGCGGAAATAGTCAAGCCCCAACGTGAGATAGCCGGCATCTGCGAAGCCGTCCATGACGAGGAGCCCGTTGGGGAACATACCCCACACATCTGGGAAGTATAGCAGGATGTGGCCGTTGGCTTTAGCCGGCCATGGTTTGGAGACGTACGTCTCGACGTCAGCAACGCTCTCGAAGGTGCCGCGTGCCTCGCCACTGTGCAGTGTGCCTCTAAGGCAACATTCGCCGCTCGGCTTCGCGAGATATCCGTCGCTGGCCATCGATGCGCAGTACGAGGGTAATGATAAAGCAGTGAATGCAACAGTGAAGGAGGGGCAAGATTCACGCACTCAAGTTCTCAACTCCCGAGATACCGATGTCACACAATCCCATGTTCATTGACTTTGGCCTGCTTGGCTTGGCTGGGTTGTCTCTGCGGGGTTGTGCCTCGGCATTTCCACGAATGCCAGCCAGTGTTGAGTGGCCACAGCGGGGCTCCGGATCGACAGCGCGGGGTGAGCCAACCATTCCAGCCTGGTGACGTGTGGTAAGCATGCAGGCCCTGGCATCCCCCGCTTGAGAGCCTTTACTTGCATCTCATTCCCTAATACTTGTTTATTTTGATAAGTGTTTTCTCGCCTTCCTTGCTTTACTTCTTGTTCCTCAACAAACCCGACGGACTGGAACCTTACTGTGTCCGAGAGTTTCCGACACGCGTCATCGAGATGGCACATATCGTGCCCGAGTCCAAGGATGTAGTCGAAATAGACAAGAGACGACCATCATCCGTCACAGAGAAGCCGCATTACTTGAAAAATGATGAAGTTCAACTGGTGCGCCCCCATGGTCTCCCTGATAGCTAGAGTGTTAATGAAAATTGTCCATTAGAAGAATGCAGTTGGCTACAAGGAGTACCTCGAGGCCCTTGATATCGAAGTCTCTGAGCGAGAGGTATAGTAGTACCTACATAAAATGAGGGATGTTTGGCTGACCTGTACCAGTCCCGAATTCTGCGATGGAAGATTGATCTCATCATCCTTCCCGCCTTCTTGATTACCCAAGCTCTACAATTCATGGACAAGACGGCACTCAACTATGCCAATCTCTTCGGGTATCAGAAAGCTCTAGGGCTTCATGGACAGCAGTTCAACTACCTATCTGCTGGTATGTATCCTTTGGCTGGTTTGCAGAGTAGCGGGGTTTGATCAATTCTTGACATGCAATCAGTCGTGTACGCTGGTTACTTCTTCGGACAGTATCCTTGCGGTTGGCTTATTGGTAGATTGCCAGCCCAGAAAGTCATGGCTGCCAGTGTTCTATGTTGGGGGGTCACAGTCATCATCCTGACACAGTGCCGATCCTATTCAAGCGCCAGTGAGTCTCAGACTTGACTTGCTCGAAGATCAGTAAAGACTGACATGCACAGTGGCCGTACGATGTATGCCAAATGCTTCTCATCACCTTCCCGGGCCAGAATGCCATGGTTGATAAATCGCGTAGTCATCATGGGTGTTTTTGAGGCCGCTGTCACACCGTGAGTACCATTTTGTGTCGACTATCTGTTGAATGGACTGCTCATTGTTATTTGAACCAGTGGCTTGACCCTCATGACCGGTTTCTGGTACACGAGGAGGGAGATTCCACTCCGCCAGTGTATATGGTAGTAAGTGTTTGAATCTATGTCTTTCTCCAAATAGCCTCTAACGGCTTCTATTCTAGTTCAGCTCTGGGCTGGGGCGGTATAGTATGTCCCGTTCTCTATGAAAGAAGCACACAAGTACTGAGGGGCTGTCTCTCAGGCCGGTTCGTATATCTCCATGGGTATTTCGAAGCTACCCACGGACACGACACCCGAGCGGTGGGAACTGATTTTCTACATCGTACGTACATCCGATGCCCATGTGAGCTGGATTTAGCTCACTTACAATATTAGCTTGGGGGCATAACCTGCATTTGGGCTATCGTTGTCTGGTTCATGCTCCCCGATTCGCCATCCAACGCGTGGTTCCTCAAGCAGCGTGAGCGCCTTATTGCTGTCAAGCGCGTTTCAGGCAATGAAACCGGTATCAAGAACAAAGCATTTGATAGGAAGCAGATTCTGGTAGCATTTCGGGATCCCAAAGCGATCTTGCTCTTCATCTCTGTATTTTCTGCGTAAATGACACTAATTTCTTTTGAACACGGACCCATGCTGACGGAATCCTGTGCAGAGCCATTCCAAACGGAGTGGTAAATTCATTCTCGACAATCATCATCCGCGACATGGGCTTTGGCACAACGATGACCACAGAGCTCAAGTCGGTCGGCGATGCCACCCAGATCGTCGCTCTTCTCATCGGCGGCGCCATAACCCTCAACGTTCGGAACTGTGAGTGGCATCTGTATCGGACGTGCAGGCGGCTAACCGGCCAACAGCGCGGTTGCTCACGGCCACGGCGGCCAACATACTCTGCACCATATCCGCAGCGCTTCTTGCCTATCTCCCTCGCTCAAACACCTGGGGCAGACTCGTGTGCTTCTGGCTCGTCAACGCGCAGTCCGTCGGCTTCACCGTCTCCCTGACAACCATCTCATCGAATATGGCGGGGTACACGCATCGCTCCCTGGCCAGCGCACTTGTCTTGTGAGTGCGGTGCCTGTGAGATTTCATGCACAATCTGACTTGAACTTTGTAGCACGGCATACTGCTGGGGCAATTTCGCCGGGCCGTTCGTGGTCAAGGGGTCGCAGGCGCCGTATTACGAAGGGGCGAGCATCGGCCTGTTGGTCGGCTATTGCATTAAATTGGGGTGCCATGTTCTGCTGCTTAGTACGTTTGGAGCCCTCTACACGTTCCGAGGTGATGATCTTCTTGCTAAAATGACATGCTACCCTGCAGTATACATGTTTGTGGAGAATCGCCGCCGTGACAGGACGTACGGCCCGGCGAACAAGGGGGAGAGTGACGAGGCGGGTATGCTGGATCGGACGGAGTTCGAGAATATGAACTTCCGATACGTGTTGTAGACTGCGAAGAATATGAATACCAAATATTCGCTTTCTAGGGAAAAAAAGCCCATCGGTTGGTGGATTGTAAAGCTCATCCCGGCATGAAAGCGTGGGGTAATGTCGAGCGGGGGAGCCACGAGATTGCGTCATGGGGCAGCCGTTCATCAATGCAGCTACGAATCGTACTTAAATACAACGCTTGATGAAGCTTTTCACGAAAGTAGCCTATGCTTAGCACCACCATGACACCTCCCAGGGCATTCGACTTCACCGGCGACGTGGCCATAGTGACCGGCGCCGGCTCGCGCATGGATGGTACAGTTCATTCTTTCTTTCTACAGCTCAGTGATGCTCATGATGGCAGGCGAGATCGGCAACGGCCGCGCATCCGCCATCCTCCTCGCACGGCACGGCGCCAAAGTCGCGCTACTCGACCTCAACACCGACTGGGCCCAAGAAACCAAGCGTATGATCGACGAAGAAGGCGGCGTCTCGGAGATAATCCAGACCGACGTCACCAACGAAGAGTCCTGCAAGAGCGCCGTGGCCCGGACAGTTGAGCTGTGGGGAGCGGTGCACATTTTGGTTAACATCGGTGAGTTTCAAGATATCTAGAGGTATGTGAGAACGACCACTTACCAAATGCCTAGTGGGCGTCGGCGGTGCCATGGGCGATGCCACCAACATTGACCTGGACGCGTGGGACCGCGACTTCCGCATCAATGTCACGAGCATGGTGATGATGAGCCGGCACGCCATCCCCGAGATGCGGAAAGCGGGGCGCGGCTCCATCGTCAACATGTCGTCTGTCAGCGGCTGTGAGTATATCTTGATAACGGAGGAAGAACTGCTCTGTTTTTGACTACCGTGCTCAGTGCTCGGTGGCAACCCCAGCCTCCTCTACCCGACGACAAAGGGCGCCATCATCCAGATGACGCGCGCCATGGCCGCGCAGCACGGACAGGAGAACATCCGTGTCAACTGCGTCGCGCCGGGTATGGTGTATACGCCCATGGTGCGTGGGCGCGGTATGTCGGACGAGATGCGGCAGGCGCGGATCAACCAGAACTTGATGAAGAAGGAGGGCACCGCTTGGGATGTGGGATACGGTAAGGTGTGGAGAGGGAAGCTAAAAGCAACGTTGCTGACGCATCGTGATACGCAGCCGTCTTGTTCCTGGCCAGCAAGGAGGCAAAGTGGATAACCGGCTTGATTATGCCCGTTGATGGAGGCGTAAGGCCCCTCCCAAGCCCTGTTGAATAGACACAGGCTGACTTTTATTGTAGACTACTGCTGGAATAGCGGACCGCCCTGCCTTGCTGGCCGACACACTCGCGGAAAAAAGTACGAGTTAGTTACATGATTGGTGGCGAGGGTACTTCGACGGTTCTTGGACTTCATGTAACTCTTCGATGGCAACTGACGACTGGCGAATGCATTTTTCTCTGGTGATATGAACCCTGCGGCTGACCTTGTGGGTCATTTCTACTTTCTCAATTGGATTAGAACCGTGTATCTTTCTGAATGCAGGACCTTTTCTTGATGTTCTTCTTCTTGAGTATCAGACGCTTTCCTTTGCAAATAAAGAATTTTAGAACCTTCGTGCACTACCACAGCAAGCACTTTTCCCATAATCCTTCAAGAGCCGCCTCCATTGTGTAAACTCGACCAATACCAACTTTTAATCACCGTGTGTCGTTCCGTAGCAGCCCATCGTAGTGCTCGTTTTGTGATACAACAAGCAAGTTGACGCGCATGAAGACTCGTATTGGTCGTCTGGACACAGGTGTGCAACGTGTCTTCAATCTCCCAGGCCATGCAGGAACGAAGAAACGCTATACTGGGCCTCGTGGGTACCAGAAGAGCGCAAAGAGCATGGTCCAGTGAAAATTTCAACCTGTGTAGTAATTCAGTTGCTCCCAAAAGAGGACCGAAGGGAGTGGACTTACCAGTAGACTCAGCCCCCTCATCGCCCTCAGCAATCTCCTGCACCCAAGCCGGGCCCCCGCATCCGGAACAAGCACCACCAGCACCCTCCTCCGCCGCAGCGACGGAAAAGTAGTGCCCCCTGACGCAAACCCTCCACTCCACCGCCGCTCCCACCTCCCGCACCACCGCCTCGACCCGGGCCGCGAACCCATCCGCCCTGACCCCGACATCGACGCCCCACCTCCCCTCCTCCCCGGCCAGCGCCGCCCGCGCATCCCTCACCTCCACCCGCATCCCCTCGCACCACCTCGCCCCAAACACCTCCGGCCCCTCCTCCGCCAACGCCGCCAACGCCCCCTCCGCCCCCTCCAAGCGCCGCACCGCCGCCTCCCTCAGCGCCTCCGCACCCGCCGGGTCCCTGACGGGCGCGCGGCGCTCGAGGACGAGCCACTGCGCCCACAGCACGTCCGCCTCTGCCGCGATGCCGGGCAGCTTGCGGACGCGCGCGGCGTCGGCGATCTTCTCGCAGCGGGCGCGGCACGCGGCGAAGTCGAGGGTGATTGGCTGCGCCGCGGCGCTGCGGGCGCGGAGCGCGAGGAAGTCGGCGACGGCGGCGACTTCGAGCTTGGCGGAGAGGAGGAGGAGGAGGAGGCGTTCTTGGAGTTGCACTGGGTGGTGGTGGGAGTCCCATGCGTGTTGGATGGCGGCTTCGGCTTTGGCGGCGCGTTGGAAGGTCGTGCTGAGGGAGGACAGGAGGCCGAGGGTGTGCTTGTAGCGGCCCTCGCGGCCGCCGGCGAGGCGGTTGATGGCGGTGATGTGCGTGCGTTTGCCGCCGGCGTCGCTGGTGATGGTCGTCGGTTTCTTGGACAGGCGCTTGCTGAGGACGTCGCCTGAGGCGGCGAGGGCGGTTGCTTGGAGCGCGCGGATCTCTTGGAGGGCTTCGTGGGCGAGCCGGGCGTACTTGGTGCGCGTGTTCATGGCGAACTGCCGTGTCCCGGCGTGCAGCGAGGCGGCGCAGTCGGGGTGCAGGCAGGGGATGCAGATCTCGCTGCATGTCTCGCGGCAGGTCTGGTGCTGGCACCGGAGCGCGCAGGGCGATTGGCAGGGCGGACAGTCGTGGCCCACGTGGCACTGCACGACGCAGCTGTGGCCGCATGGCAGAGGCTTTCCGCAATCGCTTGCGCAGGCGGGCACGTCGTCTTCGGGACAAGGGCGTTGGATCTTGTGGCCGCAGTCAAGGCGGACCTCGACGCTTTCCGAGCACGCGTCCTGGAGCAAGACCGGATCCTGGTACTTGTAGCATGGGATTCCGGATGGTGCTTTGTGTCCGCACGGAAGGACCACGCTCGGATTGTCGAGTTGAACTTCGCAACGCTCCGTACAGGCGACTCCGCATGCGTTAGCGCAGGTGTGCCCGCAATCCAGTACCTCCCTGCATGGCTCGAGGCAGACTGTCCTGCCATGCAGCAGATCACCGTGGCACAACTCGGGACAACGATGGTTGCAGGCCAGAGGCTTGCCGCAAGGAACCTCGCATCCTCCGTTGGGAGAGTATTTGCCGAAGTCTGCCGGCTCCTTGATCTGGATCGTGTGCCCAGGGTGTCGAGGACAGTCAACTTCCAGAGAGGTACCAATTTTGCTGGCCTCGTCAAGGGCGGTGAGAACCTGGCTCCAGAATGGCACCTTCTGCAGCATCGTCATGTTGCCGAAGATATACATGGCACGCTTCGCTCGACTAAGCGCAACGATGGCACGGTTCTCGGACTTGATGAAGCCGGTGCTCTCCCAGTCGTTGCTCCGAACCATGGACAGTAGGACAATTTCGGATTCGTCCCCTTGAATGCTGTCCACTGTTGCAATCCGGACGCGCTCCAAGCCAACATCGACGGGTTGCTCCTGGTCTCTGCCATCCTTCCCAAACACAACCTCGACAGGATGAAATTGTTGGATCTTCTGCTTGAGAGCGTTGGCTTGAGCAACGTATGGCGTTAGGACCAAGATGTTGCCTCCTTGCACATCGTCTTGTGATACCAGATGCCTGACTAAGCCCGTGATCATCTCAGCCTCGAGTGTGTTGACCTTGAGCGCCTTGCCCAATTTTGTCTCGTGCTGCTGGTGGTCGTACCAAAAGATCCTCTCCGACAGTGAGGCTACAGCGGGAATTTTCTGAACCGCAGCGGCATCCTCAAGCATCGGATAGAGGGTGCATCTGCTGAGTTGAGAGATCTCGGGATGCATGCGGTATTGAGTGTTGAGGACCTCAAAGGGGAGACCAAAGTCGATAAGACGCTCCAAGAGTGACTTGTCGAACCCGAACTGTGGATTGACACTGCTCTCTAGTTCCTTCCTATTGACCTTGGGTAGGAGCTGCTTGTGATCGCCGATGAGGATGCAGTGTTCCATGCTCGGCGTTATCGACGTGAGAGCAAGAGCCTCCGGGATGGTGCCGGCCTCTTCAAAGACGATGACCTTGCAATCGAGCTTTTCAAAGAGCTCGCGCCTGACAGCGATTCCACCTGCTGTGACACCAATGACACTTGCTCTCTTCAAGACGTTGAGAGGATGACGTGCCATGATCGCGCTGTACTCTTCTTGGGCGTGCGTCCACCGCTGCAGCTTCAGCTTGATGTCGGTGCAGATTCGCATCCTCTCCGCGTCATTATCCACCTTAGTGAGCTTGGCGAGACTCGAGCGGATCCCTCGGCTTCTACTGAAGAACTTGTCTCCAGCTTTCTTGATGTCTTCCTTGTCCTCTGGAAGTTGGGGTTGGTACTTCATAAGGACATCCAAGTTGATGTCCTCAAGGGCATCAGACTTCGACTGGCTGCCAACACGAATCATGTTAGTGACACCGGCAGTTTGGAGCTTCTCAAGGAGGCCATCGAGAGCTCTGTTGGTGTGGCTGACGCAGAGGATTGGCCCAGTCACGTCGCTGTGAATGTTCTGGAGGAGCGTCTCGATGATGGCGACAGCCGTGTAGCTTTTGCCGGTGCCGGGCGGGCCTTGGATCAGTGCGACGCGGTGCCTCAACGCATGAAGGTAGGCAGAGGTTTGGCCATCATCAAGGCTCGAGCCAGCTGGCGTCGCGGTGCTGTCGAACAAGTCGGATACGGCCAGCTCATGCTGACCATCTCCTGCCACAGCCTTGCCCAGCCGAAACTTGAAGTTGTCGCCCATTGCATAATGCGCAGGGCGGATCCAGATTGGCCTCGTTAGCTCAGACGGCTCCAAGGCGGTGGATAAAGGTGTGTCCGGCATGTTGCTCATCTGCTGTAGAGCTCGAAGAGGCGGGACAAAGCTCCAGGACTTAAGATCAGGAAACTCCAACAGCGTGTAGTTTCTCGGCACCCTGTGATCAGCATTGGCCAAGAGCCAGTCTATAAACTTGTCAGACTGCTCGAATGGCCGAAAGAAGATCCTGGCCTTGTCCGATCCGTAATCGTTCTTCAGGAGGTTATGGTCTTTGTAGTGGCCAACCGCGGCGAACATCATGTCCTTGTCCTTGTTCCACAGGCAGACAAGAGAATCATGCTGGAAACCTTGCCTCTTGATCCACCATTCGTACCGCTCACTTGGGGTCAAGTCGAGAGCCTCTTGGGGTTGAGGAACTCGCATTGAAAAGACCAAGCCTCCGTGCGGGTCGAAGGAGAGTTCTGGATCAAGTAGGACATTGAGGTGTTTATTGAATTCAGCCGAAGAGTGGCGTTTCCATGCGAACGGAATGCCTAGGTAGCTCCTAATAGAATCCCTCAATATGCCAATGTTGTCCTCGCGGAAGAGGCGGAACTGGCGGTCGACCAAGCCCTTGAAGCCCTGCTTGTGCCATGTTATTGGATCTGTAGTGGCCAGGTACTCCAACTGCTGCGAATACAGCTCAAGAGATGTTGGCATGAGACTGATCATTGAGATGTCCGGGTTGTCATTATCATGTGCCGGATAGGTTGGCTGCTGAGGCTCAGGTCCTTCACTGATGGCCCCGGTCATGCTCTCTTCAAGTGCGTGAGTAGAGGATATGCCAGAGTCTGAGTCAATTTGGCCCTCTAGTTTGTCAAGAGCCTGGGCCTCTGAGCTCGAGTCAGCGGTGGGGTCAGCAGTGACGGCGTAGTTGTCGCCCGTCTGTTGAGTGTTGCTGGACGTACTGAGCTCAAGAGAGTCGCTCATTTCCTGGTCGGAAGTCGAGCTAGTCATGGTTGTTGCTATATAGCAGGTGCGTGAAAGTTTGGAGGTATCAAGAAATCTGTCAGGTGGTCAGAGTGTGTCTTACGAGACAGTGGAGTGAAGCATACAGTCAAGTTGACTAATCGAATGGGTGAACCTTTTATAGGTTGGGTGAAGTGCCGACTGATCGGGTGGAAGGTTGAAGGAGGGTGGAAGGTCGAAGGAGAGTGGAAGCTCGACGGAGGGTGGAAGCTCGACTGAGGATGGGTCTGGAGAAGAGTGTCGGAAAAAGTTGAAGAAGCAAGGTTGTAGCAGCCGGGCTGGGAGAAATAGCAGCTGGAGTGCATCGCGGCCGGAGTCCGGGTAAATCTACCGACCGGGTTGGTCGTTGGTACTCACATTGCCCTACAGAGAAGCCGTGCGGGTGGTGGTGTGGCGAGGCGGTGGAACCTGGGGTGAAAAAAGCGACCACCGGCCGGCGAATGTGAGAGAAGACCATCGCGGCACCAACTCCGACTGCGAAGAAATAAGCGGAATGAAAGAGGCAGTCGGTGGCGTTTACATATGCAATGCTAAGAGATTTAAGCAGAAGATGATAGAATACCAAAACAGGAAGTTTGCGTTCACAAAGACTTAATGGAAACTGGATACAAGCACTACTACTTGTTACCGAAAAATGCAATCCTCATTCAAAAACACATTGCGCTTCCTTGTACGGGTATTCTGAGTCCAACACTGACGGTACCATATCTCCAAAGCTTACAGCCATACTGATAGCACTTCAATTGCCCATATCCGGGATATAGCTACGGACACAGGTTGCAAAGGCGGATTTTGTTGTAAAACACGGTCCGATACAAACAGCGGCAGACACTGTCAGCTGAAAAGTTGTAAACAATTGAGCATGATCTGAAAAGTAACTGTATTTGTTCTTCTTTCCGGGCCCGTTATTTGCGAGACGCTCTACGCCGCTCTAGATTCTCCCGCTCAACTGCACACCACACACATCAGCTGCCTGTCCAACTCGTCCGTATGCCTAGCCGGCCGTTTACTCAAGGAAAGGGAAAGGAACTCTTGGTCCAGTGTAAAGGCCAGTCGTGCCCCATTGGGCAAATTGGAAAATTGCCTTACCTCCTCGAGCTGCCGCCGCCGATGTCCTGACCCAGCTTGTATCCGCTGATCTTCTCCCACTCAATCTTCTGCCTCGTGATCGGCAGCTGCCTGCGCAGGCCCTTGAACGCGCCCTCGCTCAAGCTCGCAAACGCCCTGTTCAGATCCTCCTGGTACTTCCTCTCCGCGCTCGCCAGCGCCTTCACGATATCGCTCGCGCCGCCGCCAGCACCGGCGCTGGCCGAGATGGGCTTCTCCGTCAGCATGCGCACGTTGCCGTCCTCGTAGTAGTGCACGTCGACCTTGATGCTGCCCGACACGGCGCCGCTCGACGGGTCGACGACGTACGCGCTGCGCCAGCGACCGTTCCAGAAGTTGCTGGGCGAGTACTTGTTGCTGACCAGCACGATGGCGATCTTGCTGTCCTCCTCGGTCGGGTAGACGCCCAGTGCCGCCGCCGGGTAGTGCTCCGCCGCGTGCGCGCCGAGCGCCTTCAGCAGAGACTGTACCAGCTCGGCCTGCGGCGACTCAAGCACATGCGACTGCACGTCCGACGCCTTCTGCGTGACGTGGTCGAAGGTGAACGAAGAGGCCGCGCCGACGTCGTAGTAGCGGCCGTCGCCGAGCGAGTTGTACGGGCTGATGACGACCTAGTGTTTGTCCCGGGAGAGGGGGGGTTAGCCTCTGTAGGGGAGAAGGGTGGCCCTTGCGGACTGGTGCCGAATGCGGGTATTCAGTGTGCGCTGGTGAGCTGAAGGGTCAAGCTTACAGCCTCACTGCCGCCCGGGAGCTTGGTCGTCGCGAATTGCTCCTCGTTGTACTTCTGGTAGGCGGGGCCCAGGGACGAGACATCGTCGCTGCCGGTAATGGACTTGATGGCTACGGAACGGATGCAGATGAGTATACGGACAGGGTTCGAGACGCTTGGGGGCTTGCGGTCGCACCGGCGGTAACGTTGGAGAGCTGTAGATTGGTTAGCGGCGGAGCGACGGAGGGGCAAGAGCGCTGAACGAACCTCTCCTGGCGGAGCAGACTCGACGAAGGAGCTCAATGCGGCGCTGCTGGCTGCCATGGTGCAAGACTGAGTAGAACAGGTAGAGGCGTAGGAGAGGTTGGGCGAGCTCAGGGATGCAGCCGTGTTGTTGTCGTTGCGGGAGATCGTCGCGGGGTCGGAGGTGGTGTTGAAACCCCCGGGCACCGCCGCAGGGACCCCTCGGACCGCGTTCACTTTTACGCTACCCGGCGAGACTTCTACAGCTGTGCAAGACGGCATCACAAAACCACCAAATCACAGTTGTAGACCGACCGGCATGAGAATTAATTGAAGTAACAAGCCGTCCCAATTTAAAAAAGCAACGTGAGGATATCATAAAGCCCGTTCCCGAACGCCGTGCCGCTATTCATTCCTGCTGCGCCCTACTCGTACAGAGCTTAGAGCAAAGCGCACGCTATCATTCGATGCTCATCTTCATGAGTCCGTCGTTGGTATCCGTCATGCCCTGCAAACCGACTCTCTTCGGCCCTAAGCTCGGAGTGGCGCACATTGTGCTTCCTCCACTGTTGGATCTTTCTCCAGCGGCGTGGCCGCCGTTTGGAGCGCTGCCTGCGATCGATCCCTCTCTACTCGTCTTGGTCGGGCCCCACATTCCCTCTCTCTGCTGCGGCGACTGTGACAGCACGGGGCTGTTAGTAACGCTCAGGCCTGGAGACACGGCCCGTCGCTTTATGGAGTGGACGTCAAAGTCGTCGTCCCTACGACGTTTCTTCTTCAGGCCCTCAGCGGCAGTTGGAGGTACCATCGGCTGCGGCGTTGATCCGCGGGACAAGGAATCATCCTTGTTGATGTCAGACGTAGTCGACATTCTGTGCCGGTACTGCGCCATAGACGCGACCGGGGAATCCATGTTGATATCATCACTGATAGCGGAGGAGCTCCCACGGGCTAAGAAGGGGGGTGGCGGAGTGTGCCGGCCATCCTGGTTGCTCCAAGATGGCCTCTCGGCGCTCTTCCACGGCTGCAGGTTGAAGGCTCCAAACAAGCCCTTTCCGTTGGCTGCGGCGGTCGCTGCAAGCTCCATGTCCATAACGTTATCTTCTGCTTCTGGTATGTCCTCAAGGTCGTTCAGGCCGGGCACTGTGGGAAGGAGACTTGGTGACGAGTTTGCGGTGATGGAACCCTCGCGACCGGTCGTAGACAGGTCATCGCTCTCGCGAACCTGGCGGATGATCTCGGCTTCGCGCTTGACTTCGCTATCGACCGGTGCGCTCTCCTCGAGGAGCTCGGCGCGGATGCGTCCAAACTGTCTGGATTTAGGCTGCGGGCACGTTAGCGAACATGCGCGAGCTTGTGTGACGTCAGCCGTCCTTACCAGAAGATTTCCGCGCCGGACGACAGTTCGGCGTACGACGCCAGGAGTGGTGGGTGCCGGCATGCCGGCCTCGTCGCCGCTGTCGTTTCCGGAGGAGATGGTCAAGTCGTTGGCGACGACGCTCAAACTTTCACGCCTGGACCCCGCCTTTCGCATGACGGCCTCGCGAGCGAAGTAGCCACCGTTGGTTCCGTCGAACGGCTTGCTTGCGGGCGGCGATCCGGGGCCTGGGCTGGCTATGGAGCTGTGCCCGCTTGCGCTGCTCGAGCTCTTCCTGCTTCGCACCTTCTTCAACCTGTTTCGTTGTATCTGTAGAAAGTTCGGACCACTCGGAGAAAAGCCACCAGGCCACACCCCGCCAGGGCTTGCCACATTAGGCGGCGCACCAAAAGGCCCGCCCGCATTCTTGTCGAGCTTGAGAACATGGGGCGTCATGACCATAGGGTCGTCGTTGTCGTCGGGATCCATGGGGTCGTCTTCGTCAGAGCTGCTATCCGAAGAGTCGGAACCCAGCATGTTGACGCTACCTAGCGAGCTGGATACCACACTGTTCTTTTCGTGGTGCATGGCGGGCCAGCGGGTGTGGTCGTTGTGTGGAGAGTCAAGCGCGAACGACGTAATGTTACTCCTCCGCTGAGGGATCATCATGCCCTTCTGGGTGATTGTCGGCGAGGAGTCGGGCGAGGACTGCTCCGCCAGGGTCGAGTGGTGGAGGTTCGTACATGCGCGCGCGAAATCGAGGCCCCGGGAATGCCGGGGCAGGACGGTGGCGGGGGTGCCGTAGGTGTCTCGCGCGTCGAGCTGAGGCGACAGAGGAACGCGGCTGAACTGGGTCGGTGTCTGGAGTCCAAGATTCGGGTCGCGCGGCGGCATCTGCAGCGACAGGCCGCGAGCTATAAAATCCGGTCGGCGCGGGGTGCGCGGGGTGCTGATGGTTGCATCGTCTTTGGACGCGCGCTTCGACACGATCTTGGGGGAGGGCGAGAGCTTGGGGGCCTGCGAGTCCGAGAGCGATCGGTTCTTGGAAGGCGACGCGGAAGGCGTTCTTTCGTCCTGGAACGCAGAGCCGAGCCCGCCCTTCTCACCATCGGCCTGCTCGCGCTTCTCTGGCCCGTTGGATGCGCTCTGGCTGCTGAAGGAGCCGGCGAGCATCGCCTGCACTGACGGTTGCGTCATGGAGCTGCTGTTCGATGTGGGCGAAATTCCCTCGGTTTCCATTTCTGGCGGATGTTGCTACCGGAGCGAGTGGGAGCTGGCACGGCTTGCATTGAAGGGCATAGCGGCATCTCAAGGTGATATGAAAGGCAGAGGGGGAGCAGTCGTGGGAGCCCTCCGGGAGCCCTCTGCCGCAGATCCACCACGTGACGTGTACCATTGCTCTACAAGACTGGAACGGGTCATCAATGAACCAGACCCGCGCCTCCCTGTCCCTTCTGATTGCATTATAACTGTTTCATCTACCCGACTGCTACCGGAGCCTTTTCCTTGAGATTCCACCCACCAGCCCACCCAAACACATGCCAGCAATAGCCGCTAGCAACCCTGCTAGGTAGACGTGTAAGCGAGCCCAAAGATAGCAGGCGGGTGGTTTGGGCCTTGTCTTGAGCACAGCCACTACCCTTCGTCGAAATGTTTGCACAAAGGATCGAAAAATCAAGTACATGGCCAAGCAAGGTCGTCATTTGCCATTCTTTCCGCTCATGACGTTCAACAAATTCCCCGGCTAAATTGCTAATCAGTGTAGCAGCCCGGAGCAGGGACCACCAGCCATGTACGCAAAGACCTGGCCAGTGTAACCGCGTGGACCCAATGACGAGGTGACCCATACAGACCGTTGTAGTGAGACGGTCTGGATGAGCTCTCGCACTACGATTGGATGACTCGGAGGACATGTTCCACATCGTCTGTCGAGGCCTCCCAGATGTTGGCGATCATCAGTCGCCAGGATGTGCCGTCGCGCTTCAGCCTGCCTATGCACCGACAAATCAGAGGGCGGTCCGATCGCTCTAGGAATCTGACACTGTCGTGTTCGTAGAGCTCAACGCCTTTCCAGCCATCGTATGTCCCGTCAAGGTAAGGCGGACGGTCGTGAAAGAGATCCATGAAGATGAAATGTTGTTTGATCGAACGAGGTTCCCTGAATGACCAGCGGACCCTGGCGTAGAGCTCGATGACGACAGACTGCCGTTCGCGCACTGCTTGGATACCCACATTAAGTGCCTCACCAATGCGAAAACACACACGAAGAGAGGTTGCGCCTGAAAGCCCGAGGACTGGGGATCGCTCCTGCGCACGGTCTGGGAACGGTGGCCTAAGGATAGGTGTAAGATTGGGAGTCTGCACGTTCTGTGTCTCTGCGCAGCTCGAGGAAAGAGCGGTTGGAGTCGCTTGAACCTTTTGGACATTGCTGGAAACCTGGTTCAGTATCGTTGCGGGGTCTATACTTGCATCTGCTGCTTCGTCTTCAGATAGTTCCCAGTCTTCTGCAAAGAATTGCTCCATGTCCATGCGGTCAACTGCTTGCGAACAGCCTTGTTCCTCTTCCTCTCTTGGAGCAAGCTTGGATGTAGACAAGTCATTTGTATCTTTCTGCGGTATTCGGACTTCGTTCTCGTCCACGTTACGCAAAAGCTCAATGTCAGAGAGTCCATCATCAAAAATATCGTAGTCATCATAAGTATGCTCTCTTGTCTCGAGATGGTTGGCTGAGGGAAATGTACTGCATTTGCCATCATTGGCGCTAGTCACTGGAGCTTCATCTGCCTCAACTTCTTCAACGATCGTGTCAAGCCGTGGATTGCGTGACAGTGTGTGTACCCGTTGATGATTGGGCGTGCGCTGCGACTGTATAGGAGAGTGAGATAGGTGGCTTGGAGCATCATCAATGTACTTTGCTTCGGAGTTCCCAGTGTCGTCCACACGATTGGTTTGGCTGCTCCCATACTCATCAGCAGTCCTGTAGAGTGGAAGCTTGTCGCAAGAGGTCTGTTGCAATGCTGATAATTTCTCAGGAGTCGAGCTAGAGGTTGAGCGCGCGGAGATGATATCCATTGACGTGAGAGATGATACTACGGATATATTGTCATCCATGACACTAGGGCGGTCAACTTTGGATAAGAGTGCATTCGAGGTGGGAGGAGGTTCCTCGGAGATGAATTTGTGGCGCTGGTCACTGATGCCACTTGATGTCACAAACTTGTCCTCAGCAGACCTTGGGTTGAATGCGGGATGATGAAGCTTCCCAGGCGCAAACGCGAACGGCTTGCTGGTCCGCATGCCTTCGGAAACCACACGTCTCCCGCTGCTGTTCGGCATGGACCGGGCCTTTTTTTCTGGCGCCCCATACTGTTTCTTGTCTCCCTCCAAGTCCTTGATAGTTTTGCGCTTCTTCAATTGAAGGTCCTCACCATGAGATATCGCTGCTCTTTCAAACATGGATGGACCCGCAGATTTGCCAGAAGAGAGGTATTTCTGGATGAGCGGGTTCTTCCTTCGCCGGCGACTTTCTCGGTTCGGCTGTGAAGGCTGAGTAGCGGCAGCAAGCTCCGAAGCCGAAGGCTTATCGCAGTGGTTGATTGGTGTGAAGCCCAGGCTGCTGTGGGGCATTATTCCGCAGAGGTCAGTTCAAGCTGCAGGCGATGGATGATCACGCACAGGATGGCGTTGTCGATGCGGGCGTGCCTGGGATCAGCAGCGGTGCGATCAGCGCCTGCAGCGCGGGAAAGCGCGCGCGATGCGGAAGCTGCAGGGGCGTGGTAGCGCCGGTACCTTGCTTGATGGAGGCGGGTCAGCTGGACTCATGCTTTGCGCTCTGGATCTGTGAGACGCGCACGGTTGAGAGGAGGGACTAGGTGCGGGGATTATTGAGAAGGAAGGGAAGGTGGGCGCGGCGGACTGGCGGCGCCGGCGATGACGGAGGCACTGGTTCGTGGTGGGGCACCAGCGTTCTCTCGCAGCCCGAAACACAACACCACGGGACCTCACTTCGGATCGTCTGCCGAGCTGAAATTCTCTTTCGGTGCTTTCGCAGCTGCCCCCATCAGTGCCCTTGGCCGCCGCCCGTCCGCCGCTTGCACGGGCTTGCATTCCTCCCCAGCACCTGCGTCAGCGCCGAGGTTGACTGTACGCACGCGACTGCTGCAGCCTGCCGCTCAAAGAAAGACACCGTCACCCGTCCAGGTACGCCCTTTCAACACGTTCCCGCTGCAGGGTGACGCGCCTGGGATGTTGCGCATCGCCTGCGAACCGCCACATTGCCGCAACACCGCATCACTCTCGCCGGGCGCTCCTCCCTTGCCGTGCCATCATATGCTGACGACGTTTCTAGAGTGGGCGGCAGCGAAAAAAAAACATTGTCCGGTGGCTTAGGTGGCCTGCTTGGCTTGTTTCCTGACCCGAGAAAGAAAAGCACGATCCATCCTTCGATATGTTCAGCGGCTCGGTGGGTACCTCTCTCTCCAACCTTCGGCATCTGGCCGTAGCCCCTCATCATGGCGATGGCGTGTGCGTATCCTGTCTGCACGGTCTCTCCTGGAAAACGGCTGCGCGGGGTTCAGGTTTCCTTTCGTTCTCTGCCCCATCAACACTATCAATAGCGAGTCATGCCATGATCCGCACTGGGTCCTCAACTTCATTTCCAGCCCTGCTCCTTAACCTCCCTATCCACGATGTCGTCCCCCGCAACGTACATTTTGCTGAAGACGTTCTACTACCTGCAGAAGAAGCCGTATTCGGCTGTAACGGTCCAGATAGACCGCCTCACGAGCGAGCAGTATGACGAGAATGACCTGGCGGGCATTGTCGACTTGGTCGAGGTTATCCGCATCCAAGAGTCAGGCCCGACGGAAGCCGCACGTGCGATCCGCAAAAAGCTGTATGTTTCAAAACCTCCACGATTAGCTCGTTTCTGACGACGCCACCGCAGCAAATATGGCAGCGTGCACCGTCAGCTTCGCGCCCTGACGATTCTTGATGGTTTGATTCAGAACGCTGGGCCGCGGTTCCAGCGTGCATTTGCCGACGAGCCCCTTCTCGAGCGGCTACGTATCCTTGCTCGCGATGACATGGTCGACTCCGATGTCAGAGCGAAGTGCAACGTCCTCTTCCGCCAATGGGCCGTTGCATACAAGGGCAAACCAGGCCTTGAAAGAATCGCCGGTCTCTACAAGCAGCTACCCCAGACGCGAAGGCCTCAACCGCACCAATCCAAGGTGATCAAGGAGACTGAAGACGACGCCAGTAGCATGCCGTCTTCACCCATTACCGACTCTCGGCCGTCGCGCAGCTCTTCCAGCGCTGCGACTTCGTCGACGTTGGTTTCGTTTACTCCTGCTGCGCCCGTGAGCACATCTTCATCCTTCTTTAGCCACAAGGACAAGAAGCACAAGAAGTCCAAGTCGCAGCCATTCAACCTTGAAAGGGAGAAACCAAAGATGATGGAAACCATAGCCGCAGCATCCGTGGCCAGCACCAACCTCCTAAACGCGCTCCAGCTCATCAACCGCGAGCAGCAGCGCGTTTCAGAAAACCCCGGAGTCGTCAAGCTGTTCGACAACTGCAAGCAGCTGCGCCGGCAAATTCTGCGCTACATCCAGCTCGTCGAGTCAGACCAGTGGATTGGCAGTTTGTTGAGCGCCAACGACGAACTCGTGAAGGCCCTTATGTCGTATGAAATTATGGACAAGTCAATTTCAGATGACAGTGACTCCGAGGCCGAGGCGCGCTCTGTGCGGTCACCAGGGTCTCCGACCTCGCCTACGGCCACTGCAACCGAGAAGATGGCGGGCCTGAACTTTGGAGAAAACCCGCCGCCGAAGCCGCCGAGGCCTGGAAATGCGCCCATGCCTCTTGGCAAGCAGAGAGTGGAGGAGAGCGAGAGCGAGCCGGAGGAGGAGGACGAGGACGAGGACAACCCGTTCGCAGACAGGAACGCGGTCAAAGCCCCTTATACGGATTCAGGGGAAATGAGGTGGTGAGCATCCTCAATTCTAAAACTCCGATTAATTGCTAACATGGCAGCAGGAGGGACATCTGAGTCTTGGAGTGTTTTCTAGTCACGACTTACCCTATGAACGGCTGCACATTGGATATTGCGCATTGTTTTTTAGACTTTTCTGGATATTTTCTCAAGGCGTGAACGACAACAGGTCTATACCCTCGTATTAACTGCTAATGGAGTAATTCTGCCTCCTCGGTGTGCTAGTTTGGCACAACTCTCAACCTTTGACCTACTTTTCCCCAAATTGGAAAGTCCTAACACTTTGAAACACACTCGGATGCACCCGCTAAGCGTCCTGACGGGACTTGGCGCAACTACGGCAAGGGTGTTTCGCGAATCGTCCACTCCTTGATCCTGCCAATCCACGCGCCCTGTTTAGCACCCCCGCATACGTCATAGCCGCCATACGTACCTCCAGGTCTCAGCCACAGCAAGGTTGCGCGGCGCTCCCATATACTTGACCTTCACCTCCGCACCCACCACTCGCTCCAGACCTAAACATCCACCTCCTCGCCACCAGACGCCGCACATCTTACTACGCCGTAAGCACCAGCAATCCTTCAAACCCTCTCCCGCGCCTGCTAAGTTTCCACGGTACAGAGCTCAAGCCTACACGCGTCCATCTCCCAGCCACCACCGAACAGCTTGTACGCCACCAACCAACCACAAATCAACAATGCCCGGCTCCACCACATCCAGCTCCTCGACTGCGACCTCGGTCACCAAGCCCATCAAGCAGACGTGCTGGTGCGGCGACGATTGCTCGTGCTGCATCATCCCCTGCACGGTGATGTGAGCGGAGCCCGCGATACGACACTGCGCGTGGAACGACACATGATGATGGACATGGGCGAGAATGGAGTTTGTCTCTTGGCTTGAGGATGGCGCTCGGACGGTGTTATGGGCGGACTAGCGCTTTTGCGAGGCGCTACTTTGCCAATTTTTTACTTTCTGTCTTAGAGCTCACGGGCTAATTCAAAGAAGCATGCATGGTGGTGGCACTTGAGCAATAACCCGTGAGGCAGTCGTTCAGAGCAAAAACATTCAAGATTATTCGTACTTGGGTATAAACAACGTCTGCCGCCGCATCATCGCGTCCCCGCCTTCTCTTTTTAAGTGTGCCTTCTCCGTGTACGGCGATTATCGAGGCTTCGATCCTCCCTCATCTCAGGCCATATCCACGATCCGCATTATTGTCGCACGCTTCGGCGTCGTTTTTGGCTTTTACATCACAGTACTGCAGCAGGCGTCAGCAAGTCCGTTCTCTCCCAGCTATCCTCCATGTAGGAAGACGGTATATGCGTGGTGGGGGGGCGGTGGGGCTTGTTTACCAAGGAATGAAGCAGCAGGTGCACTCGCCGTCATCGCCGCACGGACAGCTGAGGCAGCCCGTCTTGATCGTCTTGACGGGCTTGGAGATCGAGGAAGCGGTGCTGCTGGTGGCGGAGGAACCGGGCATGGTGGCTAGTATGTAGCGGATATGGTGCGATAAGGCTCAAAGGTGGCGGACGGTGGCCGCGGGTGGTGCTAGCGTGGGGTGGTAGGGAGGATGTGTAGGCGCTGCGTCGGGTGGTGTCAGCAGGACGTTGGTTGGAGAGATAGCGGGCGGGAGGAGCGAGAGGCGTTGCGGCGAAGCGCTGCGGGGATGTGGCACGGTACACACCTGTTTTGTGACACGAGAGGCGGGCGCGTGGTGTGGGACGGCAAGGCAATTGCAAATGTTCGTGGATGAATGGACGGTTCGTGAGGTGGGAGCGGTTAGAGCGGCGGGAAGGATGTAACGATTATATACAGCTGACGGCTCGCAGGCCTGACGGATAATGCACGAACCAGCGTGCTGCGCGCGCGTAATCGGAGACCGGGGGTGGGTAAGGCTTGCAGCAAGGCTGGCGCTTTCGTCGCAGGAAAGCAAGAATGGGATGGCGGTGCAAGTGAACGTGCTTTGGTTGACTCGCAAGCGTGGCGCGGGCGGTGACGCACGCAGTGCTTCAGTAGTGCGTTAAAAAGTAGTGGCCGAAATGACTTCGTGTCCGCATATTAATCTGAGTCAAGATCGGCCGCAACATACCTGCCCACGTGCTGCCGCCCAAGCCTCGCCGGTCTCGTCTGCCGCACTCTGAACGGGCCACAAGAGAACGGGTGGACGTGCGTCTTCCAAATGCCCTGCAGTGGCGCTGAAGAATACAGAGGCTGAGTCTATGGTTCGCCACGGCCTATTTGACGCGAATCCTTTGCCCTTATAACACTCGAAGTAGGCCCAAAGGAAAGCCGGAGTTCTACGCCAAAAATAGCAACAAACTGATTCCATAGCCGAAGGATAGCAGTCAGTCCTGAGACGAAATTTGAGGAAACCCCACCAAATCTGTGATGACGAACGCTTGAATTATCCTTCGTCGGGGTCTATCTATCTTTGATACCTCGTAAGGAAATGATATTCCAAATCGCTGTGTGACGACGGCTTCATCCTCCTCATATTATCAGCGAACCATACGTATGCATGAAGAATCTTATCGAAGCTGATCAATTGTCCCAAGCTCTACTGTCTCAGCACCTTCAAGATATTTTCACGAGCAGTCTTTCAATTAGCATGCTACCTTGTGCACAATTTCAACGCTGCTTGGGTTTCGGCATATACTGGCACGATTCTTTTTATCGCCTAGGAAAATGTTTGTGCATTCCTGTAGCTTCAAGCCCAGCACCGCCTGAGAATACGTCTTCCGGGGTAGTGATGATGATAGGACAATATGGTGTTGAGCGGAAAAGCACGGGCTTCAGGTCCACAGCATCCCTGCATGGCGTCATGCCGGGCCCTGGCGGGGCATCAGAATTTCTGAAAGCCTCAGGTCCATGACAGCCCAACTACGCTCTCTCGCGCGCCGCTCGCTCCTCCAGTCGTGCAGTACTCGCTCTGTCTTCCTGCCCTCGAAAAGGATCATGGCCAACGTCGCTACCTCCTACGCCGGTACTTCTCCAATTGCGCCGCTCCCATTTTTTCCGTATCCAGGTCCGCGCTGACATTGCTGCTCTCCACCAGACCCGGTGCACATCGCCGTCATTGGCGGCACCGGCCTGCAATCGCTGCCGAACTTCACGCTCGCCGCGACGCTCAATGTCAGCACGCCATGGGGCGAGCCGTCGTCGCCCATCTCCATCCTGCACCACCCATCGCCGGTGACGGGCGAGCCCATCCCGGTGGCCTTCCTGTCGCGCCACGGCCTGAACCACGAGCTGGCGCCGCATGAGGTGGCCAACCGCGCCAACATCGCCGCCCTGCGTAGCATAGGCGTGCGCACCATAATCGCCTTCAGCGCCGTGGGCAGCCTGCAGGAGGAGGTGCGGCCGCGCGACTTCGTCGTGCCCGACCAGATCATCGACCGCACCAAGGGCATCCGCCCCTTCACCTTCTTCGAGGGCGGCATGGTCGGTCACGTCGGCTTCGGCGACCCCTTCGACGAGGGCATCGCCAAGGTCGTGCGCAAGTGCGGCCACAGCTTGGAGGGCGAGGGTGTCACCCTGCACGACCGGGGCACGCTTATCTGCATGGGTGCAGTTACCCCGTTCCTGCATTTCCTTCTGGTTCCTTGAGCGCTGACGACATCGCTTCTTTCACCCTTAACAGAGGGCCCGCAGTTCTCGACCCGCGCCGAGTCGAACCTCTACCGCAGCTGGGGCGGCTCCGTCATCAACATGTCGGCTCTGCCCGAGGCCAAGCTGGCCCGCGAGGCCGAGATCGCCTACCAGATGATCTGCATGGCCACCGACTACGATTGCTGGCACACGACTGAGGACGTCAACGTCGAGATGGTCATGGGCCACATGAAGGCCAACAGCGAGAACGCTCGCCGTTTCATCGGAGCCGTGCTGGACGCTCTGAGTGCTCAGGAGCACAGCGACCTGGTCCTGGCCAAGCACCTCGAGAGCCAGTCGAAATTCTCGGGCAGCATCACCAAGCCTGAGGGCAGGAAGCAGGAGGCTGTTGAGAAGCTGAGCTGGCTGTTCCCCGGCTACTTCGAGTAGACTCTCCATGTGTTGAGTTGGGTAAGTTTTGAATGTAAAGGGGGCCGAGTTTTAGAGCATAGAATCATTCTTACGTCTAAATGTTTGAGGTAAGACTCCTTTGAGGGGTCTTTGCGGGCCAACTGACTCCTGCAGGCCGTTTCAACAGGACCTATCAATTCTTTGATTAATGAATCAAGAAAGTGCAAAGTGTTGTGCCTTGATGTTAGACTTGCCCGAGTTGATACACGACGGTACACGAACCACTTCCGACTCGAAAGGTTTGCCTTGAACCGTCTGGTCCATGCTCTAGCTTCCGGTGTTGGATTCGACATGAATATCATTACAGCTATTGCTTCGGCGCTCTCGAAAGCTTATTCGAAGAATCCGCGATTGGGCCGCCGAGAGGTGTAAGCGCCACTGGTCTGGTGGCGGACAGCATGCATGCCCTGGGCTGCATTCATGTGGAGAAGATCGAACGTAGGAAAAAAAGCCTCTTCATCTTAATCTCAAGCCTCGCCCCGTTTTCATACTAGCTTTGTCGACAAATCGGAAGTTTGAGGCTTTGGAGCAGGCCATTTCCGTCGCCATCGTCGGGCAAGCTCTCGGCGCACCAATTGCAACCTCTCCACCATCCCGACGCTCCATGCACACGATCGGAGCAGGCTTGCATGCTGGGGCAACTGGAGTTCGATTCCACGATGGCTTGCGCCCCAAAAGCATACGCGTTCAAAGTGACGAGGGTGGCTGCACACAAGCCGAGCCCTAAGAGGCGCCACGCAGCGGCAAAGGCTGATTTAAGGCTTACCTTCCTGCCCGCACTGCCTCTCCCCGACGAAGCGCCGTGTGCTCTCTCTCTCTCTCTCACGGCTTGGGGTTGACATCTTTCTGCTACCGCTTTTTATCGCAGACGTAAAGTGACTGTTGTCGATTTCCTGGCATATTTTGCAGAACATTGTGTACGAACGCCGGGCAAGCGTGAACACCTCCTTTCGAGGTGGCCCGAATGCTCTGTTCAGGCGCGCTGCCTAACGCATCGTTGATCCGCCGGGCGTCACATGGAGTAACAGGCCGTCGACGCCTTGCCATGGCACGTGCTGGCTACAAGACCATATAACCATGCCTTGTCCGCCGTCCTGAGGGCTGGTTTCGTCGCTCTTCTTTGTCGGCAGGATTCCTTCTTCCACAAGCTGTGGAAGAATTGAGGGCGATAAAGGGTGTAAGCCGGAACTAAAGTAAGAGCTAACGTTGGTGTGAAGATAAGACCGATGGCGGGAGGAGTCGAAGCTCACAGGGCCGAACCATTTCGAGCTGGATCAATAGATGAACGGGTACCTTCCAACAAACGAGGTTTCGCACTTTGGAGAGCATTCAACCCACTGCAGTCACAGAGAGGAACAAGTGTCTGCTTATCGAATCGCCGTGAACTGTAGAAATGGATCTCTGCCCGTACCAAGCTTTGTCGACGACATCTCACACATCCATGGGCAATCCTCCCGGCCGTTTGCAGCTCCTTCCGCAGCTCAGATGTACAAAGTTCCAAGCACATGCATTTTCCCTTTTGAGGCGCGTGCATCTCAACGTGATGGGTGACTCAGCCCCCGCACAGCAGCAGCTTTGGCAGCGCCCCACCGTCATTCAGCACATGTACTATTCTAAGCCATCCACGATACACCAATTTCAGTCGTGCTTACTTTGAACCACACCAATTGCATGCTGCATCACGGTTCGATCACTGCTTCGTCATTTGCTGTGCCAATGGGACAACTGTGATGAAGATTTCTTACTACATCTATCAAATATGTATCATGACGTCTCCTCTGATGCGTCTACGCAGCACATCTCTTTCGTATCTGTCGCCAGGGATAGCGGAGGGAATGGAGCCATGGCAATGCCGGGGGACAAGGAACAGGGTTCTGTTTTCCCCCAGCCAGCCCGATGTGTCGGATACGCACAGTAAGCATACATGGCGACCGGTCAGTCGCGCGGGTAGCCGCCGACGATAATACTTGGCCAATTGTACCGAGGGGATCCTCACGTTGTCTTACCTTTCTTTCTCTGCAGGCGGCGGCACACTGCGCCTCGAGTCCTGTGCCGAGGCTTCCTTCATTTTCAACCTCGTTTGCGCAATAAATGGCGCTATCACGAGAGTATGCTGTTAACGAAAATGACCGGCATACATTTCACAAGAGCGAGTCTTGCTTGCAATTACGCCGATGCATGTATGTGTAGATTAATCATGACAGAGCTGGCTACTGGTCTGGACCAGTGCTAGAGGACCTGTTCAATTTATCGGTCAAAATGTTTTCGGAATTGGCATCTTTACTTACTCTTTGCGGGTGTGCTGTTTAGCAGGATTTCCGATAAAGAGTCCTTCACCACCGCACCCAGTGACCAGGGGAACCCGTTATTTAAGAATATATCGGTTGGGTCTTTTACCACTTCTGCCTGGCTCTATTAGAAAATGCTGAACCTTCCTCTTGGGTAAGCTGCAGAACAACTTTGGAATAGCATTACCCTGCTAAACAGCATGGCAAGTCCCCGAGAGCTAATTTGAAGCTTCCAGCGAAATTCGACAAAGAAAAGCAGGATTTAGTTTTACGATTTGGTAGTCTCAATTTTTTATGTAAACGCTGTGACCGTTCGCTTATCAAAATATCGTTTATAAAGTGAAATTCTTTAGAGATGTCTCTAAGATCACTTGGCAATAGTGCTCAAAATTTGAAGTAGTAACCTGGGCCAGGCAAAGAAATTCCACACTCACCGGTCTGAAAGGTCTTCAGCCAGCCACAAAGGTTCAGTAGCACGGGAGCCGCATTGTGACACAGCTAGCTATCCTGCTATAGGTACATTTGCTTTTGCTGCCAATTCTAGGGGATGAAAATAGTTCATTCGGCAGTTTACAGCCGCAAAGGAGGCTATTGTTGTCACCCGAACAAATTAATTTGGCGTTTCCCTGTTTGCCAGCCAAGTTCGAATACGGACGTCGTCCCACAACTGACACCTGACAAAAAGATGGATGAATAAAAACGGAAGCACAAGCATATTTGTCAATACCGGTCCAGATCAGAACGGGTCGTGCAATCATCCACGTTACTCAACCGCGAACACGCGCCTAAAAACGGAAAAGAAAGCACACTAGAAGAGCAAGAACTGAGGACCACCAAACACGCTGTCCAAAAATACAACAGAGCGAACGTGAGATGAAAACCCAAATCCAACGTCTTGTGTCACGCGTGCTTGCTCATATTTGACCGCGGGTCTCCGGGCCTTTCCCCACAATCCCCCAGTTTGAGTTCTTTCCTGCGGTTCGTGCGTCGTGTCCCCGCATCCGAGTCCGGCGGCTGCGCCTGCGCCTCGCTGTTGAGAAAGGCGCAGTGACCCGGCAGTGGCAGAAAAAAGATGGCCCCGACTCACCACTTCCGATGGTGGTGGCTGATCAGTGGCTGGCGATCTCCCCAGCTCGTGGGGACCAAAGAGAGGAGCTGCAGGTACGCATCAGCTCGAACACCGGTTCGTAACCCCCTTTCACGGGCAGGCACTGAAAGCAAGAAGGATAAGTGGGAGGATGTGACAAAGGCTGCATGATGAAATATGCCGCCATCCGGGACAAGCCTAGAGAGTTTGGGGGGGAGGTGGGAAAGGAGCCGCGCAAAACGTGCCACAACGTCATGGAGGCCGACAAGCGTGCTTAAACTCCCCCCGGCATGTCGCATCTGGTTAGCGGCGAAGCAGCTGCCGTTACGCGGCGCATCTCTTCCCCATGCTCTGCTCCGACCCCGCGTAGATGGAATGGTACGTGCGCGCGCGCGTGCGCCTGGCGAATAGCGAGTGCAGCTCGCGTGGCTTGATCTTCTCTTAACTGCAACGGGGAAAGGAGGAAGGCAGATGCCGAGCGGCGAAGGGAGAAGGGTGACTTGTGGAAGCATCTGGCCCGGCAGCAGGCAGAGGCAGACATGGAGTCGATAAGCGAGCGTCGATCATCGCCCATCCGTGCCATGTACGTACGTGCTTCTGCCCGGGAACTAGAAAGCTACAATAACTGCACCTGTAAGTCCAGAAGTGCTGAGACGCGCAGCATCGCTATCATATGGGGGAAAAGCTAATGCTTGGCAGCAACCGAGGCGGGGCATCCAAGATGGAAGACGGTGCACGCACAAGACGCATGAGCCACTGCTTTCTGCTGGGCTTCTTGTACTCCAGCGTACTAAAAGCTGACACCGCAAATGCTCGCAGAACGTGGCTTGCTTGTTCCTGCATACGCCGTTTCAGGAGGAGGGGGATTGGGCTAGCAGGCGCTGCGTATCCGCTTCCGAGACCTGGCGCGAAGGAAGTAAAAAGCATTGCTAAAACCACGCGCCGCCGTCTGACACGCCTGCAATGTGCAGGAATGATATGCAATCTAGCACCGCTAGTTAATCAATGCGGCTGGGCAGGAAAACGAAATGCCATGCGTCACCCATTTCGTAAGCTCGCGCAGACATGGCAAAGTGCAGAAAGACTCCTGGAAAAAAAGCAAAAGCTAAAGACGTGTTGGCATGAATGCCAAATACGTTGTTAGTTCGAGACCTCGTCTGTGACCAGGAAGCAAGACCCTTATGCTGGCCGTTGGGTGCAACGGACGTTGGATCAAGGGGTGCCCAGAGTGAGGGGCAACGGGTCAACTGATTTTGGATGCCGTTGCCGGACGTCCCTCCGTTCCACAGTTCGGTAGGCGTGTTGGGCCGCAATGGGCATCGTGCCTGCAACGGCGGTTGTTTCTCAGCGGTACTGGCGCAGTTGCATGCTCCGGACCGGGCCGTCAATGATTGGGAACGGCGTGTGTTCAGGCCTCGGCAACGGTGGCTTTTCTTCTCTGCCGGGTTGGTAGGAGGATCTTCATGCGGAGGCTGGCGGTGGAAAACACCATGCTGTGCATCAGGCGTTATGACGTGCGTTGGAGGCAAGGAATCCAACCCCGGCCGGCGCTGGTGGCTTGCGAACACGTCCAGGGACTCTGGCATGGGCCATGTCTTAGACAACCGGCTGGCGAGAGTCAGTTGGTGTTGTTTGGCCAAATGGTCATCAGCGCTTGAGTCTCGGCTTCCAGCCGAGTCGAGCCAGGCTCGACGTCCAGTACTTAGCCTTGCGGCCGTGGACACGCCGGACCGCCCATGGCGCTTTATTGTGCGGTGGCTGATCCTGGCCGCTCTGGGCGGACGCGGAGGCTCATTTCGCTTGGAAACGGCGCGCAGGGCGCCGCCGGTGTCTGGCCACTTTCCAGAAGACGAGCACACGAGGTTTGCGTGTGGTCCGATCGCCGTGGTGGTGGGTATTGCCGGTGGGTTCTCATCCGGTCGAGATCGAGCCGGCAGGGATGCGGTTCCCGTCAAATTTCTTGTGTGATGCTGCCGCATCCAGACGGGGCTGCAGATTAGCTCAGGATGCTGCGAGGCACCGGAGCGCATCCGAAAGAGACCGCCGTCGGCGTGGGGCGCTGCAGCAGCGCTCGCCGGCCGGAAATAAGTGCGTTCGTGTGCGGAGGGCGGATGTGCAGGAGGTGATGGCCGCGCCGGTGATCAGGGCTCTGTAGCGGTGGACGAGAACCATGGGTGAGGTTGACCTCAAAAGCGTCGATCCGATCGCGCCCCGGCGGCCGAGCACACCATGCTGGTGCCGCGCGCGGCGGTGATCCCAGGATCCTCTCTCGCAGCACACGTGGTGAGCAATCTGTTTTCCGCCGCACACACCAGCAACTTTATTGCGCGCGCCCCGGGCAGATGCGCCGGCGACAGGGACGCGGCGGCGGCGTCGCGGTGCTCTGGAGAAGCTAGGCGGCGGGGGGCCGCGTGAAAACGGCGTCGACCGTCGGCCGCTGTTCTCTCCTTTCTTCTGCCCGGCACGCCATTACTCGCGCGCGCCAGGCCGGGGCGCAAGTTGCAACGCTCATCATGCAGCCGGCACCATCACACTCTCCGGATCCTTGCCGCGGTTTCGAGATTAAGGATGCGGCCTGAAACGCTGCTGGAGACCCGCCCAGGGTTTGTCCGGGCGCTGTAAGGGCGGGCGGTGGAGAGCAGCGTGGGCGCGGCCTGGGCGCTGGGCACTGGCAGCCCGGCCGGCTGCTGCCATGTTGCACACTGCAGCAGCTGGGGCTGGCATGGCGACGCGGAGCAGGGGGCGCAGCAGGTATCAATGGCGGCAGCATATCGCTGCCCGCGGGCTGCTGGCGGTGCTGCTGCGCGCCCGCGTTGTGCGTCCCGCGAGGCCGCTCGTCCCGTAAATAGACTGAGTGCCCGACGGCATGGCTGCCCTGAGCTGAGCCGAGTGCTTGACAGAATTGGATCCTTGACGCGTTTAGGGCCCCGTGCGTGCGCGGTGGCAGGCCGTGGGCTGGTGCGCTGCGACTTGCGGACGTCTCCATCTTCGGGCGAGACGTGAGCGACTATCGCCAAAGACTCGGGTGCGCCTCTGCTGCTGTTTCGTGCTCTTCCTGTATATTGCCCGCACCGCTGGCCCTGCAGGTCAAGCGTAACGTCCCCAGCGGTTCGGATCCGTCAGCGCGCAACCCCCGGCCTGGCAAACGGCCTCGCGAGCTGCCTGCCGCCTGCCTTGCCTGCACTGCCCGTCAAAGAAAGGACGACCGGCTCCCGCGCCAGCCTCCGCCATGGACCTTCCGTCGAGCACGCAGCACCACCATCGCGAGCACCGCCGGCTAACCAAGAAAGCCCCGCCGCCAGTCGCCTACAACGCCCACCGCTCGCTACGCCGCGCTCCCTCCGCCCCGACTTACCCGCACTTCCACTCGCTCGGTCACGGCCATCAGCGCAGCCCCACGGGCGAGTTTCCGTCCTCGTCCAGCTCCTCGCTCGAACGCCAGCAGAGCGCCGTCGACGACTCCGCATACGCTCACCAGCAGCGCCAGGCCCGCCGCTCCGTCACCGAGAAGAGCTCCTCCGAGCTCATTGGGTCGCCGTTCGACGCCCAGGGTCTGTACCAGAACATCAACGCCATCAGCACAAACAAGAACAAGAGGGCTTCCAACTCGCCCGCGCGCCCGCCGCCCCCGCAGCACTCGCAGACGGCGGATGCCCGCCTCTTCACCCCACGCCTCCGACAGTCGGCCAGTTTCGCAGCTCTGGGTCGCAAGATGGAGACCCTCAACCCCGCAAAGTCCGACGACAACCACCACAAGCGCTTCTCTGGCGAGGTGAAGCCCTCCAAGCTCACCCGGCCCGACACCCTCAAGAAGACAAAGACCGGCTTCACCAACTTCGTGAGCGGTCTCGTGGGGTCGCCGCGCCGTCCTACCATCAGTACTCCAACCAACCCGCTCCACGTCACCCATGTGTCGATCGATAACGACACTGGCGAGTTCACGGTAAGTCGCCTGCAATGCATAAACAGCGCAGCCCCCCCGAGCAGAAATGCGCGCGCATCCACCTCCCCGGTAGCGCTTGCAGCAGAGCTGACTGACACGTCTGTCGCAGGGATTGCCGCGAGAATGGCAGAACATCCTCAAAGCGAACGGTATCACCGAGCAAGACCAGACGCAGCACCCCGAGGCTCTCGTCGAAGTCGTCAACTTCTTCCAGGAGAACCAGGCGGGCCGCGCCGACGAACACATTTGGGACAAGCTGGGCCATGCCCAACCGAGCAGCAACATCGTGTCGCAGCAAGCAGGCGGCATGACGCCGCTGATGAGCCCTCCCGTTAGCCCTCGCTTCCCCCGCAATGCCGAAGACTCCTTCGAGAACCCTCGCGCGCCGCCACCGATCCCCCGCCCAGGTCACGCCTCGACGCAGGCTCCGTCGCCCCAAGCCAACGGTGATATGCTCCCACATCGTCCGGCACCCAGGCCGCCGCAGGCCCAGCAACAGCAGCCCAAGGTCATGCCGCTTCGCCCGGCGCCGCCCGCGCCTGCTGGCATGGAGCGCGTGCCCGAGGATCACTCGCCTATCACGTATGCTTCGCCAATTGCCAATGAGAATGCTTACGCTAAGCCAACCGGTCAACGCAGTCGCTCGAATACGACCACGGATGCAGCCCCCACGAATTACGGCCCGCCCCCGACGCAAGGCTCCACGCAGCAATACCAAGCTCAGCAAGAGCAGGCAATGCTCCAGGCTCAGCAATCGATTGCTCGTCAGCAAGCCCAGATCGAGCGGACCCGAAGCCAGCGGCATTACCAGCAGAACCCCCCTTACCAATCGCCGAATCCGCAGCAGCAGTTTGCCCAAGCGACCGATCCGAACAATGTTCCTCACCCCACTCAAGCACCACGCATGGGCCCGGCTCCGCCAGGTGGCCGCCCTGGTCAACGGCGGCAACGGGCAAGTGCTCAGCCTAGTGATATCATTCAGAGGCTGAACGCGATCTGCAACCCTCAAGACCCCACCGCGATGTACAGAAATCTTAACAAGATTGGTCAAGGTGCCTCTGGTGGTGTTTTCACAGCATATCAAGTTGGCAGCAACCGTTGCGTTGCCATCAAGCAGATGAACTTGGACCAACAACCGAAGAAAGATCTGATTATCAACGAAATCCTGGTCATGCGCGAATCCAAGCATCGGAACATTGTCAACTTTATGGACTCCTTCCTGGTCAAGGGTGATCTCTGGGTGGTGATGGAGTACATGGAGGGAGGTTCGTTGACAGATGTCGTAACCTTCAACATCATGAGCGAGGGCCAAATTGCTGCTGTTTCCCGCGAGGTAAGGCCTTCTCCAGCCAATTTGACCCTTTCCTTTCGGCTTCCGCGGAAGTGAACTAACTCTGACAGGTTCTCTGCGGCCTCCAACACCTGCACTCGAAGGGCGTCATCCACCGTGATATCAAGTCGGATAACATTCTGCTGTCTATGGAGGGTAACATCAAGCTCACGGATTTCGGTTTCTGCGCGCAGATCAACGAATCCGAGCGGAAGAGGACCACTATGGTCGGCACGCCGTACTGGATGGCTCCGGAGGTTGTCACAAGGAAGGAATACGGCCGGAAGGTTGACATCTGGTCGCTAGGCATCATGGCCATCGAGATGATTGAGGGAGAGCCTCCGTACCTGAACGAGTCTCCCCTCCGCGCTCTTTGGCTCATTGCGACCAACGGTACTCCTGCCATTAAGGAGGAGCACCAGCTCACGCCTGTGTTCAAAGATTTCCTTGCGTTCGCCCTGAAGGTCGAACCTGACAAGCGTGCAAGCGCGCACGATCTGCTCACTGTAAGCGTTGAAGGTCTAAACTCTTGTGGCGACTGCTGACTTTTTCAAAGCACCCGTTCATTCAGACTGCTGAGCCCCTGGCCACGCTCGCGCCTCTGGTTAAGGCCGCTAGACAGGCTCGCGCTGAAGAGCGCCGCAAGAAGGGCGGCGCTTAGCTTGCCCTGAGCCAACCCTGAGGCGGAGCTCATCTAATCATTTTGTTTACTAGAGCGTGATGCATATTGAGCCGAATTGCGAGCACGATACCGCACTATGAAGACCTCAACGAATTTTATGGAGCGATTCGACCTTTCCGCGTCTAGTTGTGCAGCATTCGCGTCATTGCGACAGCGTATACGGATACCCACCAACAACGACCTTCCGCGAAAGCCTCTCTGGCATCTGAGCGAATCTTCTCTTCCATGGCCCTCATCGATTCGGCGGCGGCTGGGGTAGCCGCATCAGTGCTATGCCGGTTCCAGACTGCGGGCCTTAGTTATGAGAGCGGGGGCTGGGGATTATGATCCATTTAGGCATTTGCTCTGCTTTTCTTGCTCTTTTTTTTTCACTACGATAAGGGTCTTTTTCTTCCACTGCTGGATAGGTTCGGCTTCGACTGCAGTTCAAAACGGTAGGACATGGGCCCAAGAAGTGGGAACCCCGGCTGGCTGGCACACAAATAAAGTTTTTTATCTGGTGGTGATTGGGAAAGATGGGTGGCACTGATCACGGTACACTGGATGTGCAGGTGAAGCAGATGATATGCCGGTCACTTGCCCACATTTGGTGGTTCTTGCTTTGTCTTCTTCTATTTGCGCCTCGAGACTGCGGTGCAGTTTTCATTCGCGTATGCGGTCTGGATTGTTGTTTCTTGACGAAAGAGATATCCTGGCTCGCGCTTAGTAGTGGCAAGGAGCCATGGCGAGGCATGCGTTGGCGTTTCTTCCTTTTGACCTTTCTCTTCGTTTCCCTTCTTCTCTGCCTTTCCCTCTCACTTTTGGATGAATTGCTCTTCTACTACTGGTCTGTTGGACATCGACACAAGCGTGCGAGCTGTCATTTGAACTTTTGAATCTTGGTGCTTGGTTTCTTATTACCATAACAGGGAAAATGGTCCGGTAAACTTTTCATACAAAGAAAAGCGTAGGTATACGGGTACAGGACACTTCGTGATTCATTCATAAATTTCAAGGCCTGTTTTACTCATTTGCTTTGTCCGATTTCCGTTGCTTCCTGCCTTCACTGCCGCGCTATCACGCGTGAGAACAGAGATCTCAATTTTCCATTGGTCTCGGCCGAGGCGGCGGGCATTTTCATTAGCAAGTGCGTCAGCTCGAACAGGAAGAGCATGTCGGCTCGGTTCATACGAGGGGTCCTTCGCTCGTGCTCCCTTCTGGCGCGTGTCTCCCCTTATGATCTTCCTGGTAACGATGACCATGCGAAGTTTTATTCACGCTTGAACCGAGCGAGATCTACCTGAGCTTTTGGGGACTGGCTCGAGTGGGCCGGGAAATGCTACGTGCTGATCCGTAGCACACCACCGCCGCTCTCTTCTTTATTCCCGGTGGTTTACGACATACTCTCGCCTGCAGATTAAGAGGGCAGGAACGTACGTAACCGCAGCCTCCCCGCCGGAGACTTAGACGCTGACTGTGTTGTGTAGAGCAATTATGATGTAGTGGAGACAAAGACCTTTTTCGGCTTTTGCTTTGGGCTCTGCTTAGCCGGCCAACACTAATGCACGAGCTATTGCCAGCGGTACGTACTCTTCTTCTGTTGCCCTTCCCTTGCTCCAATCCGAGCCCCGATCTTATCTCATCCCATACTTCCTTCGGCGCGCGGGCGTAAGCCGATGCGTGACTAGGTGCATGACGCTTAAGCTTTCTTGAGGAAAGGCTCTGCTAGTAGCCCTACGCACACTACGGTATAAACAACCATGGTAGCTTCGAAACACTAGGTGAGAAAGAAAAAAAAAGGGGGGGGAAGTGAAAAGAGGCTAGAGCAGCTCGCTTCTGCTTAGGCTAGATCTAGTATTGCAGTTGAAAGCTTATCGTGAACATACTTCGCCTTTGAGGCTGAGCAGAGAGAAGGAAGGCCGGCATCTCAGCCCCGGCCCGGACGTATTTTGCTTATTGGTCGAGTGTTGTTGTTGTGCGTGGTCAGATGCGCATATTTCCGATATGCCGGTACTTTTTGTGCCAATTGTAGTGGTTTGGCTCTGGAATGCCCATGCACAGGTTGCAAGCGAGCCGAGTCTTTGTCCATTCTCTCTTTTTCAATAATCGATCCCACTGTGCTCTTTGGCGCGCGCTTACGGGGGCGGAAGATACGATGGCGAAGGGCCGTGAGGGGGCTCAGTGTTCGCGCGGCATCGTTGGCACCGTGGGTATCCGCGATGACGCAACGAGAACCTTTTCTGCCAACTTTTCCAAGACATTGATTGATGCGGAATGGATGAATCGGATGGGGCGGGCAGTTCCTTTGCTCTGCACGCATGAAGATGAAGGGCGATTTGACAGGGAGGGCGTCCGCGTTAAGCGACGGGTGGGATGTGGAGATTAGCCTTCTTTCCTGTCAGCAGCGACGGGCAATGGGGAACAGGTGAGACCCGGCAAACAGGGCGGACAGCTGCAGTCCCCATCCCGCGCTATGATGACCGCAGTTGGTTGGTGGGTTGGTTGGCAGTTGGAGGGGGTCCGTTCTCAGCCCCCGGGCCGTACCGTCGTACCTACACAGCACAGCAGTGACGCGTTCGGGCGGCCGGAGCGAGATTGTTGACGGCCGCGACGAAAGGCCTTTTATCAGGGACCTTTCGCGTGCGCTAATCCAAGGGTCTTTTCACGTCCACGTCGACAGAAGGGACCCAAGAAATGGCGAGCGGGCGATTCGGAGATTCCCTTTGCTGGTTGCAGCTGCGTTCGAGAACATTCTCGGGGCTTTCAACGGGCTGATGTATCATATGGAGCTAACAGCCCTACTGCGAAGGCAGTTGCACTCGTTCGGCAGTGGTCACCAATACGCAGCATCGGCAAGCCGTGCGAAAAGACGTGGCCACGGTGCCGACGCACCAACCTCCCTGCCCGACCGGCGATTCGCGCTGGGGCCGCCTCTGCGACCGCCTTTCGGGGGTGAGCGGGAAGGAACGAGGCCGTGGCCTGCACACGAAAAAAAGGCGCCGTCTTCCCCACTTCCAACCCCTGCGCTGGGCTAGCCCGGCAGTCGAAGCGCAGCGCGGACGTGAGGCCGACGCCGACTGTCTTTCCCTGCCTTGTTGAAGCTTTACGAGCAGCGCGCTGGGCGGGAGGGCGTACGTGCGTTTTGGGCTTACGCTTGTTCCCCCACTTCTTGTTTTTTCTTCAGCACCTCATTTGCTGATCCAGGCGTCCGAGCATTGGGTTGCCGGCGCTTGGCATGAAAGTGGCATGTGGTGCCACAGGTCGCGAGACCTTGAAGTGACTGCTGCAGATAGAGGCATCGATCCGAAGATCGCGGTCGCAGAAGCAGAAGTGCAAAGGCGCAACACGCATGTGAAAGAGCGATTTGGAGGTTGAAGAGGAAGTAGTCCGATACCCGTGGGGATAGCGTATGGGATGTGCATGAACGGAGACTCCATCTTTTTTTCTTATTTCTTGGGTTGCATGCCCAGGAACAAGGTACCAACGTCGACGTCGTATGTACATCCCTTGTCGCTGAGCAGCTGCAGCGGCGGGAGTCGGAGACAGTGCTCGTAGCCGTGCCATGCCCCCGCAAGACCGTCTCCACAGCCCGCCTAAACAGCGCGACCACCGGCGGGTCCCGCACCTCAACGAGCCTGAGAAAGACAACGCACTCTGCTGCTGCGCGAGGCGTAGTGATCCGACGGCTGCGGGCGTGTCTCTGCTGCCTTCGCCGCCTGCATCCTGCTTACTCACGGCGACGGTGGTTTGGTGTTGCTGCATGCCACTCGCCCGGCCGTGTTCCGATGCCTGCTGGACGCCCCATTGCGGTGTGCGATCAGCGGGCCCCCGGCGATTTGGCCATGGCCTTATCGTCCCTCGCCCTTCACCTCTTCTTCCGTCAGGCATTCAACCCAACCGCTCGCGGTAGCGACTGTGACGCGGCGTCGCTGTTAGCTTGCAGATCATCGCGGTGTGCGCAAAAGAGGATGAGAGGCGCTGAATAGCTTCATGGCCGGCGGGACACATGATGTGAATCGATAGGGTGGGTTTGGGGTCAGAGCGCAGCCTCATCGCTGGGAAGCCGCCGTGGAGCCGTCCGACTCTGCTCGTTGGACATGCCAGCGCGTCTTCACACAAGCCGTCGACCAGTGCCTGCCCGGGGCGAGGTTCGATAAGGCATGCTGGGTTGCTGCGTACTGGATGTGCAGTGAGAAGCGTCTCAGAACAGGGGCTGTCGTGGGCGCGCCGTTCGCGCTGGACCAAAAGCTTGTGGGATGTGGCGCCGCCTTCGCGGAAAATATGCACGCGAGCCCTGACAGGATTGATTGTCCACCGCGGAGGCCTGTCTACAGGCGCAACGTGTGAATATTGAAAAGAACAGCACGCCAGGCGGGATGGCTGCGCATGCGGCCCTCAAACGCGACAAGGCGCCATCTGCCTGGGGAACTGCTTGGCTCTCCCCGCGCGTCAATGGCAGCGCGACGCGACTCTGTGCATGCGCAGGAGATGGATGGAGGATTGCGGCTAGAGGCCCGACGTCCATGGCATCATTGGTGCTCCACCATGTGTCTGTTGAAGCCGCAGAGAGCGGTGTAAGTCAATGCCGTCTTCAGACGTGTTCGAGCTTCCAGAAGGTGCCCCTCATTCGTCCTTGCGCCGGTTCGCCAGGGGCGCTGTGATCGTCTTGCGGTCAGGGGCTTGACCGGCATCCGCGCCGACACCACTCGGCGCGTCTTTTTGGAAAGAGTGGAAGGCACAACCCACAAGAGCAGCCGCTGTTCCCACACCGACCCCCAAACTCCTCTGCGGCCGCGTCCCCTTCTCCTTGCACCTCTCTTCTCTTTCTTCTCCGCAGCCTTTGTAATTGTTTCCGAGCGTCGCACGTTCAGCGGCCGCGGGGCTCACTACTACCAAGTCCGTCTCAGCAGAGCACAGAGAGCCGCTCCTCCACCGCTCTTCCACCACCACCACCACCATGGCGGACACTGAGAAGCCTGAGGCCGCTTCCTCCCACAGGAAGTCGTCCTCTGTCGCCGGCACTGCCGCATCGGCGGCAAAGACTGGTGCTTCTGCTCCCCCGCGTCGACCCACCTCGACCATCTCGTCGTCGACCTCGCGGACGCCTGCCACTTCGCGCACCTCGACTGCCACGAAACCGACCTCTTCCTCGGCTACGCGCACCTCGACCAGCAGCACTCTCAACAAGCCTCCCACGCGTCCTGGCGCCACATCAACCACGTCGAGCGCCAGGCGGTCCACCACCGAGGCCCCGGCCGGCGATGACAAGAGACCGTCGAGCGTAGCGGCGAAGAGGTTGTCGACGACGGGTACCGCTTCTTCGGCTGCTCGCTCGTCTGCAACCTCGGGCACGACTGCCTCTGCCCGCCGCACAAGCACTGCTCCCACGGCGAGCACCGCCTCTGCAGCAGCGAAGCGCCCCGCTGCCACTTCCAGAACCTCCACCACCTCCAGCACAACCCCGCGTGCGTCAACAACAAGCAGCAGACCCCCCACATCTACTGCTGCTCGCCCCAGTACAAGGATGTCAACCACCAGGGCATCGATCGACACGAAGAAGGCTGCTGCTGCACCCAAGTCCTCAGAAGATCCTGAGAGGTACGTTGCTCACACACCCCAGTTAGAGGTCTAGACTAACATTTTTGCTTCTAGTCCCGCTCCCAAGGCCGCCGATGACGAGGAAGAGTCAGCTCCCTCAGTTGCCGAAGCGGAGCCAGTCAGAGAAGTCGAGACGCCGGCACCAGTGGACGGTCCCGCCTCCGATGATCTTGTAAGATCACCCCGTGCTTCTCGAGACGCCGGTGAGATCATGCATGATCTCACTCGGGAGTTTGAGCAACGGAAGGCCCTCGAGACCAGAATTCAAGAGCTCGAGGCCAACATGGAAGAGCTTCAGGCTGACAAGGAGGCGGCCGATGTCAAGGCATCCGAGGCTCTGAAAGATCTGGAACGCGCACGAGAGGACCACAGCTCTGCTCTGGATTCCGCCAACTCCAACTGGGAGACTCAGACGGAAGATATTCGCCGCCGGAACGAGGAACTTAAGGTCAAGGCTGTTGAGCTTGAGGACGTTAAGCAGCGCCTCGAGCTGTCCAAAGACGAGACTTCGAAGGTCAGCGAGGAGAACGAAGATCTCAACAACACCCTCGAGGAGCTACAGAAAGAACTTGAGCGCGCCTCCGTCGAGCTTGAGGAGCGCGAGAAGACGGTTGAGGAAGAGAAGCGCCTCGCAGTTGAGAAGACCAAGCACCTCGAGGAGGAACTTGAGGCCCTGAGGACTTCTTCCACCGAACAACTCAAGCAGCTTGAGCAAGAACTTTCCAACGTCAAGAACCTCCAGGAAGCTCTCGAGTCTCAGAAGAAGCTCGCAGATGAGCGCGTTGAGCAGCTCGAGCAGGATCTCAAGGCCGCCAGCGGTAGCTCCGATGATCAAGTCAACCGCCTCAAGGAGATTCAGGAAGAGATGAAGCAGTCAACCGAAAAGATCTCCCAGCTTGAGACCGAGTTGGCCACCGCAAAGAACAACGCCAACGACGAGGTCGCCCGTCTCACCGATGAACTGGAGGCCGAGAAGAAGTCGACTTCTGAGAAGATCTCTCAACTCGAGTCGGACCTGTCAGCCGCTAGAGATAACTCTGGCGACGAAGTCAAGTCGCTCAACGAGCAGCTCGCGGCCGAGAGGAATGCTGCCGCCGACAAAATCAGCCAACTCGAGTCCGAGCTCACAGCCTCCAAGGAAAGCACCAGCGACGAAGTGAGCCGCGCTAAGGCTGAACTCGAGACGGAGAGAAAGGCGGCCGCGGACAAGATCGAAGAACTCGAAGCCCAGCTATCGTCTGCTAAGGACGGCTCTGGTGAAGAGGTCGCTCGCCTTAAGCAGGAGCTTGATGCTGAGAGGCAATCTGCCGCTGATAAGATTATTGAGCTTGAGACTCAACTTTCTTCGGCAAAGGCCGAGTTCACCGAAGAAGCCAGTCGCCTCAAGGAAGAGTTGGGAACCGAGAGGAAGACTGCCGCCGACAAGATCATCGAGTTGGAGGCTCTTCTCTCTTCCGCCCAGGATAGCCCCAATGAGGAGGTCAATAGCCTTAGGGAACAACTCGAGACTGAAAGGAAGTCTGCCGCTGAGAAGATCACTGAGCTCGAGAGCTTGGTGTCATCCGCTAAAGACGGCTCCAACGACGAAGTGGCCGCTCTCAAATCCGAGACGGAGAAGTACCAGAAGCAGCTGCATGACGAACGGGAAGCTCTCACCAGCACGATCGAGTCTTTGGAGAAGCAAATTTCCGACCTGAAGGTTGAGGCCACCGAGACAACTGAGAAGCACGCTGCCACACTGAGGGGCGAGCAGGAGACTGCTGCCGCCGCCATCGTCGCCATTGAGGAAAGGCTTGTCACCGCTGAGAAGGACCATTCCGAGAAGCTCAGCGTGCTTGAAGAGAACCTCAAGAAGCACGAAGAAGAGCGTGGTTCCCTCAAGTCTCAATCTGAACTTGATGAACTCCTCGAGCAGGCCAAGAAGGACGCCGACGAGAAGGTCGCTGCTGTCGAAGCCGAGGCTAAGAGGCTTCAGGAGGAAATCCAGAAACACCAGGATGACATCAAGAAGCACGAGGAGGAGCGCGGCGCTCTCAAGTCTCAGGCAGAAATCGACGAGCTTCTCGAGCAAGTCAAGAAGGATGCTGCCGAGAGCCTTGCCGCTGCTGAGGCTGAGAAGCTGAAGCTCCACGAGGACCTCGAGAAACTTGGTGAAGAGCGTGGCGCTCTCAAGTCCCAGTCTGAACTTGATGAGATCGTTGAGCAGGTCAGGAAGGAGGCTGCCGAGAAGGTCGCTGCCGCTGAAGCCGAGGCTATGAGGCTTTCAGAGGATCTCGCAAAGGAGAAGACCGAGGTTGCCAGCTACCAGGAGAAGATCGCCACCATCGAGCGTGAGGCTGGCGAGCGTGCCCAGAAGCTTCTCGATGACTACAACGAGGCTCAGGCAGCTCTTGTCAAGGCTAGGGAGGATAACGAGAGCCTCACCACCCAGCTCGATGCTTTCCAGGAGACCGTCAAGGCTGCCCAGGACAGCATGGCCGAGAAGGCTCAGCAGTTCGACGACCTGCAGAAGGAGTACGAGCAATCTAAGATGCGCACCGTTGAGCTGGACAACACCATGGATGAGGTTCGCCAGAAAGCTATCGAGGACTTGGAGCACGCCAAGGCTGAGAGCAAGGCTTTCCACGACAAGCTCCAGGAACTGGAGGAGGAGACTGCTGAGGCCAACCGTCGGATGGAGGCCCAGCGCGCTGCTTACGAGGAGCTGAAGGCCGAAAATGCCAACGCCTCGTCTGAGTCCGAGGAGCGCCTCAGGAAGCGCGTCGAGGAGCTTGAGCTCACCGGGCTCAAGGCTGCCGAGGAAGCTGCTGCTCACCAAGCCAAGATTGCAGAGATCGAGCAGGAGATGACCGGCAGACTCGAGCGTGAGCAGGAGACTCTTCAAGCCCAGCTTACGGAGCTGCAAGAAAAGCGCGCCGCCATCGAGACCGAGAAGGAGGCCATGCAGTCCATTACCGCTCAGCTCCAAGAAAAGATTGCTGAGCTTGAGAAGGAGGCTGCTGACAAGGCTCGTCTTGTCGAGGACAGCTCCAACTCTCTCAAGAGGCAGAGCGTCGAGTACGACAGTGACAAGGCTTCCTTGCAATCGGCAATCGAGTCCCTCCAAGACAAGATCCGTTCCCTCGAGTTGGAGCGCACGGAGACCGAATCTGCTGCCACCGGTGAGACTGAGAACCTCAAGAAGCAGATCGCCGACTTCGAGCAGGAGCTGGCTTCCAAGGACGCCGCCATCACTGCTCTCCAGGACAAGATCTCTTCCGTCCAGCAGGAACAGGCTGATGGCTCTCGCGGTGTCGACGAGGACACTGAAAAGCTTACCCAGCGCATCCAGGAGCTCGAGGACGACAAGGACTCGATGCAATCCACCATCACTGCCCTCCAAGACAAGGTTATCAACCTGCAGCAAAACACCTCGGACAAGAGCTCTGATCTCGTAGCTGAGGTCGAGAGGCTCAGGGTGGAGTGCGCTGAGCTTGAGAGTGAGAAGGCAGAGATGATCACCCGTGCTCAGGATGCCGCCCAGACTCACGCCATCGCCATCGAGAAGAGCCGTGATGACTATGACTTCATCCTCCAGCGTCTCCAGCGGTCCACTCAGGACCACGCCGAGGTCGTTGAGAAGCTCCAGGACGAGTATGCCGCTGGCCTCCAGAGGATTGCTGCATCCGCCCGCATCAGCACCAGGAAGCAGAGCATCCACAGCTTGACTGATGAGATCGCCGAGCTCATGGCGGATAAGGCTAACGTTGAGGATGACGCCGACGCCAAGGACGGTGCTCTTCAGGATGCCAGAGAGACTGTCAAGGAGCTGCGCGATCAAATGAGCAGCGAGCACCAAGGCGAGATTGCTCACGACGATGTCATGGCGAACCTTCAGAACCGTGTCAAGGAACTTGAGCAGCAGCGTGCCGACGAGGTCGAGGGCCTCACCAGCGAGCTGGATGCAAAGGCAAACCAAATCACCGAGCTCTGCGGCAGGATCGAGGCCGTTGCCCAGGAGCTGGAGGTCAAGAAGACCGAGACGCAGAACGCTCTTGCTACCATCGACTTCCACCAAAGTGCTGCCAAGGCCGTCCAGAAGGAGTACGAGGAGCAAGTCCAGGAGCTTGTGCGTGTCTACAACGGCCAGCTTGATGAAGGCGCCCAAACCCTGCAAAGCCGTGACCACGAGATCGAGACCCTGCGTCAGACCGTCGACAACTTGCACCTTGAGCTTGAGTCTGCTGTCAAGGGTCCCGATGTCTTCGAGGTTCGCCAGGAGTTCGAGGACCGTACCAAGAAGCTCGAGAGCCGCATCACCGGCCTTGCCGAGGAGAAGGAGGTCATTGAGAAGCAGCTCTTCGCCGCCCGCCAAGCCAACGAGGAAGACGGACGCCACATTCCTGAACTTCACGAGGAGATTGACAGGCTTCACGAGGAGGTTGAGGAGCTCCAGGGTGCCCTTGATGAGGCCGAGCGCCAGCTCAATGAGTCCCACGACAGGCTCAAGGTCATTGACAAGGAGCACGGCAAGGTTGTCAAGTCTCTCCAGGACAAGATTGCTGACGCCGAGTACCGCATGGCCGACAAGATTGCGGAGAAGGATGCTGAGATGTCGCGCATGAACCAGGAGCTTGCCGCTCGTCGCCAGTCAATTGATGATGCCATGCCTAAGGTTGATGATTACAAGGCCATGAAGCACGAGCTTGATGAGAAGACCATGGAGCTCGAAGAGAAGTCTCGCCAGGTCGATGGTCTCATGCAGACCTTGAGGGCTCTCGATGAGGCTCACGAGGAGCGCGATGGCCACCACGCCTCCGGCCTCGAGAAGATGAAGCGCGAGCTTGAGCATGAACTTGGTCGTGTCCGTGTCGAGCTGGAGAACGAGATTGTTAGGCTCAAGACGCTCAACCAGCAGCTGACTGATGCAAATGAAAGGCTCGAGCATGACTTGAGTGCGAAGGAGGCCCTTCTCAAAGAGAAGATGACTGAGCTCGAGCAGCTCAAGAAGGATGTCGAAGAGAAGTAAGTTCACCGTGACTGTTTCCGCGACCGAGGGCTGACTATGATTCTAGCCGCGTTGAGCACGACCAATTGCTTGAGAAGCTCTGGTCGGAGCACGCCAAAGAACGTTCTTCGATGGAGCAGACTCTTGAGCAGATTTTCGAGCAAGAGAAGGCTGCCATCGAGCAGAAGCTGCAGGACGACTACGACAACATGAAGCAGTCACTCGAGACAGAGATCTCTCGTGTCAAGAAACAACACGACGAGACTGACAAGCTCTACAAGCAGGCGCTCGAGGATGCTCTCAAGGAGGAAAGGTCCAAGCTTGAGGTGGAAGCCGCCTCTCGCATCGAGCAGGTCAAGACTGAAATGGAGAAGACCAAGGAAACCACCGTTCGCAAGCTTACTGACCTGCTCGACGTTGCCAAGGCCGAGATCAACGACCAGTTCTCAGAGATCAAGCGTGCTGAGACCGAGATTGATCGTCTCAACGCTGAGATCGACAAGCTCCAGGTTGAGGTCGCAGGAACCCGCGAGAGCCCTCGTGTTGCCGAGCTCATCCGTGAGTGCGAGGCTTACAAGCAGCGCCTGATCGAACTCGAGACCGAGGTCTCCACTTACCGCCAGAACGGTGGCGCTCCCCCGCAATACAAGAACTCTGTCGAGGTGGACAGAGACGAGTCTGGTAATGACAAATCCACCAGCGGCCAGGTGCGTAGTGAGAATATCGGGCCTTCCATGGCTTCGATAGCCAGCTCCTTTTTTGTTCCAAGCACACAGGCTAACTAGAAGTATTTGTGAAGATGGCAGGTATCCGTGAACAGGTTCGTCAACTGGGTCAGCTCAACGAGGAGTTGATCTCGCACAACCACAATGTTTCCGGCTTCATTCGCAGCGGCTTTTCCCCGAGAAAATCCTCGGTGACCGCCACCGTCCAGCCCGCCACCGCCGACTCATGAGCGCTTGCGCCCCAAATATCTGACAGCTGGCGGGGGATGCAATGGTCGGTTCTAAGATTAACGTCACAACGTTACGGACAAACAAACGAAAGGATGATCAGGAACGAAAACGAATGATGGGCGATGAAAACGAAGGAGATCTCTTATATTATTTTGCTATTTCATTTTGGCTTGTACTCATCGGGAAGGACGGGGTCAGGTTTTTTCATTCCCTGGGGTGTCGGGTTTCCTCTTTGAGGCTATTTTCAATCACACAAGCGGCTCTGGATTGCTTCTTGTCTTGGGGTCAATTGCTCATGGGTCAAGGGAGTTTCCATGTCGTCCACGTTTTTTTCAATTGTGGACTTTTCGCTCCCCCTTTTCTTTGCCCCACCTAGTAATTATGTTGCATGGGGGAGGTTGTTGATGAACCCACTTCCGTTCTTCAGCGCTTGATACCCAGTTCGTGTAGTTTTGTTGGTTTGGCAGAGCGAGCACATACGCAAAACGCACGAGCCTTTGGTTGAGATGTCATTTTTCACTTTGATGGAGAGATGTTTGTTGTCGTGATCGGTGTGGTGCAGATGCTTGCTTGCTTGGTTCGCTTTCGATGCTCTTTCTTCATGGCAGCAGGCCTCGTCGTGTGCCATAGCGGGAAAAAATCAAGCAGGAGTGTAATTAATGAGGTTTGCCAAGTGGCATTTTCGATCCTACATAGGAAGTAGGTGGGGGGGTATTTCATCTCATACTGACTGCTAACTACCAGAACGTTAACCCCGTCGGAGCGGGGGAGCAACTCGCTTCTCCTCATTACATACCACCGATAATTAATTCATGCTGTCCCGTCCCCGTTTCCTCCCGCCCGCCATGCCATCCCTCATTAAAGATTTTTAACCGTAATCATTACTTTCGCCGTAACAGCCCCCCCGATCGCTGTCTGTTCACCGTTCCTGGTCCGCCTCACGGATCATGTCGTCCATCTCGTCGTCGGTCAGCCGTTCGTTCGTTCGTTCGTCCCCCCATATTCTTACAACGCGGTTGTTTCCCGTCCTCTTCATCTTCTTCGATTTATCATCGGGTGCGTTAAAGTGGGTTGAAAAAAGAGAGGTAGAGAGAGAAGGGGAGGAGGAAAAGATGACAAAACATGTTCTCCCTCTCTCCCTCTCTTCCCGCTGCGCCCCCGCCCCCACCCCCGGCGTCGACCGATCGAATCATCAAACCATGTGCTCGGGCGCCCTGCCCTCCTTGGACGGCGGGACGGGCCTCCTATCGACGCTGTGCCTCGTGCCCGCGGTGCCGGTGGGGTATCCGGCACCGCCATGATGGCCGTTACCGATACCGTGGCCGTGATGGCCGGTCGTCGGTGAGCCCATGACGCCTGTTGCTGCAGCAGCACCGCCAGGCCCTCCGGCGCTGGCGTCAAAGGGCGCGCCGCCGTAGCTCGACCAGGCCTCGGGCGCGCCCCAGCCGACCTGGCGCGTCCACATGGTGTCGTGGAAGCCGGCGAAGAGGTCCGAGGCGGGGCCGGCGCCGTAGGTGAAGGGGACTTCGCGGCGGAGGGGGATGTGGTTGAAGCGGAAGTCCCAGGTGGAGGCGTAGACTGTTTTTTTTTTTTTTTTTGGTTAGTGGTTGTTGTTGTTGTGTCGAACGGGGTGAGGGAGGGAGATATGGTGGTGATGGTGGATGATAAGACTTACCCATGCGGTAGCTCACAAAGGACATCATGGTGCCGATGATGGCGCCGGCGAGGACGTCGTACCAGTTGTGGTACTCGTCGATGGTCAGGGCGCCGCCGATGAGGGTGGCGCCGAGCAGGGGGGCCATGATGGCGATCAGCTTCCACATGGCCGGGTGGTAGTTGGCGGCGACCTTGAGCTTGGCGTTGAGGTAGAGCGACAGGTAGACGAAGCCGCCGAAGGCGGCCGTCGTGTGGCCCGAGGGGAAGGACTCGAGGCTGTCGTCGATCTCATCGGGGTCGCCGGTGCATATGGTGCGGTCGTACATGATGTTGCGCAGCCCGTTGCCGGTGTTGAGGCCGTTGAGAGGTACGTTGGGCTTGCACACGTCAAGGAAGTGAGGGCGGAGTCCTCCGATCAGCCATTTGAGGAACTGAGGTGCAGTTAGCACTGTTAACTTCATCCTGGTTGTTCTGGGCTCTAGGTTGTGACCTACCACTTGGAAGACTGCGGCAGTGATGACGGAGTAGAGCAGGCCGATGGTAGCGTTGTTCAGATCCCAGAAGCTGCGAATGCGGATCTGCATGATCAGGAAGACGGCAATGGGGACCAGCACTGCGAGAAGGGCGGCGGCCCAAATAGGAACGATCTCATTGCGCAGAGGATAGGCGAACTCAGGATAGACAACCTCGCCGTTCTCGAAGTAGACGGGGAACGAACGGGAGGGAGCCGGGTGGGCCTCGTAGACACCAAGACCGATGAGGCCCATGCAGAACATGGTGAGGATATCGGGCCTAAAGAGGGTTAGCTAATGTCGACCACGGACATGGAGAATGGGCTCACCAGGTAGACTTCAGCCACTGGCCGAACGGAGGCCTCTTGTTCAGGGAGCCATCCGTGGGCCAAGCGTGCTTGCCAGCAGCGGGGTGGTCATGGTGGCCGTTGTGCGTGACTGGCGCAGTGCTTGTGGTAGCAGCGTCGTCGGAAGTAGTCGACGGGCGCTGACGTTTGAAGAATGGCATGTTTGCGGAGCGAGAAGCAGTGAAAGGTGAGACGGTCGTGGTGCGCGAGCTTTAAGCGGCAGCTCAAAGCAAGGAAAGCGACGCGAGAGGCGCGTGTGGCGGGTCGCACTAGGCACTCGACGCGTGGGGAAGGCAGGGAAGGCAGGAGGGCTGGCAGCACTGCAAGGTAGTTCGGACGGCGCCCTTGTATAGATAAACAAAGGGAGAGAAAAACAGGCTGGTAGAATGCGCCTCCGCAAAACTTGGCAGAAGCTTGCTGGAGCTTGGCTTCGAACGGCCGGGATGACGCCATGTCACTGTTAGTGATGCTGTGATTTGCCGGTTGCCGGTCACGTGCGCAGGTGTCGACGGCGGCTTCGCTCCTTCCAATTTTAGCTGGCGGGCCAGAGCGCTGCTACAGAGCATGCGGTTAGCGACCAGCATTCTGCGACGCGATGCGGCCGTGCGCCTCTCTCCCCTCCGGCGTGGTTTGGCGGCCATTGGCTGCAGCTGGACCGGCGCAGACGTGTTGTGGTTACATAGCCGGTTCGTCACTGAAACGACTGCTCTGGACCCCGGGCGTCGGCACACCTATCAGACCCGCTCTTTCGTCGACGGTTCCCGTCCCTCGCACGCGTCGGCCCGCGCTGCAGCTGGTCCACCACTTCTGCCATCGCATTGTTGTCGAACACGCGTCGCCGTTCTCCATCAACCGTGCCCCGCCACCACTGCTCTTCCTAGCCGCCCCTATCCCATCCGCATCACGCTTGTTTCCCTCGTAACCGGGCACGTACTACATTGACGCACAGCTCCAACTGTCCCACTACCCACGTGTAGTTAACTTTGTCGCGATATTTGAGCGAGTCGGCCTCGTACACACAACGAGAAAGTTTGGCCGCGACTCGTGCAACCCACCCAGCTTGCCATTGGCGCGACATCGCCAACCTGGTCGGCTCCCCTGACAATCCGCGCCAGATTCTACCGGAATCCCCGACAAGACCGGGGCCATCCCGTCACATGGAGATCCCAATGGCCGCAACACGACCAAACCCAAGCTTGGCGAGAGGAATCTCCCATAAACTTGTCCTAAAATAGGCAGGCACCATCGGCTGCATGCTCGACCTCGCCTACAGGCATTGGCATCCAGGATGTTAATCCGCTATAAGAATCATGATCGCCTCAGTCCTCGCAACACCAGCGGCTCTTTTCAACCAGCTCCAGCATCACAATGGCTACCGCCCGATCAATTGCTCTCGTGGCCTCGGCTGCCATTCCGGCTGTAATGGCTGCCACCAGCGGCTCGTTGACTGCTCTCGCCATGAATGTCGCCGGCCTGCCTGAGATTCTGCAGAACAACGACGTACCCGGCGATAAGACGACAAACACGGCCTCCATTGGCACTAAGTTTTCCGAGTTGGGCTACGACATCATCCACGTCCAGGAGGATTTCAACTATCACGCAACTCTGTATGAGTACGACACCCATCCATACAGGACGGCGACCAGCGGCGGTGTGCCCTTTGGTTCGGGCTTGAACACTCTGTCCAACTTTGACTGGATTGATTTCGAACGCATCAAGTGGGAGACATGCTCCAATGCCTCTGGATCCGATTGCTTGACTCCGAAGGGCTTTACCTTCATGCGGGTCAAGGTCGATGACGGTGTTTGGATTGACGTCTACAACTTGCACACGGACGCTGGGTACGTGAATTTATGCTTTCTGATCCGCCAAAGAGAGCATGTCGATCTGCACCTACACTTGCCCCTTCCTCATCCTTGGCATATCCTCTTCGAGACAAACCCATAAAGAACAATCCCCCCCAGAGCGAAATGCACCCTAACACACCTCCACAGCATCGAAGACGACGACGAAACCGCGCGCACAGCCAACGTCCAGCAAGTCGCCGACCACATCGACGCCCACTCGACCGGCAACGCCGTCCTCGTCTTCGGCGACACCAACTCGCGCTACACGCGCGTCGCCGACAACATCGCGCTGCTCACGACCCAAAACGGGCTCACGGACGCCTGGGTCGAGCTCGAGCACGCGGGCACGCCGCCGGCGGAGGAGTCGCTCTGCGCCAACCCCTCGACGACGCCCGCGTGCGAAACCGTCGACAAGCTCTTCTACCGCGGCTCCGCGCTGCTCTCCCTCGCCGCCGCCGCCTTCTCCTACGCCTCGCCCGACTTCCTCCAGCCCAACGGCTCCGTCCTCTCCGACCACAACCCCGTCCTCGTCGCCCTCGACTGGTCCGTCGCCGATCAATCCCTCCGCCAGTCCGACTACTGGGGCGGCCCGCACGGCACCTGGTTCAACGACGCCGCATCCGCCTTGCCGGCCTCACCGTCCCCCGCCGGCGCGTCGCTCACCCTCCGCGGCGCCGAGCGCCTCGACGCCGTCGCCCTGAACCTGACGGACGGCACCGTCGGCGTGGCGCACGGCGGCGCCGGCGGCACCGCGCAAAGCCTCGCGCTGGATGCAGATGAGATTGTGAGCGAAGTCAAGCTCTGCCAGGGCAAGTACGACGACCACACGCGCATCTTCTACATGCAGGCGACGTCGTCCAAGGGGAGGTCGGTCGAGGCGGGAACGCTGACGGATGATTGCGTCTCGTATGACGCGCCGAGCGGGTTTGGGCTCGTGGGGTTCGCGGGGAGGGCTGGGGATGAGGTCGATCAGTTGGCGGCGATTTGGGGGAAGGTTTGATTGGGTTGTGGCTGTGGCTTTTTTTTTTTTTTTGGATGATGCGGTAGTGGCGGCTGGGGTGTTGGGTAGTTGAGGGCTTTTTCTTTTTGGAAGAGCTGTTGAATGCGTATGCTGTTTACGACTTGTCACTTTTGATGCCTCCCTCGTTGATTGACTTGGTGTGCGATGTGTGGAGAAGAAGGTGGGGAGGGGGAGATATGGACGGAAAAGGCAGTGCGCCGTCTATGTCTGCTGGGCGGCAGGTCGTCCTATCGATTGCATCGTCCTGAACTTGTCGGTTTGGTTTGGCGGGCGGAGCGCGAGGTGTTGCGGGAAAGTGAGTGTACGACGCATTGGCGGCGGGGGTGGACTGCGTTGCGCGGATGGTCTTATTCACGATATCGTGGAAGAAAGGCGAATAAATGGCACGAGAGCGGCGACGGCGTGTCATCTTAGCGCAACGAGAAGAGAAACAGTGCGCCCGTACAGGCATGGGTGGGAATGCGGGACGGTTATGCCGGCAGCCTCACTCCCGCCGTTTCCTCCAACAGTGACGGCCCGGAGCGACGTCGCCAGTGACACAGCCACCAGCATCACGGAGAAAGCAGCAGATCGGCCCAGCGATTGCGGGGAATAGTCCGCGTACTCAAGTGAGGTGGGGTGGGGTGGGTATATAAGTCTTCCAGTCGGCCGGTTCTAGAGCCTACGGGCAATCGACTACGGCTGTGTGGCGCAGTGGTAGTAAGTCCAGAGACGAAGAACTAGCAACGCTAATTTGGATCGATGATAGCCGCAAAGATTTCGAGCAAAAAAATCCGTATGGGTTTTCTGTAGTTGGCCGCTCCCTCATCCACTCAACGCCACCAACGAGGGCTAGTACGCGGACGCCCGCAAGGGCGTTACAGTTTTGCCTTTTTTTACTTCGATCGTGCTTGCTCATGGGCTTGAAAGACGGCGGCGGTTGAGGTGTTGCTTTGCTCCTGGTGTGATTCGAACCAGTGCTCCGCTCCGGGGGTGGTTCGAACAAGGTGGGCAAGCGCAGGTGTAGGAAGCCGCTCCTCTCCCACTCTGAGCCTTCGCAACTTGCAGTGGAAGGGAACCTAGAAGATCTAGCACCTCTGACCTTTTGGGAGAGAAGCCACTCTCTGAACTTCCGGAGCAAGATGGACGTCTAAGTCTTGCCGTTTTGGCTGGCCCCCGTGTGTACGGTCACTTCATAATTGCAGCATCACACCAAACAAGCTCATACAAAGGATCTCACCACGTAATGATACGACCAGTGCGGGATAGTAGAGTTCATACTTGGAATACTCCGTTCCTCTATTTTACTTTTCCGCTGTAGTAGCGGGTCATGACAAGCGATTCCGCCCATCTTCCACCATTTACCGAGAGTCCGAAAAACCCCAGGCCCCTCTCTTATGCACAAGAATAAAGGCAATTCACCCGATGCAATGATGTGCAAAATGAAAATCGTCCAAGCACTCCGTGAAGAAGATAGACGCCAAAGGAAAGTGGATATGCTTCCGCGCGCAATCACTGGAGAAGAGGGTCCTGGTTGGATGTTAGCATTCGCATTCTCATGAGCTTCGACATTGTTAGGGGCTAAACTGACCCTGAAGTGCTTCTGGTTGTTGCCCTTCTTGTTCTTTTGCCATTCCACCTTCGCCTGGTCGCGTTGCGCGCGCTTCGCTTCTCTCTTCTCTGCCACGCGGACTTCCCTCTTCTTGATGTCGCTGACGCCGATCATACCCGATCCACCGTTCGCGCGAGTGATCAACTGCCTGCCGCGACCGCGATCCTCGCCACGACCGCGTTGGCTGGCGTCGAGCTCGACACCACCGTCGTCCTCGTCGTCGGAGCCACCGCGGCGCAAGGCCTGCGCCTCCTCGATGGCGAGCTGCTCGGCCCGCTCGGTGGCGGAGGGGTAGTTGCGGAGGTTCTGGCGGTAGTAGGTGCGGAGAGAGCGGTGACCGGCGGTACGACCGGTAGGCAGGTGGAGCTCGTACTCGTCGCGGTACACGGCGCGGGGAGCGGTGTGGGTGTGGGCGTGGAAGCCATCGGCGGCCTTGTGCGGGCGCGGGTCGGTGTGCGAGTGGTGCTTGTGCTGACCGAGCTTAGCGTAGAGTTCCGAGCGGTCGTCGATGGGAACCGAAGTGATCTCGTCGGTGGGGACGTCTGAGACGCTGGAATCGGTCTCCCAACCGTCGTCCTGGCCATCACCTTCGCCTTCGGTTTCGGAACCCTCGCCGTCGTCGGAGTATGTGCGCGTGAAGTCGTAGAATTCGCCGAGCTCGAGCATCTCATCCTCCGAATCGTAAGCGATCTTGCAGTGTCCCGTATCCCGCATATGCGTCTGGATGCCTGCCGCCGTGTAAACCAATTTGTTGCAGTACAAGCACTGGTAGTATTCATGGATCTTCCTCCACAAGTGCTTGAGAAGGCCATCCAAATCGACCAAGTACTCGGGCTCAGGAATGAAGAGACTGTGGAAACGCTGCATGTGGGCGATGTTCAAGTCGCGGGAGGGAGAGCGGTAGTTGCAGAAAAGGCAGTCAAGAATCTGGTCAGGCACTTCGCCCTTGGCCGACTCGGCGGTGGTGGATGCTCTCGACTGAATGTCTCCCTGCTCAGAGTTTGCCTCGGAATGGTGAGGACGGGTGGGTCTGCGCGAAATAGGGTCTCCGTCTTCCAAAGAAGTCTTCTCCATGCCGTCAACAACCCTGGAGAACTCGGCCTCCGCCTCTTTGTCGGCGGCGCCAGTCGACGCGGTCTCGATGGGCTCGCCGAGAGAGAAAGTCGAGCTCATAACCGAAGTAGCATCATCCTCCTTGGCGCCGGAACGAGCCGCCTTCAGCCTAGCCTGGACATTCTGCTTGTGCTTCTGGCTGCCCAAGTGGTTGTTGTAAGCATTTTCACTGAAGTACGACTTCTGGCAAGCGTCGCAGGCCTTTTCGAACTGGGCTCGGGCCGCGGTGGCGGCAGCCGAGGCCTTGTTCGCGAGAACCTTTTCCGCAAAGATCTCAGAGGAAAGCGGGGGGAGAGAGGCGACGCGACGCTTCAGGTTGTAGCGACTGGACTTCTTTAGCATCATGGTGCCGTTCGCCTCGGCTGGGAATATGAATTGACTCACTGCCAGTCGGTCTGCATGTGGGCGCGCTGCAGCTCGCTGGCGCGGAACGCCACCTGGCAGGTGTTGCAGGTGAAGGGGTGCGAAGCTTGGGTCGCCATGATGTTTGGAGCCTGCTGGGCGGTTCTGGGGCGATGTGGTGCAGCGAGGAAAAGTTGGTGGTGGAGATAACGGCGTGCGTCGGGGCCGCTTGGTGGCAGCGGGTCGCAATCGGGTGGCGGGAGATTGCCCAGCAGCGCTAGCTAAGGACAGGCGGGGAAGGGCGCTGTTGCGTAGGGGAGGCTGTAGGGTGCAGCAGCAGCGGGCGAGGCTGTAAAGAAGGGACGGCGGGCTGCTTGTGGCGAGCGCTCCTCGGGATCGGCTTACCAACGCACGGCGCGGCGCGAGGAATTTCGACAGACGGTAGGGCTGACGTTTGGCGGATGACGTCTGAGCTCATGCAGGGTATGCCGATTGCCCGCCTGCTGACACAGCGCCTCCATCTGTGCCTCAGCGCGTGCATCCGTCGACTCGGGCCTCGACCTCCGCGTCTCTGGCCTCCAACAGCGCGAAGCAGCAGTCGAGCATGCACTGCTAGCAGCCTCACGCCTCGCCCGCCCTCGCCTCGCCCCCCGACATGCCGCATCTCGCCTCGCCTGCTGCGTGCTTCGTGACCTCTGCAACATCCGCTCGACGCCAGCCTTCACCTCCGGCCTCGCGTCCATCGCCCACACCGCCGCCGTCCCAGCCCTCTGCCGCAGCGCGTCTGCCTGGCGCCCCTTGGGCCCTGACCCGATGAGATGACGAGCGACACACGAGGGGCTCCTCCCTCCTCCACCGCCATGGCCCATCTGCCACAGCCTACTCCCAAGTTGAGGGATGCGTGGGCGCGCATTCTCGAGAACAGCGCAGCCATAGATGCCGACGAGGATAGCATGGCCGGCGCCCTCCGAATGCGCATGACCAGCTTTGAGTATCTGGTCCGCCGGTGCGTGCTTTTTGCCCCACCTGTCACGCCGTCTGCTGATGCTGATGCCGTGTAGATACATGCTGCAGATCCGCTACGGATGCGACAACGCCAACTGCACCACGCCCACCTGCTTCAGCTGCGTCAAGCGTGCCACGAACAAGCCTGTCCGCCGCCCGTCCCCTCTCACCGCACGAGCATTGGCATATCATCTCGCCAGCCAGGATGACCCAACCAGCGGTCTCTGCAAGCCGACGCACCTGGCCTTCCGCCTCACCAACACCGCCGAGTTTGACATTGAGTCCGTGGATCCCGTGCGCTTCAAGGTCGACTCACGATCATTGTCGCAGAACTTGTTCAACACTCAAATCTCACGGACGCTCCGGGCTTCTGAGACCTCAGAAGAACAAGGCGAGGCCAGAGATGCAGCAGGAAGCAGTCCGGTGGACGAGGTTAAGAAAGACTCGCTGGAAGCTGGAAAGGAATCCCGCGTGGTCGATCCGGTACCTGCACTCGGGAGCCACCTTGAGAAACTTTCTGTCGGACCGCCGCCAACGACCAATGGCAACGTGGCGGTCAAGCATGAATCAAAGACCGCCAATGGAAGCGCTATTGTTCATGCAAGTGGAACGCTACCTGAACCGGGCCGAGACAGTCTGACTGCATCTACGACACAGTCGATAGATGGCGATTCGGACAGTGGAAAGGAGAATGCAGTCTTGACGCCGCCCAGTGACATCACGCTGGACGGTAGTCCCTTCGCTGGCTCCGACAAGGCAATCAAACTAACACCTCGCGCAACGCGGAAGCAGCGCGTTTCGTCAGCAAAGCCGCCTACACGAAAGGTACGGGTCCCTCTGGGAGCCGATCCACTCCCAAAGCCACGGTCTCAGTCAACCAAAACAGTCTTCGCAACAACTCATTTGACCTGTGCCATCATGGAGGACTTGAAGCGGATTGCTATGTCGGATGGATCCATCCCCGACACGCGGACGAGAGATGCTATCACTGAACCGGCGAGCTCATTACTAAATTCCGACTCAAAGAAGAGTTGGCGCATCGTTGATGAGTGTCTCTTCCGCTGCCTTAGCAATCCACGTATCCTTCTCAAATCTTTCCGTGAAAAGACCACCGCATGGACGCGTCGCAGCACACCTCTCGCACATCTGGATGCGTGGGAGATGGAACACGCATTCAGGTCGTGGCAGTCCATCAACGGGTCTCTGATCTATGACAGCCTGTGGTATAGCTTGGAATGCCTGTTCACGCCGCCTCCCGAGCTCAAGATCAGAAAGCCGGCAAGGGCGAAAAAACATGTTCCGGATGGTATGCCAAAGGGTCGAGACTACGGTCAGTCAGATTATGTGTCTGATGAAGAAGCCGCTCATATCATCATGGTCTGCATACACGCATTGACATCTCTCGTGACCAGAGGGAAGCCTAACGCATGGAAGTTCGTGCGGGGTCTGCGGCCGTTTGGGTGGATATCTCCCAATGACACCCCAAATCTAGCAGACAATCAGACTACCGTGCCGTATACACCCATGTGGCTCATGATCACGGATCAGCTGGAATACGAACCGGCGCTCCGCCTGGCCACGCGACTGGTTCGAGCTATAGGTGCTCGGCGATGCTTCTTCGAGATGTTGAGAAACACATCCGGGGAGTATCCCAAACGGACTGACTGGGCGATGACCATCGTCTGTAAGCATCTGGTTGACTGCGAAAGGTATCGGCGGGTGGGCCTTTTCCGAGCCAAGTGGGATGAAGAAAGGGTAATGGATACTTGGTCGAACTGGACGATTGCCGGTACATTCGTGGAATGGTTAAAGACCATTGTCATGAAGAACTGGACCGGGCAGCACGAACTCAAACGCTGGGATGCTACCGGAGCGGCTGCCGAAATCCTCAGCGACCTTTACGACTACTCGAACCTCAATATTCACCGCCACATGTACGAACTTGCATATTTCAAGTACAAGCTGGATACCACCGAACTCATCAACAGCTACCTGAGTCGCAAACATGATCCAAATCATCTCCACATCCTGCACTTTCCCTTCTTTTTCCCAAGCGGACTCCTGGTCCAATACTTCCGCGCTCTCAACTTCTCCGTAATGTCAAGACACTACACCACTGCCGGCAACAACTACCACCTGCAGGATAGGTTCAGCCGGCATTTTCTGAGCGACCAGTGGCGCGATTATCTTGATCAACATTACGGAACTGCATCTAATAGATATCTGTCCTTGGATGTGCGGCGAAGCCACGTATTAGAAGACACATTCGATCAACTGTGGGGATTGGAGCAACGGCAACTTTTGCTACCACTCAAAGTACGAGTGGGGAAGCTTGAGGGAGAGCAGGGTGTAGACCAAGGAGGTGTAGCGCAAGAATTCTTCCGAGTTGCTCTTGCTGAAGCGTTCAATCCTGACAATGGTAAGTGCGCACCTTCATCGCGGGCTGGCTATGATTCTGACTTGAAATCGAAGGCATGTTCACAGTTGATCCCGTAACACATATGACATGGTTCCAGCCATTCTCATTGGAGCCGTTGTCAAGGTTCGAGCTCATCGGTCTGCTCTTTTCAATCGCCATCTACAACGGCATCACCCTGCCCGTTACTTTGCCCGGGGCGCTTTACCTCAAGCTCATCGGCAAGACAGTCCGGCCTCATCACATCAGCGAAGGGTGGCCTGACCTTGTCAAGAGCTTTCAATTTCTCCTGAGCTGCGAAGATGAAGTGGGTGATATCCTCAGCCGTGGCTATGAGTTCAGCTTCGAAGCACGCGGTCTCATCGTCAACATCAACATGGACGCGGTAAAATCCGAATTCGACGTGCCTTCGCCTTATACTATGCTCGACCAAGACACTGAGCTCGACATCACCCCCTCGGCTTCTAATCCAACTCCCATACTCAACTGGCCGTCGGGCACCGAAGCACCGCTCGTGACGAATGCCAACCGAGAGAAGTTCGTCTGCGACTACGTTGCCTGGCTTACCGACAAATCAATCCGGCCTCAATACGAGGCTTTTGCCCGCGGTTTCCACCGATGCATACCGCCAGAGCATATAGCATTGCTTCGCCCCTCGCTCCTGCAACACATCGTTGAGGGCAGCACTGAGATCGATAGCCACGCTCTCGAACGCGTCGCCCGCTACGACGGCGGCTTCGACGCGCAACATCCCTTTGTCCGCGTCTTCTGGGACGTTGTTCACGCGATGAGCCAGGAACAGAAGCGGAAACTGCTGGAGTTTGTGACGGCGAGCGATCGTGTACCGGTGGCTGGAGTGGAGAGCGTGGTCTTCTGGGTGCAAAGGAACGGACCTGATGGCGAGGGGCTGCCGACAAGCAGTACATGTTTCGGACGACTGCTCTTGCCGGAATACGATGGGAAGGAGAAGCTGGAGAGGAAGTTGGCAATTGCGTTGGAGAATAGCAGAGGTTTCGGTGCCGCGTGAAAGCTCATTTGGGCAAAGCGGAGTTGTAGATTGTCACGCATTTAATATAGAAGGGCCATATATCGTGGACATGATCGAAATCATCTCATCCCGACAAGATTCATCCTCCCGATGCAATAGTATGATCCCTCAAGTGACAGCTTTTTACACACGAAGTGACTGTCTGACTCGCCAATCTGGATCCTGGCTAGTCGTTCTGACTCGCGCTTCCCAAAACTTTCCCGCGCGCAAAAGCTCCAACATCTTCTTCCTCGACCCAGCAAAGTTTCTTTTCCCTCCGCCACCGTCCACCACAGTTTAGGTCTCGGGGCCTTCGAAAGGGATATACACCAAAGTTCCTCATCTCTCCGCACCAATCGGACATAACCCGCGCGACCTCACCCACACACACACACACACACACACACGGCAGCAACCACCACCAACCACCCAACATGCCCAAACGCAAGCGCGACGACCGCTCGGCCTCGAACCGCAACACCTCCTACGACTCCGACGCCTCCTCGCCCGACCATCAACAAACCACGAAGAAAACCAGCCGCAATGCCGCCACCTCCACCTCCTCCACCACGGCCGCCGCCAAACAGCAGCAGCGCAAACACCTCCCCGCCCGCCTCGAGCAGGGCAAGAAACAGCTCGTCAAGGCGCTCAAGGTCGCGCGCGGCTTCGAGCGGCAAAAGCTGTCGCGGCGGCGCAAGACGGCGACGGCGGCGGCGACGGACAAGAACGAGGGCGACGGCGGGGGGATTGTCACGCGGATCGATCGCGAGATAGAGGCGCTGAAGCGGATGGATTACGCGAAGTTGGCTGAGAGGCAGCTGTACAGGACGTTGCTGAAGATTAAGAGCGTGAGGGAGCATGAGGCGTTGCCGCCGTGGGTGGTGGAGAAGGGGGGGCCGGGGGAGGGGGCGGGGGAGGGGGCGGGGGTGTTGAAAGAGGTGGTGAAGAAGAAGGATGGGGAAGGGCGGGGGGAGGGGGAGGGAGGGGAGGTGCCGGCGGCGCAGTTGGCCAAGGAGGCGATGAATGTGCAGGCGCGGTTGTTCAATGCGAATCCGACGAAGGAGGCCATGGCGGAGGTGGTGAGGGATGTGAGGGCGATCTTGGGGCTGGACGACGAGGCGAAGGGGCCGCGGGCGAAGAGGGCGAGGGGCGAGGAGAAGGCTGGGAAGAAGGGGAAGAAGGTTGAGGTGGTGGAGAGCTCGTCTGGAGATGACGACGGGGGGGAGGAGGAGGAAGTCGGCGACGAGGAGAGTGGCGAGGATAACGGCGGAGACGGGGCCGAGTGGGATAGCGAGGAGTTTGCGGGCTTCTCCGACCGCATAGCGGCGTCTTCGGACGAGGAGTCTGAGGATGGAGACGTGGAGATCAAGCTCAAGAAGGGGCCGTACCAACCCGTCCGTGACCTGTCTTTCACGCCTCCGTCATCGCGCGAGGCGTCGCCGTCGGCCTCGTCTGAACCGGCTTTCTCAGACGAGGAGGAGGAGTCTTCGGAACAGGAACCCAAGGCGAAGGCGAAGTCGAAAGAAAAGGCGGCGGTTGTGGCGAACAAATCTACCTTCCTCCCTTCGCTCTCGGCTGTTGGTTACATCAGCGGGTCGGACTCCGAGGCTGAAGATCTGGACGACGAAATCGCGCCACAGAAGAAGAACCGCCGTGGCCAGCGCGCAAGACAGCAACTGTGGGAGAAGAAGTATGGGAAGGGCGCAAAGCACTTGGCCAAGCAGACAGAGAAGCAAAAGAAGGACAGGAATGCTGGATGGGATGCCAAGCGCGGCGCAGTCGACGGTGATGGTGGCAGGAAGGGCAAGTTCGGAAGAGATAAGAGGGACTTCAGTTCTGGCGGCCGTGGCCCTAAGGCTACAGATGCAAACTTGGTGGAGCTGGGCAAGAAGAAGAATCACAGGGATGACGGCGGTAAACTTCATCCCAGCTGGGAGGCGGCGAAGCTGGCCAAGGAGAAGGCGAAGCTCGGAAATGCGCAGTTCCAAGGCAAGAAGATCACTTTTGATTAGAAGCGCGGATTGTGTTCATATCAAGATACCATTTCCACACCGTAAGGCTATAATCAACGCAAAAGCACTGCAAAAATTCCCAAAATAAACCGTGACTTCTCTCCTTCTGTACTTTCAGGCCGACCGAACTGCCTCGACGTGGCTGGTTACCCCGTCCTTCGCCGGCATATCCTCGTGATGGATCTGTTTTTCCACTGCCGCGGTCGTTTCGTCTGCGAGCTGCTTGTCCTCGAACACTTCGTCCTGTTAGCATCAAGCGCAACCCGGGGGGTAATGGGACAAGTGGAGACCTACGGAACGCCAGCTCCTCCAACGTCCTCCCACTGGTCTCGGGGAACAAGACGTACACGACGACGATTTCGAATGCTATCCAACAGCAATAGACCAGCAACCACATCCACTTGATCTCCTCCAACCCGATCGGATTCACGAAAGTCGTGAAGAAGCCGGCGCCCCGTCCCCAGAACTGGAACACCGACAGGCCGCTGGCACGCTGGGCGTAGGGGAACAGCTCGACGAGGTAAGTGTAGGTCAGCGCGTTGTAGCCGATGTTGTAGGCGGGCGAGTAGAGGAAGATGAAGAAGAGGGTGAGGCGGGCGGCGGCGACGGAGCCGGAGGTGAGGAAGCGCTCCATGGAGACGGTCCAGCCAACGTAGACGGCGAGCAGGGCGACGGTGCACGTCAGGTACATGGCGCGGCGGCGGAAGCGCTTGACGACGAGGGCGACGGCCATGCCGTTGACGAACTGCCAGCACGTGAGGCCGACGTTGAGCTTGCCCTTGAACTGCGGGTCGCGGAAGCCCATGAGCGTGAGCAGGTCGTCGAGGTAGTAGCTGATGAGCGTGTTGCCGCTCCACTGCGTGAACAGGCCGAGCAGCGAGCAGATGAGCACCCGCCGCCGCATGCCCGCCGTCCGCACGAGGTCGAGCCAGGACTGCCTGCTGTGCTCGAGCTCGAGCCTGATGGTCGATTGGATCTGCGCCATCTCGGCGCGCGCGAAGTCCGAGCCCGCGTCGCCCTCGGCGTGGTACTTGACCAGGATCGCCAGCGCCTCGTCGTGCCGGTCGCGGCTGATGAGGAAGCGCGGCGACTCCGGGACGAGGAAGATGCACGTCACTTGCAGCACCGACGGCACCGCTTGCAGCAGCGACGGGATCCGCCACGCCCAGTCCGATGGCACTTGCTGCGTGCCGAAGGTGATGCCGGCCGCGAGGATGGAGCCGACGAACCAGCATGCGTTGAACATCGAGGTGAGGATCGGCCGCTCTTTGGGGTAGCCCAGCTCGCCCATCAGGGACGAGGCTGCGACGATGCAGAAGGGGATGCCGAAGCCGAGAAGGAACCGCGCTACGAGGTACATTGCCACTGTAGAAAGTTCCGTGGTCAGGACTTGGGAATGGTTAGTAGTGGCGAGGAAGTCCACGTACCTCCGTCTGAGAAGCCTTGCAGAAGTGCTCCGACGATCATGACGCTGGAGCCGAAGAAGATGCACCAGCGGCGCCCGAAGCGATCGTTGACGAGTGGAATGAATGGAAGGGCGCAGATGGCGCCGAGGGAGTAGATGGCCGCGATGATGCCCTTCAGTGAGCCCGTCGGGTAGTTGAAGTCTAAGGAGCCCGTCAGCAGCGGCATGGAAACAGGGGAAGTAAAACTGACATTCCTTCCACGGATCGACCAGCTGGACTGCGTTGATCATCTGCGAGTCGAAGCCGGACGTCATCTCGACACCCATACACGTTGGAAACAGCAGGAAGTAGAGCTTGCGCATGTTCGGCTTCTTGTACCATGGCACCTTGTCCTCGTCGGCCATGCGCTGCAGGATAGGGTCCGCCGCCCCATCAGCGTGGGATGTGATGCCCATGGTTACGGTGGTGGTTCAGTCGTGTAGCTCGGCAGCGGGAGAACAATGGTCTTCTGAAGGGTGTCCTGTCCGAAGCAGCTCGCTCGCTCGCACAAACCACTGGAACACCTTCTGACCGAGCTGCGGAGATCAGGGCATGTATATAGTTCTTCAGCGTGGCTGTATTTCCGTTGCTCTCGACATTTATCCGCCAGTTGGGGACACGGCGCAGCGGAGCGTGCTGCAAGAGTTGGCCAATGCGGCCGGGGAGTGCATGGGAAAGAACCGGACTCCGGGCTAACTGCGTGATGGATGAGAGAAGCGCTCGGCGGTCTAGGGGAATAACGGGGGCGGCAGCCAAGAGCGGGATGGCTGGAAGTAGACATTGCTGATTCCAGTAGCGAGTATGCATCGGCATTTGCGTTGAAGAGCTACGTGAGCCCACGTCGTCCAATTTGTCGCGTCAACGACAATTCCCTGAAGTCTCTAGGGTCTGGACGCTGTGATAGGTCACCCGACTAGGAGGTGTCTGTTGTGTAACAGTAAGAAACACAAAATGATTGTGTTTGGCTCAACGGGATCGACGATTGTGCTGCCAAAAACATTGGTGATCAGACGTCCGGTAGATGAATACCCCAGCAGCCATTCTCATAAGAAACTCAAAGAGTTCAAAAAAGTTGAACTTCTAGAAGCTGCAAGCCTTAGGACCACAGCATACAAAGCCACGATCACTGGTTCGGTAGAATGTGGAAGACGAGGGCACCCAACGGCGGTAAAGTGCCAAGTCAAACCCCGCGTTTCTGATCAAGCCACACCGCATTCAGCCAGCTTGGCTTGGTGAACCAAGGCGCGGGTGGTAGCCGTTGTGTAACCTTGCTAAGCTCCTTTTTCAGAGGCGCGGCGTCGTACAGGAAATACGGACCGTCTGACGGGCGTGTTATGTGAGACATACCTTGAAATGTGAACAAAGCATTGGTTGTGGCGGCGAGGCTGCGAAGGCTGTCAATTGACCAGGATACCGCTTTTGGCATAGTGTCAGATGGCTGAAGCTGGCATTGGTCTTGAGCTTTGTTGAACCTTGGATGTGACTCTGGAATTTTTACAACCTCTGGCCGTTTTTGGGGAAAAAGTGCGTGAGCAAATCCGATCTTCGGCTACTGCTCTTGAAATATCTAGAAATCTGACATCCATCTCGAATCAACTCTCATCCTGAGGTTATGAGCCCATAATACGTGACTCTTAGATCTTACCGGTCCTAATCCTCACATCCTGTACCTGAATCCCTTGGTCGACCAATCCGTCAGCTCCTCATCTTCCCCTTCCGCATCCACCGTTTCCCCGGCCCCTCCATCGCCATCCACCACCCCTTCCTTCCGGTCCCTCCTTTTATTCTCCCAAATCAAATACGCCCTCAGCCCCATCGCGACGCCCACAACTAACGCGTAGCAAATCAGGATGGCCCTGAACGCCGTCGGATAATGCGGAGCTTCGCTCTCGACAAAGAACTGCGGGCCGGCGATGTTTCCGGCGCAGTACGCGCAGAACAGGATGGCCGTCATGCTCATCTTCTTGGTGCTGCCCTTGTAGTTGACGCCGACCAAGCTCATGGCGAGCGGGATGGCGCCGGGGCCGGTCGACAGCAGGTAGTAGCCGAACAGCTTGACGCCGCGCGGCACGCCCGTCGCGTAGATGATGGCGGAGCCGGCGACGGGGCACAGCACGACGGCGACGATCAGGTAGGTGGCGACGTTGGCGAAGCGGCCCGCGAGCCGGCCCGTGCCCATGATGGTGAAGAAGGCGATGAAGGACGACGGCAGCGTGACGAGCGTCGTCTGCAGCGACGTGAAGCCGAAGCCTTTGAGCACGAGGTTGCCGAAGTTCTGCGTCCCGCCGTTCGGGATCTGCGTCAGCAGCGAGATGGCGAAGAAGAAGTACGTTTTCGGGTCGAGCAGGCACTCGCGAAGCTGCGACGGCTGCCACGTGTGCTTGGCTTTGCCCGTGCCGGCCACGGCCACGCGCTGCTCTGCGCAGCGCTTCTCCTCGGCGGTGAGGAAGTTGGCCGAGGAGATGGAGTCGGGCAGCAGGAAGTACAGAGGTAGGCCCCAGACGAAGGTCGCGATTCCGAGGACGATGAAGAGCCATTGCCACGGCTGGAGTGGGTGCGAGATATGGCCAATTCCGTAGGCGATGAAGCTGGCGAACACGCCGCCCAGCGAGTTACCGGCGAACCAGATGCCGACGCGCGTGGGGATTTCGGCTCTGGTAAACCATGACGAGGTTATATAGAGAAATGCCGGGGAGATGGTGGCCTCTGCTACGCCAAGAAGGAATCGTACGGCGATGAGACCTCCGAAATTCGTGCAAGCGGCAGTGAAGGCGACGACAGCTCCCCAGAAGAAGGTGTTGATAGCCACATACTTGCCAATCGGCAGGCGCTGGATTAGGATAGAGGTCGGGTACGACCAAAAGAGGTAGCCGAAGTAGAATACCTGCAACATCATTAGCGGTAGGAACCACAGCGCAGCAAGTGTAGACGTACCGAGGATACCCAGCTATACTGTGTGCCGTGGAGATTCTACCAACAGTTAGTGCTCATGGCTCGAGGTTTTGATTCATCACAGCTTACCGTGGAATCCTTCAAGCCGAATACGGATGCGCTCGAGAGAATTGTCTTGTCCATGAAATTCAAGTTGTAGGTTATGAACAATAAAGGTATCAACCGCATATCAATTTTCCGCAATACTCTCTTGGCCAGCGCAGAGTCAACGTGGCCCTCTCCACCCTGCCATTCTCCGGCCTCAGAAGCGGTGGCCGTAACCTCGGCGTCTTTGTCGATCATATCGTCGTCTGCCAAGAGTGGTGTGGTTGAATCAGCAGGCCGGCGGCGGGGGTGTTTGGAGCCTGAGGCAGAAAGTGGCGGCCAGGCTCGAGACGACGATGACAGCTCCGGGGAACGGCCGGGAGTCGTCGATGAGGCAGCAGAAGTCCCACTAGGCGTCGTGGACATGATCCTTCGGGTTTTATGCATAGGCTTGTTTCCTTGCAGGCGTGGTTATCGCTATCGGTGAGGGCGGTGATCGGCCTGCCCGCGCATGGCCCGACTCGTCGGCTGTCGGCTATTTCGACGTTACACGGGCTTCTGGAGGCGGCTCAGTTGCATGGATTGCTGGTCAGTGGCGGCTAGCTAAATGACAATGAAGAGATGTTGTTTGGCTGAAATGTGTTCGCAGTTGAAGTTGCCAAGAACACAAGATAAGCCCTCGCGCCTAGTGCATCTGCCTCAGATTTGCCTCTAGCCAGTCGCCTTAGTATCGCGCATGGTTCTGGGCAGTTAGGTGCATCCTCTCGTATGGTGCGCATGCTCCAGTTTTGCATCGTCCAAGCATCAATGAAAAGGGTTCAAGAACTACAACATGTTCATTGACGAGACGCGTGTTCGATAACGTCCAGCCGTTCGGGGGTCGGATTTAGTCGCACCAGACCTGGCCAAATCTCGTCAACTCTTCCATAAGCTTCCCCTTGAGATCGAGGTCACACCAAGATATGTCGACAGCGTGCATTTGCAAGCGTATCAGCTCACGTCGCGTGAAGTGGCAGTGTTGCTGCACGAGCCTCAGATTATCCTCCACCCACATGTTGTGCATGTATGTCGGGTCGTCGGAGTTGACCGTGACTTTGATACCGGCATCGAAAAGTTTCCGCACTAGCGGGAAGACGTATTCGGTGGGGTTGCGACGGTGGTAAGCATGCGGACAAAGTGTCATACCCAGATCTCTCCTCCTGATCAGCTCCATCAGTTCCGGCCTTTCAGCGGCGTTCAGTCCGTGGTCGATTCTATCGGCGCCGTGACCAGCAATTCGGCTCGCAACCTGCTCGATGTGCGCGTGCGTGTCCTTTTGCCCAACGTCGCAGTGGCTTGTGATCTTGAGGCCGTCCGCTCTTGCCCGCTGGAATACGGCATCAAACAGCGTCGGCGGCCGGTTGTACTCGTTGCTATCGAGCCCAACGCCGAGAAAGACCGTGCCTTGATAGGGCCTGCACGCCTCGTAGGCTTGCATTGCCGATTCCGGGCTCATGTCTCGCAGAAAACAGAGAATCCAGTTGCAACGGACGTCCAGCTCACTTGCAGCGTCTGCCTTTGCGCGGGTCAAGCCTTCCATGACAGCGGCTACGGGAACGCCGCGCCTCGTGTGCGCTTGAATGTCGAAAAACGGCTCAGCGTAACGCACGTTCATGGACGATGCTTTGCGCAAGTATTGCATAGCGAGCTCGTAGAAGTCGTCTTCGGTGCGGAGAACCTCGACCCCACCATAGTACACTTCTAGAAATGTCGGCAGGCCGTTGTCCCCGTGAAGCTCTTTACGGTGATTGTACATGGTCTGGTAGCTGCTGCGCAGGGCATCCAACGATTCGTACGGCAGGGGCACATGGTTCTTCCGAGCGAATTTCCAGCGGAACTCAGGAGTCAATGTACCCTCGATGTGGACATGAAGTTCCAATTTAGGCAGCTCACGAATGAATTGGTCTTCCATCTTCCGTGGCCTGGCCAGTCGAAATCGAGATCGGGGGGTGGGATTTTCGAGAAGTAGACGCGGCGCGTGAGCAAAGGAAGTGAGCGGTTTCCATGGTGGCGAGGGCAGGTGGCTGACGGCGGTTTCACTGTGCACTGACGGGGCCCCCGTTGAAGATTGGACCCTTCAAGTCCGGGCCTCTCGGCTCGTCCTGCCGGGGCCGAGCAGCGGCTGCAGTGTTCGAGCGAAATAACCACGACTTTCTCCTTGGTTGAGCACACAGGGAATAAGGTTAGTGTTCCTCCGTCATCGCACGTTGCGGTGCTGGTTACCTTGCAGCGCCCCTAGCCCGTCCGAGGAGGCGCCTGAGTCGCTGGTGCCGTCACACGCCCAACGAGGCTGAAGATAACGTCATAGCACTGATGTGTGATGAGCTTCCCGACGCGTGCGATCCTTCGACCACCGCGGCCGTGGCGCTGCTGGGCATGAGGCTGAGCGTGAGCGCTGCGGAGCCCAGACACCTCACTGACCTGCGTGCCAGCAAACGCGCGCGGGCGTCGAGGACATCAAAGCGTGCGCCGGCGCAGAGATGGGCGCGAGCGCCTGTGCGCGGACAGCCAGGCGAGGTGCGTTGGTAGGCGCCGTTTATGATGGCACAACGTCGACTGCCTCGGCGTGGCATACTCGCTGACGCCATGGGCCGACGCGCTTCGGGCGGTGACAGTCGAGCGCCGCGGCAGGAGCGAGGCCAATGGGGGAGTAGGCCGGGCGGGTTGCGGGTGCTAATGCGGAGCTTGAGCTGGCGCGATAAGGAGACGCCATCGCTGGTGTTGAGCGTCAAAGGACGGCGGCCGCTTTGTCCGCGCCAACCAATCGCTGGCACGGCAACGACTGCGATGATAGAGCAGCGCGACGACAGCACGAGACCAAGTCACGCACCGGTCAGCGGCGGTCGGGCCTAAACCGGCGCGTGCCTGATGCATGCTGGGCGCGCATCCAGCCAGAGAGAGTCGCGGCCGTCGCCATCCTCGCCGGCGGGAGAGCGACAGCAGCGGCGCACATCGCAGCGTGCAGTCCAGCGTTCCGAACGGTCGACTTGCGCCAGCATCACTTCGCCCGCCAGGTGAGTCGCCGCCCTGTGTGGCCGCCCCACAGCACCCACGCGGAGCTGGCGGCTTAGCGCGCCGGCTTCGCTGCCGCGGATCGCCCGTGAGCTCCCCCAGACCGTTGCTCTGCTCGTACACCTCCACGCCAGCATCCACGCCCCGACCCTGTGCACGTCTCTCCTTCTCTCCTCTCGCCCACAGCCGCTGCACGCCTCTCTCTCCCTTCAATCTCCGCCCGAGCTCACCCAACCTCAGCCGTGCCGTCTCCCTCTCGGTACCTGCAGCCCTAGTCGACCTCCCAGTCATCAGCGTCACTCGGACCAGTCACATGGAGCTAGCATTTGCACTTTGGCACTCTTGACTCGTTCGCACCACTCTGCCTCTCCAACACCCTCTCCTGGCGCCTACACGCCGCGTACCTGCGCTCCATCCCCACGAGCGCGCCTTCGCATACGACGCTGTGAGCGCAGAGCTCCGCCGACCTATTTCGCCGCCTGAGGCATCCTAGATACAGCCGCGCCAACCTCGACGATCATGGCTGCCTGAGCGCCCCGTCGCCCTCACCACCTTGAGAATCCTGGAGCCTGCGAAAAAAGCCTTGCTACCCCACTGCGGGCCCGCCGCTGACACTGCACCAAAGCTACAATCCTGACTGCGCTCGCTCGTAATGGCTTGGTACCCAGGTTTCCATCTTGCACACTTCCCTTAGACACCGCGCACTCATCTCAGCTTCGCACCACCCGCATCTTCCCTCTCCCAGTGCTCTCGAAGCTTGGCCGCCGTTATGCACCAACATCCACGCCCGTCTCCGAGAGCCGCCTCCTCGGCAAACTCGCCGCGCACGAACCCTTCCAGAACGAACAACCCGAGAGACATGGCTCACATACGTTCCGAGTCTGCATCGACGGTGGCGTCGCATGCAACTGCTCGCAGTGACACCGGTTCCGATTACATTGAGAAAGCCAGCGATGGCGGTGAGCCCGACTTCTATGGAGAGACCGAGGAGGAGCGCACGCAGAAGAAGCTCAATCAGGTCATCATGGTACGTTGAGCACCATATTATTGTGGATCTTCTTCTGACTAATCGTCCCTCTCAGCAATTCTTCAAGAAGGCGACGCTCACAGTGCTGTCCGCGAGAACCGAGCTTCCGAAGGCTTTCAGTGCCAGGGGTGAGCTTCGCCAGAGCAAATGGGTAAGTAACACTTCTTCCACTCTCCCACAACCTGATGCCACTTCCAGGCAACTTTCATTGGGGATGCAGTAATAACCCCGACCGTAGTTTAGCCTTCTGCTCGATGAAACGGATGCCTACAACGATGACCTCCGTGAATGGACAGCGACCGACCTCGTCAACAGTCCGCCGCCTCCTCTCTGCATCGAGGTATACCTGGATACAAAGGATCTGGCGGATGGCGAAGCTCTAGCCATTGTGGATGAGCATGGAAAGCTCTGGGATGTAGCTGAGGCGTTGAACGGATCTACTCCGGCGACAACACGACCCTCCAGCCGGTCCGGCCGACCTACTCAGGTTGTCTTGGAACGATGGAACGTCGAAGTCACGGATAACCAGAAGATGGATCCCGATGCCAACAGGATGTTACCGCTTGTCTACAAGAACGGGATTCCACTGTTCCGCTCGTTGTACACTTACACAAGATTTCTACCTGCATGGAGATACTACAGGCAAATTACTAAACAGCCTACGACACATCCCATGTTGCCTCTGAGATACCGCATTTCAAACGGCATGTTCAAGAGCCCACGAAGAGACACTCTGGACCTCCCACTCTACCCGGGCGCTGATTCCAAGGCACAATCGCACGAGTTCGATTCAGTCAAATCACCTATTGGCCTCTTAGGTATTCAAGTCCAGTACAGGGGCAATACTGATTTCCGCGTCGAGAAGTCTGAGTCTGTTCTGAGCTCCCACTTCATGGGTATGGACGACTACTCTTTTCCGCCTTCTTATCCCGAGCGTGTTCCCGGATCATTGCCCACAGGTAGAAATCCCCAGACGGACATGCATGGGCGGGGTGAGGCTTATGGAAGCTTGTCTACGTTCCACCAGGCGGGGGCCACTGGAACGAGCCCGATGTCAGCTCTTCGTAACGCCAAGGATATGGGTTCACCTGAATCACCGCCCCAGAAGATTCCACCCAATCATCGCATTGCAACCGGGTCAAAGTCTTCCCTGAGAGGTGCGGATGCTGAGAGTCCAGCTTCTCCCCGGAGGACATCGGTGTCGTTCCAACCTGCGAATCCTTTCAAGGCCGGATCGCTGTCTTCTTCTCCTGTGCCTGGCGTCTACTCGCCCGGCACGTCACTGGGAAGGCCCGGCTCCGGCCATGCGGCTCTGGGCCACACGCGGAACAGAAGCTCATTGAACGCTCTTCCTCAGGCAGCATTGAGGGCACCAACCGGGCATTCGCTTCCCAACGAAACAGCTATTGCGTCTTCGGCTTCTAGCTCTCCCAAGCCTGCGCCAATCTCCCGCTACAGCAGCAGCTTTAGCAATCGTCGCAATAGGCCCTCTTACGGAGGCACTTCCAGCAAGGTTGAGGATGACAACAACAGTAGCGGAAAGGGCAGTACTTCCTCGTCTGCACAGCGACTGGAAGGCGGAAGCTCGGGCTCAGTGCAGACTGACGAGGATAACATTTCAGACTTCCTGAAACTATTGGAGCAGAAGAAGGATTTGAAGAGCTTGAACCGTACAGATTCTGCGTCTCGTGATGCTTCTATGCGGCGCACGACTGCTGCATTGTCGAAGTACCAACGCATGCGCGAATCGAACGCAGCACTCTCTGACTCCATCTCCTCGTCCTTGCATTTGCACCGCTCTTCCAGTTCGTCAAGCCGACAGATCTCGAATGTGCCTGGAATGATCGCCGGCGCATCAGTCTCCACTTCTTCCAGCCCCGGAAAGCCTATTTCTCCGCATACGCCCCACACTCCTGCCATTCCTTCTCGTCTAAGTGCAAACAGCATCATCGATTACTCCGAACAGACCCGGAGCCGCAGTCCGCGGGTTCGTCGACTCGAAGAAGAGACCGGAACCGGCGATACCGGTAGTGACTCCACCACTCGCGAACGCGAAGGATCCAACGCCATTGACATTCCCACCTCGCCTCGCCCTTGGGCCTATGCCCGCCGCAGCTCTTCGGTTAGCCAACAGAATCGCAACACTCTTGAGGATGAGACCGAAATGTTTGGCTTGCGTAGTGCAAGTCTGCCAACCGATGACCGTCCAGATCTGAGCCTCAGCGAACTGCTGCATGCTGGAGTACAAGAACCAACATCTACTTCAGATTCGGCTCCTGCTGGCGAAGACGAGGGCGCTGCCGATGCTGAGACGAGCCCACAGACGCTTCTGACCAGCCACACTCGCACGCGCTCCGCCGGAGCAGCTCGCACAACAACTCCGAGCCTTGCATATCGCACCCGTGTCCAGCAAAGCGGCCCGAGCGACGGAAGGCGCAGTGCCACATCCGAGCGTGGTGAGAGTGATAGCGGTCTCGTAAGTGGACGGAGTAGCCGGGCCGGCAGTCGTTTCAGCTTCTCGTCTAGGCCCCTCAGCGTGGCTGCCAACTTGGATGATGATGAACCGTTGCTATTCACCATGAGCGAGTTGGGCACCCACCAGGCTGGACGTAGAAGTGTGGACGAGGTGAGGGACAGCACAAGCAGGAGGAGAGGCGGCAGCCCATGGAGAGGAGCGTAAAGCACACTTCCTGCAGTAATCTCTCCCGCCCGCAGACCTGATTGTATTCCAATCTTGATTTCCTTTTCTTTTATCTCGGCATCTCCGGCGCAAAATGGTCATTTTCGTCTTTCGTAGGGCTTCACTATCCCCACGCTCAAGAAAGGCTTTTTTTTTTCAATTGCATCCAGAACAGATTGGATTATTCGCTTCACTCCATGCGAATATTTTCACTATTTGCTTTCCTCTCCATTCCCTTTTTCCTTCCGAATAACGCTTTGTCTCGGTACGCGTTTACGTTTGTCTCCATTTTTTTTTGCTGCTTCGGGAAATAGATGAAAGCGGGCGAGGAGTTTGTGATTACAAGCGATGGACTTCGGTTTATTTCCTTTTAGCAATTTTTTTCTGTCTCTTTTCGCTTTTGACTTGTACGTTCATGATGAAGAGAGTCAGTCAAGCTAGCATTTGCCAGCAGTGCCCCGGGGCCTTGCCGACGAGAGATCGAGGAGGACGCTTAGGCGTGGGGGAAGGAAGGAAGTCGAGGAGGAAGAGACACACAGTGGAGAGAGAGATTATACGGAGGGGCTTCGAAGCCGTTGCGTTGCGTCGCGTCGCGTTGCGCAACCGGGCTTCCCTTTTAGCATCTTTTGTTTTCTTTCACTACCACCCTTATTTTTTGCTGTAGCACCGGAGAACAAATACTATCAGAGGTTCATAATTCGCGCATTTCGTATTTGTCGACTCTTCTGTCCTAATGGGGTTGTTCATGGTCGGGTTGGGTTTTGGATCGTGGGAGAAGGAGGGCGGGGGGCTGGCTGGGCGGTTGTTCATAGGTAGTCGTCGTCTCAGGCCTAGATAATGCACACAGCGCAACTTCAAGACAAAAACATTCAAAGCCTCTCACACACGCAACAATCCATGGCCCGAATCAGCATCCAACATGACATCATTTGCCTGTATCCCGGATTTTCTCCCCCCCTCATCATCATCATCAAACTACTACAATACAACCAGCTGTCATTCCCAGGAACCATCGGCTCCCAATGTGAGAGAGAGTACAAGCGATGGACACCCATTATTAATCCTAAGGAAACGAAGAGGAATGGGGGTATGCACTACTTGATGTTTTTTTTGGTTCTTCTTCGAATCCCCCGCCGCAGCCGCTGCGCTTCCTTGTCTGAGCTACTTACTACCCTCGATCGCCTGGTACGTCGTCCACCGTTCCCGGCTATTTTGAACGAAAAAAGAAAAGAAAAAAGAGGGGGGAGACGGGAGAGGGAGTAGAAAGACGAGCGAGACCGCAGCGAACGAGCAACACGCGATGAAGCAGCGCTAGCCAGCACTCGTGCCTGTGGAGTAAAAAGAAGAAAAAAGGCACAGACTAACTCAGTGTTGCTGCGGTTGCTGCTGATTTAGCACCTGGGCGAGGATGTTCAAGTATCCATCTCTGACCAAGTTCGCAGGATTGAAATGCAGGCTTTGGTTGAGGGACGCCGCCGCCGCAACGGCCGCCGCGGCTGCGGCGGCCGCGTTGCTGATGTCGTCCTTCGGCGGATCGGCCCCGCCACCGCTGCTCCCGGGCCGGTTCTCCGAAGGCGATGCCTTCGAGCCCGAGTCCCTGCGCTCGCCGACGGCCGCCTCGGCCAGGTGCTCGAGCATCGTCGACGATGCGCCGCCGTTGGACTCGTTGATGGATGAGCGCTTCTTGCCGGCGTACTCGCGGACGCTGGCGTCCCAGCCGAGATCGCCTTCAACCTTGTTGCGGTTCAGAACACCTTCTAGCTCCCCTAGCAGGCGCAGCGATTCCTCCCTGGTCTCGTCTTTTTCGGCTAGCTCGCCTAGTGTTAGGGCGGCCAGAGCGGCAAAGTGGTGGTGCGGCGTTGTGATAAGAGCCTGGTGTCTCTGCAGGTGAGTGACAATGGCTGTCGCGTCATGCAAGATCTCACCGGGTTCAGAGCCGGGTGTGTAGCGGACAATGAGAAGATGGACGTGGAAGTAGGCAAGAAGGATCAACGGGTGGGGGTCTGAAGGGAGGGTCTCGGAGAATCTCTCGAGAGAGGATAAGAAGGCCGTCTTCGTCATCTTCATGATGGCGTTGTTCGGGTCGTACAAAGCCAGCACGTCATTGTTAGTGGGAGGGAACTCCGCAAGTGTCCTATAGTAATCGGGCAAGCCTCCCATAGCCTTGCAAAGACGAGCCAGAGCAAAAGTCACAGGTCCAAAGAGGGTTTCGTCATCGCCAGTGAGGTGGCTCCGTTCAGCCGAGAGGCTAGGCGTAGTCGCTGTGCTGATGGCATGCAGCTGGTCAAAGATGAAGAGAACCCAGAAGAGACGCCGACCCAGCGCCTCATCATTGTCTGGACTAATCTCCTGACCTCGCTGTCGGAATATCAAGGCATCAAATCGTAAGCTCGTAGCAACCCTAGTGGCCTGAGCAAGGCACATATCCTTCAACGGCTGACTGTCCGGATAGGAAAGGGGTTGCGAACGGCGAGGGCCATGCACGTCGGCCTCGATCGTGAGTAGTAAAAAGCTTTGAACGAGGATGATGCCAGCTGGCTTGACAGTGGTGCCAACAAGCGATGTCAGCATCTGGTAAGCCTTGTAGCAGCGATCTTGGTGGTTGGGTTCCATGGCCAGGCTCGTAGACGGCCAAGCTCTGACGGCGCAGTCAATCGCAGCGGTAAACGCGTCCCGTAGCTTGGCGTCGCAGTTTGCCAGACGGCCCTTCAAATTCCTCAAATCAAACGGCAGAACGGGGTACGTGTCTTGAATCACGCGGTAGTACCTGAACAGTCAGCGTGAGGTCCTGAAAAAGACAAAAATAGGTGCTTACTCGTTCACTGCTACATCGGCGTTCTGGCTAAATTCGAAGAATGTGCCGGCAGCATCATGTTCGTAGCCGGTGCCAAACGGCTCCCTGCGATCCCATGATTGCTGAACGCCGTTAGGCGGCTGTGACAAGGAAGTTCGGAATTGGTCGCCCGGACCTTCGGACATGGAATGAGTCCTCTTCCGCTCGCTGCCGTAATGCGGTGCGGGAGAAGTGGCGGAAAAGTCTGCTAAGCCGGCCATACCTTGATCGCCCATAGACTGAAGGTAGCTCTGGAGCTCGGGGACCTGCGAGTGTTGTTGTCCGCTTTGGGGAGAATGGCCAACCTGTTGCTGCTGCTCGTACTCGAGCCGGGTAAGTCGATCGGCTAATTCCTTGATGTAACTAGGCATAATGAGCAAACTCGGCCGAAGGTGCAGAGGAAGGGGTATGATGGGGACGATACCCTTTGCTCGGTCCTCTCTTCATGGGCTGCCGGCTGAACTGACAGCGCGCGCCTGTGCGCTTGCAGCTTGTGCACGCCTCAGGTCCATTTTCAGACGTCGCGTCGCAGCGAATCTGGCCTTTGTCAGAGAGGCGTTGGCGCGTGGGACTCGAGTGGCGCGACCGCCTCCTACCTTCTTTCTCCTACACTCGTCGCAGGCGCGCGACACCTTGGACCTTTTCCTCTGGTTGCTGTCCTGCTGGCTGTAGTGCGGGTCTTGGGCCATGTTCATGGCGTTCTGCGCCATCTGCTGGGGCGTCGACGGTTGCTGGACGGGGGTGTGGACCTGGCCAACATGGGCCATCGGAAGACCATGCTGCGGCTGCTGGTGCTGGGCAGGCATTGGAGCCTCGGCGGCGCCGCGCAACTGGGCCGAAAGCTCCTGCTCGAGAGTCTGGCCGCTGTGCAGCGACAGGTGCGGGTCGACGGCGCTCGAGGCCTCGGCTGGCGACATGTTGCCGTTCGGGTGAGCGTAGAGGCCGGCGGCGCCGGCGGCCATCTGGGCGGCGTTGGGTGACGGGTACGACTGGGGCTCCGACATGTTTGCCTGGGACGCCGGATTGGAGACGACGCGTCGGGACGGCGTGCGCGGGACGAGATGGGAGCTTATTTGGGCGACGGCGCGGTTGGCGGGTTGAGGCAGGTGTCGGTCGTCGAGCGAGTCGCGTTTTGGTTTGCGCGAGTACAGGGCTTATGTAATGGCGCTAGCCGAACGGGCAGCCCTCGAGGCACGCAATGGTGCGCAGCGCTGGCTTTCTGCGGCATGGTCGACACTGCGCCGCGTTCTGGCGGCCGCAACGCAACTTGCTGCCATCGTCGCGACACGAGATGTTGTTGGACGAGGCACTTCGGGCCTGAGTTCTTCCAGGCTCGGACTGAGAGACGGAGCGTGGAGCGGCGGGCGGAGAAACATCTCGGTGGTTGAGAGCCACGCGCAACGGTCGAGCTCCGTGCCCGTGTCGCTCGATGTTTGCCGGCTGGCTTCCGCAGACCCATCTGGCCCCGGAGGGCACCCTGCCTGCGCGCACCGGGCCCACAAGCTGCTGTGATACCGAGCTCTCTCCAGCACTCTTCACGGCACATTGCCGGCCATACTAGGTAACCAGCAAATCGTTGCCGCCGAGATGGCCACCTTGCGCCGCATTTTCCTCCAGACTTCAGCAGAGCGACAGAGCACCCTGATTGCTTGACCGCGCGTGAGTTTGAGCACCGAGGCAGTGGAGTCTTCACTTTATGTGCCAAGCACTTGTTCTCGCACCCCGGTATAGCCTACCTCTGATTGGCTTAGACTTACTCGGACGGGTCCATGAACAATCACGACATGGCACAGAAGCCGGCGGGCTTGTAGTTTGAGTCCTTTTCTCAGAGTTCTGTCTCAGGTGGCAAAACATCATCATGTAAAGCGGCGTGTCAAGAGGATTTAGAGGCCATACGCAACGTTGCACAGGCCCCTCCAGACACCATCAGCGATTGCGCCCAAGTCTACTCAAATCACCCGCAAGACCTCTCTGAGATTGCTGGACAACCTCTTAACCAATCACAAAAAGAACTCAACGGGCCTCAGGTAAAGGAGGGTGATGGCATCTATCAAGGGAAGTGAAACAGTAATTGGGAAGACGTACCAGTCTGAAGGAAGCCACGAAGCTGTTCAAGTCCGGTATCTATTCTCTATTACCTTGCCAGTGGGAGTAAGATTTTGAACCCCATCACTAGGCAGACTAGCCGTGATGCCCATGGACCGCTGCGTACGGATGTGCCATGGCTAAGGACATGGCCATGTGAGGCAGGCAAAATAATATGTGACCATTAAGCATAGCGAAGACTGAACTACTGAGAGGCAACGGCGGGAAATTTGTGGCTTCGTGAAAGAAAACCGTCAGCAGTGCGGGCTTAGGTGTCGGATATAGCTAGCGGGTGGCTGAAGTGAAGATCTGATTGCTCACGAGCAATGTCGGTCCGCGTGAGCCACGAATACCCAGCCCACCGCGCGGTCGATTACCCGCGACCAGTCGCCCTTCTATGCGCCCCAATCACCGCGAATTACTGCGTGGTTTTTGCGCGAATTCACTCCGGCATGCGCGCTGTTATCACGCTCTCACACCGCATAAGCCGTCGAGCGGGGAAGCCCGACATCCTCGGCCATCGTCTTTGCCGCACTGCTGTGCCTCGTCGCTTCGCGGCGTCATGTAGCACGGCAGCAGGCTACTGGAGCAAGTGGCCGCTCATGGAGTCACTCGATCATTTAAGTTGAAATAACCCCGGCCGTTGCTCCGATCCTACGCTTGCGGCCCGGCGGCCTTAGACCAGTCTCAAGCAGGCAGGCGCCAACGGTGGGTAAGAGAACGTCTTACCTGCCTTTCCTCATTCTGCGAGAGGCGTTGCCCTCTCCTGCGTGGACCGAGGGAGTAATGTTCGGCAATTAGACATAGGCTTGGAAACATCTGGACGTAAACTTGAGCCAGGCACGTAGAGAAGGTTAGACATGTCCTGGGAAATAGATGGGAAGGTTGAGACAACTTGGAACCCACTGTGGCGCTCGGTAAGGATTGACACGCTCGTCTGCATGCAAATAGGCAAAAGCGAGACATGCGCCACATCGGCTCTAGAAGGAACTCGACGTTACTCGAACAGACAGAGCACATGTCTGTGCTCTATGCGCTGGCTTGGCTTGCACGATTGCATAGTCATGTTGAGTGACAGGCGAGTGATGGCCAAATAGGCGGCTTTCCGTGCCTGCGTCGAGGCCGCGAGGGATGCTGCAGGATCTCTCCAGACAAAGGAGATGTCTCCAAAAATAGGAAGGAGCTCGGCATGTCATCATGGGATCTGCGAACGCCAGTGCTCGACGGCTGCTACGGTATCGAATCTCGCAGCCAGGGGATGCTGAAGCCAGCAGCGCGTTTGCCCGGCCGCGGCTGACGGGGGTATTTGAGATGCAAGTGGTGAGCACCCGGCGCGGGTGTAGCAGCGACACAGGGGAATCTGGTGCCTGGCTCTCGTCATGAACTCGGATCTGTCTCGCGCCGGGGCAAGCCAGCTGTTTGCACCTGCGTTGCTCGAGACCGACGCCTCGCCGGCCGGGATGCGGGCGGGCCTGGCGGACAGTCGCTGATCCGCGACTTGGCAACGATCGATAGCGTCAGTAGTGGCCAGCGCAGAGGCACCCCTCGGGCATTACGTAGCCAGGCAAGCGACGCATCCGTTGGGATGGCCCAGCTCCAGCGCCTTCTGCAAGGCTTTGGGGTGCCGGACTGCAAGCTGGGGCTAACCCGCCCCCGCCAACGCGCCTGGAGCGTCCGCGCGGCCGCCGCATTCGCTCCTCGATCGGCGGCGCCGCGGTATATGCGCCTGTGGTAAGAATATGGGGTTCGCTCACCGCTGGCGGCGTCGAATCGACAGCGGCGCCAAAGGCATCGCGTTCCCGCGGGCGGGCCCTGGCGAGCGAGCGCGGCCCCGGCGGGTCGAGGGCGTGTGTTGACAGGGCTCATCACAGTGCTCCATGGCAGCTGGCGGCGGGCGCCGGGTCGGTTGCCCTGCGTCGGCGCACGACCAAAGCAGCGGTGGAAGTTGGGAGCAAGCGCGTGATCGCCTCTGCTAGCAGCGCGCACGTCCTGAAGAGGCATTCGCACGCTTTGCCGCCGAGCGCGGGCGGCAGCCGATTGCACAGCAAGAGTGGCTGTGTCGGCGAAAACAACTGGCCTCTGGCGGGTTGGTGCGGGCGGCGCGTCTTGCAGGGAGCGTGACCGGCGCTCAGGAGGCCTGGAGCGAATGGTAGCGACGGGCTGGTTACGATCGAGGTTGCAAAGGCAGCGGAAAGGCCTAGCCTGTTGCGGCAGACCTATTTTCACCAGTGCGCCCGCCCACCTCGAGGCGGCTTCGCTCACCTCCTCCAAACACCTACCAACACCGAGGACGCCCTCCCATTCCGACCTGTGCTGAGCGGCCCATCCTCGATCCCCGAGTTGAACGCGTTTCGGCCAGCGCCATCTGGTGCACGGCTCGGCCCCTCTACCCTCTCTCGCCCGCCTTTTCTCTCTCCACTCTGCTGCGGCGTTTCAATCGGCCTCTCCAGCCTCACCCTCCCCGCCGCACCCTCCAAACGCCCGCGCGACCGCCGCAACCGACCCATCGCGACGCCGACGGCCCGCTGCAGTCTCCCGGCCGCCTCCGTCGACCCCCGTCGTCTGCCTGCAACCAGTGCCCACCACCGCGAGCGTAGAGAGCGTCAGCCAGACCGCCCGGCCTGTGCACCGTACTCCAAGCATGCCTATCGTAAATGGCGAGAAATACGCTTGTGAATCGTGCATCAAGGGCCATCGTGTCAGCGGGTGCACGCACTCAGGTAAACCCTCCTACTGCTGCGAGTGACGCCCGCCGGCCTCGCGCCGTGTCTTTACATCGCAGCCCTCAGCCGCCGCCATGGACCTCGCCGCCGCGCCGCTAGGCGGTCTTAGGCAAGCCAACATCTTCCCAAGAACGCAGCTCTGACAGGCACGCAGATCGTCCGCTGAAGCACATCAACCCCAAGGGTCGTCCTGTTAAGCAGTGTGAACACTGTCAGAAGGCTCGCAAGACCAAGTCGCACCACGCCCGCTGCGACTGCGGTACCAAGAAGGACAAAGCCAAGGCGGAAAAGGCTGCTGCCGCCGCTGCTGCGGCCAGCGCAAGCGAAAGCGAGCACGATGGTCACGTCAACATCGAAACGGCCCTGAACCTTGCTGGATCTTCGCATGGCTGTGCTTGCCATCTGGGCGAGCAATGCCACTGCGGCATGAAGAAGGACCTGGATCTCAAGCTGGACACGGGCTTTACGAAGAACATGCAGCTCAGCAAGGCCAAGCCGCGTCTCACGACTGCCCACTCGGAGACCACGCTGACTGTCTTCGCCAACGGACACCACAAGCCGTGCCACCGCTTGAACAACTCTGCTCACACCTCGGGTGCTCCGTACCGGATACCGCGGCACCACACCACGCATGGCGGCACCGTTCACAAGTCTCACGACAATCTCGCCGAGATGTACAGTCGCTCCATGGACCCCGCCCGCCGCTCGGTGGACAGCTTGAACCTGAACAACGCTGCGTTCGGTTACTTCCCTCCGCAGAGCACGGCAGAGAGCGTGCCCATGACCCCTCTTGCCGGTAGCTTGGAGAACGATTGCTCCATCTTTGATCCCACCAAATATGCGTATAGCCAGCAGAGCGCGTTGAGCAAACTGGTCGGAGAGCCGCCCGAGCACCACGGCCTGCCCATGTCGGAAAGTTTGCCGGTGCACACGTATCCCTGGATGAACGGCATGTACGCCCCTGCCCCACAGTATGGGGTAGACAGCATATCGACGTCTCCTACCGGCGATCTTACCCCGGATTTTGACTACAATATTCCTTCGGCTGCTGCGGACATGACGTCTAACACGTACCCCTGGTCTGCTGGCGATCTTCCCCTGGATCCGAACAAGCTCTCCGACTCCCTGCAGCCTGTCTCTCATAGCGGCGAGTCGAACCGACAGAGTGTCCCGGGCATGACCACCTCGTCTTCCGGCGCACAATCCGAGGTTGGTGAACCTGCACTGTTTGGCGACATGGACTTGAACAAAATGCAGCAAGATCCCTCTGTCAGCGATCGGCAGCTGATAAACGATCCCTTCCAGATGCGGGATCCTCAATCTTACCGCCTCAGCTCTGCCAGCCAGCAAGATGTTCGTCAGCCGATGCCGACTTCGGTTCCGGCAAATGAGCCGCGTCAGAACATGGACCTTGGCTTCATGCCGAGCTCCCAAGATAGCAACGTGATGGGCCAGTCGGCCGTATTTGGCACCAGTGCGCTGGATAGCCAGTCCATGTTCCAGACGTCGGCTGCTGCACCGTCGGGGTTTTCGGACGCTGCCTTCACTGCTGCCGATTTCAGCGCTCCTATGAACGCTGCTCAAACCGGGCTTGATACAACGGCCACTGCCAATCCACAGGGCCCTGACTGGTACAATATCCTTGGCACTGGCATGGGCGTGAATGGCTTCACGATCCCCCCGGTGGAACCGATTAACCAGAACGCGGAATTCCCGACATGGTTATAACACCCGTGGCAAGCTGCCAGGCCGTCGGTAGTCCACAGTCGTATCAATCTTTGACAGCTAGTCTCGCATGCGGTGTGCAAAACGTGGTTCGGATCGGAGGCCTCGCGGCGGCCTAGCTGCGAGCAATGGTCAGCGGCCGCCTTGGCAGGCTAGTCAAAATTTACCGAGACGCGAGATTGGCGGTCGAAGATTGTGCGATAATTTTCTCGTGGACGCCGCACCATTTGCTATTTACGGCCTGCCCCAGCATTAAATTAGGTAGTTCATTGGCCTGTTTTTCCGTTTTGTTTCGAGAGATATCCTTTACGACGCCATGACCCATGACGCTGTAGATGCGATGATACCTATCCCTTGTTGGCCGCTCTCGCCGTCCAGTCATTTCGATCATCCAATTCTCAGCAACCACAGCATCCTTCACCGCGCCCAAAAAAGAGCACCAATACACGACGCACATCGGCATCAGCGACAAGAAAAAGCACCGTTCCGACGACCGCTCAAGGCAAACATCCGGGACACGGTGTCCTGATGCACAGCGAAATAGACTTTTTGCTAAGTTCTTCCTGTTTCCTTTGGCCTCTTACACATGCCGGGTCGCAGTCGGTCGGCTCTGGAGGATTCTGGGAGCTTTTCCCTAGTTTGGATCCCCCTTTTCGCTCGACGACTCACACCAATCGCGTGTACCCGGTGGCCCTTTCGCAAGCGGTTTTTTTCAAACTCTTTTCTTGTTCTTATTCGCGCTGTAGATATCAACGCACAGGGGGAGCTGGAGAAAGGATAGGGCTTCTTTTCTTTTTCTTCCAAGGGAAAGGGGGATGGACGGTGGTGTGGCCTTTTAGTTTTTCTTTCCCCTTTCGAGCCTTACTCTGTCTTTTTCGTCCCCTTCCACACGCACACGGCCAAACCCCCCCTTCAACCTATCTTTTGGGCGGCATACAGTGGAGTCAAAAGTATAGACGGCGGAACCTCTTGTTTTAGTGTGTTTTTTGTCTTTTATTGCTGGGAGGGAGGTCTTGAATACGTTATACAATTCGGACCAATTGGATTGAGATATAGACTTGACCACGCATGCATGGCACGTCATTTTGACAGGATATGCGCGTCGCCGATATGATCATGTTGGTGCGGCAGAGTGCATTATTTGATGCAGGGTCGCTTTGGTTTTACAAAGAAAGAGGAGGTGTAGAATATAGATTTGGCTTTGGAACCCATGAGAATTTACGAACGGCGTGTGCATGTGTTTTTTTTTTCGGTGCATCGGTTTCTTTTCCCTCAAGACGAGAGAAAGGTGGGTGTTAAGTTAACGGTATTGTTCACTGCCGTTTTCTATTTCTTCAGGGTCCCCAATTTTTTTTTTTTGGCGGCATCTCCCGCTCTCTTTCCAATCCTTCGCGGGCACAGCGGGCAAGGGTGATCGACAGAAGATCCGTTTAAACCAGGGGGTGGGTGTTTTATCAGCGGTGCGTGAAACGCGGACCGACGACGACGGCGCGGGCGGCGGCGGGGCGGCGGGCACGCGGGCACGCGGGCACACGCGGGCACGCACGCACGCGGGCGTTTGTCTAGGTCGTCGTCGTCGCCGTCGTCGTCGCCGTCGTCGCAGCAAAACCTTGCCCGCCGCCGATGTGCGACCGACACGAGCCCCCCCTCCCCCGACCGACTAGGTAGGTAGTTAGTAGGCCGATGGCTTGCTTGCTTACTTTTTTATTAAACAAGTTGGGTGCTGTTCAGTAGTAGTCTACGATAGCCGGACGGTAGTCGGGCGCGGCTGTTTTGTGTTTGGAGTCACGATTGGCCGGGCGCGATCGCGACTTTTGCACGTGGGGGCGGCTGCAGCAGTGACAGCAGCGCGGTTTCTCATTGGTCCGCGCGTTAAGCGTGTGGGTAGGTGTGTGTGAGAGTGATGGTGAGGGTGAGGGTGTGAGTGGTGGTTGGGGAAATGTCGGCGGTTACGGCGTTCAGCGGCGGCAGCAGCAGGAGCAGCAGCCGCCGCGGGGTGGAGTGATCTTTGCATATTGCAGGTACGTACATACATGTATTCGATCGAGAAAACAGAGGACAGGAGGTGGAAAACGACGGGCCGGAAAGTGAGGCGGGGGAGGCGCAGCCATAATGCTGAGAGAGAGAGGGAAAGAGCGATTTTCTCCCTTCCTCCCAATTGGACGGGTGATGATGATGATGACAATTTGTGTATGGAAATGCTCGGGGTTTTATGTTGTTGCATACCTGCGCCGGGCGAAACGGAACGAAGGGGGACCGACCAGCCAACCGCTGTTTTCTTTGTCTTCTTTTTTCTTTTTCCTGCCTTCCTCCTGCCGAAGGGGGAGAGTGTACCAATACTCGCCCTCCTGTCCCCATCTCGCTACGACTACTACTGATCTGCTTCGGCCCTTTTCTGGCGGTTTTCTGGCAGGCTAGGCGGTTAGCAGTGTGATGGTGTTGTTTGATCACCACCTCGCACATCCGCCCTTTCTTAGTTCTGAAAATTTTCTGGGGGGTTGAGAAGCAAGGTGTGTGTTGTTCTCTAGCGCCGGGCGCGCGCGGCGTGGATGCACGTGTGCTCTCGGTCTAGGTCATGGACCCGCGCTGAAGGATCGCGGTCCGATGCGGGCATCGTCATCCGCATCAGCTGGACGGGATTGGCTGTGGGAAGAAGAGTTGCTGCGTCAACTTTGCCGACTCGTTGCAAATTACCGACCATGGTCGTCGATTTCCGATTTCACCTCTTCTGCCGTTGCGGAGTATTGGCCCCGTAACGCGAGGCTGCGCCCCCCTCCCAATATAGCGCCGGAGGTGTCTCCGTTTCCTTCTTTGTTCTGGATGGGGTCCTCGAGACGGAAAGCGAGATTTGGGCGTCGGCTTGATGGGAGCGGGCGGCGTGCGGAAATGTTTCCGCGGCGAAGGATGGCGGTTCGGTGCAAACGGCCTGTTGCAGTCTCGTGGATGCCACGCCTCACGGGACGGATCTACAGGACGGGAAGAGGTGCTACGACACGGACATAGAACCGACTATGGGGGAACGGCCGACGGGAAGGGCCGCGGCTTCGGGACTGAGGAAGTTTAGTCAGGCCGTGTGCCGTCACGCTCTCCACTTGTCGTGATGACTGGAATGGACGTTACATGATTCGGTGACAGCGGCCCTCGTATGTAGGGCAGTCAACAGGGATCGAGACACTCCGGCCAGAGAGCGATCTGCAGTTGCGGCCACTACTTTTCGTACGCACGAGAGCCTCGGCTGGCGGGTCTGTGCTGCAGAATAGTCGGGACTCGTCTATGGTATAGGAGATGGATACAGCACGTTTATAGCTGGGTACCCGGTGCACAGTGCCTATACTGAAACCGACAGCTCAACCTGGTGCGCCGGAACGCCGTCGCTTATCTCCGACTCCCTCCTGCAATCTGCCCCTGCTCACGCCCATGGATTGCCCTCTTCCTCGACGGCGTAGTCGATGACGTCCCAGAAGGTGCCAGCCGGAGCTTGGACTCTTGCGGCAGCAGTCGGGGAAGACGGTTCGGAAGTCCGTGCCTCGGCGGAGGAGCTGGGATCAGGGTCCAGTGATGCTTCGGAACTGCCAGAGGCGCTATCCTCGGTCTCGGCGTCGTCGCTGCTGTACTCGTCGAAACAGAGGCCATCGCCGCTGTCGGTATATACGTAGTCGGGGATATTCTTTGAGCTGCTTTCCATAGGTTCGTCGAGGTATGTGGTTGAAGTATTGGCATCTGCTCGTAGGCCTGGGAACGCGTCTACCAGGACTTTATGTTGTGATGGATCGTGCCCAGTACTTTCGAGGACTTCGCGCCATAGCTTAGGACGGAGTGACCTGTCTGAGTAACCAAGACGGTCAAAATTGACTGAGCAGCTCTCTTCTACAGCTGTTTTGTTGTCTGCGTCGACCGCGTCTACGGCCGTACCATTATCAATCAGTCCTCGTAGCACTTCCACGATATCTCTCCACCGCCACTGAAAACGTGCATCGTAGTCATGTAGAAACAGTCTCGCACAAAAGTGTAACGCTGTCCGTCCATTTCGAAAACCTTTAGCGTTGAAATCAGCACCTAGAGATTTTAGGGACCTGAGACCGGCTATGAAGTTCGGGCTGTACGACGTGCAGTTGTGCATAACGAAATTGTGTAGTGCTGTTCCACCTAGATGGTCGCGTTGTTCGACGTCTACGAATTCGTGACTGAGATCCAAAAGTGGAGGCAGATTTTCCTATGTTTACTTTAGCTATGCACAGACCAAGCTATTGTAGAGACTCACGTTTTTTTTCTCGAGTAAATACAGAAACGGAGTGATATGACCAATTTTACCCATTCCTTTCCCTCGCAGTTGGAGATCAGCCCCAGCGTCTACAAGTATTCGTTCACAGTCATAAGGCGAACGATCAGGGTATTTCGACCAAAAATTTGCAGTTTGCAAAAGAGGGGGCCTGTACACATGTTAGCTTGATGATTATAAGAGGTTTTGGTAATTCTCAACGCCTTACACGAGAGTGCCCCAACCACTTCCATAAGGGTCACTGATAAGAACCTCCAAGGCGTCAACGTCAGCGCCACGCTCCACCAAGAACTGACATATGCCAGCCGATTTAGCGTAACTCGCATACTAAATTCGTTAGAGACACGTATACTAGGGGACTTCGATGGCGAAATTTATAGAAGTCGACCTGGCCATGCTTCTGCTCGCAATGGTCACTTATACTTAGCAACGACCGGCCTTTCGTGTCGCAATCCCTGAGGGATGCCCTTCCTTGCTCCAAAAGTTCCACTACTCCTCGGAGATTGTCATTCTTGATCAACTTGAAGATGTCCGAGTCGTCGGGGATCATGGCGTGAACGGAGAGCATCGGCGGGACGACGAGATAGCTGCCTTCTGACAGCATTCGCTGATAAAAGCATGCGGATATCTTCATCCTTATTTCTGGACGAGAAGACATAAAGGTCAGATTGGCGGCAAACTCCAGTATTCTCTCATCCATGGATGCATCGTTCTCGAATCTAGTGCGAGTGCGTAGGAGCAAAGTGCCATCGTTTGTTGTCACGGCTTTGGATGTTCTCTTGTCGACGGATTTGGTCGGGTCTCGCGCCCGAAGAATGCGTTCTGCCTCATTTGAGCTACTGTGGAGCAACGTGGGTCGGAAACTTACTCTCATTGTTGACTTTCACGTGGTAAGTTGAGTTCAGCATGCCTTTGGCCCTCTTGATGTCGGACCTCGCGATAGCTGTCTCATCATCCATGTTGCGTTTCTCTCCCGCAACAGAGGCCGGTGCGTCCTGAATAGTGTTTAACAGAACTTCAAGGTCTTCGATGATTCCCACCGCCTCGGCCGAGCCAACCGTTTTCTCTTTGGCGTCCACAAGTCCGCACAGTCTTGTAATGGACGAGAGGATATCAAAGGAATGCGCTGCCATGGTTGAGCCGGAGGTGGAGCTGGCACTGGAACTGGAATGAGCGTTGGAGTCGGAATCTTGGTAAGACCCCGGAGCAGTCGAAGAGGACTGTGATGAGGCTCGGCATTGCTCGACGACAGTTCTCTCCATTTGTTGGATGGACAGCTGGTCCAGCATGCTTTTGATGACCTCGAACTGGTTCTCGGATAGGGATGGCATGGCATCGATCTTTTGGCCGAGCACACCCAGTGCCTGTTCGGCTGTCTGCTGCGCAGCCGATGAATGGCTCTCAAGAAGTCGTAAGCGTCCATCCAAAGATGAGATCAAACTGGCTTGTGCTTCCAGGGTTTGGGTGTTGGAGCTGACGTGGTTGGTGTTGGTTTGGAACGCTTGCTCAAGAGCGAAAATGCTTTGCGTCTGACGAGCCACAGAAGAGCTAGGTAGTAGTGTAAGCATGAAAGCGGCCGAATATACAATTACCGAGGAGACAGTGTTTTACCTCTGAAGGACCCCTACGTATACACCAAGAACAGTGACATGGTGATGCACCGTTGTCCACATCTCCTGGATATCTTCCTTCTTCAAAACAGCATTTATCCTTTTCCAGGTGGACTTCCATTTCCCATCACCATCTATCTTGTGTAGTAGCGAAAGCTTCTTGGCAAGTGAGGCTAGGTATTCGTTACACTTCTGGATCGCCGCATCGAAGTCGTTGAAGGTCTGAGCGGCAAATGGTGGCGCGAAAAGGCCGGAAAGCTGTTTCAGGATTGATCGCAGATCGTCAACCGCAGACAAGAGTCTCTCAACCTTATCAGGGGCATCCTTGATGCCTGATATGGTCTTGTAGATGGCCTCGGTGGATTTGAGGGCGATGCCGATGAATGCGAGCGCGCTCGCTCCGCCGCCGACGGCCTCCATCCAAGTGAACGATGTGAGAGACAACGACTGCAAAATGGAAACAAAGATACAGAAGAAGAAAGAGGAGAGGAGGAGGAAGAGAGGCTAGACTGAATTTCAAGAGGGGAGCGCATTTCGCGGCTCAGCCTTGCGCAGCTCACTACGCCTCCTGCAGTGTTACCACAAGATAGCGAATCAAGTGCCACCACGCGCATAGCCTCAAAACACAGCCCCCAGGCCTTGAAGGTGGTTGCGCAGACCATGAGCTCCGTCCTATGGTGTCGGGTCGGGTGTTTGCGTGCGGCTGTTGAGTACCTAGGGTTTCAACAATGACGTAGATGCAAATAACTTGAGGCCAGGAAGTCATGGCCGCAACCGCACGTGATTCTTCATCATAGTCGTAGCAATTAGAATCCAGCAGGTGTTGTGGGCTCATGGTCAGATACAGTCGTACCACGGCAAACGGGCATCTTGTGAATGGACACTGTAACTTACCAAGGTATGGTTAGCGCCCTCAGACTGTTCAGGCCGGTAGGGCCAACATGTCAACACCCAGGCCGGCACGCCTGCGCTCTCGGATCCTCCTCCCACCACCACCACCATCATACTCAGACCACGTCTCCTTTTCCCACAAACAACCAAAGCCAAACAGCCCCACCCATCCCATCCCAATCTCCCCAAGCTTCCCTCCTAGCATCACCACTCGACAGCCACACCCACCCGAGCTATCTCCGAGCGAGCAAAGTCCCCTCCCCCATCCCGATCCAGAACACTTCCAAACCATCCAACCTTCCTCCCCCCGGCGCTCAGATCAGCCGCCGTCACTCATCGATCCAGATCGTCAGGCATGCCATCCCACTGCCCTAAACCCCCCGGTCACCGAAAGGACCTCGAAAAAAAAACTTTCCCTGCCCATCACCCACTCAAAATACACACGAACGACGGGCATTGTGTTGCATCCAATAAAAAGGCACGGTACGCCCGTCCGACCCTCCTCCCACTCATCTCCTCACTCGCTCGCTCGTTCGCTTCCCCAATCATCTCGTTACGATGATCCAAACACCGGTCAAGTGTAACGGGCGCCGCGGCTGGGTGTGTGCATTATTTCCGTTGGCAGAGAAGAAAAAACAAGCTTCGATAAGCTTCCCGCTTGACGAAGGCAAGCCATACCTAGAGCACGGGGACTCAGGGCTGCTCGGGCCGTCGGACGGCGGGAGCCCCCCTCATAGCAGGGAGGCGGTTTACCGCGGCGGCGGTGGGGAAGTTCGGCATGGCGCAAAATCCCATCCTCGGGCCAAGGGAAAAAGGGACGAAATGGGGGAGGTTGGGTGGAGAGGAAAGAGGGGCGGGGGGAGGCGACCGGGAGTGACTAGGGGAGGGGGGAGGAGGGAGGAGGGAGGAGGGAGGGCTACCTGCTGTTACGGTCGAGTGGCGGTGCCCAACGATCATCCTGGGCAGTAATGACGAACCGTCTACCGGTGAGCAGCGGCGTTGTTGTGTCGCGTGTGGCCTTCTTTGACTGGTCGACTTCTTTTCCCGTTCGGATGGCGGGCGTGGAGACAAAGCCGCAGGGGGGAAGGGAAAAACCTCGAGTAGGGAGCTTCGTCGTACAGGGTAGGGCTTCTCGGTACGAGCCGAAGAGAGAGCCATGGAGGGGGCCTTGACGTTTCACTGACGGCCTATCTTCAGGCCCGCCTCCGTGGTGGACTACCCATCCAGATAAGGAATTCGCATGAACGGAGGTCTGGTTCGCGATATACTTTCAAACTCCATCACTGTCGTTTTCGGCCAATGGATGTACTCGGAGACGAATATTGACATGTAGCCCCGCGGCTGACGTCGTCACCGCAGTACAGTCGTTTTCGGCATAAGCGTGAGTTGACAACGTTCAAGTGAAGCGAGCGGTAAGGCGGGCGGGTATGACGCCATGGTGTTGCTACGATGGAGCAACGGAGGAGGTATGCGGGCCATCCACCAAGTGTTGCGAAGGGGTGGCACCGCACCTCGGATATGCACACCAAAACCCGCACAACAACAACACAGCATCAACTTCGGCAGCAGCGGCAACGAAAAATCCAAGAAGAAAAAAAAACCCATCATTACTACCTCCCGCCCGTCAACCCCCCACACGCAACCACCTACTACCAAATCCTCTTCGCAACCATACTATACCTGCTCGTCCCCTCCAACTTCCCATCCGCGCCCCTCGCCTCCTTCCCCTCCTTCTCGCGCGCCTTAGCCTCGCGCTCCCGCAGCGCGCGGAGGCCGTCCGGATCATCCGCGTAGATCCACCGCTTCTTGTCGTCCTCGACCTCGACGACGCCCCAGCCGCCGACGCGGCGGCCGTCCGTCGTCGTCACCATCTTCTCGCGCTCCTTCATGCCCTTGTACCGGGCGCGGGCGAACCCCAGCAGCACCATGCCCAGGACCAGCTTGCACGCCAGCAGCACGAAGTACGCGACCAGGAAGACGACGATCATGGTCGTGAAGGCGATGACGTCGTCGAGCGACCAGAGCTGCCACGAGTGATGGGGCGACGATGGTACTGATGCCATGTTGCCGCCCGCCCCGAACGACGACCGGCCGAGGGCGCGCCGGAAGATGTGGTCGATGTGGGCGAGGGCCGCCGTCGTCGCGGGCGATGATGAGCTTGTCGCTTGCCCGCCGCCGCCGCTGTCGACGGACAGGCTGGTCGCGGGCGACGCGATGGGCAGCGGCATGTGGGTGGCGAGGAACATGTGGTACGTCTGGATGGTGGCGCGGATGAAGAGGCAGGCGAGCGGGAGCACGGGCAGCCCGAGCCGCTTGGTGAGGTTCTGGTCGAAGAAGGCGTTCGAGTAGTAGTCCTTGGCCAGCACGTCGAGGAAGCGCCCGTAGATGGCCGGCTTGGTGTTGTTGAACTTGGTGATGTACGCGTGCTTGAGCCAGTCGACGAGCATCTCGCTGCCGAGCACGAGCAGGAACGGCCCGAGCACCTGCCCCGTCCACTTGGGGAAGATGGTGAAGCTCTTGGGGATGATGCTGGTGCTGCGGAACGGCGCCGTCGTGCCGTTGCCGCCCAGGCCCGCGCTGGACGAGCCTGATATGTCGCCGAGGATGCTCAGGCCGCCGACCTCTACGATGTTGCGGCAGGCGATGATCATCAACATGAGCCATAGCTGGAACCGCTCGACCATGTCCGCACAGGTCAGCTGAAAGAGGTTTTCCTTCTCAAACTTCTTGAACACGGTGCCCTTGATTTCGACGAATTGGTTGGACATCAAGAGCGTGAGGAGGGCATTGGAGTACGAGTTGACGGCGACGTTGAGCGTGATGACTTGGTAAAACAGGGCAGTGGAGTGGATAGAAGTGTACGCCAGAGCCAGAAGGAACATCCAGAAAGGTCTGATGACTTTGCTTCTGCCGTCGGCGTTCCGGTCCAGAGTCTCTCGCGAGAGAAGGCACTCGAGGATGTCTTGACCTAGTGCGGAGAAGAGGCGGTCGCATACTTCAAGGACGTTGTAAATGACGTACAGCTTGATCGCGGCCTGGCCTCTGATGTTGTGGTATGTTTTACTCGCATCGAACCGCATAAGGACGACACAGGTTGCAAGCACCAACAAACCTTTCAGTATATCCGCTTTGTGATTTGGAAGAAGTGTGGAAGGCACAGACTTGAGCCTGCGATGGCGGTAGATGGAAGACTTCGGGGGCCTCCGTGACGGCGGTGGCTCCTTGATGATAGGAATGCTATTCCCACTTGAAATCCCAGAGGGAGGGTCTGAAGCTTGAGAGAAAGATGATTTGCGTGGCGTCACTTCGTCTATTGAGCCGTTACCAGCAGGATGTTCTACCATCCCATGTCTTCGCTGCCAAACTCTGCCCACACCTTGGTAGATGAAAGTGGCAATGCCACGGACTTCTTTCCACGCATTCGTGGCCCACCACTTGGCAAGGATCCAAAGAGCCTTGAGGAAGCGCAAAGGCAAGATGGTAAAGGTGTAGAGCCAGGCATCAAGACAGGCAAGGGCGCCAAAGCCTAGAGATTGCTCGAGCTCGAAGGGTAGAATGAGGAAATTCAAGAGACGTTCGAATTTGATCCGTGATGACTCGTAAGGGAAGTCACTGTTCACGGGTCGATGAATGTACAGTGGAGAAGGCTTATCCGACGAAAGCTCCAGCTGTAGGTAGGTAGGAATGGACAATGGCGGCAAGGGAATAGTCGCTGGCATTGGAGAAGGCATTGGGGTCTCTTGTATGGCAGAAGGCTTGAGGCCGCCATTGGAGTCCCCTCTCTTATCATCCAGGTTCAAAGGGGTTGGCCGGAACTTTAGCTGGGTCTGATCTAAGGATGGCGTTCCCCTGTTGGACTGTTTTCGGCGCATGATTGGAGTGGAAACAGTCCGTGACATGCTGGGTTTACTCCTCGTTTCCCGCGATGAGGATTTAGCATGGCTTGGCTCAGGGTAGGTAGAGACATCCTTTGTTTTTGACAAGCTGCGCATTCGATGCTCTCCGTTATATTCAGGCGGCGATGTGTACTTTTGCGGAGATGTTGATTCTCGAGAGTGGCTTGTCGAGTGAGTCTTTTCAAGTATCATCGGCGCTTCATCCAATTTTGGCATTGGCTCGATGGGACCATCCACTGGCCGCAGGGGTAGAGATGTTGGGGACGAGGTCAACTCATGTATCTGGGCCGGCGAAAGCTTCAAGATGCGCTCCTTCTCAGAGTCACCACGAGGCGAGTTGGGCGAAGTCACGCTGCTCTTCCGCTTCGGATGTTCCGTTCTGGAATCCAAGCCAGTCAAAACAGCACCATCCATTGACATGGAGCCATGGCGATGTGACAGTGACCTCCCTCTCCTCTCCGCCCCGTTTGTTTCCTGCTTCTTCTCCGGCGCATTTGCGAGACCGTTCGCGACAGCCCCTTCGGGAGCGGCGGATATGCCTAGGCCGGAGGCAGCGCCATCCTCCGCGGCGGAGATTTGTGTCTGGCTGGGAGACAGAGCGGGCGTGGGAAGCTGGCTGTTCTGCGGCGGCGAGAAGGGCGGGAAGGACTCGGCTTGTTGTTCAGGATCCTGGGGGCCGTTCATAGCGTTGCAATCCCGAGGTCAGGGCGACCGGCATGCTGCGACATGCAGAGCGGGGGATAGGACACGGGTCGTTGGGGGTGGGTCGAGGAATGCAGAAAGGTGTACCTTCCTTGGGCCCCGTTTCCGGGTGCGAGCGGCTGACGTCGTGTCGGCTTGCCGAACCGCCGACCGCGACTCGCGTGCCCGCGCGCCACCGCGGGGAAGGACGCGGCCGAAGCTGCCTGCAGCAGCTGGAGAGCTTCTTAACAACAGCTTCGCCCATCTCCCGCCCACTTCTCCCCGCGCAACCCGCACTCCTTCACAATGTCAGGCTACGAAGGTGCGTGTCTGCAGAATCCATCATCAGCGCATCTACCCAGCACAGGAGAATGCCCAAATCCACAACAGTCCTTCACCCACCCGCTCTGGCCGCAGCTCCGCGAACGGAGCTCTAGTCATTTTTCCAACCACGGAACTCCCGGGCTGACGCGACAATGGCATAGTCGAACACAACATCTCGCCCGAGGAGGCCAAGGCGGGCGACGAGCAGCAGCGCCGGCGGCCGGACCTCTCGACCTTCTACTCGGCGCTCGAGCAGCTCGACACGTCCGACGAGGCGCACGCCCGCCACAACCCGCACGCCCTGCCCACCCCCACCGACGTCATCGCCCTCTTCTCCATGTTCCGCGACGCCCTGGTCGTCATGGCCGCCGACCACGACGGCGACCAGTCGGACAACCCCATGTTCGAGCAGCTGCAGGCCCTGATCGACAACCCGCCCAAGGAGATCAACGGCGTGCCCGACAGCTTCTTGGACGAGCTGGACCGCGTGCCGAAGAAGAGCTTGAAGAAGGACGATGAGTGTGCGATTTGCAGGTTACCGTTCCTGGACGGTGAGTGATTGGTCTTCTGGCGAAGCGCTTGGAGGGAGGAGCTGCTGACGGCGTGTTTTCTCTGCTGCAGATCCGTATCCGCTTGTTGTGGAACTCCCTTGCAATGCGGCGCATCGGTTCGATCTGGATTGCATTCGTCCTTGGTTGAAGCTGAACAGCACATGCCCGCTTGATCGGAAGGACCTTCTCAAGAAGAAGGCCCCGCCTCCACCGGATGACGACGAGGAGGATTGGGACGATCAATTTGCTTGAGAGAGGGAGATATCAAACGAAAATCGCATGATGAGGCGTTCGGGGTTGGCGGGTATATGTAGCGAATATGCAAGTACGGTGATCAGGGTGCTCTGATATGAGGTCGGTTTCTGAATTATTGCAAACGTAACTGCGACCACTAGGCGTAGAGTCGAAGTAGACATCCGGACGCATATGTTTGGTGGAAGTGATGATACTGACATCCCGACGGCTCCTTCAAGTCCCCATGGTAACTAAGTGTTGCAATATTAACGAAACCGACTTCGCAGATATTTGGTCAGATTGATGTATTGGTAGTCGGTAAAGGAACAATTGGCTGTGTTCCCTACGCATGCATTACGGCTGCAGCCACAACCGGCCATAGCAATGGCAAAAGAGTCGAATAATACAGTCTTCCCGAACAGAACCACCCTCTCGCTCTCGCTCTCGCTCTGTAACCCCAATCCCCCGATCTGCCACCAAATCCGAAGACGTATGCTGGATTCTCCAAGCGCCAGGCGGACACGTGGGTCGCGTGGCACCCAAGTCAGTTGCCGTCGTTCCTACGCTAAGGTTAAAAATCAATGGCTTCACTTCAAAGGAGCACGGCAACGGGTGCCGCGGCCGGAACTTACAAGGCCCTGCTCCTCTTCTTCGCCTTCTTGAGCTCCTTCCGCTCCGCCTTCTTGTCCTCCCTCCTTTCCTTCTTGGTCTTCCCCGGGCGTCCGTCGTCACGGGCCCCGCCGTTCGAACCAGACGCCGCGTGCGCCTCCTCCTCCTCCTCCTCCTCCTCCTCCTCCTCCTCCTCACCCTCGGCCGGCACGAACGAGGCGTGAGCGGCATGCGCGGCGTGCGCGGCAGCAATGGCCGCCTGGAGCCCGCGCAGAGAAGAGACGCGCACCGGCGGCAAGGCGGGAGCACCACCACCGGGAGGAGGAGAGACCTCGACGGTGAGGCCGTTGCCGCCGCCGCCGCTGCTGCTGCTGCTGCTGCTGTTGCTGTTGCGGGAGAAGGAGAGGAGGCGCTTGGCGAAGAGGCGGGCTTCCCTGCAGTCCTTCTTCGCCGTGGCCGCCACGCCGCGGATCGGGTCGTCCGGGTCGATGGTGATGCGCTTGCGCTTCTTGCCGTGCGGCAGCCACGGTCCGTGGACCGCGAGGTCCGCGAGGTCGGAGGCGGCGTCGTCGGAGGCGGGCGCGGGAGGAGGGCTGTCCGGGCGCTGTTTGGCGCCGCGCTGCAGGCAGCGGGTGAGCCATGTTGGCGCGTGGCGGATGAGGGTGTCGGTGAATGGGTTGGACATGGTGAGGGGACGCTGGTGGTGTGGGATCAATGGCCGACGCTGGTGTGGATGGAGGAAGATCTGGGGCAGACGGGGCTGGGGCTGGTCTTTTTTGGTGAAGTGTTTGTGGGGGGTTGCACGTGCAATACGTGCAAGAAGGGCAGGTGCGCTGGTTGCTGGGACATGAAAAGCTGCCCGCCTGCGCCCAGCGCTACTCTTCCTCTTAATATCCGTTCTGCACTGCCGCCGGCGAGAGCAGCGCTGCGAACAAGACCTCCAAACGCTCTCATCTTAGTGACGGCGCCTTCTCCTTGCCCGACATGCCCGCCCACGACGACGCAGCTGGGAAAGCTCATGAGCTTCCAGCCAGCCAAAGTGAGCGCCGCAAATTGCTCGAGAATGAGCGCCAGAAGCTCCGTCAAGACATTGTCAACCGCGCAAGCCATGCGGGCCAGCTTTGCAACACTGTTGAGAATCAGGGCAAGACCGTCAGCAGCATCCCGAAGGACTCAATTCGCCCCTTCGTCCGCGCCCTACGACAGCTGGTGAGTGAAGCATAGTTACTCATCGAGCCCGTGGGGGTATCTTTCGGATCTGCCCTTTGTCGCATCAAATAACCTTCAGTAATAGGCCAAGCTCAACAGGCTCATAAACGAGTGCGAGAAGGACAAAAGTCTCCTGATGGGGGACATCATGTCCTGGCGGGAGGATTACCGCGATACCAACGCACAGGACCTTCTCGGCATGAACCCGCCTAGACTGACAAAGAATATACGTGCTAACGTTCCTTAGATGCTGCTAGCACCATCTGGCCCCGGGGCAAGCTTAGCAAATGGCCGTCGATTGCCTTCTCTCTTCACTCGATGGTCCGTGATGCCGTCGCTCAGGTCTAGGCCAGATTTGATAACGGTGATGTTGGACGGGTTTGTGAAGGTGGCTAGAAAGTGCAAATGCTAGACGGAAAGTAGGGCAAACTAGACCGGTAGCCACTTCATAGGGAAATTCCATTTATGGTCGGGGCACAAATGGGGAATATGATGTCAAATCGGCATTAGGTTCAACATCAGTCTCTAAAATAAACACTCAACTCCATATCATCCAGCCCGTCACATCACTAAATATACATGCTGAGTATCGATCCCGTTTCTATTCAGTCCCGCGCGCTAACATTAAAGTGAAGTTGTCGCCGCCGCCTCACCTCACCTTTGCCATGTAGGAACGAAGCCATCCACACAATCTTCCACACCGTGGCCACGGCCCAAGAATCTATGGAGGAGACCACCCTTCTGCCCTCGGGCAAAAGCTGGGTGGCCAACGACGACCCTGACCTTGCTGAGGCGCTTGAGGTTCGTCTTCAACATGGACCTGTCCCAGTTGTCCTGAGCCTTCGCTTACGCACTCTTGAACGCCTGAGGGTTGGGGATGTTCAACATGGACCTGTCCCAGTTGTCCTGAGCCTTCACGTACGCACTCTTGAGTGCCTGAGGGTTGGGGATGTTCAACATTTGCAAGACGGCCTCCTGGACCCGGGCGTCCTGGAAGAAGGTGCCGTTGGCCGGCACAATAGGTGCAACGCACTGGGCCATTATCGGTTAAGGGCCCTATATCTCCCACTTCCCTCTTCATCCACCGCCGTTCTCATTAGATCCAGAGAGGCTTTCTTCAGGATCGTTCCATACGTAGTAGGTTTCGGAGTCATCGAGGTCGCCAATGTCGTAGAGATCTTCGTTTTCTGATTCGTCTTCGGATTCCTCCCAAAAGTCGCAGGCGTCTTGGATGGCCATATACTCACTGCTTTTCTTCGCATCCTCGGTTCTGTATTGGTCATCCAATGTGATGTTGTCGTACCTATTTTGGTCAGGTGAAACATGCGAGAGCGGAGGAGGTTGACTGGTACATACGAATTGCGGTTGTAGCCCTGCGCACTGAAATCGACCGTCTGCGGCAGACAGACCATGTCTGCATCATCTGGCTCGATGAGTTGGCCTGCCTCCGCAAGGGTGGAGATTGAGTCGGTGTTGTATAGCTCGCACTTTACAAGGTCTGGAAGAAATCGATCAGCGCTGCAGGGAATTGGCCTTGCGGACTAGTTTTGCTAGAGACATTGCGCCCTACTTACAGTTGTAAATGGGCCTCGAATCCTTGCTTGAGAATGAGCCCGGAAAACTGCCAATCCAAAGGCCATCGTAATACTTGTCGGCGATCAGGCGGATGACGTGTGCGGCGATCTTCACATCAAACCTTCTTCCGGTGATGATAAGGTTGCCGTTGAATCGAATCCAGACCAGCTGCTCACAAAGCTCGCTGAGTTGAGCGACATCGAAATCCTTAAAGGCTTTAAAGTGTACATTGTACTGGATGGTTTCCAGGTAAGTATGGACAAAGGTGTTTCCGGCCTTGCTCTTCTGCAACCAAGTGGTTTCGAAGCCGTCGGAGCGAGTGGTGTCGCAGGTACAGAACCGGAGTTGAGCGCGCATCCAAAAACGGCTTATGAACTCGGTCCTGACGCCTTGAGAAAGGGAGCGAAGAATACACTTCTTGAAACGTCCCTGAATATTCGCTCTCCACCTGGCTCGGAACTCGGTCCTGTTGTGGTGGCAGGCGTTTGCCATGACGGTGAGAGGCGGGTCCGTAGTAGTCACGGTCTTGAGCGCTCGGTGTATTGGTAAGATTATGTCATAGGCGACCAAGTCGTAGATCATGTTTCTCACTTCAGCCGGTAGGGATGTGAAGCGCTTTCTGAATCCCTCTGGGTCTGAGATGGTACTTGGAAATTGCATGCTTATGGTCTTCGCGCCCGATGTTTTGTTTGGAAGCATCTCGCGAGTGGGTGGTGGCGCCATAGGCTTGGGCAGGTACGCAGCGGGTTTGTCCATGGTGGCACTGTCGGGGAGTGTCGGTAGGATGCGTCGATGAGGAAGAAAGGCGGAGGCGGATCGGCTCTTAAGGGTGAAGAGGTGCGCGCAGGGTCCTGGGCAGAAGTTCCTGCAGGTGGACCTCTCCGCGGTAGGGCAGCTACCTAGATGGTCCAAACAAAGACAAGCGCGCCTCCCAGATTCGAACTTACAACAACAGGCCCATAACTAGGGCTCCAATGCCACGTATGATGTCTAATATTCCTAAAAGATGGATGTGGTACTTCTACCTTAGTTAAGAGCGACGTCAAATCACCCGGTTCTTGGTTGCCATGGTTCTCTTTCAAGTGGAATACCATTTTATAGGGGACTGCTGCACCAAGGTCCTGCTCCTCACACGCGCCTCGTCAATCTTCTAGCCCTCCTACGTAGGAAGCTGAAACAAATATTCGGATGCAGATAAGATTTTCAGCTTCCACGTATGGGTTACAAGTACTTACGTAGGTGTAGTGTGCCGTGATTTCTCCATAGGCCCAATCTTCTTTCGCAACCCAACAAAAAACCCACCCTACTCAATAAAATACGTCTTCCGCACGCCCCCAATCACCAGTTTCAGATAGCCATACCGCTCGCCGCAATGCACCTCCTGCATCCTCAGCCTGCCGTCACCCCGCCGCATCTCCTCCAACTCGGCCTCGAACTTCTCGGCCAGCTCGACCAGCCTCGCGCGCCTCACCTCGGCCTCCTCGCGCGTTGCGCCCGCCGGCGTGCGCAGCTGGGAACGTATCTGCGATATGCACAGCGGGACCGACACCAGAAGTTCGTTCTCGAGATGCACGGCTTCGGCGTAGGCTTCCCTCTGATGGCACCTGATCAGCAGTTTTACAACAAGGAGAAGAGATGAATTATCCAGGGGCCGAGGGAGCGGGGGAGACGCAGATGGAAGGGTGGGAGGCAAGAAGAGTGCGGGGAATGGGAGAGGGAGAAAGGAAAGAAAAAAAAACCTACATTGTCTGTCACAGATTTCCAATACTTCTCCCGCAGCTCCGTGGATGGCTCTGGATGCGGCACGCGTACCATGCGCGAGCGCATCACCAGCCGTGCCATGTCTGCGTCGAGCCGTGTTTGCTCCAGCAACGCCAATCGCCCGCGTTGGTAGAGGAGGACCGAGTTTACATGCTCAAAACTTTCTCGTTGTTTCTCGAGTTCTTTGAAATTTCGTGTAGAATGCGATTCCAGACTTGCTGTGGTTTTGGTATAGGTGGTCGTGGCCGCTGGTTTGGTAGTAGTATCAGTAGTCGTGGTCGGGGTCTCGGAGGGGGATCTCGCTGTCGCGGTAGCAGTGGCAGGCATGGGGTTGTGGGCGGATTTGTTTTCTTTTCTGGTGTCGTTCACGTTGCTTGTAGTTTCCTGAACATGGGCGAAGAAGCTGGACCTGGGTGGGGAGGTGTTGGATTCTACGAAAGCGAGCGTGATTTCGTAAGTAAGGGAGAGAGGGAACAGAGCGAAGAAAGCCGAAGAATTCGAGGGGCTATCGAACCGTCTTTCTGTGGGCGTTTGCTGATTAGACTAAAGAATTTCATGGTCTAAGGGCGTAATGCCCCAGCTGTGTCTTGGGCTGGAAGTTGGATTGATCGAGATGTGGTAAACCTCACAATCACGAAAGCCAGTACGGCAGGGACAGAGAAAAGAAACCCGAGGGTGCCTATCATCACTGTTGAGTGGCATATACGTGTCGTTTGTTGAAAAGAAGCTGCCATGGTACGCTAAATTCGGAGAAAGCGCTTTCTCTGGGTTGGTGCGAGGTTTTGAGCCGCTAAACCCCTAGGCTCTGATCTCAACAACTCAAAATAGACATTCATTAATTGCAGTCGACACTCGTGGAATCATCTCTTTGCATCCGTTTACACATCGAATTCTTCTGACTGGTTTGGCATGTAGGCTGAAGCGATGTCGTGCATTAGTCAGAGCCAAGGTTTGAAATCCCGCTTTTACCTCCTGCAGCACCAGATATTTGCCTGTAGGTATGCCCGCCAATATGTGGGATTTGCGCCAAATCCGGTGATCCGTAAGCAAGACATTCCCAAAACGCCTCACTGACCCAGAATTATACCGTTTCGCCTCTGAAGCACGTTTCCCTTAGCACCCTGCCCGACCCATTTGCTCGTAGCTCGAGGCTTATTCGTCGGTCTTCAGCAGATCCATGACCTCTGCAATCTCCTTCATGACCTGCGAGGCCATGGGAGGCGGCTTGTCACCCGGCTTCATCGACTTTCGCACCTCATTGCAGTACTTCTCGTAGTCGTCGCGGAGCTGGAAGATGGTGTCGGATTGGTTGCCAATGTCCTGCATGATGGACATGATCGCGAGTCGTGTTTTCGTCTGTTGGGCGCGGTGTGTTAGCGTCTGGAGTATTGCTCTGCAGGGACGAGGAGGTGGAAGCTCACGCGGTCCATCATGGCCTTGTGCACGCGCTCAATGTCGGCGTCGGTGGGATCCTCGCCGCGGCTCTTGACGTCCTGGAGGTTCTGCTGGGCGGCGTCGAACTCGGCAGAGGTGCGTTGCTTGTCGGCCTCGAGAGCTCTGACGCGGTCCATCTTGCTGCGCACGTCGAACATGACGTCGAACATGGGATGCGAAGGCAGCTGGGTGGTAGCCATGGTGGTGAGGTGTGCTGGGGTTGAGCGAGCGTTCGGATCTCCGGGAATGGTGAGGAGTGGAAAGGAGGAAAGGGGAGAAAGTGGGTCGTTAAGGAGCGACTGTCAGTGCAGCATGCAGGTGAGGTTGGGGAGCATCGGATCCGCCAGCGGGCGGTAGTTATTTTTGGAGGGCGGGTTGCGAATTAAAGAGGCAATCACGTTGGGGTCGGGAGAGTTTCAGGTGCACCGGCTGACGTCACGGCGTAGGGATTGCAGCATGCGTACCCTCGCATTATTTAAATGAACTCCCATGACTCTGCGCCCGCGAGCTGGCTTTGTGCAACGTGTTGTTCGCCCTCATCGCGTCGAGAGAGCAGGTGGGGCTTCCGCACTTCTCCCGCTCGAATCCGACGCGTGAGCGCGAGACCGCTACCCGACATTCCGGCAATGCCAAATACTTGTTTCGGCAAGCGCATCTCTGAATTCGGAAAGTCCGTCCACATCGCTCCTTCCACCATTTCAAGTCTACAACATACTCAGACCTTCTGCTCACTCATCCACCTCTCCGCCTCCTCTTTCCACTCCTCCCTCCACCTCGTCAGCGGCGGCCGGCCATTCACCACATCCCCCACACTCCACAGCATCCTCTTCTTATCCGTCTCCTCACTGACATCGTTATCCGGGCAGATGACATAAAACTTCCCCTGCCCCATCTTCTCGTACAAGTACCCTGCAACCTGCTCAGCCGACCACGCACCCGCCGGCTTCTCCTTGACGGTACCGCCGCCGGTCATTCCGGTGTGGGTCCAGCCGGGAACGAGCAGGTGGACGGAGGTGGAGGGCGCGTCTGTGCGCAAGTCGAAGGCGAGGTGCTCGGCGAGGGTCTTGACGGCGGCTTTGGAGGCGTTGTAGGCGGCGTTGCCGGGCGGGTTGGTGATGCCCTGTTTGCTGCCGGTGATGACGATGGCGGAAGGCTTGTCCTTGTTGGCCGTGGCGGCGGAGCGGAAGGCCGGGACGAAGGCGTTGAGCCCATTGATCACGCCGAAGAGGTTCGTTGAGAGGGTCTGTTGGTGTTTTGTCAGTTTGGGGATGCCCCCGGACAGGTTTGTGGTAGCATAGGCGGGGACCTTCTCAAAGTACTCCGCATCCCCCCACGTCCCCTTCATCCCCACGCCGGCGTTTAGCATCAGGAAATCCACGCTCCCGCCGCCGAATTTCTCTAGCACGCTGTCCTTCAGCTTCGCCCACGCCTCCGGCTTCGAGACGTCCGCCTGGTACGTGTCGACCTTGCCCCGTCCGAGCGTTTCTTCCGCTTTGGCAAGCGTGTCGGTGTTCCAGTCGGCGATGGCGACGCGCATGCTGTGCTTGAGGCAGAGCTGCGCGACGGCGAGGCCGATGCCGCTGGCACCGCCGGTGATGAGCGCCGTGTTGTTGGCGGCGAAGACGGAGGTGGGCGACATTACTCTTTCTTTTTGTTGCTGCTGCTTTGAACAATTTCTGGTCGATTGCTTGACCGCTAAAAGAAGATATTGGTGGTGTGCACCGTGTCAAAATACCATAGCGGGGTGATAAATAGTCTCACATAGCTGGCGAGGAGGGGTAGCTTCGTCGGAGATTGAACGGAGTTACGGTAGTAAAGCCGTATGATGTCAGTGTGCGGGGCTCGAATAGAAAAAGTCACAGATGAACTGGTTTGTTGCCGGATCGGGTAATTGATTCCATAGACGGTCTAATCCGACATCACTCAGTAGCTGTAACGTGTATAGTGTTAGAGGCGACTTTACGTCAAAAGTGAAGAGAAATAAAGGCAAAAGACAGCTTATGGATATTATCCATCCCTCCAAAGAATTGGCAATACAAGATATCTCATATTAACTCAATCTGTTTGATCGCTACGCTCTTGCCCTCCGTCAGTTCGCCATCCATTATCCCATGGACATAAGCCTCACCAACGACAACCCAACAACCATCTTCGGCCTCGCGTAGGACGAATGGGACATCAGCGCCCAAAGGTATCCACAAGGAATCCCACTCACCAATCTCTTCGGGCCCGATTCCAATGAAACCTCTCGAAGTCCTGAACGGCCTCCTCCGTTTGAGCTTGTACCGCGCAATTTCTGCATACCGAATGGCCTCGCGACTCCTCGCTCCCCTGAGCAGATCCATATACCCAGCCTTCAAATCCTGCGGCGCGCGTATGGTCTCATAATTATGGACAAACGCGCGATCCGCGATCGGCGTCCTCCACAGCGCCTCGACAACCTCCTCCGGCGAGTCGTAGATGTCGTTGGCACCGGGCAGGACGACGCTCAGTCCCTCCAGCCACGCGGCGAGATAGTCAAAGTTCTCGCCGTCCCTGTAGCTGACCTCCTCCGTGGGGTACCCGTCGCCGAGGCGATCGACGCCGTCGACGCGGATGGCCCAGAGCTTTAGTTTGCCGTGCGGGTCGAACGACGAGTCATCAATGCACTGCTGCAGGCTTCCCGACGCTCTGTATGCGCGGCCGGCGCCGCCGCCCCGCACGTTGAGATGCGAGTAGACGGTCAGGGCCTTGGGCAGGTGCGGCGACGCCCAGTTGGGCACCCAGGATGGGGCACTCTCGATGTAGTCTGCGTTCTCGTCGTCGCTAGACCATGACGAAGCGGTGATGTTGCAGTGCGACAGCGCTTCGAGCCCGTAGTGCTTCAGGCACGCCTTGGCCAGGTTGATGCGCAGATCCCGCCACGACTTCTCGTAGTCGGCGCGTATCTTCAGCTGCTGAACATCACTGGCCAGGCCGAGCAGGGCGAAGCAGTAGTCGCGGTGGTCGGACGCCACCAAGCGGGAGTTGTCGGCGTTTTCTCCCAGGAAATACAGAAACTGTCGGAGGGGGGTGTCGCTGCTGGCGAGCACCCAGCTGAAGGCGGCGGACGCGACGTTCTGCAGCTTCGCATCGAGGAAGGCGGCGGTAGCCATGTTGGCGGTGGTCACGATACGGGGCGAGATGACGGCGGCGTTGAGGTAGTCGCGCAGGCCACACAGCATCCAGAAGGCCGTGTAGAAGCGGCGCCAGTGGATGCGCGCATCGCCGCACAGCAGCTCGGCGTCTTTGGCCAGCGCGACCTCCTGCAGCACCCACACGCGGCGGAACCAGTCGCGCGTGAACAGCGCCGCAACCGCGTCCAGTGCCCGGCACTCGTTCGTTCGCAGCAGCGCGAGCACCTCGTCCAGCGCCGCCTGGATGCGGTGCGCCGACGTCTCCGGCCGCGGCGCCTCCTGGAACTGGAACAGCGGCCACGAGCGCACCCAGTGATTGGTACGCGACGTCTGCGCGATCGAGTAGACCGTCTCGAGCGTCGCGATGGCGGCGTCGCTGTCGGGTGTGCTGGGCCCCAGCCAGATGACGACCCGCGACGCCCGCCGGTAGATCTGGTCCATCTGGCACACCTGCTGCGTCCGTTCCGTCGTATCGTGCTGGTTGATGCACACGGCGTCTACCCACAGCCAGGTCGGGCTGTTCCGTCGCTGCCGCAGCTCCTCGGCTAGCTGCCGCAATGCCGCCTCCAGGTTGACCGTGACCTGGAAGATTTTGCCATCGATTAGGATGGGACGCGTGCTGCTTGGGTCGCCCCAGACGTACGACAGGGCGCAGTAGTCCGGCTCATCTTCGAGGCTGGCAGTTCGCAGCGTGCAATTGATGATGGGGAGGTAGCCGGCTCCGTCGGTGGACTTGGGGACGGGTTGCAGCTTGATCAGACGGATCTCGTTATGCCGCGGGTCCAGGGTCGAGTAGCGGAAGCCATCTTCTGCGTTCATTGTTCTGCTGTGACGGCGTCCGGTGAGCGATGGTAACTCACGGCGGAGAAGCACGAGTCGGGAGAGATAGGTGTTCTGACTGGCGGGTGGAGTCGGGGCATGGCTCTTGTGAATCCTTTCATCTAGACGCTGGCACAGGCTGCCGATGAGCCGTGGACTGACCGTTAATTGAGGGCTGGTCTTCGTGCGTAGTCGTGACGAACTATCGAGCCAGGCTGGATTAAAGCCGACAACTACTGTGAGACGCGCTGCTGTTGCACAGCAGTCGCGTCTCGCGCGTTCCTAGCCCGTGCGCCACTGCCGTTTCCGCCGTAGAAAAACCCAACGCCAAGCGGCCCGACCGGGGCGGGGTCATCGTGCCATCCATTCCATGCGACGAAGGCCCAAGCTCCTCCCTCTTGCTGCTGCTCTCTCGGAAACCCGAACGCGGCCGACGATCCGAGGGTACGTAGCTCACCGTTTGCTGACACACGACATCACCCGGTTCGCTGCGGCAGCACGCGAGCTTCTTGCCCTGCTCCGCTCCACCTTCCCCTCCCACCCAGCCTCTCCAAAGACACGCCACACGCTTTCTCTCCATCCAATTCCTCCCAATCGTCAATTCCTCGAGCCTTCAACCATCCAATTCGCCCCGGCTCGAACCTCAATTGGCCTCGAAACCAACCAACCACCACCACCACCACGACGAACAATGGCAATCCTCAAATCGCTCCTCACCACGACCGCGGCGGGCGCCGCCGCCGTGGGCGCCGGCTGGAAGCTCTACACGCGCGAGACGCACTTCGTCCCGTTCTCGCCGTCGTCGCCCTCGTGGGCTTCGTGGGCGCCTCTGCTCAAGCAGCGCAACCCGGCGGACAACCCGCCCGTGTGCGTCGACCACGCGGTGCGGCGCGTGCCGCTGAGCGAGCTCAAGACGGAGGACCTGGACGCGCTGACGCGCGACTTTTGCGCCGGCGTGTGGTCCGGGCTGGGCTTCGCGTACCAGCGCCGCTTCCTCGAGAAGAAGTACCGCGCGCTCGACGGCCGCCAGGGGCATCTGTGGGACCGCGGGGAGCTGGCGGAGAGTGATTATAGGCTCGGCACCAAGATTGCGGATCATTTCGAGGTCGTGGAGCGCGCGCCGGGGAAGGTGAGTGTGAGGGAGAGAGGGAGGGAGGGAGAGAGGGTTTCCCTCCCCTGTTTGCTTGCGAGCCCCCGCTCGCATGTTAATGTGACTTCGCGAATTTTTCAGGCGATGTGAGGGCTGATTTCGTTTTCTCCTTTTAGGTGGCCGTCCGCTGCGGCGACTCCCCGTTGAATGCCGGACCCCGGCCGTCGGACGGCATCTTCTCGATGGAGGTGAACAAGGACGACAAGTTTGCGACGTTCCACATGAAGAGCTTCTTCTTCAACTCGACGCCCGAGGGCAAGGTCAAGGGAAACCTGCCCTGGTGGTTTGATATCCTGCACCGCGAGTATGCCAAGCTCTGGATGGAGACCAGCGTGAGGAAGCTACTGAAGTAAATGTCTCGGGAAAAAGCTTGCGGTCAAGGGATAGAGTTGGTTTGTTTTTCGTTCAGGTGCAAGTGTAAAAGTCAGTTGGGCCTGGGGAGCGTCAAGACGACGTTCCTCTTTTCGTAAGATATCCAGCATGAGGATAGTTCATCGCTTGCTGTTCTCGAATGGGAAATGTGTTTCCGGTGGAAGTGGACATTTTACCGCAATCAGAAGAGCTGCATTTTTGTGGGACCGGTTCGCTGAGTACTACAATAGCAGGTACAAGCGCAGACGGGCAGTTGATTGAGCAGCAAAAGCATTACTAGGTACGGTACAGAAGCATTCGATAAAAGGTATCTTTTCCCTCTAAAACATCTTTAAATGGACCGCAGGAAGCCGATGACGTAACGCTATATATATATACGTACTGACCATTATTTCGTAACCTTCGTCCGTGAGCTTTCTACACGGGGGCTTATCATCGTCACAAAAGCCTCTACTTCCTCTTGGAACCAAGACTTCGGTAGAATGATTCCGATCAGGGCACCCGTAGAAGCCCTCCATATCCACACTCCCTCTCCAACACCCGGCAGGATCGATGGTAGATACGCCCGCTTCCGCCGACCTCACTTGTTCGTGACGGTATACGCACCGAAGACCTCCATCCCCAGGCCAAACTCGGCGAGCATATCGTCCCACATGTCCCAATCCATCGGACTCGCATCCAGGCCATTCGGCAGCGACGCGCCCCACTCTTCCGCCGCGCCGTCGTCCTGCGCCGATCCCGCCCCGCCGTTCTGCGCTCCCGACGCGCGCTCCCCGCCGAAGCCGGTCAGGGTCGACAACGATTGCTGCTGCTGGTGTTGCGGCATCGACGACGGTTCGGGCGGCGAGCGGGAGCGGACCTCGCGCAGGGTCGACACGAGCACCTCGAGGGCGCGGTAGTCGTGCAGGGCGGGCTGGGGGGCGGCCTGGCGGACGGCGTCCTGGACGTGGGCGGCCCAGGCCTTCGCGGCGAGGCTGGCGACGGCGAGGTGCAGGGGGCTGCGGCGGATGTCGAGGATGTCCGAGTGGTTCTCGAGCACCTTGTTGACGTGGAACCAGGCCTTTTGGACGTCCGGGTCGGCGGGCGCGGTGCGGGCGCGCAGCTCCGAGACGAGGTAGATGAAGCCCTCCCACTGGAAGAAGGCGTCCATGTGCCACATGAAGCGCTGCAGGCTGGGGTCGCCGTGCACGAGGTTGTCGAGCTCGACGATCTTGAGCGTCGTGCGGAAGAGGAAGTCCTTCTCCGACTGCGGCAGGCTCAGGCCCTTGTCCGCGTAGCGCCGCGGGTGGTGCGCGATCAGCCGCATCATGCAGAGGGCGCAGCGCGCGACGATGGCCGAGAGGTAGTGCAGCGGCACCGACGGGTCGCAGTGCTTGAGGAAGTGCTCCTCGAGGTGCTTCTCGAGCGCCTCGATGTTGCGGTCCTTCTCCAGCAGCGTGACGTTGTTGCTGGTCAGGCTGGCGATGCCGTCGTCGTCGCCGTACGGCCGCAGGTCGAAGTACGGCCCCGCCCGCGCCTTCTTGCAGAACTTGCCAAAGTTGTAGCGCATGTTGCAGAAGAACATCTCGGTCGGGCCCGTGTGCTCGACGGGGAGCTGCTTCATGTCCGGGTCCAGGTCGCTGTCGTTGCAGTTCAGGGGAAGCTCGACGTCCCAATGCTTGGCCGTCACGGAGGCGTGGCCGCCTGCGAGCTCCGCGGTCCGCATGTCGAGCGGCATGAGCTGCCACCAAACCCGCCGGCGAATCTCGATGTCGAAGAGCGGAAGACCCATCTTGCTCCCGTCTTGATGGAGTCCGATCCTTTGGCCCATGCGAACAGCTACCGCCGATAGGGACCAAAGTGTTTGGATGTCGAAGTAGGGGCGCATGGCTAGCTGCAACGAAAGTCAGCGCTGATGTATTGCGGATGCTGCTACACGAATCTGAAACCACCACTATCTTTGTGTCTAGCTGCTCGAGGAGATGGAATACTTCTTCATGAATTTCACATGTGCAGACAGGTGGTATGAGGTAAAACTGTTAGAGTGGGGCCAGTTGCTCACCAGGTACAGGATGTAAGCCTGCAGGACGACGAGCTGGGCTGAACGCAGGAACTCCGCCCGATGCAAGGCCAATTTTGTCCCATTTTGAAACTTTGGGAGCAGTTCAGCTTTGCTCTCACCAAAAGTTGACTGGCATTCCTCCGGGCTCAACGAGACGACGGCGAAGGTGTAGATTGCAAACATCAAAGCCTCGATACCCGGGTCGACGGCGTCCAGGTTGGTGGTGGCCTTGAGAATCTGACGCTGGACGGTGGGCGCGTGCAGAAGCTTTGTCAGCGGATTGACATTGTCGAGGAAGGCCTGCCAGAGAAGGAAAATGTGCGGCGGTTGGGGATGGAGGAGGCGAAGGCTGCCAGGAGGGTTCAGCATGAGTCCGAGGACAAGCTCACTGGCGACAAGGGCAGGAGCCTCGGTGGATGAATTGGCAGTCGGAGTGGCAGTGGCAGCAGGAAGCCGTAACATGTCGCCCGGACTCTTGAACTCTTCGGAAATGCCCTTCCAGAGGCTGTTTTCGAGGTACCTGGAGCTGCCTTTCTCGAAGATGAGGCGGCCGTTTTCCTCGGACGGGGGAGGTGCAACAGCCGAGGGCCGGGCTGGAAGGGCCTCATGGGACGATGCAGAGGGAGTGTTGTGGCATGATGCTGGACGAGGGGCGTTCAAGGGGGTGAAAGCGGAGGCGGGTGCTGGCACAGTGGAGGCGGGCCTCTCGGCAGACGCAGACTCGGATCTTGCATCGACTCGGGCGCCAAAGCTGTTGAGGATGGATTCATAGCGATCCAGCTTCGCGTGGAGGTCCTCGTCACTGAGCTTCCTCTTGCGGCGCGGGGCAGGGTCGCGGAACTCGCACTGGGCGCGGTAGCGCTTGCATGAGGAGCACGGCTCCAGGCGGTCGCACTTGACCTTGCGGCGCTGGCAGCTGATGCATGCGTTGGGTTTCAAGGGCTGGCCGCAGTCAGAGGAAGTCGGGGTAGGCACCTGGGGCTCGACGGGCCGCACGGGGGCGGGCGACTGGACTGAGGGCGCAGCCTGCAGCGCGGGCTTCGGGTCGGCAGGCTGCCGCGGCGCGTCCATTGCGAGTCAGAGGGCAGAGACAAGCGGAGACGGAGGCTACAGACGGGCTCGCGGGCCAGCCTTTGGAGGAGCAGGTGCGCAAGGCGGGAGAGCTGAGTACTTGAGGCAGCGGTGGGCCCGAATCTCCGTGCGGGCTGTGTTCCACTCCGTTCGGGGCCGCCCCTCTCACCAGTCAGCGTCGGCTGATTGGCCGGCCAGCTGCGATCTCGGCGCGTCGGCGTGTCGTTGCCCGAGCAGTTCGGGTCCCCTCCCCCGCCTGCTGTCCCGCCTTCATCTGCGCGGGAGCACTAGCCCGCCTCCTTGCTGAAGTCGACAAGCTCAGACACGCCGCGCCGCCGTCAATCGCTACAAAATGCTTAGCAACAGGCCCGCGCGGCACGCCTCTTTGTTCCTTCCTGCAGCACGGAGATGCAAGTCATCGGGTCGGCACAAGCTGGACGCGACGCTCCGTCAGCCACAAGGCTGCAACTTTTTGCAACAACAGACCTGACCTTGCTACCTCCTTTACCGTCGAGAACGGACTATTAAGCTTGGCCTGCGCCCTTGCTGCTTTCCGCTGCTCAGCCACCACGCTCTCCATCAGCAAACACTTCAGCGTAACATGAGCGACACCATGTCAGACGTCTCAACTCAACCCCCGCCAACAAGCGGCGACGCGGAAAAACACCCACAGGGCAGATCCAGCGTCCAAGAGACGCCCAAAGATGTGGAAGCCCAGCCAGGACCCCCGTTCGCGTACCCGCCTGCGCGCATTGCTGTTCCCATCATCATTACCGTATATCTCGGTCTATTCGTCGTCGCGCTGGTAAGCTTCCACGTCAATCTGTCTTTGTCTCAACCCTTTGTCCATCCCTTGGTAGCGAAAGGGCTAACCAACTTGCGCCGACAGGACAGGACCATCATTGCAACCGCAATTCCCATCATCACCAATGAATTCCACTCGTTGGGAGATGTCGGCTGGTACGGCTCTGCTTACATGCTGACTGGCTGCGCAACCCAGCTGCTGGTCGGACGCATCTACACCTTCTACAACCAAAAGGTCGTGTACTTGACTTCGCTTTTCCTCTTCGAGGCCGGCTCGGCCATCTGCGGTGCAGCTCCCAACTCGACTGTCTTCATCGTGGGCCGTGCCATTGCCGGCATGGGTTCCGGAGGCGTCTTCTCCGGCGGCATTCTTCTGACCATCCCACTCGTGCCACTCCACAAACGTGCCATCATCCAGGGTCTCGCAGGAGCTCTCTTCGGCATCGCCAGCGTCGTCGGGCCCCTTCTCGGCGGCGCCTTCACCGACCACGCCACGTGGAGATGGTGCTTCTACATCAACCTGCCCATCGGCGCCGTCGTCGCCGTCGTCGTCTTCTTCGTGCTCAAGCAGACGGCGCCGCCGACCAACGCCGCGCTGAGCGCCAGGGACAAGATCCTGCAGCTCGACCCGCTGGGCAACTTCTTCTTCATGCCGGGCATGATATGCCTGCTGCTCGCGCTGCAGTGGGGCGGCTCGACGTACGCCTGGGGCAACGCGCGCATCATCGCGCTCCTCGTGCTGGGCGCGCTGCTCCTCGCCGCCTTCGTCGCCGTGCAGGCCGTCAACCGCAACGACACGGCCACAGTCGCGCCGCGCATCATCAAGCAGCGCACCGTCGCCGGCGCCTTCTGGTTCATCTTCTGCAACGCGGCGGCCATGATGGGCATCGTCTACTACATGCCCATCTGGTTCCAGGCCATCAAGGGCGCGTCGGCCGTGTCGTCGGGGCTGATGCTGCTGCCCGTCGTGCTGTCGCTGGTCGTCGCCAGCATCCTGACGGGCATCTGCGTGTCGCGCACCGGCTACTACGCGCCCTTCCTGCTGGCGTCGAGCGTCGTCGCCGCCGTCGGCGCGGGGCTCATCACCACCTTCACCACCCAAACCGGCCGGCCCGCCTGGCTCGGCTACCAGGTGCTCTTCGGCTTCGGGCTCGGCCTGGGCATGCAGCAGGCCAACATCGCCGTGCAGTGCGTGCTGCCGCGCAAGGACGTGCCCGTCGGCGTCACCCTCATGTTCTTCGGCCAGCAGCTCGGCGGCGCCGTCTTCGTCTCCGTCTGCCAGAACGTCTTCACCAACGAGCTCGTCCGCGGCGTGCGCGCCCTCGCCGCCGACGTCAGCCCCGCCCAGGTCGTCGGCGCCGGCGCCACCCAGCTGCGCAACGTCCTGAGCCACGACGCCCTCGGCGCCGTGCTGGAGGCGTACAACGGCGCCCTGGTCAAGGCCTTCACCGTCGCCTTGGCCATGACCTGCTTCAGCATCTTCGGCTCGAGCGTCATCGAGTGGAAGAGCGTGAAGAAGGTCAGGGACGAGGAGGCGGCGGCGATGCAGGAGAAGCAGCAGAAGGAGAAGGGGGCGGAGAAGGACGAGGAGAAGACTGTGGAATCAGAGGTGCAGACGAGAAATGACGGCGAAGAGGCCGATATCGAGAAGAAGCAGGAGTCGGGCTGATGGGAGGGGTGTGGGTTCTGGGCATGGATGCGATTTCGGGCCCAGGCAGTGGTGCGGTATTCTCCTCTTTGGCGTTTTCGGTTACGGTATACCCAAAACCCTCAGCTCTGGATGAAATCTTCTCTCAATACAGCATAAATCATAGATAGCATAAAGGCAAATGAGCATCAAAAAATTAGATAGCGTAAAGCCAATTAATATCAAAATATTAGATAGCACAAAATCAAACACAGTTACAAGACTATTTGATAGATCAACTGCTTCCTTCCAGCATCCTACCAAACTTGTGTGGTCTTCGACCATGAGCTGGCTTCTCCGTAGCTGGGGGGAAGAAGCTACAACTGCACCGTAGCGTATTGGAGTAAGGATGGAAGCTCTCTCTTTAATTCCCTTACAGATTCTTATAACTCTGCATTACTCACTTCATCAAAGGATGCGCTTTACCTGAGGAAATATTTCTGTGACGCAAGTGTGGGTAGGTTCAGCTATGCCAGCACCCGCTGTGACGTTGAACTTTCTCCTTTACATGATGATTATTGTGCAAGATCGGATTGCCAATCCATGTGTGTATATCTTTTATTGCCACCTTTAATGTACCCCTTTCACGTAAACATTGGTTTCAAGGTCCCCGCAATTCTCTGTTGCACTCTCAACGGCAGCAGCACCTCATACACATGCTTCACCCACTCCGCCAGCATTGGCCTTGTAGTAGCCGGATCCACGATTTCCTCGATTCCAAACGCATTTGCCGTCCGTACCGGATTCATCAAACGCCTGTACTCTTGTTCTAGCTCCTTGTATCTCTCCTTCATCTTCTCTTTCCCTTCTTTCCTTTCAATCTCCTTCAGTTCGTGCGAATGACTCGCTTCAATACCACCATCGAGAGGAAGACTGCCCCATTCCCCACTGGGCCAAGCAACGCGCATGTGGGGATCCCGAGAGTCGACCATGATCCCGCCGGCCACGCCATATACGCGACGTACGATGACGGAGAAGATGGGAATCGACGTGGTGTAATAAGTCGTCGCCAACGAGATGCCGTGGCGCATCGTCGCCGTGCGTTCCGCGACGGTTCCCACGGCGTAGCCCGGGATATCGACGAACTGCACAACAGGAATGTTGAACACGTCACAGAACTTGAGGTGTCTGGTGATCTTCTGAGATCCCAGGGAGTCTAGGGCACCGGCATTGACTGTGCATGTGGTTAGCTGACCGCCCACACGTCTCTACTTTCTGCTTCCACAAACCTTCACAGTTCAACGACACAATGCCGATCGGGCGTACACCAAGCCGAGCCAGTCCGACAATCGCCGTCGTTCCCCACAACGCTCCGATCTCAAACCAAGTGCCTCTGTCCACCACGGTGGTGATGATATTCCTCGGATTGTACATCCTCTCTCTCCTCCGTGGAATCACACTGCGCAGCTCCGGTGACGTTCGATCCGTCGGATCCTCGTTCGCAAGCAACGGCGGCACCTCAGTCCCGGAGTTCGGCAGATAGCCCAGCACCGTCCGCAGCTGCTCGAAGCATTCCGCCTCGTTCGCAGCCAAGTTGTCAATGGTACCATTAGTGCAATGCACCGCCGGCCCACCCAAGTCCCTGAAAGTCAGTCCCTCCTCAAACGTCGCGCCTACAAGTCCCTCAACACGTCAGCCCGGCCCTTCCAAAAAGAGAGAAAGAAAAAAAAAATAAAGTAAGCGCACTCACCAGCAACAACCCTCACCCCCGCATTAAACACCGCGCCCACATCCCCCGCCACGACGGAGAAATGGCACGCGGCCACCCTCGCCGCGCCCAGCCCGACGGCCGGCCCCAGCACCGCGCCGACGTTGGGCACGCCCGCGTTCAGCTGCGCCACCACGGCCGCCCACCCGCGCATCGGCGGCACGTACGACCACCCGGCCGCGCGGATCGTCGACACCGAGCCGCCGCCCGACGAGCCGTCGACCAGCTTGACGGCGGGCAGCCGCAGCGCCAGCGCGAGTCGCTCGCCGTAGTGCGTCTTGGCGGATACCGCGCCGTCGGCGTGCCCGGCGCGCAGGGTGAAGTCGTCGGCGGTGAGGAGGATGCGGCGGCGGACGGGGGTGGTGGTGGTCGTGTTTGCTGGGGGGCCGGGGCCGCCGGCGACGAGGATGGTGCCGAGGCCGAGGACGTTGTTGGAGGGCGTGAAGGCGGTGGGGGTTTCGTGGGGGTTGTTGGAAGGGTCGTTGTCGTCGTCGTCGTCCTGGCGGCGCCCCCACGTCACGGTGCCGCTGGCGCTGCCGATTTCGTGGAAGGGCGCCGAGGGGTCGAGGAGTTGGGCGATGCGCTCGCGCACCCAGAGCTTGCCTGAGGCCTTTTGGCGGGCGTAGCCGCGGTGGGCGGGGTCCGGGTTGCGGGCGATGGTGTGGAGGGTGTTGAGTTGGCTGAGGATATCCGAGTAGTCGGCGGGGAGGTTGGCGGTGGTGCGGTTGCGGCGGCGGCGGTTGCGGCGAGGTTTCTTGTCGTCGTCGTCGTTGTTTGGCGGATCGGGCGTTGTGGACGGGGAAGGTGGGGAGATGTGGTTTGATACTTGGGCGAGGCGCGAAGTCGCTGCGCTGCTGGAGCTCTTTTTGCTATCGTTATCGCTGTTGTCGGGCATTGTGGCTACGTGGAAGGTCAATTGGTTGCATGGAGTGCCTGGGAAGAGGTGTGAATAGAAGGTGGTTAGGAGTGGTGTTAAGGAGCTTGGGCCGGTGGAGCTCCATTTGCCTCGGTCCCTGAGCTACCCCACGTTGACGTCTGCCGATCTCCTGTGGAACCAGACATCGTTCCTCGGCCTGCCCGCCTTCATTTCCAGACATCAATTGCTTCATGTGTTCGTTGGAAACAACCATCTTCACAAATTTCACTCGACTCGATCCTACAAAGAGACTCTCACGAATTGCCCGAAATGGCTAGACCACCGCCCCGACCTATCAAGCGTCTTCTTGTCTGCAATCGGTGCGCACCGCTCTGGGTTCATGTTGAAATACACTTACATTGACTCCTCTGCAGCGGTGAAATCGCAACCCGCATCATCACGGCCGCGCGAGAGCTCTCCATCCCAACCTACGCCGTCTACACCACCAATGACACTTCTCACGTGCGCCACGCCACGCGCGCCATCGAGCTGCCCTCCGCTTCCTCCTACATGGACATCCCCTACCTGATCACCCTCATCAAACAGCATGGTATCGATGCCGTACACCCTGGCTACGGCTTCCTCTCCGAATCCGCCGAGTTCGCGCGACGGGTGTGGGAAGAGGCGGGTGCGGCCGTCGTAGGGCCAGGATGGGAGATTCTGGAGCAGACGGGAGACAAACTGAAAGCGAGGAAGTTGGCCGAAGAGTGTGCGTGATTGTCTTCTTTTCCTTTTTTTTTTTCTTTTCTCTCTCGCCTTTATCAAATTCGTTCACATTCATTCATTCCTTTCTTTCCACTCAACGTTTCCCACCACCCTCATCCTTTTATTCCATCTCCCCAATGCGAATAGCCTCCTTCCCTCCAACCCCAAAGAAATCCCCAGCCCCTCCTCCAACTAACCAGCCCGCCACATGCAGGCTCCGTCCCCGTCACCCCCGCCCTCCTCCACCCCACCGCCTCCATCCCCACCCTCCGCGCCTTCGCCCGCTCAATCGGCTACCCAATCATGATCAAAGCCGTCGACGGCGGCGGTGGACGCGGCATACGGCTCGTCCGGTCCGACGACGAGCTGGAGCGGCAGGCGACGCGGGCCATCGAGGAGTCGCCGTCCCGACGCGTGTTCGCGGAGCGGGCGCTGGTGGACGGCTACCGGCACATCGAGGTGCAGATAGTGGGGGACGGCCAAGGCGGGATCCGGCACCTGTGGGAGAGGGAGTGCAGCGTGCAGCGGCGGTGGCAGAAGGTGGTGGAGGAGGCGCCGAGCACGATTGCGGACAGGGGGTTGGTGGGGGAGGTGATTGGGGCGGCGGTGAGGATGGCCGAGAAGGTGAGTTTGGAGTTTGAGTTGCTTTCCACCATCTTTCCACTCCAAGTCTTGCCCCCCTCTTTTTTTTTTTTTCGTCGTCCAGTTGGGAAAGGATTAAGCATCTCCCGCAGCCAACCACGCTAACGAACGACCAAACCCCCACCGACCAGCTCACCTACTTCTCCCTCGGCACCTTCGAATTCCTCGTCCACCCGCGTCACCGCGCCTTCACCTTCCTCGAAATCAACCCGCGCCTGCAAGTCGAGCACACCGTCACCGAAGCCCTCGTCCCGGGCCTCGACCTCGTCCAAACCCAGCTGCTCCTCCACCAGGGAGCCTCTCCCTCCCCCACCTCCGCCCTCCCCTCCCCACCACCACCACCACCGGGGAGCCCCCCTCCTCCCCCCCTCCACGCCATCCAACTCCGCCTCACCGCCGAAGACCCCGCCCGCGACTTCGCCCTCAGCACCACGGGCCCCTTCCTACTACACCTCCCCGACCCCACAGGCCCCGGCATCCGCGTCGACACGCACCGCCCCGACGCCGTCGTCGGCACCGACTTCGACAGCCTGCTCGCCAAGATCGTCGTCGCGGCCGCGTCGCGCGAGGCCTGCGTCCGGAAGGCGCGGCGCGTCTTGGCCGAGGTCGAGGTCGATGGCGGCTTGGCGACGAATGTCGGGCTGTTGAGGGCGGTGGTGGCGAGTGGCGCGTTCGGGAGGGGGGAGTGCGATACGCGGTGGTTGGAGGGGAGTGTGGGGGGGCTGGTGGAGGCGGGGGAGGAGGTTGGGGGGGAGATTGAGAGGGTTAAGAGGGGGGAGGATGGGGAGGGGGAGGGGGAGGGGAGTGGTGGGTTTGCGGTGTGGGAGAGTGCGCGGGCGGGCGGGGGTGGTGGTGGTGGTGGCATGGCGGGAGCGGCGGTGGGTGCAGGTGGGGGGAGCAGCTCGACCGTGTTGTTTAGGAAGGGCGATGCGTGGAACATCACGCTCGAAGCTCCTCCTCCTCCTCCATCGTCATCGTTGGGAGAGGCGGCAGAGGGGAAGAAGGCGACGCCTACCGCACATCACCTGGAAGTCACGCGCGTGCTGCGGAATGATTTCCCATCGTCGCTGTCCGCGGAGGTCGTCTTCTCGAGCAATACGGCGGATGCCGGTGCGTCGTCTACGCCGTCGTCGTCTACGCCGTACGTCATGCACATCGCGGCAACGACGACATCGTCGAGCGCGGCGCTGTCGCAGCATAGGCGTGGGAAGCCGGATGATCCGTCGCACGTTTGCATCCCGTTTGCCGGGAAGGTTGTAGAGGTGCTGGTAGATGAGGGGGATGTCGTGAAAGAAGGAGATGTGATATGCGTGGTGCGGCAGATGAAGATGGAGTTGGAGGTGAGGAGTGCAAAGACAGGGAGAGCGACATGGGTTTTTGAGGGAGAGGAAGGAGATGAGGTTTCGGAAGGGACTCTGGCTTGTATACTGGAACTGGAGAGTAAAACGAAGGCCAGATTGTAAGGATGAGATTTTGTTCAGGAAACTTGAAGTAGAAAGTAGATATGGTATATTGTGACGGATAAACCAAGAGTTTGACCAATCCTCCGAAATATCTGAACAGAGCTGGGACTTACAATGGGCCGTTTGCCTCTGATAAGACCGTTAACTCTGAGAGGGCAGGAATCGTAGCTCGATTCTATAACTACTAGAAAGTATGCTTTTGTCAAACATGACTGCAGACACAAAACAATCTCCAGAAGCGCTATTCCGGACGACATCCCCGAAGAGCTACCGGCAATAGTGAAGGGCATCCAGATGTCCCCTAAATGCTACTCTGGTACGGCGCCAAAGTCCGGTCGCTTGGCTCGCGATAGCATTCCGCACATCCATATTTAGCTGCAGTCGACCCACGGGTCGACCGCACAGCCACAAGCGACACTTGTGGCCGCCGTCGGGCAAGCACGAAACACACCAAGGAGCGCCGCCCCCGTTGCAATCAAGGGAAAATACGGGCCGTCGTCATTAGTTCCCGCAGAGTCGCAACAAGGAGAACCGCTGCCGCGCGAGACAAAAAAAGGAGGGAGGAAAAAGAAAAAAAAACGCTGTGGTCGGATGGAAGGGAAACCCTTGCCCTTTCCGCCGTGGGCAAAGAAGCAAAGACAACGTCACTCCACGCTGCTGCGATGCGGAAAACGAAACGGTTTCCGAGGGAAGATGATAATCTGCCCACATGTGGTGACACCGTCAGCTTATTCGACGACGACAAGGCCGCAGTGAGATGATGAAAGGCGAGACGCTGGCTGGCCAATGTCTCGGTGGTCGCGTGGACGGGATTGTCGATCTTATTGGCGCTCCTGAGGCTGGCCGTGTGTTTCGTCTCTCTTCCGCCCCAGCCCTGCCCAGCACAGGGGTAAGCAGAGAGAGAGAGAGAGAGAGAGAGAGAGAGAGAGAGAGAGAGAGAGAGAGAGAGAGAGAGGGCTCTGTGGCCTCCAATCAAAGACACGGTGGTGCTTTCTTCACGTGCGGGCGACAGAGCCGCAGCGCACGTCAACATTGATTGCTTCAACGTGTTAGGCGGCTCTGCAGCGTAATTGAACAGCCCACGTCATTCCACGTGGGATTTAATCGGAGGGTGGCAAGAAAAGCTACCGACGCGGCGGGACGTGGGATAGTAGCTCTCCCGGGGAGGAAAATCAGAGACCAGGGGCAATGCGAGATGAGAAAGTCTGGCCACGCGGGATGGCGGGATTGCTGTGATGGCGATGGGCAACCGGGGACCTGGATTCTGATGAGATGGCGACTCGTAAAGACAAATCACCCCCTCGTCCGCGCAGCTGAGTCGCCCACGGCCTTGTGACCAGCAGACGCGTGTGCGCGCTCCTCGTGTAGATTGTACAGAGCCTCTGCACTGGCGCGTGCGGGCTTGGGGACAGCAGACGCGAAAAGGAGACGCGGAGGCTGGAGCAGTCGCTGTCTTGGCGACAAGCCGGAGCGCGGGAGCTGTCTGCCAAAAAGTGACTCCCACGCTCCCCCCGTGCCCCCCGTGTTTTGCGTCCCCCACACGGCCGGCTTCCGCGCATTTATTGTCAATAAATATAGCACCGCCCGGAGCGGAACCCGAGACCGGGGAAGCGCGGATGCCGACCAGGGGCCGCCCGGCAGAGCCTCCAGTCCCAGCGTCTCTCAACACCAACCCCTTTCCGCCCGCCCACATGACTGCGGCCCTGCAGCAATCGCGTGCCGGCCAGAAGAGCTGCCGCGCCAGTCTGGTGCCCCGAGGATGGCTGCAGGCCCTATCTAGCGGCAGGCCGAGTGGCGGGTGTGCTGCTGGAGTGAGGACAGGTGAACAGTTGCTCTAGAGAGCCGTGGCTTGGCCGGTCTGGCGCTGCTGGTCTGCACCGTGGCGGCGTCCAAGCGGCGGCTGGAGATTGGCTTCCAGATGCGCAAAGGGACTCGCCGCCGATGGATCTGGCATTCATGGCGTCGCCAGAGTCTCGTGTCAATAATACACGTGCCAGACATCGACCTGGTGCCGGGCTCGCGGGAGCACAGATGGCGATATCGGGGAGCGTGAGGCAGCAAGAAGCCGACGTCGCGTCTCGGGCGCCGCTGCTTACAATTATTCGGTGTCGCAGGAAATTTGGCGTCCCAAACGGGGGCCCACTGCATGCGACTCTGATGGCAGCGAGAAAATTTCACAGCGGGCGCGGTGGAGGGTGGCCGCGGCGGATTCGCGGGCGCCTGAGTAGCTAGCGGCCGCCCATGCCGCTGGCAGATGGGTTTTTATGGAGCGGCGGCAGGGAAGGGTTTGGGAGCTGTCAGCGCGCCGGTCGAAGGTTGGAAGAAGCGTCGTGCTGGGCCCTGGATGATCGGCGCGAAGGGGCGCAAACAGTGACGCTCGCTTGCTGTCTCCGGCTGATGATGCAGCCCACTTTGCTTATCTGTGCGCAACCGCGACGCCACCGCACAGCAGCCCACCGACCTGCACCAAGCGTCGAGGGTTCCGCCGCCAACGGCCGCGCCCACGCTCGGCAAGCTTCCCACGCTGGCGCCTGGCGCCTGGCACCTGGCTGGCCGCTCACCCTGGCACCTGGCTCCCTGGCACCCTGGCTCCTGGCCGGCGCGCTGACCGGCGCGCCCACCGCGAAGGATGCACCTGCGCCCTGGTGGGGACCTCCCACGGCTCCTGGGACAGACATGCCACAGCCTGCCGACCGACATTCTGCACCTCCCAGCGTCGGCCGTTTAAGCCGTGCAGCGGATATGCAAGCCGGTGCGCCGCGCCCTGATAACAGCCCGTCCGCGCCAGGCATCCCGGCCAGGAGCAGGAGACCGGCCGTGTCGGTGAGCTGATGGCGTGGGTGTGGCAGCGGCCACGGGGATCAAGCAGGCGTCGGCCGGCACTGCGCGAAACGAGCAGCTGCTGCCAGGTCCCGCTCCGCCATCATCGTCGCCGTGTCGTAGGGCAGCGCCGCGGCGGTGGACCTGCGTGGTGGGACTGTGGGGGAGATGACGCTAGAAAGATGGGTGCTCGCCCTTCGCTCGCATCCGCCGCTGGCCGAGAGGCCACGGGCGAGTAGCCGAGGGCGAGGGCGCATCATCAGCCGCGCTGCCCCCGTCAGCTCGTGTGCTGGGCGCCGTGAGCCAGGAGGCCTAGCGGGCGCGGGAGAAGATTCTCAAGCTTCCATTGTGGTAGCGCGTCTCGCCGCTCGCTCTTGGCCACGGCGGATCTGCCTTAGCACCACTCCAATCTGGCATCCGCCGGCGCTTCTTTGCACGGATCGACCTACCCTGCAGGAGCACAGACGCTGCAAAAGTAGAAACAGTGGAGCCGAAGGGAGCTTGGGCGGATGGTGTGCGAAGCCGCCAGCCGTAACACCGACGGTGACATGGTGACGGCGTGCGCCAGCCTGCCACTGAATAATCAACCTCCCAGCTGCAAATAAAAGGGTCTCCTCGCCGCCGTCCTGCTTGCCCGTCACCGTACATCCTCCCTCAGCTTCCCGTCTTTCGCGTGCCGTCATTCCCTGTTTTTCGCGGTCGCATTCGCACTGAAAAAGGTACATCTCGCTCCCGCCGACACCGAGACCCCCCTAGACCCTCCTCCGTTCGAGCCTCCTTCTGCATCTTGCGACCTTGCCCCGGCCCACGCCCGCCCGCTCGGCAACAATCAGCTCACCTGCTTCCTTTTAAACAGCTCCGCCACTTTTCAACCTCGACTCTTCAACAACCTCCGATCAATCCACCTAATAACCTCCTACGACCAACCCCACCTCTTTATTCCTACACATCTCCAAAATGCTTTCCCGCCAGATCCTCAACGCTTCCCGCGTCGCTTCCAAGCGCGTCGTCGCTCCTGCCACCCAGACCGTGCGCACCTTCAAGACTGTTCAGTCCCAGCAGAACGCAGAGGAGATCAAGGCTGGCAAGGTTCTTACTGTTACCTACAAGGATGGTGTGAGGCAAGAGGTTGAACTTCCCGTTCAGGAATCCTCTGGTCCCGTCGCCCCCCCTGGCGCCGACGACAAGAAGCCCGCTGTGCCCCTCGAGAAGAGCGTCCTCAGCCAGCTCAACTCCACCATGTCCAAGTTCACTCTCCCCGGCAAGGTCGCCGTCGTCACTGGGTAAGCTCTCCGCATTCCAACCCAATTGACTAGGTGCTAACATTGTCCCAGCGGCGGTCGTGGTCTCGGTTTCAACATGGCCCAGGCTCTTGCTGAGGTCGGTGTCCGTGGCATTGCCATCATGGATGTCCAGCAGAAGATCGGCGAGGAGGCTGCCCGCGAGCTCTCCGAGCAGACCGGCGTCGACGCCCGTTTCTACCAGGTTGATGTCCGCGACGGCGGCGCCATCACCCAGGCCGTCAGCGACATTGTCGACCACTACGGCCAGATCGACGTTCTCCTGAACTCCGCCGGTATCGCCGACTCGAACATCAAGGCCGAGACGTACGACACCGAGATGTTCCGCCGTCTCGTCGACATCAACCTGACCGGTGCCTTCCTCGTCGCCCAGGCCGTCGGCAAGCAGATGATCGCCTCCAAGAACGGCGGCAGCATCGTCATGGTCGCCTCCATGTCGGGCTCCATCGTCAACTACCCCCAGGAGCAGTCGTGCTACAACGCTTCCAAGGCTGGTGTCGTCCAGCTCACCAAGTCGCTCGCCACCGAGTGGGCCCGCCACGGCATCCGTGTCAACTCCATCTCGCCCGGCTACATGGACACTGCCCTCAACCGCGTGCCCGCCCTCGACGCCCAGAAGAAGATCTGGATCGAGAACACCCCCCAGAAGCGCCTCGGTGCCGTCGACGACCTCAACAACTTGGCCGTCTACCTCTCCTCGCCCGCCTCTGCTTTCATGACCGGCTCCAACTGCATCATCGACGGTGGCTACACCCTCTGGTAAGCGCTAGTGAAGGTGGTTTGTGCATATAACACAACTTTCACTGTTGCTTGATACCCCGTTGTGTTGGATTTTATCGCGATGAGAGCAGATTCTTTTTGGTTGCAATGTCGTTGCCTGAGGTTTTGGGAACTGTTTTGACACGTGTTTCTTCCTGGGTTCCTTGCTTGCAAGTTCGGGTTTTCGAGGTGCATGGTATAGACGAGACATTGATGTACACGGTGGGGGAAGTACTTGTGCATATTCACAAGCGATGGCGTTATTTCTTTGCTCCTTTTCCTCGCTACGGTCATTGAAGACACGTGGGAAAGGAAATCCATACTCAGTCGATTGTTCGGTTTAGACTTGGGTTAGAAGTCGGGTCATCCCTTGCAATGGGTCCGACAGGCGTAGTTTCTTCACTGCTTGGGCCGTTGGCGCCTACCCTAATTAGCGTTCGATGGGAGGTGAAATCAAAAGTTGTTTCGAGGTCTCCTCACTTATCTATCTCGACTTGGTGTGAATTGTGACATTTGCCATCGTAACTTCGCCAATGTCCTTTTCTATCCCAAAGATGCTGCTTGAAGTGTGCCGGACGATGGGCGCGTTGTCTTGAAGTCACGATAGGGGTCACCTTGTTCAATCGCCTTCAGTTCACCACCTTGTGGCCAGAATATCCTCGCAACGTTCAGAACGAGCACGTCGAATTTAGCATCTTGCGTGATGAAGCTCGTGCCAGCAGCTGGCGAGACAGTATGGCGTTTCTACATAGAGCTCGTCCGTACATTGATTGGCCGAACCGTCGAAGCAACCTCCGAGAAGCCCCGGGGTTAAAAGTGAGGCGTGCAGATGATCGTCCGGGTCGACCGTAACGTTATCGCGGGAAAAGGGTAGGTATCTCTGATGTGAGATGCCCGGGTGGGTCCAAGCAGGGCGGGCGGCCTGGCCCATCCACGAGAAGCAAGACCGCCCGTCCGGTCCCTCCCCCCCCCTCCATCCCTCGTCTGTGGCGCTGCGGGATGAACCTTGGTCCCCACTTCACGATCTTGCCCCGTGCGTCTTTCGTTCTCTCGTTCCCGCTTCCGCTTTCCCGCTCGTCCGCCCATAGCGTGTGCCTGAGCTTTCCCTCCCTCTTTTCCCCCTGCACTGGCCAGGCGTTCCCGCCACACCCCCCCAGTCAGCTCACGCTTTTCTTTCCCGCTCTCGGCCGTTTCTTCCCTTGTCCGTCCCTCCCTCCCTTGGCGAAAACCCACGTGCCCGCCACTCTCCGCCGCCGACGCCGGTGCCCGCCCTTCACTTTCCGCTGCCCGCCCTCGCCACCGCCGTCGTAATCCTTGCCGTCGTTCATCACATTCCGTTCGTTACGATTCTTTCCTGAGCCTTGGGACGCCCCCCCACCCCAAAAAGTGCGTTCTCCCACTTCTTCACTTACAACTTGCTCTCCCTCCCGCCACCGCCACCGCCACCGCCACTTCCACCTCCACCGCCCCCTCCCGCCGCTTCCTCCGCCATCCTCCTCCGCGCCCGCCCCTCCGCCTCCCGGGCAAACCTCACATTCCTCTCGCGATAAACCCGATCCCACAACCTCGCCACATCCTCCCCGACGGCCTTGGCATTCGGCACCGGCGGCTCGCGATAGATGACATCGCCAACAACAACCTCGACCACCTTGCCATTCTGCGGGGGTCGCCGCCGCGGCATGCCGGTTCCGGTTCCGTCGTCGTCGTCACCAACAAACCCCAACAGCTCGTCATACGCCCTCATCATGGTCGCCATGGGCGTCTTTGCGGCATCCGGATACGCCTCCATCAGGCCGGGCGGCGCGAGGTTGCTGGGCACCATGTCGGGGCACACGGCGTTCACGGCGAAGCCGGCGGCCGCGGCGTCGGGGGCGAGGGCGCGGACGAGGCCGACGAGGGCGTGCTTGGTGGCCGTGTACTGCGGCACGGCGGGCAGCGGGTAGAGGCCGGCGGCGGAGGCGGTGACGACGATGGATGGGGTGGGGCGGTTGGCGACCCCCGGGATGATCGGGATCGAGGCGTAGTGCGCGAAGAGCTTGACGCCGGCGTAGACGCCGAGCAGGTTGACGGCGAAGGTGGCGGTGTTCGGCTCGGTGGGGGGAGGGGAGGAGGCGGTGATGGGGGGGCCGGCCGCAAGCAAGGGGAAGATGCTGTCGCGGTCGTCGATGCCGGCGTTCAGGGCGGCGAGGTCGAGACGTTGCCGCCAGGCGTGCGCGCGGGCGAAGGCCGCGGCTTGGCTGGGCCAGGAGGAGACGTCGGTTTGGATGAAGAGGTGGTGGGCGGGTGGCAGGGAGGCGCTGGCGGGCGGCGGGTTGAGGTCGAGCAGCACGACGTCCCAGGATTTGGAGAGGAGGTGCTGCGTCAGGGCCAGGCCGATGCCGGAGGAGGCGCCGGTGATGATGGCGACGGGGTTGGCCATGGTGTTGGCGGTGGTCGGGTAAGGCTTGAGCGACGGGTGACGTGACGTGAAGGAAAAGGTGGGGAATTGTGCTGAAGTGACTGGTGTGCGTGAATGTTCACGGTTGTTGGTGATATTACGATGTTACCGGTAGGCGAGCTTGGGATCCGCGCTGGACACGCCCGTCTACAATCACGCGTCAGAAGCGAAATCAACGCTGCAAGCGGCGAGTGGAGTCTTATAAAAACACATATCGGCAGTTGAGAGGAGGTCGGAGCCAGGCGTAGGGGAGCCCCGGCAGCCGGGACTTGTGCCGCGAGGTTCCCCGCACAGCGGCGGTGGGGCAGCCAGCCTCATGGCGCGAGTCGTGGCCGCGAGCCGCTTGGTCGTGCTACAACGCGCGGGGACGCGGTTCGATGCCTGAGGCCACCGCATAATGTTTGCTGCTGGTGATGAGGTCAATCGTAAGCGTGGGTTGGGCTCGGGTGCTGCGCCTCAGGCGCTCCATCAGTCGGCTGCCTAGCGAAATCAGCGCCACCTACGCAGCCCGTCGGCGGATAAAGTCGCACGTCTCATCCACGCGCGCCGCAGTGGCGGCTTGACGCGTCGTGAGAAATAGAGCGCGTCTCCATGTGGTCGTGGGTGCTGGCAGAGGGCGCAGGCAGCGACGGTGAGGGTCGCAGGCGCGGCGCCATGGCCCTACTAATCGGCAGACGGCAGCCCAAGCCGCTCCGCGCGCAGCCGGGATCGCGGAGCCTTTTTGGCGCTGCTGATGACTGCTGCGCCTGGCACCGCGTGCGCTCTCCCAGCTGCCCAGCCGCACATCTCCACCACTCCTCCACCCTCCAACTCCTCGTCCTCGCCCTCAGTGATACCCGCAGTCGCCCTGCACCCCCGCCACCATGCCTCTGGGAATCCACAACCCTTTGCCTTCGTCCGTCGGCAGTCAGTACCCCTCCCTCGGCCGCAGCCTTGGCACCACGCCGGGCGATCAATGACGTTGCTGACTGAAATGCGCGACCACCCCAGGCGAGATCAAGAAGACGGGCAAAATCCTCGCGTCCTTCGTCGACCCGCGGCAAGCCTTCGGTCCCGACAAGGTCATCCCGCCGCAGGTGCTCGCCAATGCTAAAGTATGTCGTCGCCCTTCGCTGCGCGTGTTTCGCTCCACTTGCGCCGGCCCGCCGAAACAAAACAAAACAAAACAATGAGCTGACATGGCCGTCGCGCGCAGGGTCTCGCTATCTTGACCGTCTTCAAGGCCGGCTTCCTGGGATCCGGTCGTTTTGGCTCGGGCATCGTCGTCGCCCGCCTTCCCGACGGCGGCTGGTCGGCGCCCTCTGCCATCGGCACCGTTGGAGGCGGCTTCGGCGGCCAGATCGGCTTCGAGCTCACCGACTTCGTCTTCATTCTCAACGATGCCAACGCCGTCAAGACGTTCGCGCAGGCTGGTTCGCTGACTCTGGGAGGCAATGTCTCGATCGCAGCCGGCCCGGTTGGTCGCAACGCCGAAGCGGCCGGCGCGGCCAGCCTGAAGAGCGTCGCCGGCGTGTTTGCCTACTCCAAGACCAAGGGTCTCTTTGCTGGTGTCAGTTTGGAGGGAAGCGTTCTCATCGAGCGTCGTGACGCCAACGAGAAGCTGTACGGCAGGCGTGTGCCGGCGCGCATGCTGCTCGAGGGCAACATGCCTGTCCCGCCTGCTGCGGATCCGCTCATGCGCGTCCTGAACTCGCGTGTTTTCTCCGGTGCCGGCAATACCGCTGCTGCCAGCGACGCCATGTACAACGACATGCCCGTCTATGACGACTCGCATGAGGACGTCGTTTGGCAGGGTCGCCGCGGTTCTGCGATGGGTGAGGGTGTCCGAAGCGACCGCACTGGTTCCGTGCACGGCAGCTTCAATCGTCCTTCTCGGTCCAGCACCTGGGCCGACGACATCTACGACAGGACGCCTGCCCAGGGCAACAGCAACGGCAACGGCCTCAATCGCTCCGTTTCCACCCGCGCCAATCCCACCGAGACGTTCGACAACATCCATAGACGTTCAATGGGTTTCACTGGCAGTGAAAACTACTCGTACAGCGACAAGCCGAAGCCCTCGAGGCCGACGGCGCCGAAGCCGCAATTTGGTGCTGCGAAGAGGGCGTCGCTTGCTGCTAACCAGGCCATCGCAAAGTTCACATTCGAGGCTGATCAGCCGGGTGATTTGGGCTTCAAGAAGGGCGAAGTCATCACCATCCTGAAGAGGACTGAAAACGAAACGGATTGGTGGACTGGCAGGATCGGTGGCAGGGAAGGCATCTTCCCCAGGTGAGTGTTGTTGTTGATTTCTGAAAGAATGCCCATGTCTAACATTTCCGAAGCAATTATGTCGAGATGGTCTAGTCGTTTCGCTTTCCCGATCCGCACCCGGTTTCTGGCGCCGCCCCTGCGCCTAATCGGCTCAAGCAGCACTCGTTGTCGGCTGCGAGTTTCGACGTTTGGAGTCTTGGGTTCTACGGCTTTCCATCTTACGACTCCCTTCTCCTTGTCCCACTTATGCGCCTTAAAAATGGTCTGTCCCTTCCTCAAGATTGGTGTCCTTTGCAAGTATACCACTTTCGCGAGAGTACCACGTTGTTTTGCAAGATCATTATTACTTCTTCTTGAAACCCCTTTTCACCGGCATAGCATGGCGTTCAAACGGTCGGCGCAGTAATGAAGTGGTTTCATCATCCATCAATTCCCTTCAATTCGGTAGTATCTTGATCATTCAATCTCTCTTTTTCTTCGGGCAGAGAAAACATTTACTTTTCATCTACAATTACGCGCCATGTATCGAGACTTGTGTGACTCGGTCTTCTTCGGGCCCGAGCACTAACCGCAGCAAGCATCTGGATGGCAACGAAATCGTGAAAACGGCGAGCTGAATCTCTCTGGCAAACGGAATAGTGTAAAGCATGACTCGGAGATTTTGAGACATCTTTCGTACTCCTGCCGCAACTTGACGCTGCATTTGGATTTCGCAGGGTCATGCGTCATGCGCGCATATTACGGCCTCGCCGCTGCTGTACAACAGTACCACGATATCAGCTGTATCCGTTCCAAGCATTCAGATTGCTAACAAATACTCGGCGATTGGTTTACCGAGTTTTGAGCACTTAATGCTGACTTGGATATGAAATCAGGTTTGAGGACGGTTCAGCCTTCAAGGGTGCGCCATCCCAGCCTTAGGGGATGCAGCCTCTGTCATCCTTTTACACAGCTTTTCAGCTACGGGCTCCTGAGAACGGTGTGCACAAAGCCCTGGGGCACACAGAAATGCGAAAGCAAAAGAGCAGCGCCAACAACCTGGATCGGATGGTGGGGGGACGTCAGGCTGATTCTGGCTCAAATTCCTTCCGTGCGGATGCGGGATGGCAACATTTCCACTACATATTGCAACTTAGCAAGGCTGTTTCTCATCGAACAAGCGAGTCGACATCAAGCATCAATAGCTCAGCGGCAGAGCGCAGGATTGCAGCGAACAACATTGCTATTATCCCGAGGTCCCCGGTTCAATCCCGGGTTGGTGCTTTATCTTTTTCTTTTTGTTCCCCGCGCACCCTCCCCGTCTCTTCTATAGCTTTAGCTCCTCCCCGTACATGAGTCCGTAACGTGGATTGTGGTTCGGCGCTTCCGTTATGCTTCTACCTATCTTTTGCGCCTCAAAAGAGCATCCCCCGTACAAAAGGGTTGTGAGGTCGAATTGTAGGAACAGGGGCGCACCAATGGAAGGAAGGCCCGGCCGGAAGAAAATAGCCATGGTCGACTCCGATTGGCACTTGTCTATGTGGTGGCTCTGGCTATTTCGGCCTCGCGTTAGATCGGTGCGTTGTTGTGTCAAAAGGGGCTGCTGCGACTGTTCTTTTTGGTGGCGGGGCGGAGTCGTGGCGAGGCGAGGCGGGGCGGGCTTGACAACTCAAAGCTTTCGGGCCGAGGGGTCTGACGGAATGATGAATGGACCGCAGGTAGCCAGTGAAGAAGTGGGATCGAGATTGTCATATACGACATGAACTGTGTGGATTCTAGGTGCTGGCTAGCTCCGGACATATGACGGTGTCGAAACAGGGTGCAGTCAACGGTAGATTATGCGAATTGTCATTGCTGATTCTACTTGTCTCTCAAAGTACTAGACCAGAGGAACATGCATTCAAAATGTCTGCTACGGACATTGCACGCTCTTTCCTCTTATTGTAGCAGAGCAATCGACAGATTTATTCCCACAATGACGCAGCGGGCATGGTCGATTATATTCCCAGATCCTAGCCTCTTATTATCAAATTTGTGACGAGAGAATGATGGCGTTGTTATAGTTTAGTCTCAGTTGCTGTCAAGATCTCTCGTAAAGCCTTTACCGCTGATCCGGTAGCTCTCGTGTTTTAATGACTTTCTCTCAGAATGATGCCTTCCAGTGATGTTTTTACCAACAACAGGCACTTGGAGCATTTCTTCGGCAGCATCGTTACGTTGATCCGCTTACCCGGAAAATCTGGAGGCGTGCTCTTCTGCGGAACTTCACGTTTCGGTAAGCCGACCGCCCTTTGTTGCACCTTTATTGTATTTCATCTTCTCCTTGCTTCGTAGCTCCACACCCTTCTCAACACTTCCTGACAAAGTCGCCTCCACCCTCGCGCCACATGCCCTGTGCGACTCTGTCATACGCATGTTTCAAACTCGTAACATCATTCTTGCAGCCAAGCCGTCTCAAATGTTCACCCCAACATGGTTGCCACGCTGGAATTGTCTTCCTCCTACACCACTACAGATTTTCCCCCTCCCCTTCCGAACGGCGTTGCACTGCTTTTGCAGCCTTTTCTGGTTTCCCAAGGCATTTGATTCAGCTCAGGTTCGCCCATCTCGCCTCCGAGAGAACAGTGAGCCTATCGTAAACAGTGCATCAAGGGATGCGATCAACACCATCTCTCAAATTCTTGAAGTAATCAGAACTTCGCTGTGATTGGGGGTTGAAGGTTGATCTGAGATTACACAATCCACGGTATCTTGCGGCGCTTTTCTAGCCTTACTGATGGAATCCGACCAAGCGGGGAAATTGCAACGCCCCCTCGCAAGCTTAAACAGGCCTCTCCTGGGGCATACCATACCCTTCGCTCCGCGTGCACTATGATCGTCTAGAAGACCTCGCAGCTCAGCACACACGCAAGACCCCACAGCTCGAGACCTCCAGGTCATCATGAACGATGTGTTACCGACAAGAGACGGTTCGGGCTCCAATGTCTACATAGGACCCTGGATCAACCGGTCTCATGGCCCGATCCTTGGAGCAACCCTCACGCTGGACCGTCAGAGCGGAGGCCTTCTGATTGCAGCCCTGGCACTATTCATTGCCTGGGTCGGCACCAGCTTCTGGAGGATATGCTGCTTCGTATCCCACCAGATCTACTCGAGCGACACCGCCCAGGATGGCCTCTACCACCAACGACAAGCAATACTTCGGAACTCTGGCAGCGCCTGGCGCGGATTTACCAACTTACTCCAAGTGGGATGGGCGTGGCGTCGGAACTCCAAATTTTCGTTTTGCCGCACCTTGCCCATGGTTCTCTGTGCCGCATTCTGCGTGTGCGCCTTTGTCATTGCCGGCATCTTCTCTTCCATGGTATCCACTTCCTCCGGGAACGAAGTCCTGATCTCCAGCCCAGACTGCGGGTACACGAGTGCCCAACTGGACGACCCCAATACGTTGGCCGCGCAGACATTCGAGCCATACCTGCGCCAAAATGCACTCGCATATGCCCAATACGCGCAGCAGTGTTACCGGATGAATGCCTCTACCGTAGTCGATTGCTCCAAGTTCGTCAAGAGAAACCTAACCGGCACGTCCCAAACGGACGCAAGCTGCGCATTTGCCGATAACATCTGTCAGAGCGACTCGGCAAATCTGGACCTGGATACCGGCCTTCTTGATAGCAACGACGATTTTGGACTCAATGCGGCCCCTGAGAAGAGATTTCAATACCGCCGAAGAGTTCAGTGCGCACTCCTGAAGACGGACGGCTACAAGCGGGTCTACAGGACGCGGAGCGGCAAGCGATACATGAGGTACTACTACGGCGAGAGGGCCTCAGGGGGAGCCGAGACCGACAAGCACACCTACGAGTACTACGACGAGTCCCTGACCGACCTGATCGAGACGAACATGACAAGCGCCCAGCCAGACTACACTTTGAGGTAAGTTCTTCCCCCACGACCAAGAGGGGGGGTTATTGATCCGACCGACACTGAACACCACCTCCCTCCCACGCAGCGCCCTCCACTCCTTCTCGGTCAACAGCACCGTCTCCCCCTCGTCCTCCAACTTCCTCCCCATCCCACCCCTCCGCATCCCCAACGCCGACGTCTCCATCTTCTTTCTCTCCGGCAACCAAGTCATCTACACCGTCCCCACAAACGACACCTGGTACCGCGGCAACACCTCCATCCCGGCCAAAGCCCCCCTGCCCCCCCTCCTCCTCGCCCCATCTTCCTCGCCCGAAACCCAACAAGACGGCGGCGGCGGCAGCAGCGACAGCCAATACTACATATCCAGCGAAGCCGCATCCCCACTCGCCTGCGCCGTGCAAGAGCAATACTGCAGCGGCCGCCTGCCGCCGGACCGGCGCTGCTCGTTGCTCGGCTCCTCCGCCGACGCCCTGGCCGACATCACAGCTCGAATCCGGGCCCTCGCCTCCTCCTCCTCCTCCTCCTCCTCCTCCTCCGGCGGCGGCGACGGCGAGACGCTGACGCGCTTCAAGTGGCTCGCGTCCGTGATGGGTAGTAGTACGGCGGGTAGTAGTAGTAGTAATAGGCCGCTCGACATGGCGGCGGCGGTGGGCCGGCTGGGGGCGCAGCTGCTGACGGGCCGCGGCGGGCTGGGGCCGGACGGGGTGCAGCGGGGCGCGCTGCTGCCGGCGCAGTGGCAGGCGGACGTGATGCACTGGCACGCGACGACGATGGCGGCGCTGCAGGGGGCGTTTGTGGAGACGGCGACGGGGCCGGCGATGGCGGCGGCGGCGGGGGAGGGGCTGATGCCGTGGTTGGTGAGGCCCGAGGGCCCGGTTGAGGAGGCCATGTGTCGGAATCAGGTATGTATGTTGTTTGTTGTTTTGTGCCCTTGCCCTTCTTTTCGGATGTATCGCTGTCGCCGTTGCGCGGCAGACCGATGCTCGCTCACTCCCATGCTGTATATCACTTATACCCCACCCCCTTCCTTCTCAGCACCACCACCACCACCACACTAACAAACGGACCACAGAAAATCCGCAGCCAGTCCCACACCTCCTTCGCCCTCTTCCCACTCTTCTTCATCCTCGCCGCCGGCGCCCTCGTCATCCTCACCTCCTGGATCCTGCCCGCCCTCCTCGTCTCCATCGCGCGACGCCGCCTCGTCCGATTCCACCGCCGGCTATCGTCCCACTACTCTTCGTCCCCGGAGTCCCCCCCACCGGCGGCGGCCGAGAACAACACGACCACCAACAACGACGACGACGACGACGACGGCAACATCGCCACCCACCCCGCCCTCGCCAACACCAACATCGACCTCGACGTCGACTCCACCACCTACGCCCGCTACGAATGGCTCGCCACCTCGACCCCGCAGCTCGTCCGCCTCGCGCACGAGCGCGTGCCGGGCGTCGCGGCCGCCGCGACGTGGACGCGCGCGGCGAGGAACGTGCCCATCACCACTGCCAACCCTACCAACACCTCCACCAACACCAACAACGAGAAGCCCCACAACCACAACCACAACCACCCCCTCGCCACAGCCGCAGCCGCCGCATCCCTCGACCTCTCCAACCCCCACCACCCGCGCCTCGCCCCCGCCGCCCCCGCGCCTCCTCCCGTGCCGAAGAAGGCGAAGGCGCGGAAGAACAGCGAAAGCAACAGGAAGAAGAAGAAGAAAAACACGCCATCGCAGCTCTCGCTACTAACGGCGTCGGGAGCTCGCGATGGGGGAGGAGGTGGTGGTGGTGCCGGCGGGGCAGGAGGAGACAGAGGAGGAGAAAGAGGAGGAGGAGGGGTGGAGATGCGCATGCGGCACAGCCCGCAGCCCAAGCTGCCCGAGATCAGGCTGCGCGAGGTGAGCGGCGGGTCGACGGGCGGCGGGTCGGAGCGGACGCTGAGTACGGCCATGGCGGCGGTGGTGGCGGGGGGAGGGGGAGTTGGGGGAGGCGAGGGAGGAGAGGGCAGTGGTGGTGGCGGTAGTGGCGGTGGCGGAGACGGAAGAAGGGAGGAGGAAGAGGGAGGGGGGCGGGGGCGGGGTCAGGGGGCCGGTGAAGGTGGTGAGGGAGGAAGAGGAGGTGCTGGGACTGGGACCACCGGGCCGGATGCCGTCATCTTCGACGCCGTGGCGGCGGAGCAGAGGCTGTCGAGGAAGGAGACGAGGGAGGAGGCGCGGCGGCGGGAGAGGGAGAGGGAGGATGTGTTGCTGAGCGAGCCGCTGCTGCCGGATTATGAGAATTGGCCGTTGCCGCCGAGCGGGTCGTTGACGCCGACGTTGTCGGGCGAGAACGAGGGCGAAGGGGGTGGGAGGAAGCAGAGTGGTGGTGGTGCGGCTGCGGCTGAGGGAAACGAGGCTGGTCAGTTGAAGAAGAAACGGTCGGACGGGGCTTTTTTGTAGTGTGCTTTGTACTTGTACCATTGTTGTGCCGGTTGTATAATATGACGTTGTTATAGATGTGTGTTGTTTCCTGTTCTTCTGTCCTTCAGAACATCCTATTCCAGGGCTGATTCATAAGTTTCCTACATATGGCCTGAGCCAAACATCCGGATTTGAATTTGGTTTGCTGAAATAAGTTTAATCAGTAGGAGACTAGGGCCTCTTTGTGGTGTTCTTGAATATCCTTTGGACGTATGTGCGGCAGTTGAAGCTAACATCCAGGTGTAGATCGAGTTTTGAGATTGTGAAACTGCATCCAGCCATAGGATTCCAGTAACCACAGAAGTAGAATATCCCAATCGCACGGGCTCAGAGTGAGCTCAACTCTCTTGCAACCACTCTGATCAGACTGCAAAAGATCCAACGATATGTAAATCACGCGTCTGCCCCCCAATACTCCTTTAGCTCATCCGCCCGCCACTTCGTCGCCCACCCGCTCTCATTCTCAATCCTCGCCAAAACGTTCAAAATCGCCCTATGCTCACTGGGATGGCTCATCAACTTCCCCGCAACCCACAGTGGCTGTAACCCGTTGATCCAGGCCCCGTGGTGGCTATTGCTTGCCGCGATGCCGCAGATTTGGCGGGCGTGCCAGATCAGACTTTTCGCGCTCTTCTTATTCTGGGAACTCGACCGCAGAACCACCTCCTTCGGCTTCTCCTGCAGCAGCCGAATGGCGCAGAAGTGGTAGAGCTGGTTGCCATTGGTGGCCGGCGGGTTGCCATACAGAATCTTGGGGAACGGGAAGTCGTAGTCATCAAATGACGCCGGGTACGAGAGGAGCGGCTGCATCTCCACTGGCCGCGAATTATACCAGTCCTCTACGAGGTCCCACAGCGCCTTCCAGCGTGCCACGTACTCGGCGCGGGCATCCGGATTCGACACCGTGTCGCCCCGGCCATTAATGACGTTGACAACAGAGGCGGACAGGAATACGGCGTAGTTTGCGTAAGCGTCGAAGCCTTTGCACTCGTTCTTAAATAGGTTCACGGCAGTCGACATCGGAACGTGGGACGAGAGCCAACGATCCAGGGGAACCTTGGTGCAGCTGTCGGAAAGATATCCGCCCCAGACGTCCATGCGCGCAAAACACCAGAAGAGTGCTTGGTTCACACCACCAGAAACACCCGTAATGTTGGCAGCCTGGAGAAGAATGGCACAGCCGTCGAGATGTCGACCCCAGTCCTTGGGCGATACAATAATCATTTCCAGAACACACAATAAGACGCTCGAGGCAATAACTTCAGTGCTCATGGTCTCAAGCTCGGGAACTAGGTTTTGGATCGCTTCTTGATAAAGTCCGAGGCTCTCCGTGTAGGGTCTGGACGGATCCTTTCGCTCCTGTTGCCGAGCGGAAAGCGCCAAAGCCGAAAATCGCAGGTGAGGGCAAGTCTTTGCCATGACAGGGATGGAAAATTGGAAATGTCGTTGGTTATCGAACTTGTCAAGCCAGGGAGCCACCTCGTTGAAGTAATTTTGCCAAAGCTCAATTTCGCGCTGCTCCTTCAACGTCTTCGTGGGCGGTGGATGGGTCATGGATTCGAGCCTTGCGGCGGCACGGCCAACAGTGTCCAGATCATGACCCGACATGCCGTGGTGAGCTCCGCTCATAGGCAAGTCTGGAGTTCCATGCCTGGTGAGCCCACTGTTCCGAGCCGTCTCAACGATGTGACTGTGCAGGTTCTGCTGCAGGTCCTTGTAGGCGTGGCTTGGATAATAGAGACCATTAGATGGCGAGTCGACCATGACTGGATCGTTGGAAAAAGCAGAGGACACCTCTGCGTTCATATCCTGAGATATCCAGGGCCCCTCGTGGTCTGTCATCGCTAGCTCATGTGAAGCATGCTGCGTAGGTTGGGATGTCAGGAAGTCCAAGGCGGCTAGTTCTCCCGCGGAAAGAGACAGAGCTGGCGTCTCGTGGTCAAGACTGTAAATATGGGCGTTTCCGGGCGGTGCGGAGGTAGGTGTAGGTAGTCTCGAGCGAACGGTCGAGTAGGTCGAGGATGAGCTAGTTCGGTTCAAATGAGGGTGTGCGGGCAAACCCCCGTCTGTGCGCTGCTGGCCATTCGCCATGGCCCCGTTTCCGCCTGTATGCCGCTGACGACGTCCATCGCCGGCGTCCACCTGAGAGTTCTCAGCAGCTCCATGGGACTTGTACGAGGGCATACGATTTTCCGAGTCCAGGCCGTGCGGTGCAGCAGGGGCCTGGAACTTCGGCGCGGAGACTGGGTTATGATGGTGTTGAACGGGGGATTGGCCGGCGCTTAGGGACCTGGATTGCTCGGAAGAGGCTGAGGAAAAGGCTCTAGCGGCGTGGGAAGCAGCAGCAGGCTCGTCATTCTGCTTCCAGGGCCAAGTCTCGCGTGGCTCGCTTCCCAGCGGTGTTGTGGCCGTGGTATCCTGACAGTCATCGGCCGAAGCATCATCATCCCGACAGGATCGCATTACAGAGGAAGTGACGTCGATAATCTGCCAGGCGTGAGTGCGGCAGGCTGTCAGTCAGAGCGGAGACTCGAGACGAAGACGGGCATACAGTGAAGTCCGTATGGCGCTGCTGGCTATGGCGGCCAATTTCGCGCATGGACGGGTGCTCGCGGGACAGGCCATTGTGGCGGAAGATGACGCCGGTATCCCACTCGCAGGCCTCGGCGTGCTTTTGGCATTTTGTGCAGGTTGGATGGACCTCGTCGCCTATGGTGGGACGAAGTTAGCCTTGGATGCGCGAGGAGTTGGGAGGCGTCCGTCGACGTGCACTTCTTCCGTTTGCGCCGGCAGTTCAGACAGCCGTGCCGACCGCGCTTCCGCTTGTGAGAGCCATCGCGTGGAGGCTGGGCCGAGCCGCTGGCAGGCGCAGAGGCGCGCTGTGCGCTGGAAGTCGTCTTGCGAGCGGTCGAGGGCGTCAGTTGGTCCTGGTTGGCCGGCGGCGACATGTCCAGTAGTTGTGGGTTGAGCTGGAATAGCTTGTGTGACTTGCAGGTGCGGGGGCCTCCATTGAGATGCAGCAGGCAGGTGCTGGGGTGGTGGCTGCAAAAGCGCGCCGCGGGCCGTGGGGTTTAGGGCTGGCTGGTGCCTCCCCACAGCTTACGCCAGCTCGGGGAAGCCGCCCTAGTGCTGGCGCTGGTGCGATCGCGGGAGCCACCCCGATTGTCTGGCCCAGCGCTCATCACGACTCCAGACGACCCCATGTACCCTCTCTGCCTTCCGGCCAATTAGCGACCGCTACCTCTCCGCTAGCATCCGAGCACGCGCTCCTGCGCTCATGCGCTCGCCGCGTGGACCTTCGAAATGAAAATGTACGATGCACCCTGACTCAGCAGTGAAATTGCACCGTTGGCAACGTTTTCTCATGAAAGAAGTTCAACCATTTCACGGTCTACTAGGGACACATGCTAGCTCTAATGCGCCTCCCGATGAGTGTTTGCCTGACGCCGTCTAGAAAATTCAATCCCTCATGCGCAATCATAACCCAACTGTTCACCTGCGCTCATGCCGAGGCGCAGTGGCCGCCGTCGATGCGCAGGTCTGAGCCCGTCTGCCACGCACTGCCATCAGCCAGCAGGAAAATGGCTCCCGCCTTGAAGTCTTCCGGCGCGCCCAGACGGCCCAGTGCCGCTCCCCTCATCCATGTCTCCTCCACCTCGGGCTTCTCGGCCAGCAGCTGGTCGGTCATGGCGGTGCGGATGTAGCCGGGCGACAGCGAGTTGACGCGGATGCCGTGCGAACCCCATTCTGCCGACAGTGAGCGTGTCATCTGGTGGACGGCCGCCTTGGAAGAGTTGTAAGCCGAGCAGTGCAGTCCCTGCGCCAGGTCAGTTCGTTGTCGGCAAATCCACTGCAGAAGGATCGCGCTACAACGGATGGATTGGGAAGTCCCAAGCGCCGCGCCACTTACCCTGTTCATGATCTGCCCGGACATGGAGGCGATGAAGACGATGCTGCCGCCCTTTCCGCCATCCCTCAGCACCCGCGCGACGTGCTTGGCCACGGTGAAGTTGCCAACGACGTTGACCTCCATGATACGCCTGTAGCCGTCGACAGGGTAGTCGATGGCGTCCTTCATCTGCTGGATGCCTGCACAGTTGATCAGGCCCTTGATGGGGTTACCTCTTGCGGCGGCCTCCCCCGCGGCCTCTTGGATGACGGCCTCAACCTCATCCTCGTTTGTGATGTCGCACTTCTTGTAGCTTGCGTGCTGCGGATTCGATGCGAGCTTGGTAAGTTTGTTGAGACCGGCCCATTCGTCCGCACTCGGCTCGGCGAGAATGTCAAGGCAGACGACGTCTCCACCGGCCTCGACCACGGCAGTGGCAAGGGTGATACCGAGACCACGCGCTCCGCCCGTCACCACAATGGTCCTCCCCTTGAGGCCGAAGAGCTTATCGACTGGTGCTTGAGCTGCAGGCGTCAAGTTCGACTCGGGAATCTCTGCAGGAAGGGCGGTGTCGGACACGATTGAGGGAGCCATGGCTGAAGGGTCAAGAGCAGTGGAGTAGGCGCGGGTAGGTGCAATTCAATGGAAAGAGGAGGAGCAATTCAACGGCGGAAGGGACGGAAGACTCTCCAAACTCCCTTCGTGACAGCGAGCGGCTCTTTTAAGAGCTCTAGGTCTCGCGCAGCGTCCTACATTACCACTTCAGGGCGTGGGGAAGGCCGGAGTAGCTTTGCTTGAAAAATGAGGGGCAGTTTCCAAGAGAGGAAAGCGCAAGCTTCTTGCAGTCGCTCTCCCGTTCCCCACCCCAGCACCCCGGATTACGCCCAGGGCTAAACTTTGTTGACTACGGCTTCTCCGTGCGGCAAGGGCGGTTTAGCGGCATCGCAGCTCGTCTCCAGCGACCATTGACGCCATCATTGCGGCTTTTCCGTGTGTTGAGGAGGATGCCGAGAGTGCTGAGCAAGGCGGCGCTCCCGGATACCGCATTTGGGCGGGGAAGTTGCAAGCGCCAGCACGCGCCAGGCGCGCAGCGCTCAGAGGTGCCGGAAGCGAAAGCGGCATTTGCGGGAAAGCTCGGCGCGCTCCAGCGGGGCCAATCCACCGCCTCGTCGCGTGTCGGGAGTGGGACTCGGGACACGACGTGTGCCAAGGCCGGGGTTGGGCCACGCCGGCAAAGAGGCTGCCGCAGCTGGGGATCCCTCCGCCTCGACTCCACAGTGGCCGTCTTTCCCCGGATAGATCTCCTCATGCGGCCAGCCTGTGCCATCCCGGCCCGACTCACCAGTCCACCAGTCCAGCAATCCAGCAAACGCTACGGCTGTGCCTTGCTGCTGCCGCCTCGCTCGCGGCTTGTTCCACTCACGACGCGGCCGCGTTGACAGCGATCCGACATGATGCAGCCGTCAATCTCAAGGCCAACGCAAGGGTCTAAGGAGCCGCGCCGCAGAGCAGCAGCACTGCCGGCCGGCCGGCCCAACGAAGGCGCGACGGATGCAAGGCTTGCGAACGGCTCCCGCTTCGGCTCGCGGCCAATGCCACAATTCGATCATCGTGGAGCCGGGTGTCAGGCAAGGGTGCCATCGGCAGCGTCACCGCAAGCGTGCTGGCGCATCCCGGCCTAGTCCTGCTCACGATCAGCCTGGGGTCGTCTAAGCGCCCGCATGGAGTTTTCTCGCCGCGCCCGCCCAAACCTGCAAATGAATCAGGCCAGCCTTTGATGCTGCATATATAAACCCAAAGCCTGCACCAACACCATGCCCCAGCCTGCATTCCGGGGCCCCGCATTTCCTTTTGCTTGCCTTTCTTGTCGCTCGCCTTCATTCTGGCCGCTGCCTTGTCTATGACAGCCGTCTGACCCGAGTCGCCCCCTTAAACTACATCCGCCATGGTGTTGACCGGAAAAGCCCTTGATTGGGCCATCACCCTCTGCTCTGGCGCCGGTTTCCTCCTCTTCGGGTATGTTTATTACCACGCGCACGATTAGACGGGATACTGACGAGGCGACACAGTTATGACCAAGGTGTCATGTCCGGCCTGTTGACAGGCACTGCCTTCACCAAGGTTTTCCCCGAGATCGATACACAAAGGGGCGGCAGCTCGTCTCTTCAGGGCACTGTCGTCGCCATCTACGTTAGTCAACCCCTAGATCTTCAAAGCCAACCCATCTGACGTGGGCGTCAGGAAATCGGCTGTTTCTTCGGAGCAATCTTCACCTTCGTCTTCGGCGAGCGTCTGGGACGTCGCAAGTGCATCATGCTTGGCTGCACCGTCCTCACCATCGGAGCAGTCATCCAGTGTTCCGCGTATGGCATTGCTCAACTCATCGTCGGTCGTATCGTTGCTGGTCTTGGAAATGGGCTCAACACCTCAACCATTCGTAAGCGTCTCTCCGCCATGTTCTCGAATCCCGACACTGACACTCTATGCAGCTGTCTGGCACGCCGAGCTGATGCAAGCCCATGATCGTGGCAAGGGTCTCGCCATTGAGTTCATTTTGAACATCTTTGGCGTCGCCCTGGCCTACTGGGTCGACTATGCTTTCAGCTTCGTGAACAATGAGTCTCAATTCCGGTATTTCCCCAATCTACCCCTTAATTCAATCCTCCAATACTGATAATCCCAGCTTCCCCATCGCCTTCCAGATCCTATTCGCTATCGTTTGCCTTGGAATGATCGTCTTCCTCCCAGAGTCCCCCCGCTGGCTGCTCAACCATGGCCAGGACGAGAAGGCCCGCCATGTGCTTTGGCGCCTCCAGCGCGACGCCAAGGAGATTGGCGAGGATTCGGAACCCGTCAACAACGAGATTGCCATCATCCGCCATACTTTGTACGAAGAGAAGGAGATCGCCGGTGGCACTACTTTCACCGCGCTTCTCAAGGACGGTCCTCAGCGGTTCCGCTACAGGACCCTCCTTGGTATCGGTGGCCAGTTCATGCAACAGCTCTCAGGTATCAACCTGATCACCTATTATGTAAGTCGGAGACCCCGATGGGATGGCGTGACTTTAGGAGGTTGCTAATTCTTCTTCTTTTCATCAGGCCGCCGTTATATTCGAGACAAGTATCGGAATGTCGCACAACACTGCTCTCCTTGTAGCAGGAGCCAACGGAATTGCGTACTTGTAAGTCATGCTTTATGTGCCTGCAAGGACGTGGTACATGGTGTTGTTCTTTCCGGGTTGCTGACACCATCGTCAACAGCCTCTCCACATTCCCCGTTGTCTGGGTCCTCGATCGCCTCGGCCGCCGCAAGCTCATGCTCTTCGCTGTCATCGGCCAATCCTGCTGCATGGCCATCCTCGCTGGAACTGTTTCCGATGGCAGCAAATCGGCCGGTATCGTCGCCGCCATCATGCTTTTCCTCTTCAACTTCTTCTTCGCCATCGGTCTGCTCGCCATTCCCTGGCTGCTTCCCGCCGAATACGCGCCGCTCGCCATCCGCACCAAGGCAGCATCGCTATCCACCGCTTCCAACGTACGTTTGAAACCATCACCCCGGCCCTTGCATTCCCCAGCTTGCTAACAACGACTGTGTCTCGTACAGTGGATCTTCACCTTCCTCGTCGTCGAGATCGTGCCCGTCTCGATCAACAGCATCGGCTGGAAGACGTACATCTACTTCGCCGTCTTCAACGCCTTCTTCGTGCCCCTCATCTACTTCTTCTACCCGGAGACCAAGAACCTCTCGCTCGAGGAGATCGACCGCCTCTTCACCGGCGACAAGGTCATCATGCACCTGCCCGAAAGCATGCGCCTCTCCGCCGACACCGCCGCTATCAGCGGCAACATGGACTCCGACAAGGACGGTGTTGCGGTACTTGAGGATATCAAACTCAAGGAGCAGGCTTAGGAGCTGGACGGCAGCCGTGTGGGTTAAAGTGACAATTCTGAATTATGGGGTTTTGGGTTTATTCCGCACTGGTGTCGCATTTTTTGCTGCCGTCTGGGGGAAAGCTGGTGTATTTTTCTTGTTATGAATTATTCCCGGTAGTGCTGTGTCGCTACGACCTTCTATGGAGGTAAAAACTTGTTTTAAAGGTTGAAGATCTTAGATATGAAATTTACGACAAGATTTCAAGACTCTATACTCCTCTTACATAAGTTGTCGAAGAATATATCCGGGCATTGATAGGAGACTTCAAAACCATACGAATATATCCATGTATGGATTCTGCTCCCCACACAAGTAAGGTGCAATTTATTGTTCGATAAGAGTGGATGGGTATGTTCAGTTCTTTCCCAACACGTTGTGGACCAGTCTGACAAGAAGTCAGCACTAATACCGTCCCGAGTCGATTCAGCCACAACATACCGGCGAGCGCCGGGCATTACCGAATCGAACTGCGGGCCAGGAGAGAGTATTTGCCGTTGTCGCGAAACACGCCACAGCACTCAACAACTCGCTTGTATGTACACCTCAGCCATCGTCGACCCGCATTGCCTGATCCGGAAATTGAACGTCTGGCGCTGATGGTTGCCTCAAGTGGTGAATCAGGCGCCACCAGCATGCGGCTGCGCGTGGGCAATGTCGACCCCGCGCGCGCGTCAATCAGCCTTGTTTTGTGGAGAAGCAGGGCTGATCAGGGATTGAACACGTGCAGAGTTTTGTGGTTGTGTGGCTTGGTTGCTGGATCGTCGTTGGGGCCTTTCAGCTGCGTCTTGGCAGAAGTGCTTGGGTTGACGTCAAGCTTTTGTTGTTGAGTGTCTGCTGCGCTTGGTATTGCTATAGACATGATCCACCGCTAGTAGATCGGTTGAGCCGCTAATAACGAGATGTGAATGTGCGATATTGATTTTGTCTGGGTCGAGGTGCTGGGAAGACATGGGATCACGGATAGAGGGCTTTGGAGTCAATAGCGGTAAAGTCCGCGTTCTTGAGCCACTGGTCACAGGGTGACTCTCTTGAGTGGTAGTAGTGCGGGGCCTGGTTTCGTTGCTCATGAATTCCACATCATCAGAACGAGAACGGACACCTCCTCGATGACCCATAGGTACCTGTAATATCACAGTAGCTTCATTCACGCTTCCTTCAATTACTCTGGAATCTTACATCGGACATAGAATGGTATGAACCCTAGAAAAAGCGCCTATGGGACCGTTGGAAGTCCCCGTACTGCATCGTTGGGTAGCAGAGCCGTGGCCGTGGCGGTCCCGGTAGGAGGGACGCCAGATTGCCTCACGTGTTCGATACCGTACTCCAGGAATTTGATACGATTTCTGAGCATCTCTAGAAAGTCATGATACCGGCCAACAAGTATGGGTGGACACCGGGGACGACGAACCAACAGGCTGAACGTATGCATATCCGACCATTACCAGAGTCTCTTGGTACGGTATCGGCAACGGTACGTCTTTCCCTGTGTCCCTTCATCATGGGCCTGGGCTGATAAGATGATTTCCATGGCAGCTAGTGGGTCAAGCAAAGTTCAATCGAAGCCATGCAGGGCATTTCGGACTACATCAAGTTAACAAAATACACGAAATCAGAAATCGGCGAGTCATACCAATTGGAGAGGAAGTCTGCCACGGCCCACAATCATGACATAAACTCATCATTAACTCATCGGAAACGTCATAGAGAGCGCAATCACAAAAAGCAAGCAACCAACCAACCACCCCCCCAATCAAAGCAAAAGCAGCGCAACAAAAACGCTCCCGAACAAAAACTCCCTCAACCCACCGCCCAGCCTCTCCACCCCACCGCTCTCATAAGTGCCGCCACTCGGCGTCGGCGTGGGCGTCGCCGTCCCCGTCGCACTACTCGGCGTCGTCGACGCCGCATACGCACTCACGCTCGCCGCCGCCGCCGTCCCATTACCACTACTACTACAATCCGTCCCAATCAGCGCCACACTGCTCGCGTCCCCCGTCCCATCCGTATAGTTGTAGCTCGAGGCGGGACTATAATTCGTGACCCGCACGCGCTCGACCGTCATAGTCCAGGGCATGCCAGCGTCAGCGTCGTACGTAGTGTTCCCGCCGGCCCAGTACCTCGTCCAGTACGAGTTGTCCTGGTCGCCGCCGGCCCAGATGCCGAGGCGGACGGTGGCGGGGGTCTGCGGGAAATTCGCGCCCGCGACGGCGTCGGCGTAGGCGAGGGTGCGCACGGTGGTGTTGTCGATCAGCCACGCGATGCGGTCGGATGTCCAGTCGATGGCGTACGTGTGCGCGACGTCCTCGGGCGTCGCGACGGCGTGTTCGGCTTCGCGGTCGTACGTCGTCGTGTTGCCCTTGCCGAAGTAGTTGGATTGCACGAGCGTGTTTTCGCCGCCGAGGAACTCCTGGGGGGTTTTGTCACGTGTGTCAGTGGAGGGGGTGGAGGGCGGGGCGAGGGAGGGAGGGAGGGAGGGAGGGAGGGAATGGGGGATGGGAAAAAAAAAGAGACGAAACCACCAACCCAATCGATCTCGTCCAAGTCGTCGCTCTCGACCACGATCGAGCTCACGATGCCCGTCCCCGGCGCGCTCCTCATCGTCACCTCGACGCGGCCGTAGAAGATGTAAAAGTCCGTCTCGATGGTCGGCGCGTCGCCGCGCTGCGCGATGGTGAAGGCCGCGCCCGCGTCCGAGTACGTCACGTTGCCGGCCGTCGTGGTCCAGCCGCTGCTGTTTTTCCCGCCCGTCGTCGTGAAGTCGGTTTCGAACACGGTCGACTGGCACAGCCCCGCGTCGGCCGGGCACGGGAATTGGGAGCTGTTGGTCGGGTTGCACGAGGAGTAGGTCTGGGCGGCGGCGAGGGCGGGGAGGAGGGTCGTTAGGAGGGTGGATAGCCGGGCGGCGGTGGTGGAGGAGGTGGTGGTGGAGGGCATTTTGGTTGTTGTTCTTGTTGTTGGTGGTGGTGGTGGTGGCTTTCTTGCCTGATTGGGTTAGGGCGGCGAGGGTGGTGGTGGTTCGATGTCGCTCCGGGCTGGCCACCTGCTGCTGCGTTAAGTCGCAGGGCTGAACGAAGGGAAATGTGTTGGATGGCAGATTTGCGGACATGGCTACGAGAGCTTTTCTATCATCTTCACAGAGACACGACAGCAGGGAAGCACGGTTGAAGTGGTGACGACGAGGGCTAGATTGAATGCGGCTAAACTTCGTCTCCATGGCACCACACCCGGGGGCGCAGTGGCCTGTAGCGGCAGCGAGTGGGGCTGTTTGCGCGTGTGTCTCTGAGGCAAACACACTACCGGGAGGGACCGAACTGGGGACGTCGAAAGCGCTGACGCGGCCTTGGCGTGGCTGTGAAAATCATCCATTTTTAACTCCGACCCGACGAAAACCTATGTTTTGCGCCATTCACCGACATCCGTTCGTATCCGGTCGTGGAAATGGTCGGCTGTTGAACTTCTCCCATTATCGTTGCTTTGTTGAATCATGCACCTCGGAAGAAGACATCCTCCACACTATGATGGAACAACTATGGCCCCCTGCGTTGGAGCTGGCTTGGGAGGGAGCCTCGAAGAGGCGGGGCGGTGAAAAATCCATCCCCGGGGGTCCTCGGTGGTCGGAGCGGCGGCTACGATGAGGCCGAGGGAGACGAGGAGAGCGCAGATGGAGAGCTTCATGTTGAAAGAGTCGCCGTGATCTACAACGAAGCATCGAATCAGCATACCAAACATGTCATCGATCGAGGTGCCGTGCAAGACCTACCGTCAGCTGCACACTACTTGATCAAAGGCCGGACTTGCGGATCAAGATGCACGAGATGTATCCGGCTCTTGACCTGCTCCAAGGCAACCTCAATTTATACCTACAACTTCGCGACGTGAGTTTATCTGTTGGGCCACCATTCAACAGAGGGTCCCAAGCCGCCATGGTTACGATCAACCAAGCACCACCCATCCATCAAACCCCCCATGGGTCATGCTGCAGGGATCCTTGGTTCATATCGCTTCAAGCGGGAACCATTCAACATGGCGAATCGCTTCGAATGATGCAATCTACAATGATAGGAGTTGGCGCCTCCTTAGGGAACCCTGATATGGTTTCAGCAGTTAGCATAAGCAAAAAGGCATGCATAAGAAAGGTCCTAGAAAAAGCTTATCAATAACGGAAGCAGCACGCTGGCTGTTCTTAGGTTCGTTCCCATCTTTCCTTCCGCTCGACTTCCCACGCAAGGACCAACGACGCTCAAATTAGTGGGGAAAAAAACAAGCAAGGCCATCGTCACATCTCTCCATCTCCCTCACACCCCTCACAGAGAAGACGTCACAGCCACCTGCGGCATCAACGTCGTCCGCAGCATCGCCGTCCGCCTCGGCCTGACCAACCGCGTCCCCACTCCACCATCACCCCTCCCAATCTCCTCCACAGCCACCACCTGCAGCCCGGCCCCAGCATCAAACGCCCTACACCCCTCCCACGCCCCATCCATTCCCCAAACCTGCCCATCACCATCCGGCAGCGCGACCCTGGGCCTGTAATCATCACGGACGACCGAACACCGGTCGGTCCCGCCGCCGCCGACGTTGCAGCCGTACTGCGCATGGTACGCAGCCGAGGGGACGAGGGGGACGGGGAATGTGTACGTGTCGGTGGTGGCGGACGTGTGCGCGAGATCGGCGGCGTCGAAGGCGTAAAGGCCTTGCTGCGGTGCCGCCCTGCCGTAGCGGACGCTGCTGACGGCCGACGGCGCGAACGAGACGATTGCGGCGGCGCCCGTGGGCGGGGGCCCGCCGCACGTCAGGCCTTGGCTGGAGTCGGTGGCGCTGATGTCGTAGAAGGAGATGTAGAGGGTGGGCGAGGTGAAGGTCGTGCCGGCGGAGACGACGGTGGTGACGATGTCGTCGGTGTCGTCTTTATCGTCGTCGTCGTCGTCGTCGTCGTGGTCATCGTTGTCATCGTTGTCATCGTCGTCGTCGTCGTCGTCGTCGTCATTGGCCGTGGCCGTGGCCATGTGGTCGAGGAAGCCGCTTCTGGGGCGTAGCAGCCTCGCCGCGGCGGATGTCGAGGTCTCGCAGTTTGCTATGGTTGTCGGCAGCGGCCAGTGGTAGAGCTTGACCTTATTGGCCGTGATGACGCAGATGTTGCAGTAGCCGGTGCCATTGCAGGGCACGTTCCAGCCTTCTGGGAATGCTGTGGGGCGGGCCTGCACGTACGACGACACCTCCGAGCAGGAGTAGGGTTCGATGCTGCAGGCGGGCGCGGGGATCGTGTAGTCTGGATAGGATACGGACTCGAAGGTGCGGGTGGACACGAAGACCGAGCTGGTCCATGTGATGGTCGATGCCAGATCGTTTCCGGCACGTGGCACGCCGTCGCAGAGGGTGATGGTGGGCGCGGCTGCGATGACGCTGGTGGACGTCGAGTACAGTGTCTCGGTCGTGGTTGTGGTTAATGATATCCAGGTAGAGTGCTGCCTGCTCCAGGTTTTCCTTGACTCGGAGTATGCTCCATGTTCCCTGTTGCACTGGAGCGCGCTTGCCATGTCTGGTGGATCATCTGGCTTGGAGATTGAATCCTCCACGATAGTTGCTTTGGCCATCTCACGTGCGGTGATGACGGGACCGTAGGCGGATGGTACTGTGGGTGCTGTCCTGTTAGCACGGGACAAGCGCAAGGATCTTGGATGTCAACTTACATCCATTGCAGAGACCAATAATCAATGCGATGGCCAGGAGCTGGAAAGCCGGGACGGTGGGTCCGAAAGCGCGCATGATGAAAGATTCTACGGCTGATGGATGGGAGAGGATGTTGGGGATGCAAGGTGTGGAAATGGGCGAGGTTATTATAAGGCAGATTGGGTAGGGGCTGAATAGTAAAGAGCGCCCAGCCACATGCTATGTGGTTGACGGGAGTCATCAGGCATGTGCGGCAGCCATAGGGTAGGTGCACCTGTTACACCGCGCTAGATCTAAAGTCGGACTTATACTACGACACCCACGCCGTAACTTCGACGACCCGCATTGCGCTCATTAGCGAGTTCACGCTTCCTGACTCCCGCGCCTCGCTCTTGGTACATTTCCACGACGAGTTCGTGGCTGGGAATGCACACTCACGCAGCTTCAAGCTGGCAAATGTGCTGCGCAAATAAGCCATGTGACTACAGAAATGGTCGTTAGCAGTGACTCGTGTATTATAGCTCGGGGCATCTCATCGAATAGGCGGCGTGGTCGAGCTTTGTGAGAGAGGTAAATGACTTTCCATCAGTAGCAAACACCTCTGCATCACTGGCGACCGGGGGAAAAGGTTTGAAATGGCGAACCGGCTCTGCCTTGCACCTTTCTGAATCACGGAGACGTCAGTATTGGAATTGTAGTGGGGGAAAGTGACCCAGGTAGGATGGCAACGGAAACAGGAAATAGAAGTTCGCGGGAATAAGCATACCAAGTCGTCTTTGTATCCACATAAGCCTTGCGTTTGCTGCACGCCACCGCCGGGATGCAAGGCAAACGGATTTCTGATCGCTGTTGCACAAAGGGGCATTGACCTCATTCCCGGAGGGGGCGCAATCCAGCCGCACATCCTGACGTCGACGTTACTTTAGCTTCCGGGGCAGCAGCTTGCGCCCGAGCACTTACGCTTTCCTGCTGTTCCCCTTCGGTCTCAACTGCGGGCCATTAGTGCCATGCCACAAGACTGTTTATAAACAGCCAACAATTACAACGGATGATACCTCACTGACCCGCCGAAATCACCTTTGCTAACCTTGCCAGACTGTCATTCATGATTCAAAAGGTCCAGACGCTACCCAAACACTGGAGATCCGCCCCGTTGAAATCCTCACCCAAGTCCTCCCAAACAGAACCCTACCTAAGCTGAAATTGCGTTGCCGCCAACTCCGTCGCTGATAACTACGCCAACAATGCAACGATCCAATAACGGCACAAGTCTTCTTCTTTCCCCCTCCCCAAATGCCTCCCAACCCCCTACTTCCGTACGCCCGAAACGGTCAAAACCCCACTGCCAACCTCCACCCTCCATCCCTCCGCGACAAGCATCTTCATGACGGCGGGGCCGATCTTCGCTCTGCCGCCGTCGCTATGCCTGCCGATGCCGGTGACGATGCGGTACTCGTTCGCCGCCTTGCCCTTCTTGGCGCCCGCGTAGTAGCCCTTGATGCGGTCCTCTCCCAGCGACGCCCACCACTCGGCCACCTTCTGGCGCGCGATGCGCTTGGCGTCGGCGACGCTGACGCCGTGCAGGTCGAGCTGCGCGGGGCCCGACTGCGCCGCCACGAGCGCGTCTGCCTCGGCCGCCACCGCCGACTGGAACGCGCGGTGGTTGTCGCGGCCCACCTGCCCGTAGTAGCCCGCCGCCGCCCGCATCAGGGGGTCGGATTTGCCCTTGCGGTGGTACTCGCTCGCCTTGCTGAAGGCGGTGTGGCGGGCGACGCCGAGCGAGGCCGCCGTAAGCGTGGATGCCGACGCGGGGCCCGGTACGTCGTATTCTTCGTCGGGGTCCGAGAGGTTGAGCGGTGCGTAGCGGGGAACGAGCTGGATGCCGCCGCCGCCGCCTGTGGGTGAGCTGGCGTTGGAGGAACGCGTGAGGGCCTTTGCGAGCTCGTGCGCGGCGGCAGAGGAAGGGTGTGTTAGGCGGATGAGCGCGTGGGCTTGCTGCAGATCGAGTTCGAATTCCTTGGAAAGGTCGAGCACGTTTTGGAAGATGATGTCACTTTCCTCCGCCAGTGATATCTTGTTCGTCTTGATATCGGACTCGATGAGCGCGGCGATAGTTGCCGCGACAGATCCGCCGCGCTCATGGTATGAAGACTTGACGGCCTTGTACGAGACGTTGACTTTGGTTGCGATGAAATCAACGTCATCAGACATGGTCTTCCATTTGTTTGGCGATGGGGCTGCCGGCTCTGAGCTGGATCTGGCGTACTCATCCAGGTTCATGAAGTTCGTCTTTCTGTTCTTCTTCTTGCCCTTAGCCTTGCGGCCACGGGGAACAGTCCCGTCGGCAGCGGCAAACGTGTCGATGCCCTTTCGCAAGATCTTCTCTTCGCCGTCCCGGCCGTCTATCTCTTCAAACAGAACATGATTCAGCAGCTCATCGACACATTTCTCGAATTCACCATTATTCTTCTTGAAGACGAAAGCAATGGTAGTGACACTTAGAGTTGGGAAGGTCTCGATAAGCTGCGCCTCTTTGGATGTCATGTTCAGGTTCTGAAGCCATGCCATGCTTGCGCCTGGCTCGGACGGCGTCGAAACACCCGAGCTTGAGAGGGCGAGCGAGGAAACGCCATTTGTGAGGCTCGTGGCGTCGGTTTCAGTCGAGGTTTTCGGGCCGCGAGAGGCTCGGTCGTCCTGCTCGGGCGACGAGCTGTGCTCATTGGGCTGGGTGCTGCATCCAGAAGGATCAAAGTCGGTGAGCTGCTCGATGGCAGCAGCGTCCTTGAAGTGGGCGAGGAGAGCACGTGCTTGATCAAGGCAGTCCGGCACGCCCTTGTAGTCTGAGTAGATTGAGATGACGAGAGCAGGGTCTAGAGGAGGGCAGAATTCCCTCTGTAAGCGGTTAACGTTGTCAAGCAAGGGCGGCAGCGGGGAGTACATGCCTCGAGGCAGGCTAGATCTTCATCCATGGCTGCGGAACGCGCGCTTCTTCTTTGCAACCGAGAACCGAGAAATGGGCATGCTCGGAACGAACAGGAGTCTGCCAAAGCACATACAGTCTGCGCGCCTTGAACGAGTGCTTCGACGCGACAAGAGTTGAACCCAGGTGGAAGAGGGAGACCCAACGAAGACGAGTCGTTTGCGAAAGGGTCGATGACGCGCCGAGCGGGAGCCTCGTTTGTCATCGGCCCGAACGCCGCCAGGCGGCCAAATGTTTCGCCGGGTAGCCTGACAGAGATACCGAGCTAGGTAGATGGAGACGCGCAAACGGCTGTCACCGCTCCATAGACATGGCTTCGCACCGTCCGCAGAGACGGGATAGAAATGCTCATATTCTTGTTGGCCACGGATTTTGTTTGGCTGCCAGCTAAAAGTCGAGGGGACCCAGTCCCTCGCCCTGTAAATCCAGAGAGAACTGCAACAGTCCTATTGGCTGGGGTGGAGCACCCTGCATTTCCTGCAATTATCAAAGGCACTCACTCCACGCTATTTTGCACCACTCTCGAAAAAACCCCACGGATAACCCGGTCCCAGTGAATGATTTCCAACGCCCTCATATGTAGACTTTCGCTTCTCGTTCAGCCCGGAGTCGTCAGCCGTGTTGCCCCACTGGCGCTGTCCCCAGGCGGCGGCTCAGTTGCTTTCCGGAAATCCATCGAATAGGTCTTCAACTGTCATCAGCACCGTTGCTGGCTGGGAATTCGTCACCCTCGGACGTAAAGAATTTCCTTGGAACGAATTATTAGCGGCTTTACCGGTGGGGGATCAGTTGTAGTTGAAGTACAGATGCTGTTCATAGTACGCGAGCATCTAGGCCACAATTAGTATTACTTTCCGCGAGTTTCAACCATGTGGACAATCTTGCCTTCTGAGGACACTTCTGGTTGAGGACGGAGAGCGGATGGCGTGTCTTGCGGCTATCCGCCCAGACAACCAGCGCATAGCGCTCGCGCATGCCGGTCTTAGGATTCGGCACTTCCTCGATCGTATCGATGCTCGTGATGTGGTCCTCCCAGCTGCCCTTCGGGAAGGGCGGTTCCTTTTCCTTCTTGACTGGCTTCGGTTCCGGCTCGGCCGACACGCTCTGCTCTTGCTTAGGCTTGCGACCACGGCCACGACCCTTCCCTACGGGAGTGTCGGCCGGGGTCTGAGATGCTTTCCTCTTCTTGTTGCCGCCGCGGGTCGGCCGTCCCCCGATCTTCCTGAAATACTCGTCCAGCGCTTCCTTGGCGCCCTCACTTTGCACAATTAGCTCTGTGGTCCCTGCGATTTACCAATTGGCTCGCGCAGTCTTACAGGTTCTCCTCCGGCTCCCAAGTCCTATCCTGTTTCCTCTCGTATCCCTGCCACTTGATCTCGTATTTGACGGTGCCCTGGAGAGGCGTCAGTGGAAGTCGGCGGAGTTTGCAAATGGTGTGAGGGGCGTACATCGTCCTCGAAGAGATGGCTCATGACTTTCTCAACAACGTATCTGTCAAGTGTCAGCGGAGATCTAATGCAAGCGAGCTGCGGGCTTCGCACTCGTCTTCCTCTTCGTCCTCGTCCTCTTCTTCCTCTTCATTCTCTTCATCCTTGGACGCGGCTTTCGGCGCTCTCTTGTAAGCAATCTCAGCCTCAGAGCCAGAGCCAGAACCAGATTCGTCGTCGCTGATCGCAGCTGTGTCGGGTGGTTAGCTGGGTAGCTCGAGCTAGACGCGCATGGAGCTGTACATACGCGGCATGGTGACGCGATGTGAGGCGCGCGGATAGTCAATTGACACGCGTCGGAGGAGGCAGTGAAGCGGAGTGCGAGAGCCCGACAGCGAATTTGCAAAGCGCGCAATTGAACGAACGGGGCTGTCGCGCTGCGAAGAGTGCGGAAGGCGGAGGCGCGTGTGGGCGTAGAAGCGCGAAGACGGGCCGCGACGAGGGACGTGGACCGAGCGCGGCGGGCGGTGGACGGGCGCCGGCCGACTTCACGTAGTACTCCAGAATTTTGTCCCGCAGCAGCACCATTCATCGCCCCGCCGCACCCCCTTCTCCCGATCACCGCCCGTCAGCGCCCGCAGCGACGCGTCCGAACCTTCCGCCGAGCTTGCAGTCTGGTCCTTTGCAAAGGACCCCCCGCGCAAACATGGCTATGCGTACGTCGTCCTGAGCTCCCCCGTGCAAGCACCGACCCCCTGCAACCAGCTGTCCACTGCCCCTCGAAGAGCTACTGCTAACTACGCCGCCTCCGCACAGAGCTTGACATGTCTAATGGTATGCCCGGAGCCCGCCCCCGTTGCCGCCCGCACGTCTTTGTCGACGACCGCCGCTGACCCCGCCGAACAGCCCAGGTGATGAAGGATGAGTCCGGCCGCCCCTTCATCATTGTCAGAGAGTGCGTATATACCCGTGGGAGCTGAGCTGCGCAGGAGCATGCATGTTGACGGGCATGCAGTCAGGGCAAGAAGCAGAGGACCCACGGCACCGATGCGGTGAAGCAGCACATCCTCGCCGCCAGGACTGTTGCCAACATTGTGAAGACATCGCTGGTATGAGACACCAGAGTGGCGCAAGCAGGTGGAGGCGCTGACGGATGTGGATAGGGTCCGAGGGGTCTGGACAAGATTCTGATTTCTCCTGATGGCGACATCACCGTGACCAACGACGGCGCTACCATTCTAGGCCAGATGGAAATCACCAACCACGTTGCCAAGCTGCTGGTCGAGCTCTCCCAGTCTCAGGACGATGAGATTGGAGACGGCACCACCGGTGTCGTTGTCCTGGCTGGCGCACTGCTCGAGCAGGCGGCCGACTTGATCGACAAGGGAATCCACCCCATCAGGATAGCCGACGGCTACGATGCTGCCTGCGAGGTCGCCGTGGCGGAGCTGGACAAGATCAGCGACGAGATCCCCTTCTCCAAGGATGATACGGAGAACCTCTTCAAGGTCGCCAAGACTAGTCTGGGTAGCAAGATTGTTTCCAAGGCTCACGACCACTTTGCCCGCATGGCCGTCGACGCCGTTCTGTCTGTTGCCGACTTGGAGCGCAAGGACGTCGACTTCGAGCTCATCAAGGTCGACACCAAGGTTGGCGGCGCTCTCGAGGACTCCCTGCTCGTCAAGGGCGTCATCATCGACAAGGACTTCTCCCACCCCCAGATGCCGACCGAGGTCCGCGACGCAAAGATTGCCATCCTCACCTGTGCCTTTGAGCCCCCGAAGCCCAAGACCAAGCACAAGCTGGACATTACCAACGTGGAGGAATTCAAGCGCCTCCAGCAGTACGAGTCCGACAAGTTCAACGAAATGATTGCGCAGATCAAGGACACGGGCGCCAATGTCGCCATATGTCAGTGGGGTTTCGACGACGAGGCCAACCACCTTCTCCTTACCAACGACCTGCCTGCGGTCAGGTGGGTTGGCGGTCCCGAAATCGAGCTCATCGCCATCGCCACCAACGGTAGGATAGTGCCCAGGTTCGAAGACCTCAGCGCGGAGAAGCTTGGTACCGCTGGCGTCGTGAGGGAGATGACGTTCGGTACCACAAGAGACAAGATGCTTGTGATCGAGGAGTGCGCCAACACAAGAGCTGTCACCGCCTTCCTGAGAGGAAGCAACAAGATGGTACGCCAATGCCCTGCGCCCGCTGGCTGTTCTCGTATTGACATGGCACAGATCATCGACGAGGCGAAGAGGTCGCTCCACGACGCTCTGTGCGTTGTCCGCAACCTGGTTACGGACAACCGCGTTGTCTACGGAGGTGGAGCCGCTGAGATTGCTTGCTCGCTGGCTGTTGAGGATGCAGCGGTCAAGGTACGTGTGACGACGTGTCAATCATGTGGGCATTCAATGGTTTTGTGGCTGACGCGGTTATCAGAGCCCTGGTCTCGAACAATACGCCATGCGCGCCTTCGCCGACGCGCTCGACGCGGTCCCCATGGCGCTCGCTGAGAACTCGGGCCTGAGCCCTATCGAAACCCTTGCATCCATCAAGTCGAGACAGGTCAAGGAGAAGAACGCGCGCCTGGGTGTTGATTGCATGCAAGCAGGCACCAACGGTAAGCCCCCCTTTGCATCATCACATCCCACGCTCTGTTCCCTGCAAAGACCGTTTGCGCGCTCCCTGCCCGCAATCTGCAGCCACAACTGCCAGCTGTTACCGGCACTGCATGTGGCTGGCAGCCAGATGCGGTTGCGCAACGAGATGTCGCATATCCCGGAGACACAGAATCGAGATCCCGGTCGCATGTGCAGCGGCTCGTACCTTCTTCTGCCATCCTATTTCACCACCAATTACTACCCGTCACACTCGACAGCCAACGGCAATGCAAGGGCTAACATTGATTGTGATAGACATGCGCGAGCACTTTGTCATCGACCCGCTCATCTCCAAGAGGCAGCAGCTCCTGCTTGCGACGCAGCTGTGCCGCATGGTCCTGAAGGTAAGTCTGCAGATTTCTTTGGTCGCCTCGCAATTTTCCGGTTGTGCTTCACCTGCAGCCCTTTCCCCCCAGTCACATTTGTTTTGCGTCTCCGTTGGCGCCATCGCCTCTGGCTGCAGCGCAGGTGCGCCGTCCCGACGTCCCCCTCAAGCCACGGTTGCACAGCATGGCTTCTGGCCGGTTCACAAACCGCCTCGAACCCCTGTTCTGCACTGCAGCCATTGGTGTTACAAATAACGCCCACCCCCCATGACCTCTTCTTGCTGCCCTAGCTGCAGCCTCCGCATCCCTTCTGACCCCCCATGTTTCTCGCTTCTCGCCGCGGCGCCCCTGACCTCCGATCTGCCGGGATTGCGAGCAACGGTTGGGCGTCGCTGGCCAGTGGGAACATATCGTCTCGCGTCTTCCCCGCTTCCCCGTTCCCGCCGTGCACATCACTGCACACACCCCGACAGGGACCCTGTCCAGGCTTCTAGGCCATCGGAGTCTGGGTGCTCAACCCGATTCGCGAACGCCCCTTCACCGCTTATCTGGAAGAGAGCCTTGGCTAACGCGTGTCTTTTCACCCTTGCGACAGGTCAACAATGTCATTATTGCAGGAAGCGACGAGAACGACTTCTGAGACAAGCGTCATGTTCCCCGTGGATGGAGGTGAAAAAGAAAACAAGGCACCGAGAGGGGCTGCAAGCCAACGCGTTATGGGAGATGATAATCGCGGCAAAGCGTCCCGCCGTTGATGAAGTGGGATGCAGTTATGATGTAGCGGCCTGGACGGACGTCATCCCTTCAACCCTTTTTGGCGCTTTTGGCTCAAGGAAGGGAATAGCAATGACGTTCTGGTGGGCGCTGTAGAACTAAGCAATGTAGCAGCGGGACATACTTGTTCAATAGAAAAAGAAAAAGACGAAGAGGTTTCCTTGGATGTTGGCTCACTGTGTGCATATACTTGGTGCGAGGAAAAGACCTCATCCCTTGCTCCTCGTGTGCTTCTAACTGCGTGCGTTCTGAATCTGCCGTACGAGCTTCTAGAAGACATGTCTTCCGTGTTTCCCTCTGTTGTCTAGCATCTGCCTGCATCTTCTGCTGCACATGGGGGTATGCGTGACACCGCAACCTTATCACGCTTGCGTTCTGCAGCTGTGTAGGTGTCTGTAATTGAACACCTTCTATTGGAGCAGAGCACATGTAGAGTATTCGAAATACTGTACATGACGGTAATTGCACTACAGCAATGCAGTGCAGGCCAGGCGGCATATTTTGTCTTCGCGTTCACGGTTTCTATTTGATTTTGATTTTTCTACGGTCCTCGACAATCCGCGTACATATCGCAGCGCAGGGCGACAATGAATGTTTGCAGATATACATCGAGCAAAAAGAGAAGGAAACGCTCGCCTTTTTCTCTTCTTTGTACACACGCGAATTACCTCAAGACGCAGTTCTTACGAAATCGATGGCACCCCCACGTGTCCACACAACTTTTTTTTTTGGCACGCCCCTTTCACTCCTGTTGTATTTCCTGATACCACGTCCCCGCACGGTGCACCGTATTGCCACATCGACGTCGCATCTTGCTGTTGTGAAAAGGGGTCTCAGGCAGTGTTTAGCAGCAAGGGGGCCGAGGACGAAGAGGGGAGCGGGGTTTCGTGCCACGAGGAATCCAGAGGGGAAAGGAGGGTGGGGAGTACGGGGACTGCCTTGCTTTTTGGTTGGCGGGCTTTGGTGTGACAGGACTCAAGCAAAAAAAAAAGAATCAGGTCTGCTACTACCTGCCCACTCGAGGTTGCATGCGGAGAGAGGCATTTCGGGACTCAGTAGGTGGTGCTGTAGACCTGATGTCTCGGAAGGGGCAGTGGTGGGTTTTCGATGAGGAAGCGTGTGTGAGGTTCGAGAATGTTCTCGAAAACAGGAGGTCCGGTCAACGTGGGCGAAACACCCATTCTGGTGGAAATCATCTACTCGGTACATGCAGTGATGGAACTGCCCTTGGATTGTCTTACATCTGGTGCTAGCTTCCCATCAAATCTTAGTGATCAACATCCTGCCCTACTGGTCGCTGTCGTCACTTCCGCACAACCGCCTATTAACTTATCCTTAAACTTGTGTCTCACCAGCCAATGGGAGATAGTTCGGCGGGAGAAGCACTAGAAGATTTCCAAGTTGGGAAATTAGCCTCTGGTTGAGGTGACTTGAGGCTAAATTGGGCGCTCACGGCGTCATCGGCGGTGGACTAGTAGGAGGTCATCATAGCCAACGTCAGCTGGAGAGATGTCCGTCTTTCCCCCCATCAAACTCGAAAGAGTCCAACGCGCAAATTTCGAAGTGTCATTCGGACACTCCTACTAAAAGGGGAGCACGGGAGGACGAGCTAAAGGGATGGTGAGGTCCACCACATCTCCAGCGCCGACGTCATAGGCGTTAAGGCCAACCCCCCGCGTGCCCTCGCACGACGAAGTTCGATCAAAGAGAAAGCCGGCACACGTCTCGGAAGCTCAGCCGCAGTACGACGCATCGCGGCTCCGCGCCTAGGAGCAGTGAAAATGGCTCATCATTTGCAGGCAACGAAAGAGCTGGCATTATTGCCATGATGGCGTGCGTGTCCTTGGATCCAATGCCACATGCCCACTCACTGCCCTGGACGACGACCGCCCCGCCCCTCCGCCGGACTGGTTTTTTTTTTCCTTGCCCCTGCTCCGCTCCGCTCCTCCTCCATTGCCCCGGAAACATGATTCCCGACGAAGATCCGATCCGCTGACCCTTGGGGGAGCGCGCTCAAGACTTTGGAGCCACTGACAAGAGATTCCCCCCGGACCGGCAGACCAAGCCAGGCCTCCCCCCTCCCACGGGCCTCCGTCCTTTCCCCAGAAGAGCGCGGGACGGTGGGAAAAGTCGGAAGGGGATTGGCGTTCTCGATATGGCGAAATGCGGCGACGCCTCCTCACAACGGCCTCGTGTCGTGAATCATGAAGCCTGTACAGACCATCTCTGCCCCATTGCCCCCCAGCGCCACTTATGTGGGGAGAAGCGGTGCGGAGAAGGGGAAGGGGGACGGGCGTTGTTGGCATGGAGTGCCGGCGATGAGCCGGCCAAAGCCGTTTGTCACTGATGACTGACTTGTCTGGCTGCTAGTTGGGGAGCTAGAGTCAAGCTGCCCTTCACCGTCATCATCATCATCGGTCATGAGGACACACAGGTTTAATGAAATGCATTCAGACAATGAAGGGGCAGGGATGGGGTGCCAATCTCTCCAGCTTTCCTGCGGCACAACCCCCGTTGCTCATCGCAAGCCAGCTGGCCGCCGTACTGCGGATCAATCAAAAAAAAGCAATCTAGACCGCACAGTGGCTGCCGCAGCCCTACATAGTCGTCGTTCGCGTGCAGCCGCACTCTGCCCTGCATTAACTAGTAACCGGCAAAGAAGGCAGAGAAGCATGCACGTTGACGCGCTACAGCTTGCTGCTGCTCAACCACCTACGTCACCGACCGTGGACGTCGCCGCTCCCTCTTGCTCCCCACGTCGTGCACGCTATCCTTTCGCTTGCCCCTGTCGACCGCACGGAGCCGAGCCGAAGAATGGACGGCCGCACAGCCGGCCAAAAAACGAACGGCTCGCGATGGCCAGTGACAGGTCACGCAACAGGGCGAGTGCGCTAAAAGGGCCGCCGTTGTTCGATCGGACGGCGCATCGACCAAGCCGAACGAAGCCGGCCGGCCGATGGGTCTAGCATCTCGACAATGGTCATGTCCATTATTGTTGGTCATGTCCATTGTCGACACACATCTCTACGTACGCAGTTGTATCGCTCCATCGGCCCATCATGCCTCGCGATCGAAGCAAGGACGAAGGCGCAGCAAAGCGCCTAGACTTGGTCACGACGGACGAGAGTGCCACCACGTCTCCCCACCATGCAGGGGCACGATCGGGAACAAGATAGATAGGTAGGCACGTGGAGCAGTGGTAGGCAGACAGACAGGCAGGCAGGCAGCAGAGCACGCTGCCCTACTACAATGCCCTTTTCCGTCCTTTCTTTCTCCCCCCACGGCTCAACCCGTTGCCCTGCGGACGGCGCAGCAGCAACAACCAGCAATATTGCAACGGCGGCAGCCAAAGCCAAGTTACGTAGCTACGTCGCATCTGTCCCCCGTCGATTGTTGTCTTCTCTCGAAGCCAGAGCCATGCTCAGCTCCGCGTTATCTCCTCCCATCCGTCCCCCTCCCCCCTGGGCATCAAGGGCCCGGTCCTCCTCCTCCTCCTCCTCACTCCGTGTTTCGGCCCCCATCCCAAACCCACCCACCCACCCCCTCACACCACGCAACGCTGCGGTGGCGGCGCGGTCACGGCATGTGCACGGAGAGAGAGGGGAGGGGGAAGAAGAAAGTGGTAGGGATGCGAGAGCCGGGAACAAGAGAAAAGCACGGATGGTATTGCCACGTTGTTTGCCCTCCCCCATGTTGCGCGTCGCCAAGTGTTATGTCGCGTATGCACAGAGTAGTACACAAGTAGTGTCCGAGAGCAGCAAGAGCATAGTCGAGTAACGGATGCCCGTCCTGCGCTCCGCAGTCGGCCCTTTTTTTCCCTCGAGTTTTTTTCCCTGGCCGTCCGGGCAACGTGTTGGATGCCCGCTTCTTCCGACCCTCCGACGTGTCCGTGTGTCGTCCTCTGTCGGCGGCTTCCGAAGAAGCCCAAGCGCGACGAACGAAAAGGATGGAGGAGGGGCAAAAAAGGGCGGGCGGGCAGCGAAAGATTCCAGCCGAGGAGAGGGGGACGTTCACTACTCTCTCTCTCTCTTCCTCCGGCGGAACGACCACGCGCGCGCATTGCGCCAACCCACTTTGTCGCGGTGCCTTGCGTGTAAGACCGTCGATGATTGCCCTTCATCGCCAATGATGTGCGGAGTCGAGACTCTCGGCACAACAAGGTCGACACCCCACATGTTTTTCTGTGCCCATTGAGGCGACAGCGAGCCAAGCCAAGCCAGAAAACAAGCGAAAAAGAGACTGACCAAATCGATTGCGGCTCCGACGCTGTCCTGCATGGATGATGCCCCTCCTCCTCGAAGGGCCCAGCCAGCCGTTTTGAACTCGCTCAGCCCCCGCCGCCGCCGCCCAGCCACATTCGGTTGGTGGGGGTTTCCTCTTTCCGCTGCTTTTGCCTTCTCCCTCTGGCTGGCTGGCTGGCTGGCTGGCCGGCTGCACGCGCGCGGCCTTTTGGGGGATGGATGCATCGCCTTCATTACCAAATCTTTTAGATGCCCGCTGATGCCCCTCCTCCACCTCCTCCTCCTCCTCCAATCGCATCCCCAACCGCCGTCCCTCCCGTGTTTCCCCGGCCCTGCATGGTCGGGCATCAATATCGTCGTGAAAGCGGGACGGAGAAAGTTTTTCCTCCCTCTTTGCCGTGGTTCGGTCCAGACGGCAGGTTTGCCGACCATGGCCTTCTCTTTCCGTGGTTCCGCCAATGCACTATCGATTATTGGAGGCAAGAAAAAGGGCAGGAAAAACGTTTTTTCGTGGCAGCAGCAGCGAACCATCCCCCTTCCGAAGCAAAGAAGCCGGCATGATCGTCGTGGTTGCTAGCGGGGAACAAAAAGGAGCGGGCGCCGGCCGTTCGAGCCGGCGGGCCATTCAGAGAGGAAGGACGATACACCACTAGAGCAAACCTTCACGATACCACCTTCTGCTTCTTTGCGTTCCTTCGGTCCCCTCGGGCCGATCCGAACCAACGGCCTGGGTACGGTTCGAAAACGGGAAAGCACTGGTTAAGGTTGCGACGAGATCTGTGGCAAGTAATTCGTCAGTCGTCAACGATGCCATGGTATCCAGAAGGCCCATCCGGATCGGCCCATTGTCGCGGGAGGCAAGCTGTTGCATGGCCAACGCGTTTCGCAATAACGCCCATCTCTCATGCGGCACGCCTCTCGCTCTCTCATCCACAAACGCTCTCCCCATCTTGCGATCGATGTTTTGCCTCCTCGTACACGTCTGCTCCTGCCGGGTTCATGCAAACACAGCGTGTGGCTCGATCCTCCTCGATCGCCTCCCCTGATAATATGAAACAGTGGGTTGATGCGTTGCCGGAGGAGGAGGAGGAGCATCATACACCACAAAAAATAAAAATAAAAGTCTGGAACAAACCGTGAAGCAACCATCATCGTCATCACCGCCCTTCCACCCGCCTCCTCCACCTCCCCATCATCATTCCTCTGCCCTTACGCACGGAACAGCGCGGGGCTTCTTCGATTCGACCTCGAATCCTTTATTGCGATGTGACGAAAGCTGCAACGCAGGCACCACCACCCAGTGCACCAACCACCCAAAGGGCAACGGAGTAAATAACGAAACTTCGAACACGCACCACCAACCACCACCAGCGCCGGTCGGGCCCAGACGAGGACGACGCAGCCACCACCACCAGCCCAACCCAGCCCAGCCCAGCCCAGCCAGCAGGATTGTCGTTGTTGTCGTCGTTGTCGTGCGCAGCAGCCCTACGGAAAGTACCTTAAAAAAAGACACTCCGACGATGACCGGACCCGAAACGTCGGGCTAACCCAGACTCCACTCCGAAAAAAATACAGCCGCAACTCCACCCACACCACCCCATCCACCCATGCACGCACGCACACACGCATGCCCGCTCTCCACCCAAAAACCCAAAAAAACATATCCACAGCCCACAATCTAGAACGTTGTCCCGAGCGCTCGGAACGCGTCAAAAGACAGACGAGAAAAAAACAAGGCACCGGCAAAACAACACCACTGATCTGCGATTCGAAGCCCAAACGTTCGATTCCCAAACCAACGGTCCGAAGCAATCATCATCATCATCGAGAGAGAGAGAGAGGAGAGAGAGAAGAGAGAAAGAGAGAGAGAGGGAGCCCAACCCAGCCGCCCGAGCAGCCCCCAGCAGCCAAACCTCGAAAAAAACAAAAAATAGATATACGGTGTGCAAAATGCACGCCAACACTGCACGCATTTGCATCCATGCGTTGCGCGCGCGCGCTCCCAGTAGCCCATCACCTGCTTCCCCCAATGCTTGAAGCAGATCAGTCATTGCTCTTTCTGTGTGTGTGTGTGTGTGTCTCGCGCGCGCACTCGTGGCGATTGCAAAAAAGAACGATCATCGAAGCCCAAAAGAACACGAGAAAGAGATCGTGAAGACGACAACGACGACGAAGAAGAAAATAGCCCCGGTTGGACCAGAACCATACCCATTCTCCTGCATGCATACGTAGTAATTGGGGGAGAGAAAAAAAAAAAGAGAAGAAACAAACACCAAGAGCCATATTCACAATTTCGTATCATCTCGCCGTCCCCCTCCCACCACCACGCCGCCTCCCTTACCTACCCAACCCCCGCCTCTGCTGTCAAAGCCGGTACGTAGTCTCGTGTCGTGTCGTCATAGGGCAACCCTAATTGTCCTTGTTGCCGGCGCCGCCGCCGGGCCTAGTACGCTTGTACTTGCGCGGGTCTGGCGGTGAAGCGAAGAACAGAATCGTTCTCGAAGTCAGCACATCTCATCTTTTTCCCCACCACCACCACCACCCAAGAAAACGAAGCGGTCGTGCACGCGTATAGGTATGATGTGTAACCGGGGGAAAGACGCGAAAAAAGCAGGAGCCTCTTGCTCTCTCTCTTCCCCCTTTTCCCGGCATGATGATTGATGATGCACGCGCAACACACTGCCCACAACACACACACACGCGCACTGCTGCAACCGACCGACCAACCACCATGGGCACGGATAACAACAACAACACACGCAACAATCAAGCTTTTTTGGCCCGCACGCACCCAAATCTCCACTCTCTCCCTCTGTCTCTCACAGCACGTGCCTCCAGTCGCACACACCTCCACACCTCCGGCCGGCAAAACGCGAAAGAAAGGTAGCCCGTCTTCTCCACGTTCGCCGGCGGAGGAAAGAAGGCCGAAACAACCGACCGACAACGACGAAACCCCGCCACCCCTGTCGTCCCCCACCCCCACTGCACCCGCCCAATCGGGTAATGCAGAGGAGGAGGAGAAGTCGGGCGTGCGGAGAGACATGACGATAGAGAGAGAGAGAGAGAGCGCGCGCGAAGGAAATGTCGAGCGTAAGACGGAGACCGATCCGCCGGCAGAATGGAACGGAGAAAGAGATCGGCGTTGCGTGAGGAGAAAAATAGCCCCGTGTTGCGTTGGTGTTGGTTGACTTGTACCGCCCGTGGGGGTTGGGAATTGCGCGCGTGTGTGCCGCCAGGTATGATGCGCTCACTGCGTCGTTGTGCGGCACAGCGGCAGGAAGGCCACGCGACGAGCAAGAAAAAAGAAAGGAACAGGGGGCAGGGCAAAAATCGAGACAAAAATAAAAATCGCAAGAATAAGGCGCAAATCAAACGACGGTGATTGGGCGGAAAAATTGAAAAGAGGAGAAAAAGCGCAGTGATGGACCCAAGTGGTGGTGTGCGGCGTACCCAAGGCGAGCGCTTCTCGAACAACGGTTCGTGTTTGGCTGGTAAAACAAGAACAGAGAGGCTGAAACAAACGACCAGCCGCCGCGGGGTGTGGGTAGCGAAACTCGGAAAACGGTGCAAAAGGAATGCGCGCGCGGGAACCATCACACCATCACCACCACCACCACTCCAAAAAGCACTCGCGCTAGGTAAAACGTAGAAAAGCAACAACGGCGAGCATAACTGGGACCGTTGCAGCCGGTCATGTACCCGCGGTGTCAAAAAGTAAAAGACGAGAAAAAAAAAAGAACGTACCTTTCCTTGACATGCGCGTGCGGTCACGCGTACCTGCATTCCGACCCAACAATCCGCCTGCGTCAGCGAGTTCCAAACAAATATCAATGAGCATGGTGACGCGCGCGGAAAGGGTGTGATCGTGTGCAAATTATGTGGATAATAGCGTCGGCGTGGCGGAGCATTCGCCCTCTGGTGGTTTCTGCGAGAAATCTCCGTCTCTCCGCCCTCTCCACTGCTGGGCGCCGGGTGCGAGGAAGAGAAGGGTTGGGTTGGGTACGAGTAAGTCCGTGTGTCATACGGCTGCACTTGAAACGGAGAGACAGTGGGATTCGCCGCGGGAGCACTACTCTTGCTTCCGCTGCAGCAGCTGCAGCAGCTACAGCACCAGGACCATCGGAATCGAATGCAGCGGCAGCCTGCAGAGTAGCGCGCGCATCTGGGCCGATTGAGGGGGCAAAGACAAGTCGGCTAGCCGCGGTCGCCTTTCAACGTGAACGTGATGGATCAGAGGCGCCGCCGGAGGAGCCGCGGGAAGGCTAAGGAACACGGCGAACCTCCAGCCGCGCGACACAGACGCGCGCGGAACGACTCCGAACGAGCGAGGCGCCGAGTGACCGACTTCGTTCGGGGCCAGAAGCTCAAAGCAGCTCGAGTCGCTGGCTGCGGGACTACCCATCAGGCTCGGCCCTTCAAACGCAGAGGTCCGTTCGCAGGCTTTGTGAATGACAGCGGCGTGCGCCTGAGGCTTGCAAGGCGCGCAGTCTCGTGGTGTGGAAAGGACAGCTCTTCCCCAGACCCGAGCGCAATAAGGATGACGGCCAACGGCCCAGCGGTGCCCGCCAAGCAGGGGGGAATCCGTAATCCGGCGGTGACTTGTCGCACCTTGAACGCGAATCCCTGTGGGAGGGCGGCTTTTTTGGTAAAGGAGGGTGAATCGACAAGGAAGCGCGAACCCCAGATTTGCGAGGGTCCCAAGAACCTGGGGGAGAATGCCGAACCACAGACCAAAAAGCGGGGCAGCGAGGGGGGAGGCGGGGCGCCCATCGCACGTGGGAGGCCTGCACGATGGCCTGCCCCAAAACCTTCTTTCTCGGAACGCTGTCGTATGTATTATTGTCACTCTCGGCTCAGCCGTCGGCAGCTGCCTGGTGCCCTACCTCGGCCAGGGGCGAGGGGCTGCCCTTTGAGCGAAGGCTGAGGAGGCGCCGAAGCCATTGGCTCCAAGGGCAGAGTAAAACAGCGCAGAACCTTGGTCGTATTGCGCTCATGCCATGCGTGCCCGAGTAGTGTCCATGCGCGACGCCGGGCTTCATCAATGCGGCCGTCGCCTCCGCCGGAGGGAAGATGGTGAAGGCGGCGCCGCCTGTGCTGCAAACGGTCTGTGGCCGTCCTCATGACAGGTCGTGAGCGGGGCCTGGCCCGCGCGGCCCGCCCCAGTGATAGCTGAAGACGTACTTGGGCGAGACGCGACCCAGGGCGTGTCCTTTGCTTTGCAGGTGCGACGCAGGCTCTGTCGATGCGCGTGCTGGCGCCCGACATCACAAAGAACGAATCCCGAGAGGCGGGGGCCTTGGCTTCTGACAACGGCGCGACGGAAACGGATGAGGACACCCAAATCCCTTAGTGTCCGCCTCTCATCCATCGTCGACGAATCATGAAGCCGCTAAAGTCAACGGCCAGCTTACGGCGTTGCGCCGCAAGAGGCCGCTGGGGGTAGTGAAAGTGTGTCTTTGTCGTGAGGTGGAGGGTGACGGGCAGGGAAACGGGGCGCGATCAAGACGGGAACGGGGTCGCGGGGCGAACGGAAAAGTGCTTAAGCGTGCCTCCGCAATTACAGACGGGTCATCTAACGTACCTTTGCCGCCTTCCCAGAAACCCGAACCTTTCTTGCCGACGAGTGTCGCGTGGCAAATTCCGCAATCTTCCGGCCGGTAATTTTGCTCGCGCGAGCCTGTAGAATTGGGGGAGAAAGAGCCATTAGCCCTCGGTGCAGCCGAGGCGCCGTTGGGCGGGTGGGCGGAGGCGACAATGACTTACAAAATCCACTATTCACGCGGCCAGCAGGCGTCGTCAGCAAAATCGCGCTCAATGGCTTCAGGGCGTCTGGGGAAGACCAAGATGATCGACGGCGCGCTGTAGGGCTGCAGATGGCTCGGGCGAAGAATGTCGCGAGGCTGGCAGGGCACCGAGACAGCGCGACGGTCTACCCCAACAGGCAATGCGTGCGGGGAAGGCTTGGCCCGGGGCAGATGTGGGCGCGACGTCACTGCGGAGCAGGGATCTGGGGAGCCGCGCGCCAGATCAAGAGGGCCGGTGGGCGCGAGACACCAAAGGAACGTACCAAATCATCCTGTTCGCGTGCTCGTTCGGGTGATCAGCCTCAGCGTCGTGGCATCTGCGATCGTCTGTTAGCATGCGCGTGTAGGCCCGCGATCTGCGCCTCGATGCCTGGAGATCTCGCGATCGCGGTGGGTGCGGGCAATGACGGTACCTGTCACATGGGTACACTTTGGTGCAGCAGGAGAACCTGGTGTTTGCCAGCAAAGAGTCAGCCTGTGTCCGGCTGACAGGGCTAGGTCCGGCAATGGACGGTGTGGCTTGCGGCCTACCGGAACCACCGATTGCTCTTGCTGTAATGCTTGCAGCGCCCCCGTTTGGGCAGTTCCTGCCCGGCTACGAGGCCGAGCAGCTTTTCCTTGGCCTGCCGAAACAGTCAGTGATGCCTGCATCCGCGCGCGCGCGGCCTGACGAACCTTCTTCCGGGGCAATGCGCGCGTTGCTTGTGCTGTGATCACACCGACATCAGTCTTGCTGCATGCCGATGCGCGTAGGCTCGCCGGGACGCCCTCCCCCCGCCGCTAGCGCGCGCGCAACACGTACCTGACGACGCGCTGACCAACAGAAATTTAACCTCTGCAATCTTGAACGCTGCACGGAGCAAGTTAGCCTTGCGACCTGCGCCCAATCCACCGCCAATTTCAGGCTGTCACATGTCTCAGGACGCTACATACTCATCTTCTTGTGGCATTCTCTGCAGATCGCCATCGACGAGTCTCCTCGAACCGACACCACGCCGGGGCTAGCGTATTGGGTAGAGCACCCAGCGCATGTCGGCACGAAGTTGCTGATGAAGGCGCCGTCAGCAATCAACAATCATCGCTAGGGCGGTAGGGAAAGTCTGGATACGGGCTGCGCCACCGCGAGCCCTAAGCACTCCCTAGCTCGCCCGCGGCACCAATCGTTTTCCTCTGTCGCGCCCAACCGGGAGTCCTCACCTGGGGAGCATGTCAACAGGAGTGCATCCGTCGAGATCAAGGTAGCCGGCCCGGACAGAGTTTGCATGCATCATATCCATGCGGTATCCTTTTCAAGCATTAGTCCCATGACCCCAAAAGCTTTTCTCTCGCCCCCCAAAAGAAGGTACCTATTCCTAGTGGATACGCGCATTTCTTGCAGGATTCACTACGGATGCCGGTATAGTCTGCGTTAGCGTTGTTCCTGATGTTGTTGACGTCCATCGTATCCTTGCATCGCGTGCATTTGATTGTCAGACACAGGTTGACGAGCTCGAGCAACTCGATGCCGTAGAGCTCAAGGTGCGGGAGCGACAGCGTAATCCCACGCTCGAGGGACAGTGTTTGAGAGCTTCCCCCGGCGTGGTCTGAAGCACCCCCTTCCGCTTCTCCGTCGCTATCTGATTCATCGGGGTACGAGTCGTATGAATCCTCGTCATCGTTGCCGTTATCAGAACCAGGAACAGTCCATTCCGGCGGCCTTGGAATGGTAATGATGTGACTTCTGTCGTCAGCAGGGTCAGCCTTCGTCTTCGAGTCTGCCTCGGCGCCAGATGCTGCGCTGCTTGCTTCTGCTGCCGGGTGATGTTGCACGCTGAGCTCCTCCATCTGGCGCGCAACGCCCTGCTCCTGGGCCTTCGGGCTTCCATCCGACTTCGCCGGGGGCGCTTGGGCCATCGAATGCATGTTCTGGGAGAAGTAGTTAACGTGGTTGAGCAATGACATGTTTGCGAACTGCACGGCCCTGTCCTCAAAGGCCTGCTGGACGGGCATCGCATCGTGCCTGTCGACGCCCATGAGCTCGATCCTGCACGGCTGGAGCGGATACAGCTCAGGCACCATCAGCCTCACCGTCTTGATGGCCTGCAGCGCAATGGGCAATGCAGCCCTGCGCCTGGGCTCGACAGGCACGATAAACGCGCCATCCGCCAGGGTGGAGAACTGAGGGAGCCGCCCGAGACGAGCCTCAAGTTGGCGTGTTTCCTGACCACGCCGCGCTTTGGCCTGCGCCCTCTGCTCAGGGCCGTATGCAGGCTGAAGTGGCGGTGGCCTTTCGCTCGGCTGCGCCGGCACTACTTGGGGTTGCACGACGACGGGCGGCGGCGACGGCGGCGGCGGAGTGGGGACCTGCTGGACGACATGCTCCCCATGCTTCGGCACGGCCCTGGCCGCCGCATTCGGGACTATTTTGATGAAGAAGATCTCAGCGGGCGGCGCGGTCAGCAACTGCTCCAGCTGGCGGTCCAGCGCGTTCATCAATGCCAGCAGCGTCTGGTTGGGAAGCGGCCGCGCCGTGAGGGCATCGAAGCCCCTCTCGACGTTGATCTGAAAGCCCCTGTCCATCTCGGGGTTGGCGACGCTCAGCGACGGCCTGCCCTGCATCGGGTAGGTGGCAGGCACGCGAAGGCGACACGACAGCTCGTCAATGTCGAAAGGGAAGTCGGGGTCTGAGGGTTTCATCCCGAATGCCAGAGTCGTCGCGCCGGAGCTCGCGTCCAGCGTTTCTTCCGGGCTGAATCTGCGGCGGATCTGCGCCAGCTGAAACTCGCGCGGATCGTCCTGCTGGGCGCGTGGAGTGGGACGCTGCACCACGCGAGCGCGCTGCGGCTGCGGCTGCTGCTGCTGCCGCGGCTGCTGCGGAGTCGGTGTGGTGGCAGTAGAAGCTTCGCTGCGTTCGGGATCCGCAGCGATGCCCGCTTGGCGCCGACGTTGACGCGCAGGGCGGGCATTTGCAGGCTGACCGGTGGAGGCGTCATGGGCGAAGACACACTGGTCGCCGGCGCGGCAGCCTGGAATAACGCACCGTGGCTCATATCAGCATCCCCCAGGGATCCGGCGTCTGGTGATCAACAGCACCCCACACGGTGTTGAAGATTGATAGGCACGGGGCAATTGACAGGGTCGCGTAGGGTTTACGTACCGGACGGGGTGCCGTAGAAGCGGCATGGCCTCCCGCGCGGTGGCGCAGCGGGCGGAGAGCCTTGGGGTTGAGGCTGAGGACGCGCTGCCTGTGATGCGCTGGCAGCGGGCGACCCTGAAAACGCGTGCAGGCGAGTGAGCAGATGACCGGGACGTGCAGCGGCTAGAGTGATGCGTTGGCAAAACGAACGTACCGGCCGTGTTGCTCGTGCCGCTGCGGATGCTTGATCGCCCTTCCGCGGCCATGGTGATAGGCAGGCGCTGCAAATAGACTGTGATTAGGGGGACAATCGCGGTGCGGAGCGGCGATCTGGGGGGTTTGCACAAGTCGCGTCGCGGACGGGGTCAGCAGGCCTCATATGGAGGCAGTTGGGGGCTGTTTGTGGTGTTGAGCCTGAGCCTGCCGTGCTGCCAACGCACTCATTTGCCGTCATTCTCAGTCATGTTCACCACGAGCGCTCCGCGCCGTGACTCATAAGGCTGCATCTAATGGAGCATGGCAGCATCGTGTGCGCCGCCCGCGCTGCGCGATCGCCGGGCTGCGTTCCACCTGCGCATCGCCGGCCCCCAGCGGCCATCGTCCCTACGTCTCTGCGCCCATCTGATCTGGCTGGCTGCCAATGCCCCGGCCGGGAGCTTGCCGCAGCCTCCTGTCCATGGAAGGCTTGCCAGCCTGTGTCGGCCCGAGGACACCACCTCCGCCGCAAAGGGGCAGCTGCACGGTGACGGGCACTCGCACCTGCCTGGCGAGGAGGCGAGCCCGTGGCGAACCCGAGCGACCGAATTTTCGTTTTTTTTTTCTCATTTGGTTATTTCCACATGCTCCTTGGGCCGTCGCCATGCCGCCCATGCCACGCGCCGGCGACGACCGAGGCGCAGCGTCCAGATAGCCAGTGCAGTTCGGCATGCGAGACGGCGGCGGGCGCCCGAGCCACGCCGGCAAAAGCGAGCCATGATGCCACCGCCCACGCACACGTGCAGCAGTAGCAGCAGCACATGCCCCATGCCATGCCATGTCGTGCCGTGCCGCTGCGCGCTTCGCTGCTCTTATCGCTCTTACCGCCTCTTGCTCTGCTGCCCGCACCGCAGATGAGGGTGTGCACGCGCTTATGCAACGCTCTCCTGGCTGCTCATGGATCAGAGCCCGTGCCGGAGCCACGCTGAGGCTTTTCTTGCATGTGCCCGTCACCGTTTCTTCCATGCGTTTTTGTTCGCCGGGGCGGTGGGGACCTCTGGCAGAATCGGACGGCCCCGGGTCGCTAGGTACACGCTGTGAGGGGCCGCCCCCCTCTCGAATCCATCAGGAACAAGCTGGCCAGAAGCATCCATCACGGCAATCCGCTCATGCGAATTGCGGATTGTCGCCCAGGGCCCTCTTACCGGTGAATCCACCCCGAGCCCACCGCACAACTCGACCTCCCCTCACATCCCGGTGCATCGCGCCATTGGCTTGTTTCGAAATCCACTTTTTCAGTGATTACGCTACCTAAGCTGATTACCATCTACAAGCCGTGAGGTAATTGTGCTCCAAGAGCCCATCCAGGCCAGTGGAGTCGGTGGCTGCCAGAATGCGACTCGGCTCCACCCTAACGCTTCCCCTACAAGTACAGAGTCCGTATAGTGTTACAGGGCATGGACGGAGGCGGTATGCTCCGTTCGCATGTGAATCCCCCCCAACCCCCTCCAATGCAACCAAGGCGCGAGCCAGTAATGTCGATGTCTTCCGATAATGATGCCCTCGGCCGCCCAAAAACAAAGAATAGTCCGCAGTAGAAGAAGAAGATTCGTAGCATCGTTGTGCTGCTGTGAACAAGTGCAAAATGGTATCCCGAAAAAAATTCAGAAGCAGTCAGATGTGACCCGTGCCGTTCCTGCCATGAAGCCCATGAGACCATGAACACCATGAAAAAGATTAAAATGACTAGAAGCAAAATCGCCAAACACCGTCACGCTATGTTCGCAATAAAGAGAAATGCAATCAATGACGGCCCGGTTTTGTCCAGGCCTGGAGGCTGATGCCCGTCCGTGAGGGAGAATGCAAACTGAAGATTTTTTTTTTCACCACCCTCTCTCGTGGTACTCCTGGAGACCCGAGTCAAAGTAGTTGGTGGTCCAGGAGTTGTTGCCCTTGGCATTGTGCTCCTTCACTGTCGGGAGGGCCGAGGGCTGAGCCTCGCCAGGGTAGTTCTTGAGGTTCTTGACATCCGTCGAGGTATGTCTCCTCTTGAGAACTGCGTTGTTGGTCGAGTTCTTCTGTTGACGCTCCCACAGCAGGTGCTTGCGGAGAGACTCTGTCAACTCGGTGGTGAGCATGTTCCGTCTGGTAGTCCGGGGGGACAAAGCGGGAGGAGCATGCGTGTTCGAGGTCGTCATGATGATGGGCTTTGACCTGGGGATTTGTTGGACTTCCGGCTCAGGCTGGACGGGCTGTGCAGGCGGAGCAGGCTGGGCAGGCTGGGCGGGTTGGTATCGCAACGTATGAGTGTTGGGTGATGCCCCCATGGAAGGTCCATTGGGCGAAGTGGTCCGCGAGCGACGGAGGGCGGGTGTGGAGCGGGAGGCGGCGTTTTGGAGTGCCTGAGCTCGGTCGCCTTCGTGCATCAGGGTAGTCAGAAGCGAGCGGCGGGAGGTGAGGTTGGGCTTTGAGTCGACCCTCTGGAACGAAACCTTGTCGTTCACGCTGGATGGGCCGCTCTCGTCGTCCGAATCCTCCCATTGACTTTCGTCATCTTCCTCGATGGCATTGTCGGAGACCTCATCCTCGCTGTCGCTCTCAAAGACTTCCTCACTCTCGTATGCCTTGCGCTCGGGCATCCTGGCGGAGATTTCATCCTTGAAGGAAGTCTGCTTGCGAGACACGCCTTGGGGCTTCCTGAGGCCGTCCGAAAGCGAGCTGCGCGCGTTGCTCATTTGGCTCATCTGCATGTGAGTCTCCAAAGAGCTGTTGCCATCCTCGTCGGAAGAGCCACCGAGGGTGAACATAGCACCCTTCTTCTTCTGCATCTGCATCGGGGCAGGTGCGGTGTGCTGCGGCTGCCTGATGATAGGGGTGGGCATTGCCTGTTGCTGGAGATTCGTCCTTGAGCGGTACGAAGAGGACACGCGGCCGGGAGAGAAGCCGCGAACGACGCTGTGGGCGCTGCTGTCGGTGGATGTGCTGGTGTCGGAGCCAATGACAGGAGGGCTCATCTTTGAGAGATCGCTGTCGAGAGTGGTGGCGACGGTGGAAGTGGATGACTCGGGAACCATTTGGGGCTTAGGGTTGGCAGGTGGCGGATTGGATTCCTCGACGCGTTGTTCCGGCGCGCTCTCCTGGCCCTGCTGCTCGGGTGCGGGCATCGGCAAGGGGGCGAGAGGCTCCAGGTCCTTCTTCTCTTTGATGCAAATGACTAAGCTCTCGAGGTCAACGGGCGTGAGGTGCTTTTCTGTGCCCCGGTTCCGGCTTTCTGTCGAGTCGTGTCTCCTAATGTGAGGCCTTGACGAGGTGGCGGACTGGAGGGTGGAGGCGCTGTCGACACGGTCGTCCGAGTCGTCCGACTCGACGCTGGAAGATAGAGCGGGAATGGAAAGCGAGCCCGAGTCGGACGTCTTGCGGGTGTAGGACCAACGCGGGGTGGTGAAAAGAGAGGCGTTCGGGTTGGGGTGCTCGGGGGCGCAGCAGAAGGTCTCGCGGTTCCATAGCCGCCAGCTAAGGTTCTCGAGACGACGGCCTTCCTCCATGGTTTCGGCGCACTTGGAGAAGACTGCAGGGAGATCAGCGAGACAACGCGCGACGAGAGCGCGACGGCTTACCCGACCAGAGTCCGAACAATTGCTCGGCGGAGCGGGTGTCGACGGTGTGGATGGCGGTCGACTCGACTTGGAGTATGGGAATCTGAGGTTTGAACGGCATGGTGGGCGACGGCGCGGCCGGTGCAATGGTCGCGGTCGTGGTGGCGGTTATATGGGGTGGTGGGAGCAGGTATGTGCAAAGGGCGAGATGGCTGTTTCCGGAGGGACGATTGCGTCAAGATCGGCAGGCCCAAATACCGCAGTGCTGGCGATTGAGTGCAGGCGTTCGGCGCGCGTTCATATGTAATGTGGCATGCCCGGACAGCGTGGCAGCTTGGGCTGGGTGAGACAGCAGCTGTGCGTTGTGCGGGAGGGTCGTGAGGGAGAGTGTGAGTGGCGGCCTTGCAGTCGGGCGGTGGTGGTGTGCGTGGGCCTGCGGAATGGGAAGCTGGGGGCTCTGGATCATAAGAATCCGGGAGAGCGAGAGACAGTGCTTTTGTCTGACAAGTCAACCGCACAAGCTCGCGGTGCCTGCGACCACCAGCACCAACCGGCGCCGTGGGACTTGAGGCGTTTGCGCATGGGCAGAGGCATGGAGCGGCAGAGCATGGGGGGGCGCACACACCGGGGGGCGGCCGGGGGCGTGGGCACGGAGAACCGCGGGCAGCGAAGGCGCGGGCCGGGGGGGCAGCCTCGGAATGCAAGTCACAAGAGCGCACGCTGGATCTGCCTCAGCCTGCGGCGTGCGTCCCAAAACGTGCAAGGCCACCGCCAGCGCGTACGAGTCGTGTGGAGCCGGCTGCAGCGCCAGCGACGCTTCCGCTCTTCCCCAGAGTAGCGCCGACGTCCCCTGGCAGCCCAGCCCAATCGAGCGCCGCGCGGCTGAGTGCTCCGGCGGCCTGTGAAGAAGCCGTGGCTCTCTTCCAGAAAGGCAGCAGAACAAAGCCGCGCCGCCGAGTCAGTGCCCGACACCGCCGGAGCTGCTCTCGCCCACTGCCTCACGCCTCCTCCACGCGCCCGCAACAGCCGATGCGCGCTAGCACGCCTGCCAGCGCTGGCCTGGCGACCGCGGCGTCGTTCGCACGCGCCCACCGCCCGTGGTCTGGCCGGCTGTTCGTTACAGGATAAATACCGGCGCGGGTACTGCCCGCCCAAGACGGCCAGCGCCTAGCCGCAATCAGCCTCTACGCGACGGCTTCGCCTCAAACGTCGCCGGGCGCTCTCCGGGGCGGATGATTCACGCGCGTCTCGAAAGCTCGTACCAGTACATAACGACGTGCTGGACTTCTGTCCGCGCCCTCGCGCCCTCTCCGCTGCGCCCTCCAGCCCGCCGGTGAGCACGCGGGACAGTCGAGCAGCGCGGGCGACGGCGGCGGGATTGCGGGTCGTGGCCAGGTACCGCCGCCCGCCACGCCGCTGCCGTCGCAGCTGTGGCTGGAGCATCACATGTGCGGGAGGAATTTTACGCTTGCAGCTGACCTGCCCTTCTGGGCAGTCCGCGAGCGCAATCTGAGGCTGCTCGTTTGGGCGGGCGTGGGGTTGTCGTCGACCTGCCCTGGCGAGATGATGCGAGCGGCCCTGGCCAGGCGGGGGGCTCAATCTGACGCTCTCGACGAGGCTGTCGAAGATCAAGCGCGCGCTGTGCCGCCGGGCTTGATGAAGTGGCAGTCGAGCGGCAGTCATTTGACGAGTGTCAGCGCGCTGAGAGCCCATCATGTGCGACAGGCTGCTTTCAGCACGGCGATCGGCCAGCGCGTTGCTTTGGCGGCAGCATGATCTCCAGGCCCAGGAGAGCGCAGCTGACCAGGCCGGGGCTCGGTGGCACGGCAGCCAGCTCCGGCCACGATGGCACTTTGGGCCGGGCGTCGACCGTTGTAGCTGTATGCGTGACCAGACCCTGAGCTGCACCCCCCGGCGCCCGTCTCCGCAGTCTACAAGGGGGTACTCGCCTGCGCGGCGAGTTTGCCACCGACCCCAAAGTCTCGGCCGGTACCTCGCCAACTGAGCGCGCAGATCAGGGCCTCTCCAGGCCGCACGGCAATCTCGTCGGAGCTTTACCACCCATGCGCCTCCCCGTGATCGCCCGCCTCGTGCCTCGTCCGCCGCGCTGCACCCATTGCCTGCTGCCGCTGAGGGACGCTCGTCCAGCCAGAGCCGAGCGGGCGTGCGCAGCCGCCAGCAAGTGACACGATGCTCAGGCGGCTGCGTGCTGTGCAGTCCCCGGATTGCGAGCCCCGCCGCATAGACGCAAAACGACTTCCCCGGACACTTGGGCCACTCACGCAGAGCGCGGCCAATCCGTCCCGCCTCGCCGCTGCAGCAGCGCAGCTCTTCTGGCCATGTATCGTCTGCACGTCGCACACAATCTCTGGCTGACGCGAGGGCTCCGGCACGGCAGCAAGGGGAGCTCGACTCTGGAGCAGCCTCGTCGTGTGCGATGACGGCGCGGCGCTGCCAGCTGCCGTGAAACAGGATGATTCCCGTCGCGCATGAAGGCGGTGAGCGGCAGACCTGTGAGCTCTCCATGTGATGGCACAAACCACTGAGACAGCAATGCCTTCCACGCTCCAGGTATCGCAACACCCATCAGCTGGCGGGCTGCCACACTGCTCGCGGGAGCGGAAACGGCCCCGAACCTTTGCTCCGCCCGGGGCCCGTGAGCGTCGCGCACGACTGCTTTGAAGCGACGACTCCCGCGGATGGTGCGATCCGAGCCCGGCGCCGCGATTGAGCAAAGACATCTCGATGGTGTTGACAGCGTCTGATCTGATCTGATGCCGGGCCCGAGACATGGGCAGCAGGGAGCGCGTCTCGAGCACACATTCCTTCAGGATACGACGCTGTCATTTCGCGTCGATTCAGAGGTAGGTCTCAGAACAGCGCTCTGCTTGTATCTCCGGCGGGAGGTGGGGGTAGGCAGCAGAACACCAAAACCAGTCTCCCGGAGAGCGCCATCGAGCCCGGCAACCCGGGACAGGCTTGCGGCTAGGCCTGAGTCGGATCGGGCCAAGACGGGCTTGCCGGCTTTCGCAGGTCTCGTGGATGGGCCTGGCTGACGCGGGCGGAGCCTTTGCGAGAGCCGACGCCGCAGCCTTATCAGCGCGGCCGCGATGGTGTTGGGCCTCGTGGGATGCGCAGCGCGTGGGAGATGACTCGGCCGTCGTCGGGTGGATGCCGACGACCACGCCTGGCGCTGGCGGACTCGCGCCGTGCCGCTGCGTCGCTAACCACCGCTCCCACGTTTCAGTCGGCCAGCCAAGCGAAGCAGTCTCGACTCGTTTGGGCCGCGACGGCAGCCCGAGAGGAGGTACACGGCAAGGCACGAAGATGCCTCGCCGTCAATGCGGCGTCTGCCGTTGGCAGCGTCCTGGGCGAATGCTCCGGCCGCCGCAACACCAAAAGCAACTCACGAACCAACGGCAGCGCCCGGGGCGACGCCTCCCGCTGGCCGAGCCGCCCCACGCATGAGCTTCGAAAACAGGCGTGCCGTGCCTGTCGTGGTCATCTGGCCCAGCGCCGTTGCTCCTTTTTCCGTCGTCGTCGTCGCCCAGCGCTCCGCACCCAGCACCGGTCAATTGCGGAAATTGGAGCACTGGAGCCGCGCATTGGCAAATGGGGTGCATCAATTTCCGCTCAACACCGCTTGCTTGGCTCCGGGACGGGCAGCCGTTGGGCCGGCAACGGCAATCTCGCAGTGAAGCTGCAGGCGGGCATCATCGGCGCTGTGAAGACGCCGGCGCCAGAGCAGAGCAACCGCTCAGCCACGCACGGACACAGCCCGCCGTGGGGAAGGCAAAAGGAACCTCAAGCCATCAATGCAAGGCTCGATAAACGGCAGCCCTTCCATCGTGTATCACCAGCTGCCCTGTATGACCTGCTGCTGTTGGTAAGTCCCCAGGCTCGCTACTCGCTGCTTATCCGCCCACGTACGTGTCTTCTGCGCGGACGTCACTCCCTATCACCCTGCGTCTCTAGCTCCCCCACGCCGCGCGCACCGGACTCGAGCACTCGAGCCCACGTGCTCCTATACACGCCGTTCCGCTCCCTCGGGTCCCCTGAGGCCCAGCTGCTGCTGTGCCATTCCCTCATTCCGGAAGCTGGCCAGCGCACTGCGCCGCTGCTGCGGGGAGTCCGGCGCTGCGTTTAGCATCGAGCATCCGTAGATTGCAGCCTCTGCTCGCCGAGCGTTCCCCTGAGCTGGGTTTCCCGACGGCAGCGGACCTGTCAATCCTGAGATCGCCTCTGCGGGAAGAGAATATACCGATACGAAGCCATCTTCGGGCGAGCAGCGCTCGGGTCAGACCTGACCGCTACATGGAGCCAATGCTCGCCGCGATAATCCAAATAACGTCCACGGGCCGCGACACCACAAGCCACCCTGCCGTCAAGGGCACCGAAAAACCTCCTATGCATTGACACCACGACAGCTCCTTCATCTTGCGTCCGCCAACGACGGCGGCAAATGCACGATGGAATCGGGCATGCAAGCGCCTCCAGCGCCCCGGCGGCACAACAGCAAAACGCCGCAGCATGTTTCATCAGCTGTCAGGCTGAGCGGTCCAAGCAACTGGCCGGAGTAGCTGGCGAACCGTAGCGCCGGGTCGTCCGAATGTTGCCAACTCCAGGATTGCTATATATTGAACCCCGTACCACACTCCGACTCGCCTCCTGCTTGCTGCCTCTGCTGCTCACGCGGACGCCTATTCCAGCCCTCACCCCTGCGTCGCACGTTCAGCATGCTTTTCAGCTACGGTGCAGGCCAGTCCCGGCGGAAGGGATAAGCAGGTCCGCCCAACCTGGCGCGGGCCATTTCCCCCTGGGCGCACCTACACCACGCCGCTGCGGACCATCACGGAAATAGCAACAAGATAATGCGAGCAGAGACACGTTGTTTCCCGACCGCCCTCCCGCCTCACCGGCCGCCCTCCACAGACCACTGCCACGCCTTGCAGCAGTCAGTGTACCTGTCGACCTGGCAGGATTGAGTCATGTGCGCATCCAGCCCCCAGCCCGCAACCGCCTGTCCACACTCACATGGTCCAAAGCGGAAGGACACGATGGAACGGCGGTTGGCACTTGGGGCCGTCAGCAAGCATCCGAAGGTTGTTGTGTCAGCGCCATGGCTCAGCTTGCTTTGCTCCCCTGCCGCCACGACCCTCGTCAGCGCTTGCGCCCCGACGCCTTCTCCGCAAATCGCCCCCAGATTATGTCTCCGTACTCGGCTCCTCCGCCCTGTGCTCAGCCTCGGCCTGGCCATTGCCCCGGATGTTCCGTGTTTGGATTCCTGTCTCGTCTGTGGTAAGCCGCGTGTGTGCATGTGGTTTTCTGGCTGGTGGCCGGTCAGTCCGTTTGGTCACTCGAATGTAACTCCCGCCCGAGCCCTATCTCCGCACGCAACCGGGTGGTACAAGTGCGGGCGCACCAATAACATGCCTGCGAAATCAGCATCGCACCCATTCCCGCCCCGGACATGCACAGAAATGCAAACGAGCCGGGACTCATGGTAAGCACCACCGAGGTACCAACGGCCTGCTCAACCACAGCTTCCAATCCCTCTGTGGACGAGGGTATCCCCACAAACCAGGGACGCGTTTGTCTGCACGACTAGTGTTCGCTCCCTGGATTATTCGTTTTTTCTTTGTCTCGTATGCCTTGCATGGCCCTTACCTCAGCCCTACCCCCGCCCAAGCAGGTCATCTGGCACGCTGGCTTTTCTCTCTTCCCTCGCGCGGCAACACAAACTAGCGCCAGCCACCGCACCCCTTTTCCTCCGAGTGAGAAGGTCCCAAAGGAAGATACCTACCGCTCCTTCAGGCCCACCGTTCTCCTAAAGCTTCAATCACGATAGCGATAGCGAGGGCTGAGAGAATAGTCTTGTGCAGTGTATTTCCTTGGCGCAGCACGACGCAAACCTTCCCCGCAAAATTCCCGGTTCCAACATTGACTACTACGTGCCTTTCATCAACAAGTGCGCCGGAGGGAAGGATCCGTGGGAAAGCAAACCGCAAGTCAGGACAGCCCAGTCATCAAGCCCAGCCCTTGGGCGTTTTTGCACCACGGCAAATCGCTTTCTTACCCCGCCCTTTCTTTCTTTCTTTCTCTCTTGATGCTTTGCTCTGGTAAACCCTGCCAGCTCACACGCACACGCACACGCACATGCGCGCGCACACACAAGAGACACGAACCAATGACTGCATCGCCCCCCGTCCGCCCTCGCCTTCCCGCCCCTCCTCATCATATCACTGTGCGCCTACACACTCTCCGCACCGCACCGCACCGCACCGCACCGCGCCGTCCCGCAACCACCCCGGCCTCCCATCCCATCCCATCCCATCCCTCATTCCTAGTGCCGCGTGCACACACTTATGCATACACGCGCGCGCACCGCATCCTCTGCCGTCCGCCCCTCCCGCCCGCCCGTCTATCCGTGTCCGACCGACCGACCACCACCACCACCACCTCCTCCATCCCAGTCCCAGGGTGGTTTTATCTTACAGGTAGACTAGGTATAGCGGAAATGCATCCGATACTTTGCGCTTGGACTTTTTCTAACGAAAAAAAAAAAAAAAACTTGGTACGGGGGGGCAAGAAACGCAAGAGTACACATAATCAGCATCGTCATCATCATCATCATCAGCCCTTTGAATCCTGCCAGCTTGTATGTGTATGTGTGTGTGTGGCTGTTTTTTGCCATATGTCTCGCCTTGTACGCCTCCCCGTTCTTTGCCGCCGCCGCCGCCGCCGCCGCCGCCCTTCGCACCTCCCCCACCATCCGGAGCTTCGGATTATTAATTTTAATCTATCCGATCGGGTTTTTGGATCAAAGACCCCCGTTTCGGACGATTTTCTTTCTTTCCTTTTTTCTTCCCTGCTTTTTCGCTATCGATCTCGCACTTTTCTTTTTGTTTCTTTTCTTTCTCCCGACTTGCGCCTTATGCGCGTTTTTGTGGCACGTCAGTTCTCATGTTCCGGGAGGGGAGGGAGGGGGTAACGCGTGATGATTGGCGAATTGCATGCGGCGGGACAATGGCGACTATGGTGGTGGAAGGGAATGGAAGGAATGTCTTGGATTGTTGGAATGCTGTCTCGTCGAGTGGCGTAACGTGGCGTGGCTTCGCTGGCCGTCGCGGGGCGATGGGGATGATGATTATGATGGCAGTGGCTTGCCGCCGCTGGGGAATGAGACGAGGCCGATGTGGAGGGGCTTATCTCGAACACTACGTGTGGTGTTTGTTGACTGGGTAGAGGTTTGGGAGAGAGTGAGATCAAGGTAGGCCCCGCGCCCCGTTTCGAGCTGGTGTCTGACCTCCTCCTCCGCTTCCTCCTCCTCCTCAACCACAAGGGAGCAATCACCCTGCGAGATACTGTCATCGCAGAAGCCGGAAATTGCTTCTTGCCTTGTCTCGTATTCCCGCCTTCGACACCATTGCTGCACGCCGCCCCTCCCCCGGCATGTATCTTTATTGGCGAAGCGGTGAGGAACAGGGCCGCCACCAACGGCGATCAGAGACAAGCACGGGAGAGATATTAGATTAACGGGAGATGCGTTGAGGAGGATGATGGTGGGCAAGGGCATCATTCACACACATGGGTTGAGTGGAAATCGCGGAGAGCGACAGTTTTCGCTGATCAATTGCCGTCGACTGAGACAAAAAAAAATGTAAGTAGCATGGGCAGATGATAACCCGCAATGCGGCTTACTTACTTACGCGCCCCCCACCAACCACCCAGTCTCTCTCTCTCGCCGGGATATCCCTTTGTTGTTTCTGCGTGTTGTGTCTCCAACGCTAAATTAAACAAAGACCATGACCGCCGCACGTGTACCCCGTCATGCATATGCGGCCATATCGATTCCGCGGAGCCGGGCAAGGGAAGAGAGAGAGGGACCGAGGGGTGCACGATAAATAAACAACAACAATAAATCAGTCGCGTGCCTTTTTTTCTCCCCCGCCCGCGCGCGCGCGCGCGCAACAGGCATCGTTCACTCCATAAACGTCTGTGAGGGAAAGGGGGGCAGCTGAACTGTGGCGAGGTGAGCAGAGCAGGGGGTGGTGGGGTATGTATGTATATACTTTGCTAGCTACAGCGCCCTGCGCGGCAAGGGCGATCGCTGCGTCCCGCCGCCGCGCGCCCGCGCCCGCGCCCGCGCGCGGTCGCAGGCCGAGCCCTCTTCCCCGGAGCCGCATCGAAGTGGTCAAGTGGTGTGCGGAGATGATGATGATGGAAAAAAGGGGTGTGTTTATTGGAAGGACGGCCGCATTCTGCCTTGCCGGAGATGCGGGTGGGTGGACACGTGAGCTGGCCGGTGGCGCGGCATGTGGGTGGAGATTTGGCGCACTTGGGCTCTTTTGCTGCGGGAGCGTTGAGGGGGATCGTCAGGGTCCCTGGGGCGGAGAGGGAGAGAGAGAGGGGGTGGGTGGGTGGAAGGGTCGTCTGCTCACGGGAACGTGCGTTGTGCATGTGTTGAGGGATTGACCACTCATCACCGGGAGACAGAAGGAGGGGGGCGTCGAGACTCCTCTTTTGACATGTGAACGGGCACGGGATGTCAGACGGCGGCGGCGGCGGGCGGGCGTTTGCGCCATACCGCAGTCGACACGCGAGCGATGATGGGCATCATGGCCCTAACAGGCTCGGTTTATCTTGATTGCGTTCTGACTGTATAGCAAATGACGGTGTCTACCTGTGGCTCCTCCCTATCGCGGTACCGACGCCATCGCTTGGTGGCCGCGTGTCCGGTGGCTTCTCTACCCCAAGCGCTCCGGCGATGACTTCACCGGTGCTTCATAATCTGACCGCTCCTTGGTTGCGCATCGCCGTCTGATGGTTTGCTGTATGCCCTTCGGCAAGGACGGCATGCTATCTTCACATGAAGTCGAGGTGTCCCTTCCAGGCTCCAAAGGCCTAGACCGTGGCGCATCCGGAGCCTCCGCATGACTGTTTCCGGTCAGCAGTGCATCAAGCGTGAGATGATGCATACGAGGAGGCTCAGGTCATCGTCTGCCGCTTCTGCAATTTACAAGCTCAACGACTCACGGCGTTCGGGCATTCAACTTCTAGATATTCAGGATCGAATGATATTTTGGACATGTGCTTGAAGATGACTGACCCGAGTACACATGGAATGCCCAAATCACAAGGGAGCACTTGCGTGTCGCCATTTCCGAGGCCTGTTGGAGCCAGTGTCAAATGTTTAGACTGAGTACCGAGGGATGTTTGTGTTTCTTTCTAAGATTCAGCCTTTTCAATATCCAATGTAGCCGAATTCCATCTCCAATTCTCAACGTGTCGCAACCATGCCTCTCTGATGGAAGATCTCTTCGTAAATATTCTGTCATGTCGAACTCATCTCTCCAGCAAAGGCGAGGGCATCATGTTTGTCATTTCTTCAAATCTCAGATTGCTTCAAGTTCTGATATCCGGACTGCGACACCACTCTAAGGCAGCAGGGCAACTCTAATGTTTTGATCCTGTCCAAAGCTTCTCAGTATTGATTGGCTCAATCCGGACGTCTCGATGTGTTGCAATTACTGTCATACTCATGCCAAATCTTCAAACATTATATCTTCCCTCCGTATTCGAATCTGTACAAGGAGTGAAAAGGCCAGTGAGTTGGAGAAGATGTAAAAGAACACAGGAAATTTTACGGATCTACCAGGACATGTGAAAGAAAGATCTTTTTCCATTTGCAATACTCTCTTTACTATATGTGCACCATTGCAGATCATCAATAGCAGCACTGCCCATTGAACGGGAGTTTGTTAACATGGACATCGCATGGTAACCCTTCCTTCAACAAGTCTCACAGACCACCAACGCCACGCAGATACTGCATCGTATCTATGTAGGCAGTTGAACCTAGTATCATGACATAAACGCGACTTTAACAAGCGCAAATTCATCTAGATACACAGCGGAATCATCTACCCAAGTAGGAAACGCATACCATCCTCGACGAGCTCCAAATATCTAAACCTTTAAACCTTCCATCACCTGCTACCGCGCCGCCACCAACACAGACAACAGGCCCCCAAAGTTCGCGAACCCATCATACGTACATATCGCGCACACAAGGCAAGCAAGTGAAGTAAAGTTTGCAAATTCTCATAATCGTGCAGCACACTACCAATAGCACAAACACACTCGTCCACCCCCACCCGCTCTGTCCGTGCCAATACAAGCAATTCCCACGCCCAGCCGCGCAGATAGCAGCAGCCTCTCCGGAAAGCCCGTGCCAGCGTCCATGTCCCAAGAACGATCCAACAAACCGAGCGAGTCAACCCACATCATCCACCTCCAAGGCGAAGAAACCAACTCGAACCCGACAAAGGCGAGTCAAAGTTTCCAAGCCAGCAGAGGCAGAACGAAATGAGAACTCCAGCCAAGTCTAGTAGAAAGCGATGCCCGCGGACAAGTCCACCGGCTCGGAGAAGGTAGTCGAAGAGCTTCTTCCACTCGGGAATGGTGCCTTTTCCGGATCGAGGAAACGCGTGCAACACCCAAAGCAGGCTCGGGAATGGAGAGAGAGAAAAGGAAAATAAACTCAACACCAAGATCCATGGGCCAAGAAAAAGTTAAACGGAAAAGAATTCAACGATCCGCACCAACACCTGCCGGCCCCGCTTTTCCTACCGGGGGACGATTAGACCCAAACTTCCCAAGATTATCCAATAACGCCCGTGCCGTGCCATCCACATCCAAGGCCCTTTTGTCCCGGAGGAAAACAAAATATGACAGAAAAAAAAGAATCATCTCGTGACATCTCGGGCCGAAGGTTCCAAAATCAATAGACCGCTCTCCTCTTCCAGCCGGCGCTAGCGTTCAAGTCGGGCATGCTCTCAGTCTCGCTGATGCCCTCCCACGGCAGCTCGTCATCATCCGTGAGACCGCCGATTTCGCTGTCCTTCTCCCTCTCGTTGATGACGACACGCTTGCCTTTAGACTTCTGTGTCTTCTCGCGCATCTCCTCGGGGTCGATGCCGACGCTCAACAGCGTCTCCTCCACCTCCTTTTCGTCCGTCTCGTTCAGCTGGCCGGCATCCTTCTGGCCCTCGACGACGTCATACAGTGCGTAGATCTGATCCGACTTCGCGCTGATTGCCTGCAGGAGATCGGAAATCTTGGCCTCAACAGTCTTGCGCTTGCGCTTGCTAAGCGAAGGGTCATGGCTGTGGAGCAGAGAGTCGTATGCTGCCTTCTGCAGATTGAGATGGGTGAGCTCGTCTTGCAGTTCCTTGATGACGGTGGCCAGAGCGAGCGGAGCAGGCTGCGAAGGACGCATGGTTGCGTCTATGTCGTCAGGCATGCGCTCAGACACGGGAACAGGGTTCGGGATTTCCACAGGCGCAGTATGTTCACCCGAACACGATGCCTTGCGGCAGAGGGTGCAGTTGACATCATCATGTTGCTCGGTAGCCCGAGCATGGACGGTGATATCAGGGATGATGAATGCTGAAGTCATCTCCATAGGCGCACTGCGACGGCGGCGACTGTTCGACTGGCTACGGGCTGACTGGTGCGTAGCATCCTTTGCGGTGGCATCGGACTCTGGAAGGTTGGCAGTCAGGATGCGACCAGTGTTGGCCTCGGTGAGGTCCATTGGACGAGATGCGCTCGTGAGATCCTTCATGGATGACTTGCGAGGCACTGAGCGAACGGTATCCTCCTGTGCCGCTCGCGTCCGGGAAGTAGAGCGTGACTCCCTGCGAGCAGCGGCCCTCTCCTCCTCAAGCATCTTCCTTAGGCGGGCGATCTCGTCTCGACCCATGAAGCTCAGCTCGGTCGTGTCACCAGTGACATCCTGTGTCTTGCTCGCCAGACCAGGGATGGCACCATGCATCGAAAGGGTAGCAGGGCGAGAGTTGCGAGAATGCGTAAAGGCGTCAAGGTCGGTCGTAGATTCGGTCTCACTGTCCGCATCGTCGTGAACAGTCGGCTGGGGTTCGGATACAGAGCGGCGTTCAGGCCTGACCGCACCGGCCCTTGTCCTGGAACCTGAACGAGGCAGCGAAGGTTCCTGCGTCCTGTGGCCGCTGGAAGTGCGCCTTTGTCTGCTATCGTAGGTGCGCGTTCCATTCTCGGCGGGCTCTTCGCGGGAAGAACGGTGTTGCGAGCTTGACCGTCTGACATTGAGCAGTTCCTTGGTGATGTCCTGGGCCTCCTTGGCCGCCTCGCGGCTCTTGTCGACCTTCTTACGAAGGCGGGTCTCTCTGCGGGCCCACTCTTGCGCATCGTCTTCACGTTGGTGCTCCAGTTCGGCCAACAAGACACGCAGCTCCTCTATCTCGTCCCGCAGATTGTCGTTGGCCTCCTCTCCACCAAGGCCCTTGAGTGACTGGATCGTCTCGTCTCTCTTGTTGAGCTTCGTGCGAAGCTCGGCCTCTCTGCTGTTCCTTTGCCTAACCTCTTCCTGGCGTTGGGTCTTGATCTGCGCAACCTGGGCCTTGAGAGCGTCACTCTCCTTCTTGAGCTTGGCATGCTCGGCCTGAACTACCTGAGCCTTCTTGAGCTCGGTGTGAAGGGTCTCGTTCTCCTTCCTGATAGCGTTGTCCTTCCGGCCCGAGTTCTTTTGTAGGCGTTCGGTGTGTTCTTCGTAGCGCGCGAGATGGTCGCGCAGTTCATCGTTCTCGGCGCGGAGAGCGTCAACCTCCTCTCGGAGACCTTCGTTTTCTGCCAAGAGTTCATCACGTTCTGTCTTGATCTCCTCGGAGTTGAAGAATGCAACGCCGAGTTGGGTTACGGCATTGTCACGCTCCTCGGTGACCCTCTTGGTAGCAATCTCTTTGACGGAGTTCTTGCGCTCTGCGCGGTCCAGGCGATTGCGAAGAGAGTCGACTTGAGATTGCAGGCCTTGTGCATGTCAGTATGAAGTATGGTAAAGGATCATCGTTGGGTACTTACGGGTCTTCTCATTTCGCCAGTTATCCCTCCTGTTTCCTTCACCATCGGTGGATCCCAGTGCGCTATCGCTGCGGCGCATCTCGTCCCGTGCAGCAAGCTCAGCTCTGAGCTCAGCAACTTGGGCCTCATAGTCTTCGAGCTTCTTCTCGGTTTCGGCTTTGTCCTGGTCCATCTGAGCCAGCCTGTCCCGCAGCAACTGGAGAGAGGTATACAAGGCCTTTTCCTCGGATGGGATAGGCACACTCTCAATGGGTACGTGCCTCTCAGTGGTTTCCTCCCTCAACCGACTGGGAATTGGGGCAGCGGCAAAGCGCGACCGCGACTTGGCGTTGCGCGAGAAGACGGGCGTTCCATCCTGGTAACTTCCCGACACTAGCTCGGTCAAGTTCGGGAGATCCGGAAGCATGAAGGACTGATGAGTGCCAGTTCCGGCAGCGTGTGCTGCAGAGCGAGGGGTTGCGTGGCCGGACTTCTGCGGAGTCTGGATTGGGCTATCATTCACGATACCGGAAGCTTGACGGGCGCGGTTTCCGAAGCGTGGGTTCTTTGCGGCGAAAGTTCCAGTAGGCGGCCTTTCCATGAAAGAGTCGTCCTCTTCGGCGGCTAGCTTTGCATGCAAGGTGGCCAGAGTGGGACGAGTGGTAGACTTTCTCGGCGAGACACGCTCGCTGTTCTTGCCCAAGCGGGCGGATATGCTCTCCAGGTCCTTCTGGGGCAGAGAGGATGCGCGTCTCAGCTGGGCGTCGCGTCTTAGGTTCTGGCGATCAGCACCGTCGGTCTTGCGCGGAGTCGGGCGTGACTTTTGGCGGGCATTCTCGGAGAGGTTGTAGAGGCTGTCGTTGGCGACGCTGAACGACATGTCGCCAAGGAACTTGTTGGGGGTGTTTTTGTTGGTATTGGGCTGGGCGCGGCCAATTTCGATGGACCGGCTGTTCTCGACCTCGTTGCTGTCGGAGAAGTCGTGGAACTCCTGCTGGACCTGGGAGGTGTCGATGCGCTGGTCGGGCTTTGGGGGCTGCCAGTACTTGAACCGCGCGGCACTCGAGCGCATGTTCGTGGCGGGCTGCGAGTCGTCGTCCAAGCCGCGGTGGTTGGTGGACTCGGGGGCGTTGTCCAGGGCAGGGTTGAAGGTGGAGTCGGTGTTCAAATCGAGGTCGGCGCTGGGCAGCGTGTTGGTGTCGTCGGGCTGGGCGAAGGACGACGGGTGGGGAAGGGGCGAGCTGCGTGACTCCCTCAGGCTCTGGGACATTTCCCGGATCAAACGAGAGCGGGAAGCGCTGGGGCTGGGGCTGCCGTCGGGTGATGGAGCCATGGAGGTTGGCGGACAGACGATGCGGCGTCAGGACCGCGGCGCAGTGGAAGCGGCGCGTTTAGGTAGGATGGGAAGTAGCAATTGAGGGCGCGAAGGCCAAACGAAGTGCGGCGAGGACGGGGAATGGGGGCAGTGCACAGGCTTATTCCATGGTGCGGTGTTGGTGGAGAAGTCGCGTCGCAGTGGGGGAGTCGCAGCTCAGTGTTGACGCCAGCGCCAGACGTAAACAGAGCCGGTGCCAAGCAAACAATGCTGAGTCATGCCCGCCTCCCCCAAACGGCCGCCTCGCTCGCCACACCTGCCTCGCTTCGCCTCGCCTCGCCTGCGCCCTCATTCTGTCATCTCTCAGTCCCAGCATGGAATTGCTTCAACAATCCGCTGACGCATGTTTTGGAATCCACTGAAACAGTCCATTCTCAAAGCTGCTTTCGCATTGTTATCTACTTTCCCAATTTAACTCTCATTCGCCAGTCCATACACCCTCCCCGCCTCATTCGCCGCAATGCTCTCCAGCCCGGGCCGTCCGTCACCAAAAGTGTGAGCTCTGAAGCACGTGGTATGCTACTGACCCGTTAACACCTGATAATCTGCAGCATCAACACCGAAGCAAGCAGTTCATCAATGAATATGCCATTCGAAATGTCCCTTCGCAATAAAAACTACTACTTTCTGTTCTGCATAATCATGATTGGGAGAATGACCTCTTGCGCCCAACCCGACCAACGAGAAAAGCGAAAGTCTGCCCCGTAATACCAGCTTCTGCCTTCTTCCCGCTGGTAGTATATTAATTGGCCATGCAATTTACGTGCAGGGGGAAGCGAGAAGCCCGTCTCGCCCACGTGAAGGACTAAGCACGGGGACAAGCAAGGAAAGACAGCAAGACGTGAAACTCCAGTCGCCCATGAGCCAGCCAGCCAATGAAAGTAGGAAAGGGACAGCAGCGGATGGGATAAGATATCTGACCGATGGTATGGATGAGTCGCCGAAAGGGGTTGCCGAAGAGAGAACATCTACGCCCTGATGAGATCTGCCCTCTCATCGCTAAAAGCAAATGCCCGATATACCCCCGTAGAAACCCATATTACGAGAATGAAGAACTACCTGTTTTGTGATGCCCGCGCCATCCCAAGCAAGCAAGCAAGCAAGCATGCAGACCTGACGTCCCCCTGCCATTTCTAACCATTACAATGCCAGAGCAATTGAGAAGAACGACTCGACTATGGAAATGATGCAGAGCTAGCTCAAGAAAGGTGGAAAGCCCCCTGTCCTTCCCGGATCGCCACGAAGAGCTTCTCCTTGAGGATGTCAAGGCTGCTGTAGTCGGGCATCTTGAGGTAGTTGACGCAAGTCATGACGCTTGGGAGGTAGTCGTCCGATGTGTACGGAGGCTCGCTTGGCTTACACACCACCGTGAACATTGGCGTAAGGGACTTGAAACCTGTTCGCATCATTAGCATATGTACTGAATCGTGGCGACCGAGTTACTTACCACCGATGGGGAGCTTGGGGCTACCCGTGACGAACTGCAGGAAGTCGCGGCGCTGAGCCGCCGTAAGCTCACTCATGACTTGCAGCAGGTTTCGAACGCTCTTGCTGTCAAGGTTGTAGCCATGATCGGCCTTGATCGAATCCATGAGCGTCTCCAAAGTCCAGTCTTCGTCAGTGCGACCGAAGAGCATGACGAGCTCGTCCGACGTGAACGCCCGCAACGCAGAGTAGGGAAACACCTGGGAGAAGCCGGTGCGGAATGCGTCCACCTGCTTCTGTACACCGCTTCCCAAGGTAATGTCCAAAACCTTCTCAACATACAGAGCGACGTTCTCGATGGTGACCGAGGTGTTCGCTCCATCTTCGACAAGCTCTATGTTGGGGTAGCCAGGGAGAGTGAAGTCAAGACCAAGGTCCTCTACGTGAGCGCCGTCGACCTCAATCGCCTCGATTGCCGACACCTTCTGAGCCGGTGTCATGTTGGGGTCCTCGTCAATCTTCTTTTTCTCCTTGGCGAACTTCTTCAGCAACACTAGGGCTCGGGCGAGGTCGGCGTCAACCGTCTTGACCGCGCCCAGAGACGGCCGAACGGCCGCGTTGTCTCCAATGCGGAAGAAAGTAGGATTGAAGGACACGTCGATGATGCGTGAGTCGAGCATAGAGCGGGAAACGAACTTGCCGAGGATCTTGAAGAGATGAAGTACCTTCTTTCCATCCTCAGTCTCCGCTTGCTCCGCACTCATTGGAGCGGGGAAGAGTCCACGCTTGCCGAACGCAAACTCGTCTTTCTCAGGTGACTCGTTCTCGCGCCAGAGCTTGAGCTTCTTCTTGGAGAACTCCTTCGAAACCGTCGAGTAAAATTCCAACGTCGGCCCAAGACCAGTTCCAACTTCCTCAAAGTACTCCACCTCGAGGACGCTAGGTGAGGAGCCATAGAGTTCCATGACTTTGATGGCCGACTCAAGGATCTTGGTGCGAGAAATGCGCACCTTCTGGCGCTGGACCCTGCCCAGGAACGGCCTCTCATCGCGGTGGCGGTCGTGACGGGAGTCGGTGGTGGATTGCGCATTCTGCCACCTCGCCATGGACCTAGAATAGCCGAATGATGTCGACTGAAGGAAGAGATGGCGCGTCTCGAATGGGAACAAGAACGGGTGGAGCCTGGCCAGATCCTCGCTCCAGTTGGGAAGGCAGTTGCTAGCTACGATGAGAGGCTCTTCCAGCTGGCGGTTCAGCTTTGCAGTGAGCTTGGTGTTCACGAACTGGGACAACGGCTCAGTGTTGACCTTGATAGCATCCTTCTTCTCAGAAAGAACGTCATCTAGATTGGCATTCAGCTCATGGAGAATGCTGAGCAGGCGCAAGATGGATGATGTAGTTGGGTTCTTATTCAAAGAGTGAGGAACCCCGTTCGCGTCGGATGCCGTTTCCGGAGGAGGCGTCAGTCCGCTGGACTCTGCGGGAGGTGGTCCAGTCGCCTTCTTGAACTTGATAGTGTGCGTCGGGGACCAAATGTTGCGAGCGGCGTCGGCTCCATCAGTCTGGCTCATGTGAACAGCACGGTAGATTGTGGTCTCGTTCGAGATAGGTTGATCGTTGACACAGAACTCAATGTGCCAATCTTGAGGGACAGCCTGGATAGCAGCAGCGTAAGACATGGGCCTCGAAGAAGTGGGAGTTCCGCCAAGCAGATTGCGTTGATAGGCAAGGCTGGCAAGCTGTTCGGTAGCCATCCTCTCTGCAAGAGAACGATCAGCCTGAGCCGCACGTGCTGAAGCTGGCGTGGAACCACCCAAAGGTGTCGCAACTCTGGTGCCATCGTCCTTGTGTGCTGTAGCCCTGCCGTTCGAAGCAACCTCTACGCTGACCGCGGAGGGATCAGGTAGGTCCTCGTCCATCTCATCCTCAAGGTCATCCACGATCGCGTCCAGTCCATCTCCATCACCCAAATCGTCCTCGTCAGACAGCTGAGCTTCGTCAGCGCACTCGAGAGGGTCTCTGATATCATCGAGTGAAGATGGAGCAGGAGGCGGGGGTGGGGGCGGCGGATTTGTCTGATCTTGACGCTTCCGGCTTGAGCGCCTAGGAGCAGAATCGGACTGCTTAGCTGGTGGTGTGCTAGCCTCGGGGTTCGCACTTGAGCCTGCTGCTGCCTTCGATCTCGTTGTCCTCTTCGACGTGGATGCGCGGTTCGTGCTATCGGTTGGGGCCGGTAAAGGCGGTGTCGAGGGGACATCTCGGCCTCCAAGACCAGCGCTGCGACCTGCAATAGCCGCGGCGTATGCAGCAATTGCTCCAGAAACCCCATCACGGGCTCTACCAGAGGGTCTAGGCCGTTCGGCAAGAGCAATGCGAGGCCGCAGGTAGTCGTCCAGAGCCTTGAAGGTGGCAATTGCATGGATGGAGACCATGATGTTCCTGTATGCTCGAGGGATACCAGAGTCCTCATCAGCAACCAGTTTCAACCTGAGCTGCTTTGCGAGCATAGAAGCAGCGGAGCTGCGGTTGCTGTCAAATGTGTTCTGATGGACCGTAATGACCTCGAAATGTTCCGCGCGACTGAGCAAATCCTGGAGCTTGCTCACGAGGATGCTGAAAGGTGTGACTGGAGAGGCGATGCTCGTAGTCTTTTGCTTGCTCTGATTGGTAGTACCCATGAAAGCCTCCAGGAACGCGGTTCTTGCCTCAAGCTTACTGGATACGTTGGAGTCAGCGAAAAGCTCGAGAAGCACATCGACAATTCCAGATGTCAAGAGCTCATAGCTCGTGATGCTTTCGAGGGCATCTCCATCAAAGTACTCGGCCAGACGGACAAAGAGGTCATCACCCCTGTCGCAGACGGTACCAGCGTAGCAGGTTTTGATCTCCTGAGCCAAAGACTTGAGATCCTCCAGGATAGCCAAAGCCTTTTCACGCAATTCCTTGCCCTGATCAGTCTCATGAACCTCCATGAACTTCTTGGCGCGGAGCGTTATGATGTCGTCAATGTTAGGCATAGGTGCCCGATCATAACGTTCGCCTGATGAGGAAGATGAATTGGAGTCATCCTCATCGTCTTCATCATCGTGGTTGTCATCGTGCTCATTTTCTTCGTCTTCATCCGAATGCATCTCATCCTCCGCGCCATCGTCCATTTCACGGTCAATGTCTTCGTCGCCTGCATCACTGCTGGCTTTGCTGGAAGAACCGTAAGGCTCCGCTTCCAAAGCAGGCTTGTTAGGCTTCTGCTTTTCCAAGTCCTTCGTAGGCCGATCAGCCAGACGTGAGATTTCCGAAATCACACCCTCGCGGTAGAACTGATAACGGTAGATGGACTCGAGGCGCTTCAAGAGAAGTTCCGCAGCCTGGAGAGCGAAGGTGACCAACGACGGATGATCTTGCTGCGAGAGGATAGATGCCAGATAAGAAGCATAAGGGACGGCCCGAAGAGCCTCCTTCAAGATATCCGCATCCAGATTGGACAGCATTTTCAGCTGAGCAGTCAAGACCTTCTGGCGAACGCTGAGATTGACCGTGCTAGAGTAAGCATCTGTCAAGGTAGGTAGAAGAATGATGGCAAAGCGCCTGACTTCTTCTTTGCAGTCGTCCAAGAGCTCCAGTCTCTTGTCATTCGGCGACTTCCTCGACCTAGTTGACATCGGAAGGTATTCATCTCCAGGATATCCAGCGTCGAAAATGTCGTCCAGATATGTAAGGCCATCCTTCTGGACGTTGGGCAGCAGCTCGCAAATCACGTTGAGGGTCTCGAAGACTTGCTCGCGAGGGCGGTGGATCAAGGCTTGCATGATGACAACGCTATCGATCTTGGTGGCGATGTCCTCAGTGCCATCAGGTGGGGATACGCCAGTCAGGATCTGGTAGAGAGTATCGACGACCTTCATCTTGAAGAGCTCCACGGAGAGTCGAGGGGAGGCGCGTGCGGTGATCGACAAAACACGGAGGAAAAGAGTGTGGATGTTCTGCCCGATCAGATTCGTAGTTCCGGGCAACAGCAAACGGAGGATTGCCTGTAGCAACTCCGGGCTGACCAGCTCTTCTAATTTGCCGTCCTGATATTTGAAACTTTCCACGATGCGTGAAACGCAGTAGCAGCCTTGCTCTACCACACGCTGATCGCTGCTATTGAGTACGTTGAGGAGAATCGGCATGACATCGCGGACGGTGGGAAAGCAATCCTCTGGAATGTTGCGGCAGCAATTGGCCGCGGTGGTCACTGCCGTCCTCTGGGTGCTAGTAGGGAAGAAGTCGAGATACGTAAGGCAGGCATTCAAGCCTCCCTCTCGAACGATCGAGGCCGGGAATTCAACGGAGATTTTCTCTAGTGTCTGGTATTTGTTAGTTAGGTACCATGAGACCTGCAATGAGACTTACGCTGAGGGCCTGCTCGGCCAAATCAATGAAGTGGATTTCAAGAAGCTTCTGGCACAAGATCGGGACCGCGCCGCCGTAAACGACGTTGGCAGTGGCAGCTGGAAGAGCTTCCATGAGGTTGGCTATGCAACGGCACGCGAGAAGCATGATTTCCGGGTTCTCTTCACCGAAATCGTTGGGTTGCATGAGCGAAACAAGCTCTTTGACATACTGATCAGGCGGGAAGTGACCCGCGAGGTTATCTTCAGTCGACACAAGCAAGATCTCGGAAAGGTCCTGCAGGGCGATCAACTGCACCGACGGGTCGTCTTTCTGTCTTAAGTTCTCCAAGATGTTGCGCAGGCGCGAGGACATGCCCGACATCATGCCACTCAGTGCTCGCAGCGTATGCGACAGGCCAGAAGGTCCTCCAGGACGGCCGAGGAAGCCGCCTCCAAACGGATCATCGTCGTCATCATCCTCGTCGTACCGCGGAGGCATTCCGCCCTCTCCAGTGCTGTCGTCGCTCATGCCATGCCGACCTCTGTCTGCACCCTCATCTTGTCCTTCCACGATGTCATCGTCATCCCTCATTGTAACATCCTCGTCGGGCTTCGCAGATTGTTTCTTCGAGCGGCGGGTGGAAGGGGAGGTCGAGGTGGGCGGGTCTGCGAGGAAATTTAGCATTGGAAGATCTCGAGGGTGGCGCGCTGACGGAGCGAGGTGGTGCGCACCTTGGGCGTTCTTGCGGTTGGTCTTGCGCCTGGAGGACGACTGGGTTGCTGCGGGGGTTGACTTTTCCTCTGAGGGTCCCGACGATGGTCTGCGTGTGTCAGCGGGTTGGATTGATGAGGATGGGGGACGAGGACTGTACCCCGCGCTGGACATGGCCGTATCTGCTCGGCTGGCCTTCCTCGGGCGAGAGGTGGCGGACGGGGCGGGTGCGGGGGGATCCGCAGCGTCAACCTTGACCCGTTTGCTTGTGCGCCTCGAAGCCGAAGCGCGTGCGGGCTCAGGCTCCTGGAGCTTTGGCTGCTCCGGACTGGTCTCGCGAGCGGGTGCTTTCCGTTTCCGCGTCGAGGGCGGCGCCCTAGCAGGTGTCGTGGTGTTGGGTTGGGCGGGCGGCTGATTGGAAGAACCTGCTGCTGAGAGCCTCGCAGAAGAGCGAGTGACTCTGGGAGACATGAGAAACTGACTTGTGCTGACGGTGGTGCGGTGGACGATCCTGACTGGGGTGCGGCGTAGAGGGCGTCGCAGCGTCGTGGATCAAGGAAGGCGGGAGGGTGGAGCCCGTTTCGTTGGTCACGACCGCGGCCGTGTTGCAGTGCAGGGCAAAGAAAGGTTGGCGGGGCTGTACCTAGAAGAAAAGGGCGTCGACGTCGAAGATGCGTGCAGCTGTTCAGGTGGTGAATGTGCTGGTGAATGACACCCGTCCATGCCACAAATCTACGACCTGGCGGCCATAGGCGGGGCGTGCAGGCGGTGTTCGAAAGCGGAGGCGGTGTGGTGCAAGCTGCGGACGAGCCGTTCGAAACGAGCAGATGCCGCCAGGATGGAAAAGGAGGATGGGGAGGGCGTGCGGAGGGTGTGGTTGAGATAGACGTAGATGGGGTTCGCTTTCGGCGATTAACGCACTGGCTGCGGAGCGCTTAATCAGAGCTGTCTCTCTCGGGGCAGCCCATTTGCACCGGCGCGCTCGACCCACCCGACGCCCGCACGCTCCGCGCCTGTCGCCGCCGCCCGTCGGCGCCCAGACCAGCAGCACGCGAGCAATCACGAACTGGCCGCGCAGTCTCTCGCCGCGGTCCGTTCACTCCATCCACGTCTCAGGTGGCGCTGTCGCAATGCTGAAGCGCGCACGCTGCGCGCCGGCGCCCGCCGCCGCATTGGAATTCGCAGTGCGCAGGGCTGGCGCAACAAATTCCGCCGCGAATTGCTCCAAAGCTGCAGGGGATGGCGCAATGCTCCGCCCAGGGACCGGTTGCCTCGCTGGGAAAGCCCACGCATGACGTTGATCCCGCGATAGCCGGTGCCTGGTCGCAGGCTGAGGCATCTACGCTCGGCCGTGGGGTCACGATGGCACCAGGCCCCGATGCAGCGATATCGGGAAAGCCATGGAACTCGCCTACGGTGCTGCCGCGGCGCCGGCCTTTGAGCGCGGCCTTGACGGCTGTGCTTCATAAGGCGGCTGCCTGCCACCACTCAGCAGCTTATAAACTGCCCGGCCCGCTGCTTGCAGGAGGGTCTTCGTTGCTTTTTTGCCCATTCGAGCGCGTTTGCTAAGCCGCAAATTGCGTAGCCCGCCCTGCACCGCCGTGACCCCTCATCGTTAGGTTAGCTCAGTCATTTTCCGACCCCGCTAGGCTGCTCTACGTACCGCGAAAACGGTTCCTGGCCCTTGTCCGCCAACAACTGTTCCCTAGAGCCGGCGCCAGTCCGTCTACTTGAACCGCTCGCCCGCCCGGCCTTGTCTTACAAACATCGTGCGCGCCTTTTCGCCGCTCGCTGCCGCGCCCACCCTCCACACCGACGCCCTCTCCGGCCGATCCGCCTCCTCCACTCTGCGCACAAGCCCAGGACGTCATACACACGACTAACACCGTCGCCGACCGCTATCGCGCAACTCTCGACTTTCCCCAAACAACCACTTTTTCCCTCACCAGCGTCGCCATGTCCCAACAACAGCCCGCCACCCCGAACGGGGTCGACTCGCTCGCCACCTACGAGTTCCCCACCCAACGCCTGAAGAAGGTGTTGAGCGACAGCGCGAGGACGCCCTTGGTCCTCGTCGCTTGCGGCTCATTCAGCCCGATCACATACCTGCATTTGCGTATATTCGAAATGGCGCTGGACTGGGTGAGGTACAACACGGAATTCGAGGTTGTTGGTATGTCGCGGCACCCTGGCTGTTAGGTATGGAGTAGTCCAGACGCTAACTTGGTATCCTACAGGTGGTTACTTATCGCCTGGTAAGTTCTTTGGAGTCTCCGCCGGCTTGTTCGCCGCTGACATAGCCTTCGCATAGTCGGCGACGCCTACAAGGTACGTCATTGCTCTCCGTTTTGCGACGCATACTCCATGGCGCATGAACGCGGCCAAAACCCCGTCAAATAACGACTTTTCTTCCGCTTTCCCTTTGGCGTATATGCGCCTGGACAATCCTTCCCAATATGCTCCACATCGCCATTCATCAGCCGGATTCGTCAGCCGAGCTGACTCAACAACTGCAAATTGCGACGATCATGTCTACGGACTTTGCTGACAAATGATCAGAAAGCAGGTTTGGCCTCGTCAGAACACCGCAACACCATGTGCGAGTTGGCCGTTGAAGACTCGACATGGATTTCCGTCGACAAGTGGGGTATGTAGGCGCGCTCATGCAGGGCTAATGCACATTGCGCTGATGTCACGTGTCTAGAACCGTTGCACAAGGAGTACCTGCCGACCGCCAACGTGTTGGACCACTTTGACCATGAGCTGAACGAGGTTCGTGGTGGAATCGAGGACTACAGCGGTCAGAAGAGGAAGGTCAGGGTTGCACTGCTTGCTGGAGGTGAGTTTGATACAATAGAAGATGGTTTACCTAGCAAGGTACTAACAATAGAATTCGCAGCCGATTTGATTCAGACAATGTCGACACCGAGTAAGGCTTGAAACCCGTCTTATCGAGGCGCAGCCCGCTAATTTGAAGCCAGACCTCTGGGCACCGAAGGACTTGGACCACATTTTGGGTCACTGTAAGTTACCAAACCGAGATGATGACAACTGAACTGTTCTAATGCCCTGTAGACGGCGCGTTCATTGTTGAACGTGAAGGTAAAGTCGCAAAAAAACTTCCACCCGCAACTTGTCCTAACCAGTGATTAGGCACGGACATTGATGATGCACTTGCCAGTCTTCAGCAATGGCGTGACAATATTTAGTAAGTTGTTTCTTGTGATTCGGAGTACTTGGTAGCTAACGACTACAGTGTCATTCACCAACTTGTGAAGAACGATGTTTCCAGCACGAGAATCAGGCTCTTCCTGAAGAGAGACATGTCCATCCGTTACTTGGTGCCCGAATCGGTGATCAAGTAAGCATCCGTGCCCCGCGGCCATAGGGCAAGATGCTAACATCAATCAGGTACATTGAGGCCACCGGCCTGTACAGCGACGAAGGCGAGAAGAAGGACGACAAGGGCAAAGTGCCCGCGGCCTCCAGCTCTGTGTAGGTGGGCTGCCCAATGGTCCACACACAACCCAAAACAATCCTGGCAGCATGCACGGTCGAGGACCGGCATACGGCATTCCAGGGCCCACAAGAGAGTGACAGAGTTCACGAGAGTCTCACGCTTGGCGTGATGGCACGATTTACGGTACAATACCACAAGAAGGCCCGAACCGGGGGGCGGGTGGCTTCGCAATGAGATTTGGGCGTTTTCAGGAGATTAGAGCATGACGAGAAGCCGTCACCGGCATTGGAGAAGGCCTGTGTCATCACGCTTCTCGATCTGTGTAGGAGTAGTTGTAGAGACTGCATGATACCACTTTTTGGAAAATTTGCATTTACTGGATCGCGCACGTCCTTGGGTGATCTCATGACAATGCCCCTTGAGATGTGTGCGCAGCACAAGAGCCCGATATATCAAGAAGGTTACCATCCATTTATCTTCACGCTGTTGATGTTTGCGTCGCAAGCCGATTAGCGGCCCATTGTCCGGTTGGGGGCTGGTTTGTGCTTGGCTCGGGGCCAGAGGTGGAAGCATGCTGGACGCATATGGAATTTTACGTTCGCCCCTGTAGCCACATGTACTTTGCTATTGCCCCGCGAATTCGTGCAGATCTGGGTTGCACACAGTCATACGCAGTAGAGCGGAACCAGGAAGAGGCGGCTGATCGACGTCATTGCCGCATTGACGCAGGGATCCCCCAGACTTGTGTGTCGAGCGCAGAGGGTGTTGGATCGGTGAGTTGCCACAGCAACACCGCCGTGCCGTCCAGCATGAGCCACCAGCCACTCGTTCAGACGTGAAGGCGCGCGCGTAGACACGTTACTCCGTTCCCTTCTAGCAGCTCCAGCAGCAGCACATCGTTCACTTCTCCTTTTTCCTTTTTCGACCTTGCTTTTTCGCCCGCCTCCATTCCTAGCGTTTCTTCTCGTTTGACGAACTGCCAATTCTTTTTTTTTCTCCCTCGTCAGCGGTGGTGCGCCCAACAACGTCCCCCGCATTCGACCAGCCCGCAACCAGCATTTCACAGCCGTCCGTCCCTTCCCCAACCAAAAGCGCCGAACAGGAAAAAAAAAAAAAAGAGTAAACCCCGGTCCCAATGCCCCGGGACTACCACCACGAATCGCCGCGCCGCGAGCGCGACTACTCCCGCGACCGGCGCGAAGGCGAAGGCGGCCACCGCTCGGAACGCGAACAACGCGAACGACGACGTCAACGACGCGAGAGCCGCGGCAACAACAACGACACCGCCGACGACGACGACGACGAAGAACGGCGGCGCCGCCGACGCGAGCGCGCTGCCGCCCGCCGCAACAGCCACGACCCGTCCAGCGACCGCGAACATGCCGCCGCCGGGGCCGCGGCGGCGCAGCAACGCGAACACTACGACCACGCCCAACGCGAGCGGCAAGAGCGGCGCCGCCGCCGCGGCCACCGCGCCACCGACTCGACCGGCGAACCCATGACGCCGACGCTACGACAACCAGAGCGCTCGTACGACTCGCCGTACCACGGCGGTGGCGGCGGCGGATCACCGAGTCCGACGAAGGCGCGACGACAACAACACAGGCCGGCGCGGAGGAGAAGCAGCGGTGGTTACGGCAGCGGTGGTGGCGGCGAAGGCGCGGACACGCCGGCGAGCAGGAACTCGGGGGCCAGCGCAAGGCCGCTGCTGCAGGCGGACGCGCTGGCGCAGCTGGACACGCTGAACGCGAAGGAGCGCGGGTGGAAGGCGGACCGGTACGACGAGGCGTACGTCAAGCGGGTGCGCGAGCAGGAAAGGGATCTGGAGAAGGAGAGGCAGCGCGAGGAGAGGAGGGAGCGGCGGAGGGCGAAGGAGGAGGTGGCGGCGGAGCGCGAGCGCGAGAAGAGGCGCAGGTATGAGGAGGAGATGGGGTTCAGGCGGAGCAGGCACGTCGATGCGGAGCTGGAGGATGATGATGACGAGGAGGAGGAGGAGGCGCCGCTGCATCGGCGTGCTGGCGGGATGGATGGCATCAGGGTGAGGGGGCTGGAGGAGGAGTATCCCGAGCCGTATACGGATGATCCTTATACGGATGACGCTGCGGAACCGAGGAGGAGACGGAGAGACTATTCGGATGGTGAGAGGGAAGAGAGGAGGCAGAGGAGGAAGGAGAGAGCGCTTGCAGCTACGGCGGTTGCAGGGAAGCAGAGGAAGAGTCGGGTTGTCAGCGGGCCGATGCTCGAGGAGGGCGGGAAAGAGGAGTATGAGTACCGCATGGCTAATCGCGGTGGCGGCGGTAGCGGCGACGTATTCTACGATGAGGAGCTGAAAAAGAAGAAGCGGAAGAAGATCTTCATCATCGTTGGCATTGTCGTTCTCGTCCTGGCAATCGTCATTCCTGTTGCCGTAGTGGTATCAGGAAAGAAGAACAACGACAGTGGCGGCGACGACTCTACTTCTTCAAGCTCCTCGGACTCAAGCAAACCGGACAACAGTAACTTGGACAGCATATCCGAGGATGATATTCCGGACTGGGCAAAAGGCGGACTTCTGGACCCGTTCTCATGGTACGATACCGAAGACTTCAATGTCACCTTCACCAATGACACGGTTGGAGGTCTATCGGTCATGGGCCTGAACTCGACCTGGGATGACAGCATCCAGGCAAACGACCACGTTCCGGCTCTGGACAAGGAGTTCAAATATGGCGAGATGCCTATCCGCGGTGTCAATGTCGGCGGCTGGTTCAACCTTGAACCTTGGATCACGCCATCTTTCTTCGAATCCTACAACACCCGAGATGGTGTCATTGACGAATGGACACTCACCACAAGTATGGGCAGCACGAAAGCCAAATCGAATTTGGAGCAGCATTACTCGTCCTGGATCACGAAGCAGTCATTCGCTGACATCCGAGACGCGGGGTTTGACCACGTCCGTATCCCGTTCAATTACTGGGCTGTGACCACGTACGACGGTGATCCATATGTCGCCAAGGTCTGCTGGCGTTACCTGCTCCGTGGTATCGAATATGCACGACAGCAGGGTCTCCGAGTAAACCTTGACCTTCACGGGCTGCCTGGTAGTCAAAACGGCTGGAATCACAGTGGAAAGCAGGGCGTCATCGGGTGGTTGAACGGAACTGATGGCACGCTTAACAGACAGCGTAGTCTCGACGTCCATGATCAGCTATCCACGTTCTTCGCTCAGCCCCGCTATAAGAACGTCGTCACCCTGTATGGCCTGGCCAATGAGCCCCGTATGGTAGACCTCAACACGGCCGATGTCCTTGCGTGGTACGACGACGTCATTCCGCTTGTTCGCAAGAACAACATCACCGCCATCCTCGTCTTCGGCGACGGCTTCATGGGCCTGGACAACTGGCAAGGCAAGTTGCAAGACTACGAAAACCTCCTGCTGGACGTGCACCAGTACGTCATCTTCAACGTCGACCTGATCAAGTTCTCGCATTCGGAGAAGATCAACTTCGCGTGCAAAGGCTGGACGCAGCAATCGCTGCGCTCGATGAACAAGAACACGGGCTTCGGGCCGACCATGTGCGGCGAGTGGTCGCAGGCGGACACGGACTGCACGCAGTACATCAACAACGTCGGGTGGGGCACGCGGTGGGAGGGCACGTACAACACGGGCAACGAGAGCACGCAGGTGCTCACGCCGACGTGCCCGACGGACAACAACCCCGTCTGCTCGTGCAACAACGCCAACGCCGACCCGGCCGACTACAGCGACACGTACAAGCAGTTCCTCCTGGATTTCGCGCTCGCGCAGATGTACAGCTTCGAGCAGGGCTGGGGCTGGTTCTACTGGACCTGGAAGACGGAGAAGGCGGTCCAGTGGAGCTGGCAGCGCGGCATGCAGGCCGGCATCCTGCCCGACAAGGTCTGGGACCGCAGCGCCTTCGCGTGCAACACGAGCGATATCCCGGACTATTCGGGCTTGGGATTGGCGGAGAATTTCTAATGTCGCGGGAGGCTTGTTGGATGTTTTGACTCCTTTTGTTATTTTCTGGGTTTTAATTTTTTTTTCGTTGTCATGGTTTTCGTAGTTTGGCATAGCGACGATGGCATGTTATCATGAGGGATGGACAATAATGAATTAGATTTCGGGATGTTCGATTTACATGTCTTCGCATTTCAAACTCGCTGTTGGGCGGCATCATCGTGATCCCACGGGGGGTATCTACGTCCGTATATTTGCTTTCACTGCACACGAAAATGACATGTAGCGTCAGCCCTGGTACTTCCTAGAAGCGATTGGTTGAGTAGGTCAGCCGTATGACTTCATTGGTCTGGTTGTATGTAGCATGAATGCTGACAGTAGCGGGGTCGAAAGGCGGCAGACGAGGCTGAGCCTCAGTCTTGAGCGCATTTCCGTTCACGTCCCTACAATCCGGCCTTTGGCAGAGACATCCTCCGCTGTCTCTCCCAAAGATGGAGGAATCACATATCGATGAACTCTCAGCTTCACACTATCGGGTGAAAGACACGATAGAACGGCTCCATCCTTATACCGGCACCAATATCCGCCGCGCCCACTCTGGATCGTCTAGCCTTGGGAACTCCCACGCGCAGTCGTTGCGACACGGTTCCTACAACCCGAACGACTACCCTCGGTCGCCGCCCACTCAAGGTTACCAATCATGTGGTTTTCCGCCGCAAGCTTCGTCGACATCACTATCATATCCCCCTCCTCGAGGTTAGCAAAGATTGGAGCGTCAAAGGAAGTCGGCCATTTGAATGACTATCGGCTGACAAGGCTAGCAGAGTTACCCGCGCTGCCTTCACGGTTCTTTTACAAAGACCACGGTGATCTGTTCGGAAACTGTCCCCCACCAACTATTTCCATCGGAGAACCGATTCATGAAAGCGTTACCGCTCGCTTCGTACTTCAATCCGATCGCATTCTTTGGTTTGTGAAGGGTAGGTATAGGGTCGCACTGGCGCTCGTGGACGCTGAGAGCCGAGCTGTATCACCACCCGATGTCTGGGCTTTTTCGGATCCGGGTGACAGCGTCTATCTCAAAGACTTCGACGAATTAAACTTGACGATCACCAAATGCTTTTCCCCCATACGAGTTTATCGGCGAGGCCACTACTGGCTAGAAGCCGATCTGATTGAAAGCAATACGGATGGCTATGAGAAGACAATCTCCAGTTTGACATCGATGCCTTTTCGTGTCATCGGAGGATCCACGGAAATCAATGAGGCCATGGGCCATGAGCCTACCGAGTTGAAAACGGGCTTCGAAGAGAGCGCTGGAGACTTTTCTGGGCCAGAGAGTGAAGATACGGAGTCTTCGTGTGTCATCTTCAAAGCGCAACTGGACTTGCATACCTTTGTTCGGACCGAACTCACATCAATGCAAGATCTTGGCTCGATTCTTACAGTGAGTGGCACGCCAGAGAAAGCCTTCGCTACCACTTGCCAGGAATACGTTGAAGCGTCCTGGCCAACCATTGGTTCCAAAGTGCTACAACTACTCATGTCCAACATCCGTACCATCTGTACAACAGGAATGTCTACCAGAACTTCTAGCACCTTTTGCGATGATCCACGAGTTGGGTCTATCATCGTTTGGACGGGGACAGAAACGATTATCGCCACGAAAGGGCACAAAAGCGTCATCATCGAAGTGGCTGAGCTGCTACAATGGCTCACAGCAACTTTCAGGCCGTACCAGGAAGGAAAACTCCAGTTCTCAAGGCCCCTAATCCAACAAGGCTATAACCGCCCATACTTCGAGATCCTCCCAGCAGAGGGACACGAAACCACCAGCTCGGTAGCGTCATGCTGGCATACCATGTTCGAAGGATTCAACCTATCTGCATGCTCCCACGTTCCGGAGAGAGGAGATGAGAAAGGTGTCGAGATACCGTTTGAAGCAATGAAGTTGCTCGGTCTAATTTGGTATCCTTGTCATTACCATGGCAAGATGTTCCTCAAAGGAGATGAGACGGCTCTGCTTCCTGTAGCAACGACAAGTAGCAGCGTGCAGTGGCATTTCATTCAGAGCAATGACGGGGAATGCGAATCTCTATGGAACCAAATCAGGGGATTTGGAGACACCATAGCAGACCTATCTCATATCCCGGACCTTGCTTCGAAAAGGATGTTCGTAGGATACTGGCCCAGTGTGAAGATTCATCTTGGCACGAGAGGTTCTGGGTTTCAGGACGTGGAGCTTTCAGGGGCCGAGTACTACGACAAGGGAAAGTTCAGTCTCGGGGACGAAGTTGTTGGTACGATCGGAACCTCTGGAATGGGCATTTTTACAGCACAGGTCTCGGCGAAAATGCTGTTGCCTCAGACACCCAATCGCAGGATCGTAGCAGCCCACAAACGCATCCATGACAAAATCAGGAACTCCACATTGTCCTCAACACTCATGTACGACGTGGAGACCAAAAGAGCATGGCTTGTACCGGAGCTTAGCGTTGTCCTTCATTTGATCTTGGCTTGGGCGTCTTACCAAGAGCGATCGGAAGAGGTGATGGGAATAATGCCCTACGCCGATAGTGATCTTCACGGGGGAGAGGCAGCTTACAGAGCCTTCCAATCCGCAATGGGCTCTCGTTTGCCTGAACACGTCCAGACAGACGAAACAACAACATTTGCCGGCTTGGTGGTGGAATTCTTTGCAAGGATTTCCCACATAAAGGACCAGCAGATAGGAGCTGGAGTCAGAGAGAAGAGCTTCTTGATCGGCTACGAGTTCAAAGAGATCGCACAGTTTCAAACACATGTCGCTCCCAAGAAGACAGCTATAGACACAGCAATGAGCGCTGGCTGGTTACAGCTCGTCTCCTCGAAACCGGACATTGCAGTTCTCCTATGCAGTAAACTTCCGGATCCGATCCGACCTACATCAGAAACACACAGCTGCTTCGAATGGGACTCAACCCCGAAAGAAAAATACTTTCTTACGGCCTCCATGTCATGCATACGCCACCTTTCTCGCCAATGTGGCGGCGGTGACACCCTCAAGCTCTACAATGACCTCTACTGTGTCCCGCGTGATGGGAGCAGACGCAAATCGTGCAATTCCCGCCATTCCACTTGTTACCATTCTTTGCTCCAGATGTCGAACCAGCCACCTAAGGAGATCCACGAGTATTCCGAAAATGGTGCAATTGTTATTGGAAAGTTTCCAGCCAAACTGACGAAAAACGAACCCGAGAAAGCAAGGCACCATCAAGTTTTGGGCATCAAACGCCGCATGAGCACTGATTACGATCGAGATTCACATCCACCAACTCCAGGGAAGTCTGTTCGAAAAGACTTGATATGGAAAGCACAGACTTTTGATTCAGAAACACTGCCACAGACATCAATATCCTCAACATCTGAGACTGTCGAGACAGGATATGAACTATCTGGAAACTCGACTCAGAGCTGCACAGAGCTCACTCGTTTGAGAGTGACTAATACTCATGCTACTCCCCCCACCAAGGATTCTAGAAGCGACGAAGATTACAGTACTCCCGCATTCTCTAGTCTGCATAGGCTGCCTCCAAGGGAAAGGACTCAAATGCTGGATGAGTTGCACCCTGGTTTTGGCCGATAAAGGCGGAGTATTCAAGGTGGACGGTGATCTATGGCTTTTACGATATGGTTCCTTTCTCAGCTCATCAGTATTTCCTCCAATGTGTTCTTTTCAACGTCTCAATACTTTCCGCCACATACACTCATTGAGCTCATTTGTTTTTTCTTTTGTTAAAGGTGCTTACTGAAGTGGCAATGCGTTATTATCGTACCGATATCGAGGCTGCTGAGGCACAAAAACTTGTTTCATATCCCTACATAGTAAGCTGCGGGCTGATTTCTTGTCTAATTTAACACTATTCAAGCGCCGGATAAGTACTGTTGCAGATCAAGAGGCTCTGCCGGGCCGGAACGCGGCAAACCACGAGTTCCGAGAGCTAATCCCAGCCGCCTTGTGGTATCATGACATTCAGAAACCAGAAATTCGTCCCTCCAGGATCCAAGATTCCAAGGGTGTACCCGAAGATTTCTTTTCAAGTTCTCCGCTCTCCGCACCTGTCTCGCTTTGAGCTCCGCCTCTCTGAGTCAAGCCGAGCCAAGCCAAGCCAAGCCAGTTCAAGCTCGTATATAGTACTGCCCCGCTTCCCCACTTTGTGACTACAGCAGGCGCCAAGAGCTTTCTATGAATTCTTCGTTCGAAGCCGTGATTGCAGGTGGGGGGAGCCTCGTCGGTCTCGGCCGAGGTGGTCAACAGTCAAAGACAAACAAAGATGAGGCTCGTTGTTAGTTTGAGGATCAGCTTCTTTGCCTGTTTGCAAAGATTTTGCCTATTTGCCTCCCAATCGGGTAAATGCATGGTATTGAGTTACATGTCCCTCTTATCCGATCTACAGGCATGTAGACAGGTCAAGTGAAGTGAGCCCAATGAGCAGCAAGTCGAACTGCCCTTCCGGTTCTGCGCTTGCATGATGGCGAGTAGGTTATGTGGATGTGAGGCGACGGATGGTATCATCGTCTGCTTTGGGATCCTTCCCCGAGCATCAAAAGCCCTCGCTTAATTGGGCTTCAAGAGCAGATTCTCCGTCCGCAAACTCAACACGAGAAGTTTACTGCCAAACACTGATGAAGCAAGCCGGACCTTTCCAGCTATCACTTGAACGTTCAGATCATCTGGAGAAGAAAATTCATCTCCGTTTCCTACATCGTTATCTTCGTTTAAGACTTCGCAAGGAGAAGAGAAGAATAGGGAAACCATGTGCTCACAAGATCCTTTCCAAGTGATCCCGCACATGTCCAACCGAATGAGGCCCATTTTCTCCTCCAACCCCCGTAGTCATAGATATCTCGTTATCCGGCCATTTTGATTTGTCTGCTTTTTCCCCGTCAATGCTAGCCTAGACTTTAGAGCAAGCTCTTGATAGTCTGCCCGGCCTCCCACGTCTCGCCGCCCTCGAGCGTGGTCCACTGCTTCACCGCGCCCGCCTCGACGCACACCATGCGCGTGTACGCGTCGTCCGGGCCGAAGTCGCTCATGGCGGCCGCCTTCTCCTTCCACGGGTTCCAGACGACCGTGTCGGGCAGGTTGTCGCGCACCACGTCGTAGCGCGGCTTGCTGTCGACGAGCACCGACGTCGTGCTCTGCGGGATGGCGCTGTAGACGCGGTCCGTCTCGCCGGCAATGGTCAGGTTGGCTTCCGACTGCGTGTGCGTGCTGGCGTCGAGCACCTTGTCCGTGTACGCGACGCCGAGGAGGCCGGTGACGCTCGTCTTGCTGATGTCCTGTATCGAGTAAAGAAAAAACTCACGTCAGTCCCCGGAATTGGATTGCCAAACAAGGGTGATGGATCCGTTGAAAAAACTCACCGCAACGCTCAGGTACGTGTGCAGCAAGACCTGGAACTCGAACGGCTGCTGGCCCTCGTTGCGCACGTTCACCACCGTCTGCAGGCTGCCGGGCCCCAGGGTGACGCTGTACACCAGGCCGAAGTCGTGCGGCCACGCCTTGCGCGCCTCGGCGCTGAGGTTCGACGAGTACAGGCCGAAGTCGAGCTTGACCGTGTCGTCCGACGGCGCGCCCGTCTTGGCCGTGTCCGACTCGGACGTGCTCTTGCCCAAAAACTCCCACCGCGACGTGCGCGCGAAGCCGTGCTGCGGCAGCGCCGACGTCGCGTGGTCGGCGGGCGGGGGACCGAAGACCTGTTGGGGACCCCAGAAAGTCAGCGTCGTCTCGTGGAATGAAGGATTGAAGGTCGTGTACGTACGGGGAAGACGACGGGAATGCCGCCCCTCACGGCCTTGGAGCCGTCCAGGGCGGCCTTCTCGCTCAGGAACAGGTTGTCGCTGCCGTCGGCGTTCTTCCACGAGGTGACGGTGGCGCCGTACAGCATGACCTCGACACTCTCGCCCGTCGGCAGCTTGGCCGTGATGCGCGAGCTGTCATCGCTGATCTCGACGACGGGCTGGGGCCCGCTCGACTTGGCCGCGGCGGCGTTGGGCAGGGGCTGCGGCTTGTGCGAACGCTCGACCATTGTTGCGGATTGTGGCTGGTAGCTTGGGATTCGGGGTTTGTTGAGAGGAGGATGGCGGCGGGATGCGGTCGGTTGCGGTGGGGCAGAGAGCAGATGTGAGAGGTTGAAGGACTGAGGGTCCGGGTCTGATGGCGTTTAGCGGCGGAGAAGACGCACGTCTATGTACAGGGCGGGTGATTGCCGAGCAGTTGGCGGTGAGGCAGAGAGGCGTCTGCTGGAGTCGGAGGCGGTGGTGATGGTAGGTGCGATGGTGGATGAAGCTCGATCGGCGAAGGAGGGGCAGCGCGCCGTATCGCGTGCGGCGCCAGAGCCAGCCCCGCGCCGCCAGGATGAAGCACCAAGCATCGCACCCCGGTTTCAGTCTCACAGCGCTCTCTCGCTTGCCGAGCCCTGCAGCCCCAGCCATTGCCCAAACCGGCCCTCCCTCATGCGTCGTGCCTCTGCCTGGCCTCGGCGCGGGAGATGATGTCATGCCGACTGCCTGATGGCACCGCCGCCGCCGCTAGCACAGCATGAGCCACAGCTCGGTAGATGATACCCATATACCAGTTGATTTACAAGGCCCGTCCAGGGCCAGCCAGTCCGTGTAACTACATCAAGTGATCCTGTCGTCTATCATGCATGCTGTGTCCCTTTTTGTCCCCCAGCCTGACTCCTACCCAATGCAACCTATTAAGCCCCCGACTGCTCATCCCCCCGTTGAGCTGCTGCGTTCACCTCGCGTTTGACCTCGAGCATGATCTTGTCGATTTCCGCTACGTCGTCCTGACGCAACACGACCTTTTTGCAATCCGCCAACAGCCGTCTGAGCCGCTGGATTATGCTCTGCGGCTGAGCCTTTGGCCTTTGCGAATTCCCGTCCTCGTGGCCACGCCCCGCTGTAGAACCTTGGCTTGCCCCCTCTGCCGCCTGCCGCCTTGCCTGCGTTTCAGGCCCTGTTGTGCTACCTGCGCCTTCCGTTTTCTCGTATGATCTCTTTCGCTTTTTCTGCTGTGTTGCGACCTCACCGCTCGCCTTGCGTTGAGATAACCCGCTACGCCTGCTTCCACGTGCCCTAGAATCATCTGTCGACTCTTCTGTCTGCACGAAGCTTGTGCGTGGCGAAGAGTGGCTGCTTCCAGGAGCTTTTCCATGGCGGCTCCCTACAGCAGATGGCGAGTTAGATGTCTGGCTCGACTTCCGAACAGTCGAACTCTTAGACGGCCGGCCCTTCCTTCTCTTGCGTGCTGGTACCTCTCCAATACCATCGTCATCGTGGCCGGTTACGTCTTGGGTTTCGCCCGCGCCCGGCCCTGTCGTTTGCGGCTGGGAAAGTCTTGACTTCCTTGTACGTGATTGCGTAGGCGCCGATTTGGGTGCTACTCCTGACAGTCTCGGTGAAGCCCTTAAAGAGGGCGATGCCTGTTCCGTAGGCTTTGCATCTTTCCTGCTCTTTGATTGTGAAGTTCCGCCTGGCGCTTGTTTCGATAGAGGGGACTGAGAACGTTTATCCTCAACCTCTTTGAGAGACTCGTCCGTGCTGAAGCTATCCACCTGGATGTTGCTTAAAATGCTTTCGTCGCTATCTGAGTCGGTTGCAGCGCGGCTGTCGCCATCCCGCAGTAGCTTAAAGGCCGGGGAAGAATCTTTCTTCGAACGCTTCTTAGCTTTGATATCGTCGATTGTAGTCAAGGACTTGCGTTTCCTATGGGAGCCCGATTGTTTCCTGTTCGATTTCCCCCCTGAGTGTGGAGGTTGCTGCGTGGGCTGTATTGATTCCTTGAAACCATTGTGCAGAGCCCTTTCCGAGTCCATGGCGGCAAATGAGTCTTCTACAACTGTCTCATCAACAGGAGCCTTTGACGGGGCCGGCTGAGGTAACGGCCTAGTCTTGCCCGGGGAAGCTCGAATGGGAAGGTCGATAGATGAGGTGTCTTTCTCAGTAGGGGAAAGTGCATCTTGAGCCTCGTCCACATCGATCTTGTTGCGAACTGTTTGCGAAAACGAGCCTGCAGTCCCTTGTGGGAGACCCGCAGCCATGTCATCGAAAGAGCTGACACCTTCGTCATGCTGAGGCATGTCATAAAGCTCATCACCAGACATGCCCGCACTTCGCAGTCCTTGCTGCTCTCCGTCAATTGTTGTGTCATCGGGCAAAGCCTGGCCATGCGTAGTTGAGGAGGTTCGGCTTTGGCGGAGTGCTTGAGCAATCACCTCGTTTTCCAGCTGCTGGGATACCTCCTCGTTGATTTCAGAGCTTGATAAATCCAGTTCGCTGTCATCATCGGAGGTCGATGCTGACGAGGAAGGCGGCTGCACCATGCTCGGACGGGTGTCGGAGAGGTTCGACACGTCACCCACAAGCTGGGCGACCACATCCTCATCAAGCTCCTCCAGATCACCAAAGCTCTGCCCAGCAACTCCCTCAACTCCCCGGTCATGCGCCACAAAGCTGTCTTTGATGACGCTAGGATCACCAGGGAGGTCGTTCTCATCGTCAACGTCTGGCGGGGAGGATGGTATGTTTGTATCGAAGAGATGATCCGTAGTCGATGATGTCACATAGGGTGCCATGGCGGTTTCCTCAGCATTCCCTTGTTTTCGCGATCTTGGGGTTGGAGACGAGCTAGGAACTTCTTGCTGTCCTGCGTATTCCTGGAGATTGAGGAGTGGAGTAGACCTCGGCTCTGCATCTTCATAGATGCTGTAGCTTTGTCCAGGTCTGCCGTATGCCGAGAGCTCTGGGGTTTTGTTTTTCAGTTGCTTGGGAGGGCTAGAGCTAATGTCAGGAAACATAGCAGCGGTGTCATGCTGTCTCTCCCTGACTTCTCTTTGGTGATCCGTCAGCAACTGGGAGTCCATGGAGTCTCCACCCATTGGAGATGATTCGATTGGCGCGAAGTCGATCTGAGAGTCATCGTGGCGCAGCTTCGCTTTTGCTTTCGAGTTCGGTGCGGAAGAGCTTTGCGCCCGTCTACTTGGCGTTGGAACTGACTGAGCAGGCGACGAGATTGCGCCTTCCTCGAGACGACGGACCAGAGGAGGTCCATGACTTTCGAAACTCACAGATTCTGCGACAATATCCTCTTGCGAATCCTCGAAGGTCGGTGGAGCTTCCAGTTCCTATCGAGATCAGTGCCTGTTTTTAACTGAAGTGCAATAATTGACAGGTTCTTCCACTTACCTCGTCGCTTGGAAGATCGGGGAACTCAGGCAGTCCAAGATCCACAATGGGCCGCAACCTACGCAAGCTTTTCTCAACACTGGGCGGGTATTTCAGAGTAGCTTGCGACCCAAAACTTTTGTTCCACATCTCAATAGTCCGATTCACGATGCTCTGTCGCTCACTACGCAATCCAGCAGTAACCAGAGCCTCCAGGGCTTTGAGAAGCATGTGGTCATGCCGCGGCAATGCTTCCATTTTGGTCATGACAATGTTCCACAGAGCGTATACCTGGATGCGATTAGCGAAAAGTTCCTCTAGCCAAGAGTTGTCCCGTCAAGACTCACCGCTTTGCGTCCTCCCTTTGCTTCGTCTGTGTCACCTGCTAACTTCCGCTCGGAATCCCTAATCCACACGGCGATCCCGTCTTGAATCTTCCGCAGCAGTACAGCTGCGAATGATGTCGGCCACCGTTGGACGAGAGCGCCCACTTCGGTGGAGAACTCAATGACAAGGTCACCCCTGAGATTTTCCAGGGCCTCGTAAGACCATTGCAACCGTGAAACAACCATCTTATAAAGATGGTTGAACGGATCGAATTCTGATGGCTTTTGGGGACCCGTGCTTACGTTCCATAGAGTCCTACGGGCTTGTTCCACCATCTTACGATGCTTGGGGTGTTCCGCGTGCCGGAGAAGTAAGGTCGAATATTGTGTTACAGCATCGCCGTTAGAGCTGGAGGGGGGCGATTGGAGTCGCTCGGCTAGCGGTTCCGTAATGGAGAGCGCAACAGCGGCCGTGCCACCGCCATCGTTTACCTCGTGTTGGATTCTGGAGACGAATGCTTCGTAAAGCGCACCAGCAACAACAAGATTATCTTCTGTGCCGTGATGCAACCCCCCCGCAAGAATTTCTAGGACAGAGTGGTACTCTTCTCCGAGCGATTGGGAAGCACGATCGGCAGCGGTGGGAAGGCCAGAATTCCGTAAACATAGCTGGGCGAGCTCAGCACAATCCCGCCAGGTCCCTGACCTGAACGGTTCATCCGCAGATGAAGTTGATACCTGAACATAATTCCGGAGGAGCTCGAGTTTAGATTTTCTTGATGGTTTTGCCTCGAAACAGAGCTTTAGGAGCTGTCCTGAGAGCTGCAGACGAGCAGAGGTCTCGATTCCGGCAGGGACGTTGTTCGTGAAGAGGTGAAGGAGATGTAGCAAGGGGGACTGCAAGCATCCGCGAGAGTGTGGTCTATGTGAGGGCGTTGGTGCAACCTCGAAGTCTCCGCCAGGGTTACGCGATAATATGGGATCCGCAAACGAGCCAGGTCCAAGCTGGTCCACTGCGGTAAGAACAACAAAGGCGAATTTCTCGATCCAAGTCAGACCAGAGCCATCATCTTGGCAGAGTGACTTGGGATAATTTGTCCAGAAGCGATGGAGGAGATTCAAGATGTGTGCGCATGCCTCTTTGAATTCCATAGACGCTGTAACCTCCTTACTCCCCGCTTCTGCCACTGTAGCCATAAGGGATGTCCACATTGTCTTGATTGGAGCCTCCGGTGCGACATCTTCAGAGGGGGAATTGTTTGTCCAGGGAGCCGATGCGAAACAAAGTTCGAAGGGTTGTAGAACTTTGCCTAGTCTTTGGCGCGTCCATCGAGGATTCAGAGCGATGATGTTGTCCAGGGTGACTGTTGTGGACTCGACAGCCAGATTTTCCCTCCATAGTTTGGTTCGATTCCGCTTGAAGAGTGCCGTTAGAACCTTGCAGGCCATAAGAGCACTCCGTCGGTCCCTCTTGACCATTTTTGGAAGGACTTCAACAACGAACTCTTGCCAGTAGAGGTCTAGTTGCTCAGTGGGTGCTGTTGGAGAGAGAGAGTAGTACAGCAGATTGCAGTAGCTCGAAAATGCAGATCTCTTCATGCGCTGACCATCCTTGTCATTGCCTTTTCGTTCGAATTGGGCTACAAGCGCTTGTCGAAGAAGACGTCTGAAGGCAAATGAGGTGTGTTGAGTCGGTCGTACCGCGTAAACAAATCGATTCCATGCTCCATTTGCCTGGATGGCAACTTCCTTATTACTGGAGTTGACACACTGCTGGAAAACGGACAGCCACTGCCGGAGCAACTTCCAGGCCTCGAACTTGTGGGACTGGTTTCTTAACAGCAGTACAACAGATGCCCATATGAGCGGCACGTGTTGTGCAGGTTCGCCATTCGAGAGCATTTCCACGAGTTGATCGGTAAAGTAGTCTCCGTAGGTCCGCCCATCGTCGATCGGTTTCGCTAATATCTCCATTGCAGTGCGAGGAACCTTGAATTTTTCGTCCTCCTTACCAACAGAGATGCCTGTCACAGTCCCCAACTCGACGGCGCGCATGCGGATGTCCTTATTACTGCTCAGCAGTCCATGGAAAACGTTCTGGATCCAGTCCGAGGCCCTGTCTATCATGACAAGCTTTTGTTGGCCCAGCAGAGTTCGGTAGGCCATCATCCTGCAAATAACGACATTGTTGCCAGAGACGCGATCTTCGATATCCTTCAGCGCAGTGACGGCACGGTTGGCGCGGTCCACATTCATGCTCTTGCCGAATTGTTGTTGGGAAAAGGCATGAAGGACGTGGTTGACCCATTGCTTCGGAGCAGTTGCGTCACCGAATGTCTCAATGGCTTTGTCAAGGAAGAAAGTGCGAAATGTATCCGGGATGCGCTCTGCAACCGGCCCAGCTTCCAGGAGAGCGACAAATAGCTTGATCGCTTGAAGGGCAAGCTGGACATCCAAGCCACCGGTCTGATTATTTGTCGCAGTCATGTCGCGTTGCATGAACTGCGCCAAGAGGCCCATCTTGTCGGCGAGGGTTTTCGCATCTGGCTTGCCGTCGTATGTTTTCAAAGTAGTGACCAGTGCCATGTACGCATCGACCCTATGCAGCCGGGACTGTCCAGCAAGCTGCTTGACCAACGTTTCCATCATCGTTGCGAATCCACTCGGGGTCCCTGCAGCTTGTCCGGAAGTTGGTGTTGAAGGCTGGGTGGCCGGAGGGTCGTGAGCCTTCAAAATGCTCTTTAGCGTCCTGGGATCCCGCGGCTGGGGCAGAGGCCGGAGTGGAGAGCCGGGAAGGCCACGGCGTGAAGTTGCAATGTCATTGGCGCTGTGGTATGCAGTCCAAGGGGAAAAGTCGACCTTTTTACGTCTTGCGGAATCATTGGCCCGGTCGGCGGAAGATGCTGGCGATTGCTGAGGCGGAGTGTTGACATAGGCCGGCGCTGCGGTGCCCGGGGCCTCGCCGACAGCATCTTCGACCTCGAAACTGTCGGATAAGAACTGGATGGCCTCGTCGATGTACTTGTCGGCTTCGCGGGGAGGCGTTGGCGGCCGCACAGGCAGGCTCTCCAACGTGGTCGGCGAGACCGGCGTCATTGCTGCGCGGGGAGAAAAAAGAATTCGGCAGAGAGAGTCAGGGCATCGCAGGCCAGGAGAGGGCGCGAGAGACGCCGCGGCGGAGGCTGCGCGCTGTTTGAGGCGTGAGTCGGGGCGGCAGCAGTTGGAGGCGGCTGGGCCTGAGCCAGCAAGCAGTGAAGCAAACGCCGCGTCCGACGCGCCGACGCGAAGTCGCGTCGGAAGCCGCGCGCGCCCCGGCCCACAGTGCTGGTGCGGCAGCCTAATTGAAATCCGGGGCGCGCGCCTCGGGCCCTGTGCTGTCTCGCAGCGCGCGGCGGCCTGAGGCAGGGATCCCAGCTGCAGCGCCGCCTGCCGCGCAGCTCTCCCCTCGCAGGCCGCAGTGCGGGCACTCCCATGCGTCATTGACGATCGCTCCGTGCTGGCTGATCTCCTGTGCGATATTGCGTCCGCATGAGGGCCACGGGTCCGCTCCGCCCACGCAGCGCATCACATGCCCCCTGCCCACCGCCAGCTGTGTTGCTTCTTCTGGATGCGTGCCGGCCACTTCAGCAGCCCTGTGCAAGGCGGGCAAGGATGGCCGCAGGCTGACTTGCTCGCATGCCCGTCCAGGACACGCAACCAGGCCGGATCACTACTCAGCAGCGACTCAATGCGGGGACCCACCATTTCCTCGCTGCCGCACCTAAGATTCAGCCCCGTGTGCCCGCCTTAATGTAAAGCCCAGCGCGCCCGCCGCTGCTCCGCCAGACACCACCGACCCCTCTCCACCACCCACCCTCACCTCGATGCCACAATGGCTTCCAACACAAACGGCGCCTATGCCGCCTCCATTGCAGGCGACAGTATGCGCTGCCCGCCACCCCCGCCGACTGCACGCTGACGTTAGCCAGACAAGCGAGCAGAGGTGTCCATGTTGATGGCCCAGCTGCGCGCCGACCTGGACGATTCGAGTCTGCTGCCGCATCGTGAGTCTGCCGGCTCCCGCTCAGCCTCACGCCAGCATGCGCTGACCCGCGCCTCCTCCAGAGCGCAATGCCGCCCTCGAGCAGATCAAGATTTACGGCCGCGACGTCCGCGACGCCGACCCCATCTTCACGCCCGACGTACGCCGCTCACCGCCTCGTCCCGCCACACACTGGATGCGCATGCTGAGATGTGACTCGTAGGGCATCGACACGCTGGCGTGCCACGGCTTCTACAGCACCTCCACCGCCACCTCGCGCGAGGCCCTGCGCTGCTTGGCCAACGCGCTGCTCCTGCAGCCGCAGTGCAGGCAGGTTCTGGTGGACAAGGGGCACGCGGACAAGGCGGCCGAGAAGCTGAAGGTCTGTATGACATCGACCAAGAAGCTGGTCGGCACCACTGAATCTGCGCAGAGCGACAATGCGGACGATGAGTTCCTGACGTCGCGGATTCTGTTTCTCCTAACCTACGACACAAACTTGAACTTCGATCCCTTGGTCAGGGAAAAGGGATTGGGCGACGCCATCACGCAGGTACGGTGCGCGACTACCAGCCCGTGCAGGGCTTCGTTGACACTTGGCGCAGAGCATCTACCGGCATTCCAAGCGGTATTCGAAGAATGGCAAGAAGCAGAACTCGTCGCCAATGGACGACATGGCTCTTTCCGAAACCTTGAAGCTCGTATTCAATTTGACTCACTTCTATCCGGATTTCACCGACATCTTCACCAAATCCGTGCCCGACCTCCTCAAGATCCTCTCCCGAGCGCCGGTCCCCACTCCACCGCTGCAGCAGCCAATCTGTTACCTGATCAATGCCCTTCTGAACCTTGATTTGGACGACAAGAAATCCAACGTCTTCCCGAAATGGGACCAAAACACCAATGCCGCGCACCTTTGCGAGCTGCTCGACAAATCGATTGCCGCATACAAGGAAGCCGAGCTGGACCAAGTCGCCGCGCCTTTGGTCACCCTCATCCGACGGATCTACGAATTCGCTCCGGAGAGCGTCAAAAAGTACATGCAATGGCTCCTTTTGCCGACGGAGGATGATCGGAAGAAGCCACTCGGAGATACGGACACGCTGTCATCTCGCCTCCTGAATCTGTCCACAGCGGCGATGCTGCCCAACCTGCGTAGCCAAATCTCGTCGATGCTGTTCGAGCTTTCAGACAAGGATGCATCGACGTTCGTTCATAATGTCGGTTACGGATTTGCGTCGGGCTTTCTCCTCAGTCACAACATCGCTATTCCGGAGAACGCCATGGAGGCTTTCGCCAATGGGAATGGGGCTGCTGAAGATGGCGAGGAAGAGGAGAAGGACAAAGCCAAGGAAAAGGCCAAGGCATTCAACCCCATCACAGGCCAAAGATGGGACGCCGAGGAGGTCAAGGACACGGGCCCTCCCATGACGGACGCAGAAAAAGAGAGAGAAGCCGAGAGACTCTTCGTTCTGTTTGAAAGGTATGCTCGCAATCTAACCATGTCAATCATCTCGCTGACCGGCTCTGCAGACTCAAAGCTACAGGTGTTGTCGATGTCAAGAATCCGGTCGAGGAAATGATCCAATCAGGACGCATCGAGGAGCTCTCGGACAGCGACGAGCCTACGTCTCCTGACTAAAATTGCCACCTTCTCGATTTCTTCTTTTCAGCACAAATAGCCTTTAATGCGCATTAGCGAAGGATGCATTGGTAGGAGTTGGTCAAGCAACAAGAATGGGCAGCGCTCGTCATTGCACCACGAACGGTCTAAAATTTCAGCAGGTCGAACATGGGAACCGTTCATTCAGTTTCATCCGCATTGAAAAGGAAAACATTGGTTTCACTGCATACTGTATTACTATCTGCCCCTATTTTATTTTAATCACATGCAACAAGGCTTCTCGTTAGCCTGGTGCAACGCCGAGGCCCCGCATCAAAGGTGAATATCACAGGACGAGTAGCTCAACCCCGCGCCTTTATTGTCGGGTGGAGCGGTGGGGGCTCGTCCAGCTGACGACTGCACGCCTGCATCGACGGGACTGCGAAGGCTGCGAAGGCCAATCGACTGTTGATCCTCGACGCATAAGCTGCAGTACGCGTGTGATGATACTTTCCGCGTGAGCGTTTGCTTGCCCAATGCCTTGATTGCTTGCTTCTTTTTCTTTCCCGTCTCTCCCACCATCCTGAACGCTGGTCGAGCATAAAGGTTCAAGTGGGAACAAGGAGCTTTGCCGAGCAGTTCAAGACGCTTGCCGGTGACACGAATTAGGGACAGGCACGACCATTGCTTTCGGAACTAACCGATGCTCTGCAGTTGCGTTTATGCCGACCTAGCGCAACCTTCAAAAATTACCGGGGTGGAGCGGCTTGTGAAAGTAGCTTGGCGGCACTCTTGGCAGACAATGGAGCCCTCTGCCGGTGGCACACTGGTGACCGAGATTTTTTTTTGTCTACGGGGACCGGAAAAAGGAAAAGCAGATGTTAGTTGAGGAACTGTCCTATTCTAGCCCGAGACAGAACAGGGGGTGTTCCAGTGTGCAGAATAGATGGTTCTCGAAACATCTGAAGACGATTTGTGGAGACCAGGTAGAGTAGGCATCGGACAGCGCTTGATTTCAGTGCTGCATCTGACGGCAGATAAACGTACTGCTCATTAACGAGCTTGGTAAGAATGACATTGTCCGGTATTTCTTCCTATGCCATAAGAATTAAGGGTCCACAGTCCTTACTGGTCACTTGTGCTACCAATAGGAATAGTGACAGCCCTTGCATTTTCGGGCAAGCCTGTTGGCCCATCAGGAACCAAAAGACACGTTGTCGTGGCAACATAGATATAAGAATGCACGAACGCTGTGGAGGGAAAAACACCAACAGAAAAGAAAAGAAAAAAAAACAAAGTCTGCTCGAGCTGGCTTGGAAGGTCATGAGAGTTGGAGTGCGCCCGTGTCAGCAGATTGTCGGTTGCCACAGGTCTTGGCGAGTGCAGTCATGATGTATTTATTCATAGAGCAACAGGAGAAGGGGCGCACAGGACTCAGTTTGGTGCGCACAGGTATCAAGCAAATGAAGGAAAATGAAAGGTGGCTGAAGATCACTCAGAGGTGGTGCGGGAATAAGCATTGGGAGGGGACGAGGGGACCCTGGGGCCTGGAGGAGGGGGAGCTTCTGCCGTCTTCTGTGGAGCGGCGCTCCGTCATTCCCCTCTGCCTTGTCATCAGCACACCAGCCACAACGAAATGCGTCGCGTGTGCCCGCCGTCGATGCCTCAGGCCTTCTTCTGCGCCGCCGCAAGCTGCTGCTCGTCCGCCAGCTCCCGCCGCCACTCAATCCAAAGACGCCCACTCCTCCAGGCACGACGTTGAAACCTGTACGCCTCGGTGGACCATGTCGCTGGTGCCGCGGCTGAACCGCGGGGAAATCGTGCTGTAAGCTCTCCAGCTCCGCCAGCTCTGCCTCCCGCCCTGCTAACCATGCGCCAGCCGCCACGGCTCTGCCGTCGTCGTCTACGATGAGCGCTCGCGCCAGCTCTCGCTGCGCGCCAGATCCCAAGGCCCTTCCGACGTCGAGCTTGCGAATCCCAACTGCCCATACTGCCACCGCCCGTTGCGCGACGAGTCGCGTAGCCCCGGCGACGATGGTCCCGACGACAACGACCACGGCTTCGTGAACCCTGAATACTTTCGCATGCTGCACCACAGCCGCCCCAGCTCCGAGGCTTCGTCGCGACAGCCCTCTCCCCAGCGAAGACCGCCTCGAAGAGCGCTGCGTCAAACCTCGGGCGGGTCAGACATCAACACCCCGCCTCCGGACGCCGAGTTCGTGGGGAGCGCTCCCGCCACTCCGGCCGCGCCCCACGGCATCTCCTCTACCGCCTTTAGCCAGAACTATTTCAAAACATTCTTCGTGGAAGAGGGCGAGCTGGGAAGGGGCGGGAAGGGCGTGGTGCTGCTAGTGAAGCACATGCTCGACGGAGTGTCTCTGGGCCACTTCGCGTGCAAGCGCGTGCCGGTGGGAGACGACCATGAGTGGCTGGAGAAGGTCTTGGTCGAGGTGCAGCTCCTTCAGAACCTGTCCCACCAGAACCTCGTGTCATACAGGCATGTCTGGCTGGAAGACTACCAGATCAGCGCCTTTGGGCCCAGTGTGCCGTGCGCCTTCATCCTGCAGCAGTACTGCAACGCCGGCGACCTGCACCACTACATTCTGAACCAAGCCCATGCCTCTGTAACCACGCAGCAGCTCAAGGAGCGAATGCGCCGCAGGTCCAAGGGCCAGGCTGAGCCGCCATCCGGCCTCAGTCAAGCCCGCCGCATGCCGTTCGAGGACATCTTCTCCTTTTTCAAAGATATCACCGCCGGCCTGCATCACTTGCACTCGCACGGCTACATTCATAGAGATCTGAAACCACACAATTGCCTTCTCCACACCGTCGGTACCAAGACAAGGGTTCTAGTCAGTGACTTTGGCGAAGTACAAATGGTCAATGTTGCGCGAAAGTCCACCGGCGCCACCGGCACCATCTCGTACTGCGCTCCAGAGGTCCTCCGTCGCGACGCCACCGGCGAGTTCGGCAACTTCACCACCAAGTCCGACATATTTTCGCTGGGCATGATCGTCTATTTCATGTGCTTTGGCAAGCTGCCGTATCAAAACGCGGATGACTTGCACGAGGAGAATGAGGATCTGGAGCAGCTCCGAGCCGAGATTGCTAGCTGGCAAGGCTTCGACGACGTGCGTAAAGCGCGGTCGGATCTCCCAGACAAGCTCTATAGCTTCCTGAAGAGGCTGCTGTCCCTCGATCCGGCAGAACGGCCGACCACGGAGCAAATATTACTCGGCATAGGCGCAGGATCCGGTCTGGAAGACATCAACGGCTTCGGTCCCTCATTCGACGACATTGGGCCGCGCATCTCATCAGCCGACTCGCCCTCGCCCAGCCCGAGCAAGATGCAACGCCGGCAGTCGACCCAGACGGGCCTCATGCGCGCCCCTTCGAAGCTCCGCCAGCAAGCAAGCGCCGAAGACCCGCGCTCGCCCAGCCCGCCCATGAGCCGCAAGTCGCCCTCGTCGGCGACGACGACAACAACAACAACAAGCAGCAGGACACCCACGCCGCCCGACTCGGCCGGCCTGATCCTCCGCAAACGCAAGCTCGAAAACTACTCCCCCCCACCACCACCTCCTCCGCCGCCCCGCCGTCGCCATCCAGCCTCACCCACACCACCACCACCGCGCCTCATGCTGCCCCCGCCCCCGTCCCTCGCCGCGCTGCGGCTGCACAACTTCCTCGCCGTCCCGGCCGTCGTGTCGGCCATCAAGCTCGCCCTGTTCGTCGCCAAGACGCTGTCGCTGTTCCGGCCCTGCGCGCCCTTCGCCGCCAACCCGCCCGTCGCCTACCCGCTGCTGTGCCTCGCCGCCCTCGACTTCGGCCCCTTCCTCGGCACGACGCTGGTGTCGTGGCACTACCCCTTCGCCGCCACCGGCACCGCGTCCGGCTGGGGCCTGGCCTCGCGCCGCTTCTCGCGCGTCGGGCTCGTCGGGAGTTGCGTCATGCTCGGCGTGCATGTCGTCGTTGTGCTCGCGGCGGGGTGGTGGGGTGGGTTGTGTGCGGGGCCTGGGCCTGGGGGTGGTGGTGGTGCGGGTGCGGGTGTGGGAGGGGGTGTTGGCGTTGGGCAGGGTGGTGGGATGCAGGTGCCTGTGGGGGTGGGTGTGGATTGGAGGGATTTTTGAGACGGTGGGTTGGGGTTGGGGTTTGGATTGTGGTGGTCGTCGTCGTTGTAGGTCTTGATGGTGCGTTTTCTGGGGTTTACTCCTTTCTGCCTGAGGGGATTGTTGCGGAGCATTACGGTGTCATTGGTTGGGAAAATTCCGTTTGTGGTATCAGGATCAGGATCAGGGCCGTGTGCCTGTGTGTGTGTGTGTGTTCGAGCATGCTGCTGGTACATCTCTAATCACTTTTTTTTTTGGCCATTCGCTCTTTCTTTCTTTCTTCTTTGCGGGTCGTGCGCAAAGGAGTTTGGGGATGGGGAGGGGGAGGGGGGGTCTGCTTGTATCGTATATACACACTTGGGTCGGATTCGGGTTTCTAGCCGCTGAGGTTCTTTCGAGAGGGGGAAGGAAGTGCACGCACGATCGTCTCCTCTCCTCTCCTCTTCACCCTCCTCAGTGTTTCCAATCTTATCGCATCAAGTCGGTAGGGGAGTGAGTGGGAAACAGGGGCACGATTGTTGACGTTCCCGTCTCTTCTCATCCGAATAGTCGATCGACCGCGCGAGAGCCTATGGGAGAACATGGCGGATCGAGTCCGAGGAACGTACGTGGTGATCAGTGGTTTTTTCCCGGGCGACCCGGAACAGAAGAATCGAACAGTCATCATCATCCGGTCTCCCGCGGACGCGGGGAGTCAAGATTGTGAGACAGACGAGACAGACAGACAGACAGATAAGGGAGGGAAGGGTACGTAAGCTCTATCTATCTGCTCGTTCATTTCGGGGGCCAGTAGTAGTTTCTGTGCCATGATCGGACGGCGCCGAGGAGTGAATGAGGATTAGGGAATTGTTGAGAGATGTTCTTGCGAGACGGAGAAGTCCTTTCTGTGGCTTTTTGCGAGTCTTGTTTTACATAAGAGATTTCTTGACGACGCGATAAGCACTTTTTGCAGCGTGGAGCGGGGATCGGCGAGGCACGAGGTCGCCTATCGGACGATGCTAACGCCTTCGATGCTACCCGCCGCCATTGCGACTACTTTCCCTGCTTCTACGTATTCTTCTCGGGCTGCGTTACGCAAGCCAAGCAGAGTGAGTTCCTTGTACCGAGTGGTCGTGGGTCGGGTCGCGAGATGTCTTCCCGGTTGGAGAAGCCGAAGCTCGTCGGGTGCGATTGCTGCGAACTGCAATTTGGCAGGCGTTTTTGTCCTGAGTACATCAAGGATGTTGGGAAAGAAACTCTTTGATGCAGGTGAAGTTGGGGTTCTGAAAAGGGGGGGCCGGAACCATGACTATTTCTAGAAGTGCTCACAACCCGTGTTTCGGTGCAGCTGGACAGAGACAGGCGAACGGCTGACAGCCGCAAGTCATCCGTGGGGCCGACCGTTAGGTTATCCGCTATCGTAGAACCCCGATTGATTCCTGCTGGCCTTGGACCTCGGGTGGCAGTCTTCTTGGGGAAAATGGCACTTTCAGAGCAAATTGCCCGAAATAGTGCGTGGAGGATTGATGAGTCTTTTGTGCGAGCTGTTGGTACGAACAAGATGAGGTAATGGTCGTACATGGCAGTAACTTTCTGACCACTGCCACAGCCAAAAATCCTTTTGCTGCTGCGGCTCGCTGGCCTTCGTTCTAGTGCGGCCTCTACCACCGGTGCAGAAGCGGCCTCGGCCCCCCGATTGGGGTCGCCAGTCGGGTCAGGTACGGATTCGCTTGCCGATCCGGCACGCACGACGCTGACAAGACGTCGTCTCGAGATTCAGGCACCTCGCCGCTCTCCATGTCTTATCCGTCTGTCTAACCCACTCTGGCTTGAGTGTCCGGAAAGCGCGCGCGTCATTCGAGGAGGCCGCTGGCCCCGGACCCAGCACCTCACGGCGAAGTCCCGTATTCCGCAGTGATCTGCTCCGCCCACCTTGGCCAATGCTACTATCTATGCATGGCGCATGGTTTACTCGGACCCGCTACTATTCTCACCGCATACGGTCCCAAAGCCCAGCCCAGCTGCCAGGCTTTTTAAAACGCCATGAAGTCCCACTTCGTCCGTTTGTGTCCTGGAGAGAGAAGCAATTGAACTTCTTCGAACTTGCAAAAAGCTCTGCTCCACCAAGGCGTCTATTGCCTTGGTCTCGTCGCCGAGGGACATCCCACTCGCTAACAGCCCAAACGAGCATTTTGCTTGACTCCTATATCAAACATGCGTCTTTGCACGCTCTCTTCCGCGGCCGCCGCATTTTCCTTTTTCTCCGCCTCGGTCTCGGCTTCTCCCTCGCCCTCTCGACAAGATGTCTCTCGAGCCGTGGCCCACCCGGCCCAAGTCGACAGCAGAGACGTGCGCACAAGAGAAACGGAGAAAATCAAGCCCAAGGTCTTCATCGTGTCCATGTTCGACCCGGAGGCCGAGGTGTGGTGGGGGATCCCCGAGTTCGACCTGCTGGCCAACAACGTCACCGTCCCGGGCTTCTCGCCGCTCTTCCCCGAAGCCCACTGCACGGCCGACGGCGAAATCTGCCAGCTCGTCACTGGCGAAGGTGGTGAGTGTTGAACCTGCTTGATGCCCTCCCTCATTTCCCCAACCCTGCTCTTCTCACATCATCCTCGGCATCCTGCCCATGCTTCCTAATCATTCGTCGCTTCCCCGCCTGTCCCAACATTTCCCTTTCGAGGCTGGTTCCAAACGTGCTCCATCCCGCGTCACATCACATGCTGGCTGGACGGCAAGTCATGAGACGCCAGGAAATGGCGGGGGGATGGGGTGTGGAGCAAGGGTGCTCTGCAGCTGCCGCGGGTCGAATGCCTGCCAGCCCTCTATACGACTCGATTAGTACCGCTTGCCGATGCAAGGAAAGCTTGTTCTGAGCGTCAACCGCTCTAGCTCGCCTTTCTGCCTATAGGCTTGCATCCACAACACCCTTATTTCCCGACCCCACAAGCACCACCGCAGAAGGGGGAAAAAAAAGAAAGAAAAAAAAAAGAAAGACATCTAACAGACCACCAGAAATCAACGCCGCCGTCACCCTAACCGCGCTCTACACATCCGCCCTCTTCGACCTCGCGACGACCTACTTCCTCATCGCGGGCATCGCCGGCATCAGCCCGGCGGCGGGCACCCTCGGCAGCGTGACCTTCGCCCGCTACGCGGTCCAGGTCGCGCTGCAGTACGAGTTCGACGCGCGCGAGCCGTCGCTGCCGGCCAACTGGACGACGGGCTACGTGCCGCAGGGCGCCGCCGCGCCGCTCGCCTACCCGGGCTCGCTCTACGGCACCGAGGTCTTCGAGCTCAACGCCGCCCTGCGCGACGCCGCCCTGCGGTTCGCCCGGACCGCCTCCCTCGCCGACAGCACCGCCGCGCGGGCGTACCGCGCGCACTACGCGAGCAACACCACGGACGTCGACCCGTACGCGGCTGCAGTCGCGCCCCCTGGCATTGTCGCTTGCGACACGGCCACCAGCGACGTCTACTGGTCCGGCGCGCTGCTCGGCGCCGCCTTCGCCGCATACACGCGCGTCCTGACGAACGGCACCGGCGCGTACTGCACCACGCAGCAGGAAGACAACGCGTCGCTGGAGGCGCTGGTGCGCGGCGCCAAGGCGGGGCTGCTCGACGTCGCCCGCGTCGTCGTCATGCGGTCGGCGTCGGATTTCGACCGCCCGTACCCCGGCCAGGGCGCCGTCGAGAACTTGCTGTATGCGGATCAGGGGGGGTTTGAGCCTGCGGTGGAGAATCTGTATCGCGCGGGCGTGAAGGTTGTGGAAGGGATTGTGGGGGGGTGGGGGGAGGGGTTTGAGGCGGGGGTTGGGGCGCGGAATTATGTGGGGGATGTGTTGGGGACGTTGGGGGGTGAGCCGGATTTTGGGCCCGGGAGTGTGTTTGTGGAGGAGGATGGGGTGGTGGAGAGGAGGGGGGTGGGGAGGAGGGGGGTGGGGGTTGGGATGGGGAAGAGGAGGCGTCCGGGGAAGAGGGTGATTTCGCTGCCTTTGATGAGGCCGTGAGGCTTGCGCTGTCTGTCTTGTGTTCCGGGTTGGGGTTCGAGAGGGGGGCGCCTGCGAAATGGATGGGAATTGACGAATTCGATGTATGACTGCGGTAGATTAGATGTAAGAACTTTCAGCTTCCATTCCATCTGTCCTTAGACACCGTAGATACCCCTTACTTGTTGTCCGGGGAGACTGTAGATGGCCCACAGATGGCGACGGCGTGTATGGATCATCCATTGCCGTCAATACTTTCATTCATGGATTTCGATTCATCTAAAGCGCATTCCGTCACATTGTCTGCGTGGTCGACGGAGTGCAAAGAAAAGAAAAAAAAGCACGCGTCATGAAACTTGTCAAAAATGCTTCGTCCAAGACAGGCCGCCTATCTCTACGTAGAGCTCCGTAGCAACTTCCTCTTCCGGTGCATCCTGATGTGACTGCGTCAAAGCGGAGTTTGCTCCGATCAGGTTCAATCTGTCGGTCAATCGTTCCGTGCCAAGGAGACTGAAACTTGTCTCGAGTAATAGATCACGCAGGCAACTGTGTCTCAGCAACATATGTTACAAGAACGACCATGGCATTACGACATATTGTCGGTCAATCATTCCGTGCCAAGGATACTGAAATATGTCTCGAGTAATAAATCACGCAGCCAAATTTGTCTCAGCAACATGACCAGAACAACCAGAGCATCAGGACATGTCATCCTGAGGTAGAGTAACGAGACGTGCGTAGGATAAAATAACAAACGTGGAACGTTATTTTAAAATGGGGGTACCCGTTCAATATTGTCTTCTTGGCTTAGACCAGCTAAGAACACTTGAGCTCTCCTACTTCAGCCGCTGTACCCTCGATGAGAGCAGTTATCTACCGCGTTTGAACAGCTGTGCGCTGTCTTGTACGATACGAGCACTGTAGCCTGACAGGGCCTTGGTCGATATTGAGGCTTTACTGCTTGTGCAATTTGGACTACCGAAGATTCCAGGATGGGCAATGTAACCAGGACACATGAACTCGGCAAGTACGTATACCCGCTGTAATTCGGGCGTGGCTACTCACATGCATAGATACCTAGATACCAGGACCACCACAAAGAGAGATGGAAGTCATTCAGCCTTCTTCCTAACGGAATCCTCAACGCTGAGTGAGGCTCTATCCGCGTTTGCCGAAGTAGTGGTTTCCCGATTAAGTACTCGCCCAGTCTTAAGTGAATAACGATCATGTGCTGACCCGGGCTTACAGGGGTTTCAGTAGCTTCAGGAGCTTTTATAAGTCTCACTGATGGACATTTGCACAGGTGCTTAGCTGGAAGTAGGAACTTCGGAACAGACAGTGACGAAGAGCGCGGCCATCCGAGCCCACGTTGGCTTGGAACTTCAGAGTCCGACATGGAACGATGGTTATGGCTTGGCCAACAGACACTCGAGCGGCAAGAAGAGCCGAGCCAACATGGCTGCTTCGTTGTTCCTCGGCTGGATGTTGATGAGCGTTTGAAACTTCTATCCCCTGTTGCTGGCTCGCCATACCTCAAGTTCTACGCTGCTGCCCCGATCACAACGAGCCGTGGCATCACTATCGGCAACATTTGCTTCGTGGATAGCGCGGAACACAGAGAAATGTTGGAGCCCGAGCAAGAATTCCTGCTTTCAATGGCGCGGAAGTGTATGAGTCAGCTTGAATCCGCGCGCGAGTGTACTTTGCGACTACGAGCGGCGAGACTGAGCGAAGGACTCGCTTCGTTTACCGATTGCCGATCTGTTCTTGCAGACATACTGCAAGATCCTCCGTCTTTCCACTCAGGCGAACGTTCAAGATCGCCGACCGCGAAGTGCGCCGCCGCAAACACCGCTTTCTCTGAGTCTACCCGGCTTCAGAATGGTGAGCACCAAACATCATCGCTGGAGCAATCGGATCCTGGATTGGGCCAGGTATCAGGAGAAGTAGCGCAGTTGCAGATCCGAAAGCACACAGGAGACGAAGAAAGGACCGACAGTGCGAGTGATGGCAATACCTGCGACAACATCTACCGAAAAATCTTCCAACGGGCTGCAGATCATTTATTGGCCTCTTTGGAAGTTGAAGGGGTGATTTTCTTGGATGGAATCACAGAGTTCCATGGGACCTCACTTCCTGTGGGGATGCCCAATCAGGAACTTCAGCATGAGATGAAGCAGACAGAGCCTCTACCAACTTCGAGACCTCATGAAAATGCAAGATACGAAGGAAGTTCTAGCGTCTCAGCCCTTGCAAAAAAGCGCTCTTGCGAAGATACGACCGGCCCAACGAAGCGACTATTCACCAGTGCGGAATTCCAAAGACGGGTCTACACACAGAGACCGGCCGAAACACTAGGAATATCGGTCGACACAAGCCGCGCAGAGTTGAAACAGACAGAGGTGGCCGAGGGTATCCTGGGATTGCAGCACGTGGATGAAGGACTTCTCCAGCGCTTCATGGAAGACCATCCAGAAGGGAAGATCTGGTACTTCGACAAAGAGAAAAGACCGTATCGCTTCGTTAGGGGTGGTCTCACTCTCGATACCTCTGGAGATGTGAATCAATTGGCTCTATGTCTTCCAGGAGTACGCCAGGTGCTCCACTCACCTTTGACAGACCCGGTGACTGGTAAGAATCTGGCCGGCTGCATGGCCTGGACCACAAGCACTTTCCCAGTGTTCACCGAGGCTTCGGACCTCGCTCCCTTCAAAGGCTTCCTACACGCGGTTGGGACGGAGATCTGCAGGATTGATACCATAGCCGCGAAAAGGCAGCAAGACACATTTGTTGCATCAATCAGCCACGAGCTTCGGACCCCTTTGCACGGCATCCTTGGAACGGTGGACCTCCTCAAGGAAACCGGGCTAGACAGCACCCAACAGGGTCTAGCAGACACCATCAGCTCCTCCGGGTCGATGCTCCACGCAACCCTCGGCAGCGTGCTTTCCTTTGCAAAAATCAACCAGTTCGAACGGAAACAGAACAAGTCTCCGCAGCAAGGATCCGACACCTCTCCGTGGACCCGGGTGAACAAAGCGGCCCTGTCCAAGCGCGACGGGGACTTCCACGGCTTGTACGCGAGCACGAACGTCGCCATGCTTTGCGAAGAGGTCGTGGACATGACTGTGGATGGCTGTTCGCACGACAAGACGCTTTCGGACAAAAGCCTGGCCATAACCCTCGACATCGCTTACCACGAGAACTGGAGCTTGATCACCGAAGCTGGCGCCCTCCGCCGGATCATGATCAACCTCATCGGTAATGCGATGAAGTATACTACCCAAGGCTTCGTCAAGATCTCGCTGGATGCTGAACGCATGGGAGACGAGCACAGGACCGACCGGGGAGGGGCGCCGATGAAAATCGCCGTGTTTACTGTTTCGGACTCGGGCCAAGGCATGTCCAGCGAGTTTGTGGACAAACACCTGTTCGTTCCATTCCGCCAGGAAGATTCCGTGGGATCGCAGGGCTTAGGGCTAGGCATGTCGATGGTCAAGAGCCTTGTCGCGCTCCTGGGGGGAGAGATTGAGGTCAAGAGTGAACAGGGCAAAGGCAGCGTTATAAGGGTCAGCCTCCCCATGGTTGTTGGGGACCAGGTTTCGGACTCCGCCTTGCCGAAAGAGATTTCGTTGCAGCAGGGCATCCTATCGCTCCGGAGCAAACGGCTCAACGTGGCTATATCCGGATTCGTGCCGTCTGTCACTGAAAACATTCGGGATATCCTGTCGGAATGGTTTTGCTGCGGTATACTTTCCATTGAGCAGGAAGAGAACGTCATCCCCGACCTCGTAATTGTACAAGATACGCAGGTTGAGCCATCGGGAGAACTAAGCAACAGGTATCCCCGGCGTCGTCTGGCTTTACTGAGGGTTTCCAAGGATTCGAAGAGTCAGATACGTTCAGACATCCTGCATAAGGGCGACAAATCTTCAATCTCCATCACCCAACCTTTAGGCCCGAGGAAGCTCACAAAGGCGTTACTGTTGTGCTCGGAAAACCAACAAGGCCTGCAAATGCCTGAGGAGAGGAATTTGGGACCATCTTCCGGCAACGTTGCCTCGATCCTTGAGCGCGATGGAAGCTCCGGACCGATTACAGCCTCGGTCAACCCCACTACTGTGGCCATGGGTCGTAGGACTTTTGGTGTTCGGCGTTTACAAAATCACAGCCAACCCTCCGAAACACCGGACTCCACCTCCATGACCGCCGTCTGTCGAAGATCGGCTCGACTACTTCTGGTTGACGACAACGAGATCAACCTCAAAATCTTGAGAATGTTTCTCCTACGCAATGGATATGACAATGTTGAAACCGCGAAGAATGGGGCCATAGCTGTAGAAGCAGTAAGAGCCTGTATCAGTGGATTTGATATCATCTTCATGGGTAAGATAGACCCCGTGGACTGACGGTAGAATATATGTGATGCCAAGTTCGCTAACCTGTTACTTAGACATGTCGATGCCTGTAATGGATGGCTTCGAAGCAACCCGCGGAATCCGACAACTGGAAGCTCAACGGACCACCTCTACTTCGGGCTCACAATATTCTGGCCCTTCGTCTTCTTCCTCTTCTCTATCATCTCCACGAAATCCAGCGTTGGTTGTTGCTGTGACAGGTCTTGCGAGTTCCCGAGAAGAAGAAAAAGCGTACCAAGCTGGCGTCGATCAGTTCATCACAAAACCCATCGAGTTTGGAAAGCTAGTGAAGCTCTTAAGGGAATGGGAATCAGGGGAATCAATAGGGAGACAAAAAACTTCTACGTAAGCGGTGTCATACGCCGGATTCCATAGCATGTAGTTACACCAAGAGCCTCTTTCAAAAGGGACATTTGCAGCTCCGAGCGTCTCATCCTCAAAAGGACACCAAACCCACTCGCCCTCACAGCGCGTCAAAAAAAGAAACCAAACCACCCAGACCCCTCACCCCCCCCTCTCAAACCGCGGCAACCTCCCCACAAACGCCTCCCACGCGCCCTCCGTCATCAGCGGCACGCGCGCATACGCGCCGACACCCAACCCGTCCACCAGCTCATCGAACCGCGCATACAGCTCCTCCAACGCGCGCTCCTCCCTCTCCGCCACCTCGCGCCTGGTCCACCCCATGTTCTCCACGAACCACGCCTCGCCGCCGCGCACGCAGCCCGCCTCGAACACGCGCAGCACGTCGCCATCCACGCCCGCGGCGCGCGCCGCGTCGTACGCGACGGCGCGCCCGATGGCCTCGGCGACGCCCTGGCACAGCGGCAGCACCTTTGCGTTGAATGCCTCCACGTCGCTCTCGCCGGCGGGGCCCAACGCGTCGTAGACCTTGCGCGCCTCGGCGAGGAGGCCGGCGGCGAGGCGGGCGGGCGGGGCGTCGGGGAAGGTGAGGGCGGGGAGCGGGTGGTGGTCGGGGTGGGCGAGCAGGTCGGTGACGAGGCGGATGGCGACGACGACGACGTCGCCCTCGGCGAGCGAGTTGCCGCGCATGAGGTTCTGGCAGCTGACGAGCTGGTTGTGCTCGTAGAGCCCCTGGGCGCCGCAGCGCGCGGAGAGGGTGGCGAGGCTGGCTTGGGCTTGGGCCTGGATCGCGGTCTTGAAGGAGATGGCGACGGCGGATTTGAGGGCGGCGGGCGCGGTGGGCGAGGACATGGTCGCGGCGGCGTGGGGGGCGGCGGCGGCCCAGACGAGGGATTGCGCGAGGGCGTGCAGGATGGGCGCTTGGTGGGTGCGGTGGTGGAGGAGGGGGAGCTGGCTGTGGCCGTCGGGCGCGGTGACGGTGCGGCGTTGCGCGTATTTGGCGGCGATGTAGGTGCACAGCTTGAGGCAGGGGACGTTGACGGTGGAGAGCGAGAGGGTGCCGATGCTGGCGCGCGCGACGATGCTGGCGAAGTGGGCGGCGGGGTCGGCGGGCTTTTCCAGAGAGCCGAGGAGGGAGTCTTTGGCTAGTCGCTTGTGGCTGAAGAAGGTGACGGCGTGGTCGGTGGCCTGGGTTCCGGCGCGCTTGGGCAGGGCGTAGGAGATGACGCCGTCTTCCATCTGCTCGCTGTCGTGGAGCAGCACCCAGAAAGGCCGAACACCTCTGTCTTCGTCGTCGACGATCAGGCGTGCGTAGACGATGCCACCGCTGGGCATTCCGGCATCGGGCGTGGTTGGTGACATGAACTTTGCAGCCTGCTGATAGGGAGTGTGGAGGTCGAAAGTACCATCGGGCTGCATGGTTGCTGTCGTCTTCAGCTCGTCGGCATCAACTCCCCATCCAACTTCGGTGAGCAGGAACTGGCCATTGATCTCGAATTTCAGGAGCTTCTCAATGAGCGGTCCGAGATCGGGCCTATCCTTCAGGTATGAGCCTAAAGTACCGATACAGAGGTTCAGGTGGGTTGTCAGTAGCACCAAACAGTTGTTGGCCGTGGCGTGGATGGGGTCGAGGTGGAAATTCCAGAATTTTGGTGACAGTGTGAGGATGTCCTGTAGGGAAAGTGCTGGATTCTGTCAGAAGTCAAGAAGCAGGCTCTGGGTTTGGATCCCATTGTACCGTGATGCTGACAGATCAGACGCGCTCTGTCGTAGGCGTTCTTGATGTCCGCAGCCGAAGCGAAGCCTGTGGGGACGCCGGGCTGGAATGGCTGAAGGCTCAGCAGGTCCTCTGAGCTAGACATTGTGATAGGTGCACGCAGCAGGCTGTGTTCGAGGAAATGGCGAGGGTGAGAGCGAAGTGTCGACGATATTGCATGCTTTATAACGGGTCTCACTTCGTGCCTCTAAAAATACGACAGGGCAGAGGAGTGATGCGGCACAGCCTTACGGGCACAAGATGGCTGCAAGACGACATTTCGAGCGATGTCAGCGGGCATGGCGCCCAGCTGAAGAGGCATTTCCCAGTGTGACGAGTTGGAGCGAAGGCTGACAGGCAGGGAACCAATGACAGGTCCGAAGGGAGAGCCGCTGAGGCTCAGCACCGGGGCGCATGGCGCAAGCGAGGGTGCATTCCAGAGTCTGGGCACCAGTCGTGTGATGCGCGGAATGGGGTTGCCTTGTGCCTTGTGCTGGGGGTGAGCGGGGGCGGAAAGGCAAGGGCTGCATCTCGGAGCGCTTCGGAGAAGAGAGAAGCGAGGACGGCCACTTCTTTTCCACGATCTTATCGATAAGAAAGCGACCAGGCCAGGCTGCACTCCAGGCAGCAGTCGGGGCAGCACATTGCTCCTTTGGTCTTGTGGAGAGTGGAGGAATGGGAGCAAACGAGGGTGTGCTCTTCCACAAGCGTGGCAGATCAGGCCGGGCGCGGGTGAGCAGTCCGGGGTTGGTTGCGTGCTCGGGATGTGGATGTGCGTTACACGCGTCACCGCCACACGCACTCTACACCGGCCTCTCGGCCATCTCAACACCGTCTTCTCGCGTCCACTCTCCCAGCCCAGCTGGTTCTTCTCTGGCGGCGCTGCCATGATACCGCCTCCCGACGATGCGCTGCCCGTGGCGCATTGGCGGATGTGCGCCGGAGGCTGCGGCAGTGTGCTCGCAAGCCCCATTTTCGACCAAGATCGCGCCGATCGCTACCTCAGCGCCATCACCGCCGCTGTCGCAATAGCTGTGCTTCTGCTGCACGCTGGCCGTCCTGTCCTGAAACGAAGGCCCCAGTGGTCCAAGCGGTTCGCCGCCGAGCCTCCCTCTCACGCAACTCGCAAGACATGGACTCACTGGACTGCCGTTCTTTTCGTCCTGTCGGCCATTGCTCTTGTCCTGGCCATTGCTGCCTCCATTGTACCACCTCGCTCGCCTCTCAGAGCCCTGCATGTTGCGCCATGGGTGAGCCTCCTACTCTGTTTCAATGGCTTCCTCCCGCTGACTAAGCTGGACAGGCCATCGCCCTTCTCATCGTGGCCATTGGGCGCCCCAAATCTACCCCTCTGCCCCTTCTGGCCCTTTTGCTCGCTGTCTTTGTGTGCAAGCTGGCTGCTTTGCTTCTGACGGCTTCCGCATCAAACCCTCTTCTAGCCCTGGCCATTTCGGAAACATGCATATCCGCCCTTGCCGTTGCTGCCATTTTGGGCATGCCAATGCGAGACCCCAACCAGCCTACTACTGGCATTAGCAAGCCTTCTTCGCCTCCGACTTCTGAGCTGCGGAGTCCAGAGGACAATCTCACTCTATGGCAATTCCTGACCGTGTCTTGGATGACGCCCCTCATCGCTCGCGGTGCAAAGAAACAATTAAACGACGAGGATGTTTGGTTCCTACCCTACGACTTCCAGCACAGCCGCCTCCACATTCTGTTTAGAGAACTTAAAGGGAGTGTGGTCAAGCGACTACTGCTAGCTAACGGCTTGGACCTGATCATCACCACCACACTTGCCGTCTTGGAATCTGCAGCAAGTAAGTCCATCTGCATCCTGACTGCTCTGCGTGGGTACTGACGTTGCTTCAGATCTTGTGGCTCCTGTACTTCTTCAGCAACTCCTGCGTGCCATTGAGCGCGGTGGTTCCGGTAGGAAAGAAGCCGCCATTTTCGCCACTTTCATCCTCGTCGTTCGTATGACTGCCGCCCAGTCTGCCGTCATTTCTTTGTGGTATTGCAGACGGTGCTATGAGCGCTCCAGAGGCGAAATGATTACCATGATTTACGAGAAAACCCTGACTCGCAAATCCTTTGGTACTCCAGAAGACGAGAAGAAAAAGCAGGACGGGAAGGATAACGCGGTTGTCGTCAGCGGGGAAAATGAGAACGACCAACCTTCTGCCGAATCGACAAAAGAAAAGAGCCTTCTCGCCCGCCTTTGGGCTCGCTTGAGGCGCGCTCAAGCTGATGAAAAGGCCCACAAAGAAGCACCAAAGCAGCCCGCTTCGATGGGCAAGATTCTCAATCTGATGAGGTAGGCACACCATCTTTGCTTCACAATATGCCGCTCACACGATGCTAGGAACGACGTGTACGAAGTGGCTCAGAGGTAAGCGGTTCGCTCAAGTTTCCCACACATGCTCTTACCTTTGCGTCCAGATTCTGGGAATTCCCGGATATTTTTACCAAACCACTGCGCATGGTTGTTTCCGTCATTCTTATCTGGAAGCTCCTTGGATGGCCCTGTCTGTTCGGCGTCACTGTCGTCATTGTCGCTCAGCTTCTCAACGCTCTCTTCGTCCGACTACTGCTACGCTGGGAGCGTATCCGCCGTGTTGCCACTGATCAACGGCTGCACGCAACATCGCAGTTCATTGAGGCTATTCGACACCTTCGATGGTACGATTGGCAAGACCAATGGCTGAACAAGATCATGGACGCCAGGCAGCGCGAACTAAACCTCAGAGTCATCACCACTTTGCTGCAGATGCTGATCGGCTCAAACAATATCATGGCCGGTTGCTTATTCCCCGTCTGCGCCTTCTTCGCATATACTCTTCTCGCTGGAAGAACGCTCTCAGTGGACATTGCTTTTCCTGCACTGCAGCTATTCAACATGCTGGCGGTCAGTCTTCGGGAGCTCCCAGGTCTCATTACAACACTGCTCAATGCCTCTGTCGCCGTCGGCCGTATCAACGACTTCATGGCTGAACCCGACAAGGAGGAGGAATATTCCGAGCTGCGTGGAACTGATATTGCCTTCCACGATGCTACTTTTGCCTGGCCTGGCTCTGCAAATACCGTCTTGGACGACTTGAACCTTCAATTTACCACCGGTTTGACGGTCATTGTTGGCAAAGTTGGCACAGGTAAGTCGGCTCTCCTCCAAGCAGTCCTGGGAGAGCTCGATAAGCGAACGGGCGATGTCGTTGTGCCGGATGAGATGATTGGCTACTGCGCCCAGTCTCCTTGGCTTCAGCACATGAGCATCAGAGAAAACATCCTGTTTTCATCGCCGCTGGATGAGACGCGGTATAAGCAAGTCTTGGAAGCTTGCGCTCTGACGCCTGATATGGCGAACTTCAAGCACGGCGACCTCTCCGACCTGGGCGAGAATGGTGTCGGTCTATCCGGTGGGCAAAAAGCTAGAGTTGCGCTTGCGAGGGCAATCTACAGCCCGGCGCGGACGCTTTTACTGGATGATCCTCTGGCAGCTCTGGACCACAACACGGCCGAGACCATCGTCAACAGGCTTCTGCGCGGCCCTCTTGTTGAAGGACGTACCATCCTGCTTGTCACCCATCGGGTCGACTTGGTGTGCCATCTTGCAGATCAGATAGTTGAGATCCAAGATAACAAGGCGCAACTGGTAGATGCTGAAGCGCTCACTGCAGAGCTACACGGGCCGGACGGTGCCCATGCTGCAGCCGTCGAAGATGACTCTCCTAAGGAGGTAGACAAAGACCCTGACTCGGAGCCGGATAAGTTCATCGAGGAAGAGGGCAGGAAACACGGTGAGGTTGTCGCATCCGTCTACTGGGAATATATCAAGGCAGGCAAGATTAGATGGTGGATCACCCTCATTGTGATCTTCGCCCTGTTCCGAGTTGTGAGGCTGTTCAACTACTGGTTTCTGAAAGCTTGGGGAGAGGCCTACGACCAAGTCGGCGAACAGTCCATCTCTTTTGGCTTCTCAAGTTTCTTCGACAGACTTCCGCCCCCTGAAACCAATGTCCGCCCATGGCTGCTTTGGTATTTCCTCATCGCCATGCTTTTGACGGCCATGTACTTCCTCTCCGATGTCGCTCTCCTCATAATCGTCTACACGGCGGGAAAACGTCTGTACAGAGAAGTCATGTGGAAGGTCAGCCGCGCCAACTTCCGCTTCTACGACGTCACTCCAGTTGGACGGTTGATGAACCGTGTCACGTCAGACATTGGGACGCTGGATGGTGGGATAAGCGACCAGCTTCAGAGTGTGGCCTGGTACCTCATCGGCTGGGTTGCGGCTATTGTCGTGATTGCTTCCGTCACCCCGTTGTTCCTCATTGTCTCCCTCGCGCTCACCGCGTGGTTCGTCTACATCTTCATGCGCTTCCTACCCACATCGCAAAGCCTTCGCCGGCTTGAGGTATGTATCGCCCCACCCCAACAGTGAAAGGTTGCTGACTCGAGACCGTACAGATGGTCTCCCTAAGCCCACTCATGTCCAACTTCGGCGTCCTTCTCAACGGGCTGACCACGATCCGAGGTAGATGGCCGCCACTCCCATCCACCAACGTCGCTAACCGCCAACCAGCTTTCCGCGCCCAACCCCGCTTCCAAGACCGCGTCATCGCCGTGACGGACGCGTTCCAGAAAATGGACCACTTCTACTGGAGCCTCCAAGCGTGGCTGACGTACCGCTTCGACGCCCTCTCGGCCTTCTCGTCCTTCGGCCTCACCCTGCTCGCGCTCTACGAAGACCTCACGCCGGGGCTGACGGCCTTCATGCTCACCTCGGCCTCCAACTTCGTCCTCTTCACCCACTCGCTGTGCAAGCAGTACGGCAAGCTCCAGATGGACTTCGTCTCGGTCGAGCGCGTCGTCGAGCTCCTCCACCTCTCGGAAGAAGCGCCCGGCAGCGTCACCCCGGCCCCCGACTGGCCCGCGTCCGCCTCCGCGCCCGACGCCGACATCGTCCTCGACAACGTCACCGTCCGCTACGCCCCGCACCTCGAGCCCTCGCTCGCCAACGTGTCGCTGCGCATCCCGGCGCGCGCGACGTGCGCCGTCGTCGGCCGCACGGGGTCGGGCAAGAGCACGCTGGCGCTCGCGCTGCTGCGCACCGTCGTTCCCGACGCCGACGGTACGATTACTGTCGCCGGCCTCGACCTCGCCGCCGTCAACGTCCACGCCTGGCGCCGCCGCGTCACCTTCGTCGCGCAGGACCCGGTCCTGTTCCCCGGCACCCTCCGCGACAACCTCGACCCGACGCGCGACCACGCCGACGCCGAGTGCGAGCGCGTGCTGGCGCGCGTGCTGGGGGAGCATGGGAGCAATAACAACAGCAGTGGGAGCGGGGATGGCGGCGGTGGGGAAGGGCAAGAACGACAACATCAGCAGCAGTGGACCCTCGCCTCCCGCGTCGACGCCGGCGGCAAGAACCTGTCGCAGGGCCAGCGGCAGCTCGTCGGGCTCGGCCGCGCCATCCTGCGCCGCAGCCCCGTCGTCATCCTCGACGAGGCCACGGCTAGCATCGACATGGAGACGGCGGCGGCGATTCAGAGCTTGCTGCGGGCGGAGCTGGGCGAGAGCACTGTCATTACGATTGCGCATCGTGTAGAGGCGGTGAGGGGCGCGGATTTTGCGGTTGTGTTGGAGAGGGGGAGGGTTGTGAGGGCTGGGAGGTTGGAGGATGTTGTTGGTGGTGGGGAGGGGAGTCGGGGTGATGGGGAGGGGGAGGTTGGTGGGGGGGATTAGAGGGAGAGAGAGAGGGAGAGAGAGAAGAATACGCTAGATTGCTCGATTTGGATGATGGAAGGTAAGATGGTAGACGGTGGACCCAAGTTTAGATCGTTTGTGCTGTGCGCGTTCTCTCCCATTTTGTGCTCTGGTAAGACGACAATTGGACGGAAAAAATAAAATGTAGCGACGTGTTTTTTTTTTTTGGCTTCTTTAAGTACACATCATCTACGCGATCATCCAAATAACTCATTTGAGTGCCCGCTCGTGTCGACTTTGCGAGTTGGAGATCTACTTACGTGCGTCCAGGTGTCGCCGGGCATGAACCGAGTGCAGCCAAACCCGTCACAGCTGCCATTCCACCGCGCCGTCGCTTGGGATCGAGTGGCCAAAAAAGCTGCATGAGGATGTTACGATAGCTTTCTAAGTTCAAGGTGAGCATGTGGGATTTGGTTTACAACAGTACTATTGGTCCGACGACCGGGAATGTTTGAAGCATACTGGTCAGGCTCATCTCGACACATAGTCGCCGAAGCCAACGGTTCCCGCGCCTCCGTCATGGCGGCCGCACCACCTCTCCGGCGTCCTCTCACATTTTCCAAAACTTCCACAAATATCACAGCGGAATCCGCCACCCCTCCAACTCCTCCCTCGTCTTGTCCCCCACCCGCCGATGCCGATTCTCCTCCCACACCACGCCCCCCTCGCCGAACTGATTCGACAGATGCCCGAGGAAGAAGTCCAGATTCCTGTCCGCCGCCGCCGGGAACGCGTCCCTGAAAATGCCGTAGATGTCGCCGACCGACGGCTTCCGCGGCGCGCGCTGGACCTTGGCGGAGGAAACGTGGTGGCGGGTCTTGAGTGGCATGGTTGGTGGAAGTGAGTGTGACAAAAGTTTGGAGTTTGATGTTCGCTGCAGAAGAGTATTTACATAGGTACAAGAACACAGATATTCTTACAGATACCCTGGTATATATGCTTTCGACTGCCGACTCTGCTTTCCATGGTCATCGTGGAGGATGGTGTGAAGTCCCGCTCGACCCCTCTTTTATCAAACAAAATGTGGGGTTATCTACTTTAACAATGCTTATAGTTCTGGGAGAATATGACTAGCAAGATTATGTCCATAAGTACTATCAGAGCGCTCGGATATTCCCTGCATTCAAAGTCAAGAAAATCAGTACAGCCAAACGCATCGCGAGTTGAGTGGATGACCATGTAGCAGGGATACCACCAGCGTGACATCACCAAGGACTGCGCGGCTGGTGGGCTGATCAACGCGGGAGCGGCATGTGGGGGATTCCAACCCTGAAGCTTACCTGCCGAAGCCGAATATGTACATTGCGAATGGGTTGAGCACCAAAGTGCAGGGTTCGGTAGTACAACTCGGCACTTATGACTTTGACCCACAACGAGGAGCATGCCCCTGCTCTGGACATATTAAGCTTAAAGATTGTCAATGCTTGATTAGCGCACGTTCCGACAGCATGCACGAGAGGGCCAATCATGGTACACAATTGTCATCTACAGGTTACACACCATGCAGTACAGATCATCACTACACCATGATCAAAAGCTCAACCACCCACAATCCACGCTGACAACCGCACCATTGCTCCCCTTGGCGCTCGGGCTCGAGTAGAACAGCACCGTCTGCGCAACGTCCCGGACATCGTTCAAGCTCGGGATCATCTGCCTCCGCGCGACCGCATAGCCCTCGGGGTTCATGCCCGCAGCCATAGCCTCGGCGATGTTCGTCTGCATGCCGCCCGGCAGCACCGCCACGGCGCGGATGTTCTTCGCGTTGTACATGGCCGCCGTGTTCTTGGTCAGGCCCAGCAGCCCGTGCTTCGAGGCCGTGTAAGCGGCGCCTGCTTGCGGTCAGTACGCAGTTGCAGTTCGAAGGCTGAAGAAGGTTCGGGAATGAAAGGATCCCGTGGCTTGTGAGTGAGAGAGGATGACTGACCGGCTATGCAACACTTCAGGGCAGCAACGGAGGCGATGTTTACAATGATGCCGCCGGCGGACTCTTGTGCGAGGAATTGGTTGACGGCCAGCTTGCAGAAGAGGAAGGGTGCGGTCAGGTTGATGGCGAGGACGCGGTCCCACAGCGAGCGGTCTAGGTCGCCGACGGGGTCGAATCTGTAAGTCAAGTAATTGCCGTGGTCAGCCATTGTCGACGCGCATGGTAATGCTCTGGAGAGCGGAGGGGAAAACGAACTTGTCAGCGATGCCGGCATTGTTGACCATGATGTCGAGCCGGCCGAACTTCTCGATGGTCTTGGTGAAGACGTCGTTCACGGATGTTTCGTTGGTGACGTCGGTGGCTGTCGCGAGGAGCTTGTCATTGCCGTGTGTTCTCTTGAATTCGCCGGCCGTTACGTTCAAGCGATCCTGGTTGATGTCGCAGATGGAGACGTTGGCTCCGGCGTTCAGGTACGCTTCCGCGATGGCCTTGCCCAAGCCTCCAGCTGAGCCGGTGATGAGGACTACCTTTCCTGAAAAGTCCATACTGGAATGTGGCACAGTCGGAATTGTATGTGGTAGGGTATGGTATGGTCAAAGCGAAGAAGGAAAAATATTGAAATTAGTTTTTATGCACGAGAGCGACAAAGAGGACTGTCAGCAGCAAGTGCGAGAGGACCAACGTCACTTAAGAACAACGCGGGAGCTACGTAGCTTGACCCGTGGCTCCAGCCATAGCTCCAACGGTCTGCCGTACTGCCCGCCATATCACTGGCTGATGCGGTTGAAGCGAGTCAGACTAAACTGCTGGTGTACCATCGCAGAACGCCTGAGGAGCCGTTTCGGGGCTGGAATCCATGCGGGGACGCGGCGAAGGCATTACGGCGGCCCGCTCGCAGTTTCGTCTGTCGGCCCGTTACGTTTCCTATCTGTCTCCTTCATCGTGGACGGATCGTTGGAGGACCCGAAATTTCGGCTCTCGGGTTGAGATCGACATATCTATTCGCTGGGTAGGCCTTTTGTGCTGGATCGCGGGATAGGCTGGGGTTACCGTACGGTGACGGTCCATTTAAGAGGAGTCATCTCGGTATGTAGGAACGTCTAGCATTCGTTTGAAATTGCTGTTTCCCACATTCCTGGATTCTTCTACCAGTTCAAATGATACCATTGGTACCGAGTCTGAATGGCCGTTTCGGCTGCGGTCCGAAAATTGGATTTTCTCAGCTGGTCTAGCGATCCGCGCAGCCGCGTCGCTGCATGGTAATGTCAAACTCTCTGCAACTCGCAAGCAAGCTTCGGAGTGGCAATTCCACCATCCGAAAGTCGGCTACATCTGAGCGCCATACGGGAACGAAGCAAAATTGTGATTACTTCATAATGAGGACGTTCCGAGATGCTTAGAGGGAGTAAGAACTAACTCAATCTTCTTCAACTACACTACTATCTCATTGATCAAAGACATCACCGTAATAGAAGAGAAAGAATGTTCATCCGCAGAAAAAGTTTATTAAATATAGCATCGTATACTTGTTTGGCCAAGCTAAGGAGGTAATAGAAGTATCGTAGCTTAGGTCTTAATTGTTGGCCACCTTAGGAATGTCCGAAGGCTTTATAAAGGCGTAACGTCGATACTAAGAAGGCTATTTTCTCCAGGGACTCTTCTGAAATCTCTCCAGTCTCTAGTAATAAATCGACAATGAAGATACGTTTGAAGGCCACTGCCACTACAATCGGCGCAACATATCCGTCGTTCTTAAATGCTTCTGAAATCTTGGTTTGGAGCTCAATCAACTTTTCCTCAGTATCAGGGCCTGGGAACCAATTGAGATCTTCGGTTATAGAGTCTGGTCTAGCCCCGATGTATTTTAACATAAACTCCACAAGCTCCTCGTTACCACGCATAGTCGCCTTCGCAATAATGCCAATTAGAACTCCATGGTGGTCTTCTGCTCCAGCCGATGCAAAGACTTCGGTGATGTCGTGATCCGTTGGGTATTCAGGAGGCCATGTGAGATTGTTGCTATATTGGACTGTTGCCACTAACTGAATCAAAGTATTGATCGAGTTTTTATCCCGGTGTAGGAGAGCTTGCCTAAGCATTGTCCGGATTTCCGCATCATCATCGTTCTGCGAAGCGTGTTTTGCTGTTAGCAGCTCTAAGAGGATAGGATTGGGTGCGGTCGTCGAAAGAGCCGAGGAGGAGGTCTTTCCGGAATCCAGTGCAGTCTTCTGAGATACTAAGAGTCGAAAAATCCTGTGATGGTGTTTTTCAAGGGCGTAGTAGAGCAGAGCTCCAGACAAGAGTTGCTCTTCGTTCCTCCGACCAAACAGCGAACCGACCATCGGCAAATTGAGTGCCCGCACAAAAGCGAACGCCGCAGTCGAAGTGATGTCTTGCTCGTCAGTGTCATAAATGTCCACTCCATGGTTTAAGAGCAGTTCAACCATGTCCGCTTCGTCTGACTTCGCGGCTAAGACTAGAGCGTTTTGCAGTCTTCGTAGTTCGACACCACTAATTTCAGCGCCCCATTTCAAGAGCAGGTCGACTGCATATGCTTTGCCCGAATCCACGGCAACAGTTAGAGGATTGAGCAGATCCTGTGGCTCCATATCGATTGGGCCAGCTGGATATTTGGAGAGCAGTTCACCCGTGAATGTCTTGGGTGTTTCGACTCCTACTAGGGCAGAAAGGAAAGCCCCATATAACTTCCTTGGTTCCAGATAGCTCGTCATGATTTTATGGCTCCAGAGAGTTTCAGCCATGGGTACCTCGCCCCGCTTCACAGCAGCTGCGAAATAACCATATGCATCCAGTTCTGATCTGTTCATCTCGGCTGTTTCGCTCAAAATCGTGTGAACCATAGTTTTGTTGCCGAATGACACCGCAGATTTCAAGGCTTGATCAACGTGTGACCTCAGGCTGTCAATCTTGGCTGCTTGGTTCAGAAGCAGTTTGAGAACAGGCATGTTTTTCCTTTCCAAGGTAAGTTTGAGGGCTTTACCGAGTTCTTCCGGTGGAATTGAACCATGTATCAGGAATAGCTGTAAGATGTGCAAATCTTCTATTTCCAGGTTATACATGAAGGCCTCACTGACTTCGTCCCTTTGAAGTAGACCGTCAGTCAAGAGAAGCTGTAAGATGGGTAGGTTTTCCATATCTGCAGCTATCCGTAATGCTGATCCATGTCTGATTTTCTCTGCAGCCTCGTGCCCGTAGTGGTTGGAAATTTCCTCTGTGGCATAGTAAACCAGCTCGGGGGACGATTGAGTGTTTGCTCCGGCATCTAGTAAAATCCGTACTAGTTCCTCCGTGATCTCACCATATCCGCTAGCCAACCGTGCCACAGCGTAATATACGGCACCATCGAGGCTGATACCGTTTTCGATGAGCTTAACGAGTAAGGCTTTGTTGTTCATCCGGATAGCGTAGAGAAGAGGGGAGGCGTCCAATTCGAAGCCTTCGAGAGAAGCACCGGCTTCAATCAAGGTGCATATGACTTCAGAAGCCCCGATAGAGACCGCAACTGCCATAAGTGTTTCGCCATCATCGGCCTCTGCGTTGACGTCTACAAAATAGCTTTTGGCAGAAGCTGGGAGAGAGTGCATGTCTGATGGATAGTCTGTCCTGGTTTCCGTATTCTTGCCTTGCAGATACAGCCAGTTGGCGGAGCGGTGCAACAATTCTTGGACTAGATCGAGATGGTCTTCTCTCATGGCAATCCACAAGGGTGTGTTGTTGAAGGAATCCCTACAATCAACCTCGATGTTCTTTTGGCAAAGTATAGCTTTCAGGCAACTCAGTGAGCCTACTGCCGCTAGAACATGAAGCGTATTCCCTCCATGGAATGGCCAGTCCACTGGGGTGTAGGAACCTTGAGGATCGAAAGTTCTCCATAGCATAGCCATGTCATTCTTTGTCTCGTCGTTCCAGCAGAGGAGATGCAGGAGATCTGATTGGTTGATCTGCTCCGCTTCCGCCCGCCGAACATGGATGAAGAAATACCGTGTAGCGTACGCCACTAGCGGATATTTGATTGAGATATCCACGCGTGAGAGTTTGGATGCATCACGGATCTCCTGCATGGTCAAGTACCTTAAGCAAGACCGAGATAAGTCAAAATGGCCACGGCCAGCTGAAGAGCGCGGTGTGCCGTCAAATGCTTCTGTTGGTTTGATGAAGTACTCCAACAAATAGTCAGGTACCGACTGGTGAATGAATTCAGCTTGACGATCAGAACCATCATCGCTTGGTCCAAACGATTCGTACACGTCTCTTGTTTTGAATTCAAGGAGGCCTTTTGACATGTCGATAACTCGTCTTTCGAATCTTTCAGCTGGTTTTGCATAGTTGTCATGCTCGCGAAGTTGTGATATCGTGGTGTACGAGACGTATGGATCTGTCGCAAGCGCTTCGCGAAGTTCTCGAACAGAAAGGGGCCGACAAGCGTACAGGATCCATCGAAAGAGTTTGGTTGTCTCATCCTTTTCAACGTCGTTTCCATTGAGTTCGTCCAAAAGCTCTGCATACAGGCTGTCCAACTCCGTAGGTAGTGTTTCGATTTCTCGTTCGATTGCTCGCACGCCGAAGCCTTTCAGGTATTTTTTGACTGCTTTTTCGGCCACCAGGACGGCCCATTGGAAGACTCCGTTGTCTTTTGAGAGTATCACATCCACTATCCGCTGGCGCTCTTCGTCAGACTCGATTTCTTTGAGTTTTTCTTCCATGACTTGGCGGATATCGTCTCGATTTTTGTCCTCAACTACAATAGTAGGAACATGTGCTTGCCCAAGTATGGGGTAATGTCTGGAAGAGAAGCAGATCTTCGCATAGGATTTCTGCTGTTCAACCTTTTCCCCGAATCTTTTGAGGCAAGTCAACATTCTGATGGACGCGTCTGTTTCACACTCGTCTAAAGCGTCGATGAATATCACGACGCGCCGCTTTGTTGATGCGTGCGTAAGGATTTGGAGGAGGAATTTTTCAAGCTCTCTTTCGGCCCATTTCCACCTTCCTTCTCGATAGGAACCGCAACGTGACTCCCTTTCTTTGAAAGAGGCGGTAGCTTGAGATAGAACATCATCGAAATGTGGAATGAGGGCATGTAGAAGTGCACGGAAAATTCCGGCGGGGCTCTTCTGAAGGCTGATACCTCGTCCGTGGATATAGAATGATGCGACTAGCTTTTTCGAGCCCGAGGCCTGCTCTCTCAATTTTTCCAAGGCGTATTTCATGAGAACAGATTTCCCCGCCCCGGGCTTGCCCTTGATCCAAAGGAGACCACGAGCTTGACTAGTCCAATGGCGATAACGCGGGTCTTCAAGGAGCCAGGCACAGGTGTTTTCCGCATCGTGGATGTCAGCATGCCTGAAGGATTGCTCATTGAAGGACAGCGATTTCAAACAATCTGTTAACAACAAGTCAGTACTAGTAGTCGGTTATGTCACTTGTCTTCGCACCTTCTTGATTTGCTGTCAAGCACTTTGACGGGACTATTGACTGTCAATGATGACCAAAAGTGATCTCAACTCATGTGACTAACTTCCAGTGTTTTCCACTAATGGGAGCAATGAAACGAGAACAACATCATACATCTCGTCCATCTCGCTAGTGAATTTGACCATTTCAGAATGATTCCGGGCTATTGCGTACTGGGAAGTGGAACCATTTGTCGCAGACGGTTTTTCAACCAGTACAGCAAGTTCCGTTTTGTCAAACTCCCAGATTTGCTTCTCCTCGTTCTGTTTCCAATCAGTATCGTATGTTGTATACGGCAAAAATATCAGGATATGCAGACTTACAAACTTGGCCGTAGGAGACATGTCTGTCTCATAAAATGAGAGAATCTCAGCGGGGTTCTTGCTGTCAAACGCTAACGAGAACTCTTCCTCGTAGCGCTGAAGAATGGCAGAATGTTTTCCGAGAGACTGGACCAAGCTTCTGTTGGGTTGCTCGCCAACCATCGGGAAAAGGTGTTCGGTTGCCATTCCTTGGTGGGGGACTCCAAAAAACATAAAAGCGATGACATTCTCCAAGAATTCTTGATCTTCTATCTTGGTAGACGCCTTCATCTTTATCATGGCCTACGTTTCAATTTTAATCAGCATACTTTCTCGGAATATAGGGGGACGTCGGACCTCTTTGATCACCAAACCGCCAAGGCTATGACCAAGAAAGATGGTAGGACGTATCTGACAGCACGCCTATAGACAAGTAAGCTTTGATAATTCATTTTGAGCGCTTGGCGTACCGATGAACCATATTGCAATCTTTTGATGCTGTACCGGAACATGTTCCCCAAATCATTCAGGTTCTGGAACGAGCTGCTGGCCACAACCTTTGTGTCATAGCCATAAACCAGAATCCTCGTCTGCCGTAGCCGAACTGGCAAATCATCACGTAGCCACATGAAGTCGCTCCCTCTCGCTTTGAACGAGCCAAATGCATGGCCGGCGAGACCTGAAATAGCTATGAGGCTATAAAGAAGCATAAGTAAGGCGAAAAGCGCATACAAGATGTTTGGAAGCTTACTCATTCAAGCACTCGCTATCGTCAGCACGATGCAGTGGTGTAAAGCCCCGGAAATGCGTATCAAAGATGAGTCGTCGTGGGCCCCACTTTTCAGCCTCGTCCTCGTTGCCTTCTGGTAAGGAACACGTCCATTCGGTTCGAGGTTCTCGGAGAAGCCTTGGTGGATCATCTCCGAACGTCAAGGTCGCGATTCTGCTGTCGTTCTCGAGTGGATTCCTGGCGAGCGAGTGCACCGCGATTTCCGAGTCTTCGTCGAGCTTGAGCGCAGCTCTGACAAGATCGCGCACCTGTTTCTGACTCTCAACGCTGGCTGGTATTCCTCGGAGCCTGAAGTTTTGGTAGCCGTTACCCGCCATGTCGAATTCCGAGCAGCATCGTTGAATGAACCGAGGAAAAGGGGATCAGCAGAAAGAGGGCGACGGGCGCATCGAGCGCAAGGCAGCGAGAGGCCAGTCTATAAGCTGCGAAACGTACTCAGTACCCCAAGGTGGGGTCTGGGGGCTGAGCGAGCGCTGCCACACCCATCTTACTGTAGAATCATCGCTATTGGCTAAGAGGTGATTGAAGCGAGGGGGGCGTTGCTTATGTCACATACCTTGTCGCCTCACCACCTATTGCTACGTGGCAGCCTAGTGGCAATTCAAGATAATTCCTGCTGCAAACAGAAGAAGATCCACGACCTCCGCCCTTCAATGCTCGCAAAAGTTGAAGGTCGCCGCATCCAAACTCTCCTGCACACCTTCCTGATACGCCCTCCTTCCCTCCATCAAATCCAGCCTCACCCGCTTCGCCTCCTCCAACCCCACTACGCCCTCCCTTGATGTAGCTGATGATCCTGACGTCGGTGTCGCCGTACGTCGAAACGGACTTCGGAGGGGAGCCATTGGTATCTCCTGGACCAAAGTGTAGGGGTGCCGCCCGCATAGCAGCTTCGTCAGCAGGGGGGACTGGGATGATTTTGCTAGTCTCGTTGGCGAAGCAATCGTCAAGGCTGCAGTTCTTTCTTCCTTCGGGAATGATTCTCGAACGGCTTGACGGCAGCTCTGAGTTCATCTTTGAGGTCGGAAGGGATGATGATGTCTGAGTGTGGTTTCCGTTGGTTACGAAGTTAAACATCTCATCGGAGAAGCCCTGGCCCTCGGTGGCCACTGCCTCGTTCCTCCAATGTCGCACGACGGACTCGTCAAACACCTTCAGCCTCCATTCGGCTTTGTCGGTCAGAAGGTTCATGACGGCGAGAGTGGCGGTCTCGCGAAGGGTGGTCTCGAGGGCACTCCATTCTGAAACGGCATTGGGGAAGTACTATTTTCTGTCGGGGCCGTAGCGTGGCAAAGGTCTCCAGTTCAAAGGCAGGCCGAAACCTGGACGCTCAAGCGGGATAGTTGATGGGTTGCCAGAGGCCTCAGGCGACAAAGTCCGAGTGCGGGAAGGCGAGGGAGCTGCAGGGTCAGCCGAGGGGGCGATGGAAAGTCCTCTCTGGTAGGTATCATGGCTGGGGTGCCGATGCGGCGTGCCGCAGGAGTCAAGCGCCTTTTTGCGATGGATGTCAGCATTGAGGTTTTCTGTTGGGTTCTCTGGAGAGTGTAGAGTTAGGCAGCGGCAGGCAGCAACCGCGCTAGCACGTGTTGGCGCGTGTGTCGGTCGCGATGGAAAAGCAAATGTTTCTACCGTGCGCCGTCTATCGTGTCTAATGGTTGAAAGCGTTACGACTCAGACAATGACATTCTGCTCCTTGCCAACCAACCAGCCTTCTACGTTCTGCTTCAAGATGCGCTGATAGTTCTCCATCGTCTTCTCGCCAAACCAGGCGACATGGGGGCTGACGGTCAAGTTCAGCCCGCGCGTGTCGGTCCCCAAGAGCACCGAATCCGCCTTCTCGCCGCCGACGGCCGGCTCCTTCTCGAACACATCGGTGGCGGCGCCCGCGATCTTGGCGTCGCGCAGGGCGCGCACCAGGGCGGGCTCGTTGACGATTCCGCCGCGAGACACGTTGATCAGCACGGCCTCGGGGCGCATGCGGTCGAACTCGGGCGTCGAGATCAGGTTCATGGTTTCGGGGCTGCGCGGGCACGTCAGGACCACGACCGTCGCCTTCTCGAGCGCGTCGTCGAACGAGACGCGGTCGGGCTGCGGCTTGCTGTCGCCCTTGCGCGCCGCCACCACCACGCGCATGCTCAGCAGCCGCGCCAGCTGCGCCACCCGCTTGCCTGCATCCACTCGGTCAGCCTCCGCCATCTCTCTGGACTCCTTCGATGCGCACCAATTGTCCCGTTCCCGATGATGGCCACGACCTCCTCGTCGCAGTTGAGCGGGGCGCGGCCGTCGGCGGTGCGCATGTACGGATTCAGCGTCTTCTTCTCGGCCCACTCTGTGCCGTCGCCGGCGGTGCCGACGGTGCGCTCGTGCATGACGACGGTGCGGCGGCGGGCGGCAAAGTACAGGCCGAGGGCGTGCTCGGCGACGCTCTGGACGTTTGCGTTGGCGCAGTTGACGACGCGGATGCCGCGCGCCCGGCACGCGTCCAGGTCGATGCTGTCGGTGCCCGCCGCCATGACGGCGATCAGCTTCAGGTGCGGCGTCACGGCCGGCGACAGCGCCTCGCCCTTGATCGGGTGCACCACGTTGACGATGATGGTGGCGTCGCGGATGCGCTCGTGCAGCTGGTGCGCCTCGGTGCGCTGGTGCACCGTCATGTCGAACGAGTGCGGCGCCGGGAAGTCGAAGGGCGGCGGCGGCGTGTGGATCGCCTCCAGCACGACGATCTGGTGGTGCACCATCTGTTCTTCGATGTACGAGGGCAATTGGGAGTTGACCGGCACAGGCTTCGTGGCTCTTCAATCTTTATCCTGGGCCCTTCCCCACTACTGATCAAGCGCAGGGCGTGCCGTTACGCGTGGGATACTGCCTCGTCCGCGCAAACGCGACTTCACGTGATCCGCCCTTCCATCGGGCGTCACCAATACTTGGAAGAATTGATAAGGTCCTTCTTGAAATAGGAGCAAGAGCATCGACGGTTGTCCACTTCCATGCGGCGTCTTACTTTATCATTCCGGGCTGCAGTATGCCTGCATAAGCGTAGTTGAGGGCGGGAAAAGACCCACTTTCGGTTGCAGCAACGGCCGCGTTAGGCGGGGAAGGGAGATGCTGACGAATCAGACCCAACATACCAAAGACACAGCTTCGTTCACGATTCCACTTGGAGCGCTTGGTCCGATTGACTCGGGCCAATACCAGCCTACCGGGACCACTGTGCCTCCAAACCCAGCCCTCAACAGCAGTATCGCCGCCGAACCGCCAATCACTCTTCGCAAAGCCCTCACCACTCCCAATGGAGCTAATGCAAAGATTCTACCACGTGTGGACTCGCTGGGCTGATTTAAACCTTATATTAGGAAAGCTGTGTCGTTGCGAAACCCCCTCCCACGTCTTCTACCAACCCTCCTTCCACCATGGCTCCTACTTCACTGTTGTCCACTGCCCTCGTCGCACTAGCCCTGGTGCAGATATGGCGCATAGTCCAACGTCTCTTCTTCCATCCGCTTGCCTCTGTGCCCGGCCCTAAGCTTGCCGCTGCCTCAACCCTGTACGAATTCTACTGGAATGCTATCTGCGGCGGAAAGCTGTTCAAGAGATTGGACGAAATGCACGAGAAATATGGTATGCGACCCCTGTACCACCAGTCGACATCCCATACTAATCCCCTCCCAAGGCCCAATTGTTCGCCTCGGCCCCAACGAGGTCCATATCTCTGATCCGTCGTATTGGGACGTGCTCTACAACAGCACAAACAAGTTGGACAAGTCCGCGCCTTTCTACTGCTTTGATGGCTCAGCCAACATCACAGGAGGTACCCCGCCAGCCTTCTGCACTATTGGCGGTCAGTTGAGCTGATGGACGCAGTCACCACTGTCAAGCACGAGGTGCATCGCAAGCGACGCGGCGCCATATCCAAATTCCTCAGCGCCGCCAACGTCTCCAGGCTCGAACCGCGCACTCACGTACATCTGAAGAAGATGCTGGACAGGTTCGCCGAGCTTGGGAGAGCTGGAGAGCCGTGCGACTGCTTCAACGCCTTCCGAAGCCTGACTATGGACATCGTCTCCACCCTTTGCGAACCGAACCCGCGACACAATCTGGACGAGCCGGACTTTGCTGCTGCCATGCACCGCACTATCCGCACCTCGGCCAGGACCATGGACATTCAGAAATTCATCCCTATCATGCAGATCATGGATCTCGTTCCTCTTTCGGTCTGGCAATACCTGGAGCCCGAAGTTGCAAAGCTCATGGAGAAGAGAGGAGTGAGATGGTACCGTCCAAAGGCGGATGCTTTCAACTAGACTGACTGGCTTATCCAGGTATTGCGCGAGACTGCGAAAAACGTCCTTGCGGAAGGAGGCCAGCCCGACTCGAGAGAACCCACAGTGCTGGATGCAGTAAGTAGCATACCACTACATATATCTTCTCCCAGCTGACGATCATGTAGATTGCATCATCCGATCTCCTACCCCCGGAAGACAAAACCGCGGGGCGTATGGCCTACGAAGCCGAAATGGTAGAGCCCCAAGCACGAACCCCCTCCGCACCCCACGCAACTGACCTCCAACCGCAGGTCCTGGGCGCCGGCACGGAAACGACCAGCAACACGCTGGGCAACCTCGTCTTCCACGTCCTCTCCAACCCGGCCATCCACGCGCGCCTGCAGGACGAGCTCCATTCCTGCTCCGCCGCCCCGCCGGACGATCTCGTCGACTTCCGCACCCTCGACCGGCTGCCCTACCTGACCGCCGTCATCCAAGAGACGCTGCGCATCGCCTCGCCCGTCTCCGGCCGGCTGCCGCGCGTCAACCCGACCAGCCCGATGACCTACACGACGACGCCCGCGGCGAAAACCTACACGTTCCCGCCCGGCACCATCATGTCCATGTCGCCGCGCGACCTGCACGGCAACGCCGCCATCTTCCCCTCGCCGGAGAAATTCGTGCCCGAGCGCTGGCTGTCGTCGCCCGCGTCGACGGACAACGTCGACCCCGAAGGGCGCCGCCGCGCCATGGACCGGTACTGGGTGCCCTTCAGCCGCGGCAGCCGCAACTGCATCGGGCTGGAGCTGGCCAAGCAGGAGCTCGGCCTCGTCGCGGGCAACCTGTTCCGCCGCTTCGGCGACCGCGTCGAGCTGTTCGAGACGACGGCGCGCGACGTGCGCGTCGACCACGATTGGTTCGCGCCGTATGGGCCGGCCGATAGCAAGGGCGTGAGGGTTAAGATCAAGTGCTAGTGGGGGGGATGGGGTCGACGGGGGATAAATTTGATTTGCTTTTCCCTTTTTTTTTTTTTTTTGCCTCGCTGTGATTTCTCTTTCCTCTCTCTCTCTTCTTTTTTCCCTTTACTTTCGTTCAACAATTCGCCGTGAACGTCGTGCCCGTCGCCGCCGATATCAGCCTCCTCTGCCCCCCGTCCACGTCCCTCCCTGCTCAACCCCTCCCCCATCCACGCCGCCCGGCTCGAGTACAACCCGTCCTCCAAGTCGACGATCAGCCCCAACACCCCCGCCTTGGACGCGCAGTACAAATGCAGCGGCGGCGTGTCCAGGAACCTCGCCGCCGACCCCGTCAGCACGATCTGGCGGCAGCAGCTCCTCCTCCTCCCCTCCTCCTCCTCCTCTTTGCCGAAGAAATGCACCGCGCACTTCGCCGCGTACACGACCCCCCGCGAGATTGACGTCCAGCACCTTCAGGTCCGGCGGCAGCAGGTCGCCGGTCTCGCCGTCGTAGGCGTCGGCAAGGAAGTAAGTCTTCGCGGTTGATGCCGGCGTTGCAGAGGACGGCGTCGAAGCGGGCCGGAGGCGGCGCGGAAGAGGGAGAGGACGGCGGGCGGGCCAGGAGGGGATGTCGCAGGGGCGGAAGAGGACGCGGCTGTGGGTTTTTGTTTTGGTGTTTGGTGTGTTTTGGGCTTTTGTGTGGAGGTGGTTTGGGTGGTTTTTTTGGGTGGAGGGGGGAGTTGGCTGCTCCGATTATCAGGATCGTTTTGTCTTTGAGCTTGGAGAGCTCTGCATCGTCAAACGCGTATGTCGCCATTGTTGAACGTAGTATGGTAAAGCTGTAGTATCTGCATGCTTGTAGTCTTCTCCAGCCGTTTGGTTTAAGTATCCAGTCCGCCGGATACGGAACTACCGTGGCTACCGGGTCCACATTTAACTAAGCCCGCTCTACCGTGATAACGTTAGCGCATCCATCAACTATAATAATAGCAGCCCTGTTGTTCAAGAAGTGGGCCGGTCCGACGAAATGCGGGGCTAGCTCGCGCCTGCTCAGATGTCATCAATCACCCCAGTGAGAACCCCGCAAGCCCCAACGCTGTCCGCTACTTTCCCCGCATTATTACTATCAACTCCCCCACAAGACATAACCCGATATAGTAAGTGTCAGAAACTATTAAATTGACGAGAAGAGGCGGGCTCCCAATAGAATAAAGAGCAGCAGTAACGCCTTTAGCCTTTCCCGATTCTAGAACGCCCCCCGCGCAACGTTCTGCTTATTTTACAGCCAGCAACAGCTAATATAGCCATTCTTCTTTTGCAATTTAAGATTTACACCATCACGAATCTGGAAACGCTCACTATGGTAGATATCATCGCAGGCTCTAAGACGTATCTGGATTTGATGAGAAGGCGCGCGAGCAGCTGAACATAGGTGAGGAGGGGGCGCAAAGAAGGGAATCTCTACCACATATATTATAGCGATTACAAGAGCCCATCTTAGGAGACGCTCAAAGGCTAAAAATATCGGTGAATAAGGAAACCAATCACGTGAGTTGTCTTACCCCAACGAGAAAGATGATGTTTTGCTTATGATGCCCACAAAGTCTGTCTTTGGTAAAGGAGAATTTCTAGAGCCGCAAATTCACATTATCCCAAAGTGCTTAAAATTCTCTGGCGAGGCAAGAGCAGCAGCGAGCTGCAGCGACCGCAAAGGTTGCGCTACTCGGTTGACGGTGTCGCAGACGCGCGCAGCACATGATGGCTGGCCGGGTCATGAGCTGTCGTGTTACAGAAGCAGCATGCGGCGGACAACGCCGCTAGTCCCAAGGAGTGCAGCGGCCAACGGGCATTGTCGCCACGCTAGGTGTCTCTTGTGTCTGTGTATAGGCTGCCGACGCTCCTTACATCCCTGTCTGCAATGCACCCCGGTCGGGAAGACATGCCCTGCATGTATGCCACGCATGTCATTGGCGCGTTGCCGTGCTTTTTAATTCAGGGAGCTCTTTGCAGACAATCCTACCGAGAATGCTGCACCGCCTACCAGCCCCGCCGTGCCGTCAGATGTAGCCTGCCTACTTAAGAAGGCTTCTTCCCAGCCCTTGGCTCTTCCATCTGTCTTCACTATTCTACAGGAAACAATCGAGTCGCTATAAATGGCTGTTTCATTCGAGGTTATCGTCTCCGGTCTCACACTTCTCGTCCAGCTTGCATCGCTCTTCTACGGGAACGATCGTGACAACGCCGAGCGCTTCCGGGGTAGAGACAGCCCAACAAAGCTTGATCCAAACTTTTGGAAGGTACTAACGCGGTTGTCAGGCACTATTATCGTCATATGGGATGACCTCTACCAGCTTGTTTCCATCAGCGTTGAGACAGTTTGCAGAATCATCCACCGCTGCTGGAGGTGGTATAACATCACATATCGCAATGGGTTTGTACATAGCCTTTCACGTGATGGTCGCCGAGACCACTGACGAAACCATAGAAACCCTTTGCTGCTCGCTCGGAACTTGCTGCCGATGAACCTCTTTACAACATCGCAGCAGGAGAGGGACCGCGACTCCGCCGCCTGATTCGGCTTTCCATGTTGATCACACTGTGGGATGTTTGACAGAACTTGAACAAAGGCAAAGATGGACATGCATGACGAAAAAGCGACATGAAACTAAGTCCCGATTTTTTTTTTGGTATTTTCTTCTTTTGCCGGTTCAGTGTTGGAGACCGACGCATTTCGGTTACGTTGAATAGAATACAAAATCAACCACTACCATCATTCCTTTAGCATGCTTGTGAAGGTCGGCGTCGCAACTTGAGGAATAGCGAACCTCTCGCATTGGGAATATTTGATGCTGTATGGAACAGCTATCCTATGTAGTGGACTGTATAAGAGAAAGAGGCAGGTAAGCATCAAGGTTGGCGACAGAGCAGGCTCGCCAGAGCGTAACCCGACGAACGGGATACTGCGCGCCTGCAGCTTCAGCTTCGCGACCTAATCAGTCGCCACGCTTCAACGCAAACACCATACCTTCAATAATCCCCGCTCTTTCTTTCTTGAGCACAACCTCATTTGTTCACTCTGCATCTAAGCAAAGGCTTTCAGTGCTCACCCTCATTCAACAACTATAAGCCCTATGTACATTTTAATCTTCTTTAGCTGAAATACGGCCTATTTGTTGTCGAAACTCTCAGCTTCCGAGATTCTCTTCAATCTGTTGTAGTAGTTGAGCGACAATAAGTGGATAGGCCGCTGTCTTTAATGAGCTTGAGCCAAGTAAGCACCTGCGCTCTATGTAGTTTTGGGGGCCAAAAATGCGGGGCTTCCCACCTCTTAACCGGCAGATTCACCTATCCATGATTTGTTTCTACTGTGTCTATTATCTTTGTGCTTATGACATTGAGCAGTCAACATGGAGAACGAAAACAGGAATTTACCCGACGCCGGCATCATCGACACACCTTTCAGCATACCCGAAGCGGACAAGGACTACCACCTGCCATCTTCACACAAGCTTTGCAAGAAATGCCAGAGATTCTTCTTCGATATCTGCCTGGATGCGAATCTACTGAATTCCATGGGACAGCATCATCAAAATGTTTTGGCGCTTAAAAATTCTGCACTGAGCGGATGTCAGCTCTGCCTTCTCATCTGGACGACCGAGGTCATCGGCTCCCAGAATGAACTTGAGAAGAACCTTGACAGCGCACCAGGTCCGATGTCAGGGACCGTGGGCGGGTTCCCGAGAGCAATTTATACTGACTGGTATATTGGATTCTATCCGGTTGGGAGATTGAACACTACGATATACATGAATAGGCTTCTTGGTATGAACGTTGGCAATTACCCTGCTATAAGGTGCTGATAGGTCAGAAACCCCACGCCATATCCCCAAGGCGAATGTGAGCAGCAACGCAAGCAGCGAAGTAAGTCTGGGCCAAGCGAAACGGTGGCTTTCTCACTATCTCGAAACGCACACAGAGTGAGCCGTCCACGCCAAGTCCAACTGGATCCCGACACGGCTCCTCTACTTCGACCCATCCGGATGTTGTCTCCATCTCCACCTGAGAGGCGAAATACCGCTGGGGATATGCTATGTATCGTTGAGCCACTGTTGGGGAACCCATCAACCGCTCAAGCACCTGGAAGATTCCCTCACGGAATTCCGCTCCTCAATCGCCACCCAGGACCTCCTCAAGGCCTTCCGGGACGCAGTCGCCATAGTCCGCCCGTTGTGTCTCCACCACATCTTGATCGAATCCCTCTGCATCATCCAAGACTCGCCCGCCGCCTAGCGCGCCGAAGGCGGCGTCGTCTGCCGTCACGCACCTGCAACATTACCACGACCACCACACACAACGGCACCGTCGGCTGCTTCTTCGACCAGTCCCCCCGCATCCTCAAAGACCTGAGCCTCACGGCATCGATCACCGCCGCCGCCGCCGCCGCCGCCGCCGCCAAAACACTCCATCATCCGCTCCAACGCCACGCACCGCCAGCCTTTCCGGTAAGCACGCCCCGCTCTCTAATAGCGCGGCTGAGTGACGATCCAGGAGTGGCACACGGCGCCGCGCGCACATCCTGCATTTCGGCCCGCGAGCTCAATCTTCTAGGAGTGCGTGGTAGGCGCCGCCGCCCCGTCCGATCAGGAATTAGTGCCCGCGATCGACAACAACGACGACAGGTTCTACCCTCACATCCGTAGTACGACAGCTGTCCAAGGCCGCGAATCGCAAACCGAAGGACGACTGGGCCAACACCACCACCGCGAAGGGCGCTGGTGAATGATGCGGGCGGACGTGGGAGAAAAAGCTCGTTCGGCGTCTTATATATACACGGCGACGGGGGCGCTGGGAGCGCAGGGTGCTACTGCTGCCGGGAGGAGAGGTCGAGTATGTTGCGGCTATGTGGTCGAGGATCCTGCCTTAGCAGCTGCTGTGGACGATGGCGCGGCGGCCAGGGTGGCGGGTTATGTGGCGCCGACGTGATTCGGTTGCGATGCCTGTGTACACGTACATGTGGAGTTCCGTGGAGAGATAGAAGGGCAGGTTCTGATGGAGGTGCTGGAGCATGGTGTGAGCCCGGTTGGCGATGATCCGTTTCTGGAGGTCTCGGTCGGTTTCGTTCGCGTGGAGTGTTCGGTTTGGAAGTTGTCTAAGAATGTGGGGGATGAGCAGTCTGCGAAAAACCCCATGCCGGCTAGCTTGTCGTTGGTATACGATGAGAAGGAAGCAGTGTGGAATGATCAGATGGAGTCGCGGAGTCACGTTTGCTTGACTCCAGTCATGGTAGAGTGTCCCGGCTCTCACAAAAAGAACTCGGACGGCAGTTTTGAGATTCATGTCTGGTTCGACGGGCTGGTTTATCAAGGAATGAAGGCGTGTTGGGTCAGTATGTCAGGGTCGGTTGCTTACATTGTGGCTGCGAGGAAACGCAACGTTGCTGAGGCCAGCCCAAGGGAATGGCTGAGATCACGTTGAAGCTCGAAAGTACATCTTTCACCACTATTCTGACAGGGTATTTGGCATGGCACAAGAGTACCTGGACAGCCCGAGAATTAGATTTCCAAACTTGATAAGGAGAATTTGAAAACAATCCCAAAGATAGCAACTTCGAATTACTTGATGGGGAAAAGCCACAAAATTAAGGAGAAGGAGGGTAAGCAGCACGCCTGTTCTTCTCCTCCTCATCCTCGTACCATTCATCCTGCCTCCTAGATGACTCCTCATACTCGATCCGACGGTTCCTCCTCACAGCCCTGTCGATGCCAAGGAACACGTCCGACGGAGGCGGGGGGTAGCGGGCCGGGTACATGACGTCCGGCCTGAACCTGCGCGCGACCGCGTCTGCGACCAAGTTGCCCTCCACAGACTTGCTCGGGACCCAATGGTATTCAACCGTGATGCCGCAGGCGGCCAAGACACCATCCAACCAAAGCAGCTCGTTGATCAGCTCATCTCTCCAGCGCAGCAGGCGGCAATCCTGCTCCTTGAGCTTCTTCAACTTGTGCAGAAAAGACCGGTAATCCGTAAAGATCTTGATGGTGTGGAAGGAGTAGCGGTCCTGGTCAACGTCGCGCACCTCCTCGTAGGCAAGGTGAAGGGCCTTGTAGATGGCCCAGATCTCTGCTCTGCCGCTCTTGCCGTTGTGAGGCAACGAGAAGCCGTGCTTCTCCCACACCTTGGGGTTGGTCTTGTTGCGCCAGACGACCGACGCGCTCGTGTACTGGCTTCCTTGCTCATTGATGGGGCGTGAGCCGGCACCATCGGTGAAGAGGGCGTAGACTCCGCGAAACTCCTGTTCACTGCTGTACGGCTCGGCGTAGGCGATGGCTTGGCTGTGGGGTAGCGTTTGGATGGATCCTTGTACACGGATCCATTGAGACTCGTCGTACATGTCGAGGTGGTCGGGTACTAAGCGGGGCAGGGAGCGAAAGATGCTGGACATGGTTGTTGTGGGTGAGGTGAGGTGATGAAGATTTGGTGTGGATGTGAAGTCGTTGGTGATGAGGTTGACTTAAGAAGAGGTGGGATTGCACTTGATTTAATCGTCGGGTCTTGATTCAATCTTCAGGCAAAGAGAGAAAGCAGGAAGAGAAGCGGCGGGTGTGGGTTTTAAAAGATCTGCCTCCGCCTGTGCGGCTTGGCATGGACGGCTCAATCTGGCAGCTTCGTGGGTGGCTCCTTCCCTAGGTACTACGCACCTAATTCACGTGACGGGGCGAGCGCGGGCTTTGCCGGCGTGTACCTCACCCACCCAGCGCACAGCCGCGCCCGCCCAGTGGAAAACCCGACCATTGCGCCTTCTTTACAATCATACGATGGAATGGCAGACGTCTCAGTGCGCTCCTCACGCGGTTGGGCATTCCCGGAGCCTGTGCTCACGAATTGCAAGCTGTTCCTCGCTGACTTACAGGTCTGTTAGGAATGCAAGCACTCGGAGCGGCGTGAGGATACGCTCGACTTTGGTCGCGGAAGCCCCAACAAGATCTCACCACAGCACCAGAGCTCGGTCTTCACGACGGATCTCTACGGGAGTAGCGGTGCTCGTCTGACTCGTAAGCAGCGGCAATCGACCAACCACTCAGCCATGTACCACTCACTCCTTCATCAGCATCATCAGTACACTCTCGGTGCTGACAAAGTTACATCTGATCTTTAGAACTCCCAGCCGTAGATCAGCGCTGCTGTGGCAGTTCTTCGGAGATCAGGATGGATCGAAATCCTCTAAACCTCACTTAAATAAGGTGAACGCCATGAGACTGGTATATTGGCTATGGAGTTCGTCGCGGGCAGCTTAGGACAGTCAGCATCCAGCCTGTGAGTGCCAAGGCACGAGTAACAAAACGAGCGGTGCGGCAGATCGAAGCACCTGAGCACCCGCCTTCATGGAAAAAGGACGATACATGGCATAGTGACGACCCCGGATCCTCTCAGCTGCACGTCGCGTAACATGGATGGGGGTCGCATGGAGTCGTGCTGTCAGGTTCATCACCTTGGTGGTAGGAGACAGTCTTGGCTGATCTGGTTCCAGTATTCAAAACCCGCTGGTTTGTCTATGCTCACTACTGGAACGACAGGTGCAGGTCGCCATCAAATGCTAAAGCATTGGGTCGAGACTCACACCCGTAGGTCAGAGCTTGGTATACGCGCGTGCAAGCTACCTTCTTCCTTTGCACGCTTGTTGAAAGTCGCGCGGACAAGACGGTGAGGTAGAAGCCGACGAGGGTATGATTGCTGGGCTGTTCCATTCGCAACTGAATGTGGTTTCATGCATGGGGAATGACTGACTTTATTGCTCTTACAGGCTCGACGGAACATGATTGCGTACATTGGCTGAATTACAACACGGATGACTGGGATAAATACTGGACAACTCGACTGGACCTCACCTTTCACGACCGCGATGGTGAATCGCAGGCAATCATTCTGACGATATTGGTAGAAGAGGATTAACGGAAGATGGATTTACCTCAGCAAGTGGCAAAGGGCGCCATGGCAGTTTCCAAACATCATGTTGGAGCAATCAAGTGTTGCTTTCAACCGAAGCTTAGGGTAAGTGCTGTCACTGATGTGTCATCTAGTGCGTTACCAAGTTTTACTCCTAAAGAATGGACTTCGTTCAATCCGCGACTGGCACATAGGAATTGTCTTCCCTTATCAGCCGTACAGTGGGTGTCGAAACGCCATCGAAGGCTAGATAAATCACGCTGTGGCTCTTCAGTCCTATGCTTCCGGCAATGACGGAAGTTTTGGTTCCTTACATTCCTCCTATGTCCATACTAAAATCTTGAACTGATAGAACCTGCTACCGTAAGGATAGAGACTATCAGCCCCGCCAGACTGTTCCCTCGTTAATGTTATCGACTAACTGCCGACTCTCGTCACTCGCAATTTGATTCATGACATCGACGCCAGGCTGCGTTCGTCTCTGAGTATCCCATCCATCCACACCGTGAAACAACAGAGAAATGCTCGACGCTTTCCACAGCAGAGCTCCGGCGCCCTTGTTGACAAGCACCGCCACAGCAAGGTATAAAAGGAAGAAGGAGAGAACAGCCAAAGGAAAAACCACCCAAGATCATCTCACATGGACAAAAGTCTCGCTATGTATCGCCAGCCCCGAGGGCCATGTAGCTCGAATAAGTTCGACGTGCGCACATGCTCCGTCATGCTCGCAGCGATGCTGCTGAACGTGAGCGGCAAGTCCCTGTCCCCGAAGATGGCATTCGCGAGCCCATACCACCCTCTATCCCTGTCGGAAAACTTGGGGAACTGCTCGCGCCCTTTTTTTTGGGTCATATTGAATAGCGTATTGAGGACGAGGCTGACTTGAATCGATGCACCGGGGCTGACGGCAAAGACCCTCGCGTCGTCGGGAAAATCGGCGCCGTTGGATGGCGGGACGGTCAGATCGTCGCAATAGCCGTTGTCGGTCTGTAGGAACACCACCTCGCGGTTCGCGTAGAGATTCCGGTCGACTTGGGAGACTGCGTCTGGAGAGAAGTCGCGCGTGGACCCGTCGCTGACGATGGCGCCGGTGTAGACTTGGCCACACCAGTACAGCCCGCATGCAGTGATCTCGGGGGCCAAGCACTCCGGCGTGACCTCTGAATGGTACGGTTGATCTTCTTCAGACTGGGTGATGTACGCAAGAGTCGTTGCAATGAATCTTGTGGTGGAAGATATGTTTCGACCAAGCCCCTGGCTCAGTGTTGGTGCAACCATTTTGATCTGTGTCCACTGACCGGTGTGCTCTGTAGGACGAGGCTCTGCAGCCGGGAAGTCGATACTCTGTATGTGAGTGTTGAGCGTGATGTTTTCGTTGATGCGGTAGGAGCAATTCGCCGACTTGAACGTCCATGTCTCATTCTTGGTTGGCGTCAAAGGACCAGGGCTAGTCTCACAGCTCGGTTCGATCATAGGCGTCAAGTTGCGACATGAGCTGAAAAGTCCAAGGAATACAACGGATTGCGGCCAGAAGCATATTGGAGTTGTACTGTCGAACGTGGCCGAAGCTGGGCTCGAGAGGTAGATTCCGTTCAGGATGGCGCCTTGCATTGGAACATCTTGGACGGTATCGAGAACCTACGCCGCGGCCAGTTCTGCAATTCCTTCTCGAGATTCAACCAGTCTTTTGAGAAACGCAATTATCTGCCGCGCGAACGGGTCCAGTGCCATAGACGCAATGACCAAAGCAGCGCCGATGAATGCGATCCAGTCTGTCCAATGCCTCCGCCGAAGGAGCTGCAAGGCGCCCCAAGGTCCTCGGCTTGCTTCGTCGTAAATCTGAAGCTGGATCAAAGGATGGGAGCCCCGCCAGAAGTATATCTATCTGGCCTGACGGATGCACTCACCGACCGATAGAGAGCATCAGCGCAGAGTTTTCGACAATAATGAAAATGGATACGAGAGAGTTGGGCTGGATGGGAAGACTCCACTCGCTCAAGACTTTCCCATCTGCCTGTACCAGGATGATGACAACTGACATGATGCATGCGGTTCTGAAAATCACGCAACCGACTTCCCAGTGCCAGGAATTGCTCAAGATTTTATCAACCTTTTCCATGCTCTTGTCGAGGTATCTACCATATTTTTTAATCATCGATTTATCTGACGTCTTCAAACATAAGACACTGTCAGGAGTTGGGGCCGGAGTGCGGTTCGGGAACGCTTCGCAGTAAATAGACTTATAGAAAGATGCATGATATTTTGTCTCGCATATGTCATCTCGTAGGCCAGAATTTTCATGACTATGAGTGAAATACAGGCCAAAAGAATCAAGATTTCTGCCACAACTGCACCTCCGAGCCAGGACTGTAACTCTATCCCTGCAACTGTTCGTCCTCGTCGTGGCTTACATGTGCTCTCATGCCTTTCTGGATGAATATGGAATTTGCATTAACCCGGAAGCAAGTAGCAATAAGAATTCGCGCATTGAACCCGTCACCTCGTTAGCTGGGACGAGTAAATGAAGACTGAAGTTGACCCCACATTTGAACCCCTGCTCAGATTCAGGTCACCTAACGTAGCCAAGATCGGCCTCTATCTCTGAGCGCATTGATTGAGGGGCGTTTTTAGGAAGGTCGTGCGGGGATGCCAAGCTAAATCATGGACGAGGGGCCTTCAAGTTTCCCCAACTGTTCCCCAGCCGCGACCCCATTCACGCCTTCGCTCTTCAAATTTGTCTCCGACTGCCGAAATCTCTTGCTTACGTCGACGAATGCAGCCCATGCGTATAAGTCGGAGTACAAGACAGCTCCGTCCCGCAGTGCGTTCCTATCAAGCTCACCAATTTCTTCGTTGCGTTTTCTGACCCAATCACACGGAGATGGGGTTTCTCGGGATTTTGGAGGACAAGCATCTCCTCCATGTGCCTGCGACCGTCGTACTCGAAGAGCAACAGGCACCGGAATTTGACCAGTACAGGGTGGAAGGGCTGAAGCATGGCACTGGCAGACATGCGCACATCGTGCTTGTCCCTCAACCGTGAGTGGTGTACTACAAGAGAGGAAATACCTGGATGGGAATTCAGGCTGACAATTGCTTTAGTTCGGACGACCCAAATGATCCTTTGAATTTCTCGTCGACGAAGAAATTGATCATGATGCTCATTGTCGGCTTTGGCGCAGTTCTGTACGCTGCAACCGTTGGTAAGCAACCATATTCGCATCCGCAAGCTTCTGACTGACTCAATAAAGCTCCACTACTCAGTCCCGGGCTCGTCGTGATTGCTACAGAGTTTAATCGGCCAATTGGAGACATCACCGTTATATCCGGCTATCGTGAGTGCACCGCAAATGGCTACGCAACAGCCACTTACTCTTATCAGTACTCTTGGTTGTGGGAGCGACCGGCCCTTTCATCTCTGCCTGTTCGCGCAAATGGGGCAAGCGGCCAATGTTCCTCCTCTCCTCACTGTTCGGGCTCATCGGTACCATCATCGGCTCATGTGCGAACACGTACAATACACTCCTCGCCGCGCGTATAGTTCAGGGCTTCAGCATCTCCGCCTTTGAGAGCCTTATCATCTCCATGATCGGAGACCTCTATTTTGTCCATGAGCGCGGGCACTTCATGGCAATGATGCAGTTCATCATGGGCGCGGCGTCGAACTTCTCCGCCGTCATCTGCGGGCCCATAACCGCGAATCTCGGGTGGAAGTATCTCTTCCATATGTTCGTAAGTCATTGGTACCGACCCTCGGATGGAGCATCGGCCGACTGACCCAAATCGTTCAGATCCCCTTCGCCGCCGTCCAATGCGTCCTCCTCCTCCTCTTCGTGCCCGAGACGCAGTACATCCGCGACCGCCGCTACGAAATCGACGAACTCTCCACCGACGGCGCCCCGGCCCTGACCACCAAAACACCCCAGGACAGCACCCACATCGAAGCCCTCGAGTCCCCCACACAACAGCACGGCACAACCACCACCGCCGTCCCCCGCGCCAAAACCTTCTGGCAACAGACCGCCATCTTCACCGGCACCTACACGCGCGACAACCTCCTCCAACTCACCCTCGCCCCCTTCGCCGTATGCCTCAACCTGGCCGTGCTCTGGATCGTGCTGGCGTCGGGCATGGCAGTCGCCTTCGTAGTGGCGCAATCGTACATCATGGCGCAGCTCTTCTCGGCGCCGCCGTACCTACTATCCGCGTCGGGCGTCGGCTACCTCTCGCTGGGGCCCTTCGTCGGCGGGCTGCTCGGCGCGCTCGCGGCGGGCGCCGCCAGCGACCCGCTCATCGCGTGGGCGGCGCGGCGCAACGGCGGCGTCTACGAGCCCGAGTACCGGCTGCTGCTGGCGGCGCCCGGGCTGCTCATGGGCGCCGGCCTGATGCTGTTCGGGCACCTGGCGCAGGCGCACGCGTCGTACTACGCGACCGCGGCCGCGCACGGGCTGGATGTGTTTGGCATCTTGTGCGTGGCGATCGCGGCGGGGGCGTATGGCATCGACGCGTATCGCGACATGTCGAGCGAGGTGTTCATCATCGGGATGGTGTTTAAGAATTTTGTGTTTTACGGCTTCAGTTACTTTGTGAACGATTGGACGGCGAGGGCGGGGCCGGCGCAGGTGTTTTACGTCATGGGTGGGGTGGGGTTTGCGCTGGTGCTGTCGACGCCGCCGCTGTTTTTCTGCGGGAAGCGCTATCGCAGTTGGTGGCATAGGCGCAACCTGCTGGGGAAACTGCGCGTCAAGACACACGCGGAGCTTTGAGGAGTACTGACTGTCTGTCACGATCCACGCTTTTGATGCTCAATAGGACCCACTGAGACCCTACAACCCCAACAGGTACACTACTACCTAAGTGATGAATCCGACTACGACAACAAAAGGGATTCTCAACAAGGGAGTCTCGTGCCAGGTTTATCGGGCGAACATTCTTTTCAGCATTCCTTTCCGATCGGTATTGAGCTCCATTATTTGTTCCGTGGCCCGACTCTGTTCGACTGTACCCCTTCAAATGCCTCCCGCTTTCGCAACATCATCTGTGGCAATGCGATGATGAACTGATATTGAGTTCTCGGCTGATTAAGCCAAGAACTGGCAACGGTCCAAGGAAGAAGACAAACAATAGAGAATTGTGGGGTAGAAATGCGGGGGATGCGAGCGTGACAGCGGGCTGGCGCAGTCGCGTGGCTGAAACCAACGGCCAACACCGACGCCACACGCCAGCGGGTCCTCTTGCCTCACTTCCTGTTACGCCCGTAACCGTTGGCGATAGCTCCACGCGACGCTCCAGTGTTGCACCACCTCCCTGCAATAACCCAGAAAAATCTAGAAACTGTCCATGCTACGTGTTTACAGAACCGAGTGCCGACTGGAATGATCAGACTAACTGAAGGATTGATGACTCTGCGGCGCGCCCGCTCAGCCGAGGCTCCAAGCGCCAGTAGCAATGCACGTCAATCAACGGAGCTCCGCCCAAAGCTCCACTATCACGGCCATGCTGCCGTCAGCCAGGCCCCCGTTCTCCTCTCCTCCTTCTCTCCTCCCTCTCACACGTCGTTGGAGAGCCCTGGATCCTCCTTGACATGCCCGGTATGCTGCCTGCGCCTCGCCCCCAAGAATCCGCCGCCCGCCACAGCCTATTGGAGAAAAAGCTTGAACCCGGCAAAGCTAACACCTAGTTCGATAACGCCGATAGTCCCCATTGCCGCCGCAGCGGCAGCCGCCGCCGCCGCCACCAGCGCGGCCGCCTACCTCAACGCCAAGTTCCACATCGCGCACGACCTGCGCGGCGAGCTGCTGACGCCCGTGGCAGCCGCCTACATCCTGACGCGCTCGTACAAGAAGCGGCTGCTCAACCACCACGTGCTCGAGGAGCAGGCCGCGCGCCAGCCCGACCACCCCTTTCTGATCTTCGACGCCGCGAGCGCCGTCGACCGGCGCGAGTGGACGTATGCGCAGTTCCTGCGCGACGTGCGCCGCGCGGCGCGCTGGCTCAAGGACGACCTGGGCGTCGCGGTCCGCGAGATCGTCGCGCTCGACGGCGGCAACAGCCCCGAGTACATGATTCTGTGGTTCGCGCTCGATGCCATTGGCGCCGTGCCGAGCTTCATCAACTGCAACCTGACTAGCAAGGCGCTGGTGCACTGCGTGACGGTGAGTTGTTCCCGTGCGAGTCCGCGTCGGAGACTTGGGGAAAACGAATCCTTGCGCTGACATATTCTCCCTGTTCCTCGCGTACCTGCAGCTCTGCGAATGCCGGTACCTGCTGTGCGATGTCGAGACGAAGCCATTGGTCGAGCCACACGAGGCCGAACTCAAGGCCACCGGAGTACGTCCCCCCCACTTCCTCCCCCTATCCCCGGGAAAAAAAGAAACCGCAAAAAGAAGAAGTGAACAAACACCCGCGATCCTAACAACCCTACCCAGGTCCAAACACTCTACTACACCCCCACCCTCACCACCACCTTCCTCTCCCCGACACCACCCCCCGCGATCCCCGCCACCCTCACCGCCACCCTCACCCCCCACGACCTACGCGCCCTCATCTACACATCCGGCACGACGGGCCTCCCAAAAGCGACGCAGATCTCGACAGGCAAAGACCTGCTGATCGGGCACATGGTCGCGCGGTCCCTCAACCTCTCCCCGCGCAGCCGCATGTACACGTGCATGCCGCTCTACCACATCGCCGCGCACGGCCTCTGCACGCTCGCCCTCCTGCACGCCGGCGGCACCGTCGCGCTCGGCCGGCGCTTCTCGCACGCCCGCTTCTGGCCCGAGGTCCGCGCATCCCGCGCCGACGCCGTGCAGTACGTCGGCGAGCTGTGCCGCTACCTGCTCAACGCCCCGCCCGATCCGGTGCGGGATAGAGACCACGATGTGCGGCTGGCGTGGGGCAACGGCATGCGGCCGGATGTGTGGGAGAAGTTCCGCGAGCGGTTTGGCGTCGAGGCCATTGCGGAGCTGTATGGGGCGACGGATGGTCTGGCGGGGACGGTGAATGTGAATCGTGGCGAGTTTACGAGGCATGCGTTGGCGCTGCGGGGGAGGCTGTGGCGCGTGAGGAATCGCGGGAGGAGCGCGATTGTGCGGGTCGATGCGGAGGGCGAGCTGGTGAGGGGCCCGCGGGGGTGGGCGGTGAGGTGTAAGGACGGCGAGCCTGGGGAGTGGCTGCAAAGGATGGATCGCGCGCAGCCGGACGACGGGTTCGCGGGGTATTACGGGAATCCCGGCGCGGGCGAGAAGAGGAAGGTCGAGGGCGTGTTTGAGAAGGGCGATCTGTGGGTTTTTTCTTCCCTCCTCCCTTGGCTCATCTTCTTCGTTGATATCTTTGCTAACGTCACCGTCTCTTCGTTAGGTGGTTCCGCTCCGGCGACATGATCCGCCTCGACGCCGAAGGCCGCCTCTTCTTCGTCGACCGCCTCGGCGACACTTTCCGCTGGAAAGCCGAAAACGTCTCCACCAACGAGGTCTCCGACGTCGTCGGCGCCTTCGCCCAGGTCGCCGAGGCCAACGTGTACGGCGTCGCCGTGCCGCATGCCGACGGCCGTTGCGGTGCGGCCGCCATCACCTTCGCCGACGGCATCGCCGACGAGGAGGCCTTTGACTTCAAGGGCCTGGCGGAGCACGCGGTCAAGTCGCTGCCGCGATATGCGGTGCCCGTGTTTGTGAGGGTGACGCCGAAGCTGGATTACACGGGGACGTTGAAGATGCAGAAGGGGAGGTTGAAGGAGGAGGGGATGGAGGTGGCCAAGGTGGAGGAGACGGGAGATCGGCTGTATTGGCTGCCGCCGGGTGGGGACCGCTATGTGCGTTTCAGGGAGGAAGACTACGCGCGGATTAAGAATGGGGAGCTGAAGCTTTGAGGGGTGTTTGACGTGAGATGGAAGAAGGGCTGAAGAACGGGATGCGGTGAAAAGAACCTCGGCGTTGGGCACGGTCATTGTTGGCGTAGGGGCGATATCATAATGTAAAAACTTCAATAATTCAGAACGCGCTATCTACCAGCAAAGACGAGCTGTGAATGGATGAAAGTGGAACAACAGAGCAAAGTAATGAAGCCAGTCTCTTCGTCTCGTCCTACTCGTCATCAGGCCCCATCGGTCTCTTGCTGGCGGCCAAGTTGCACTGCCTAAACAACCTGACCTCGTCCTCGGCGAAGGCACCGACGACCGAGTGGATAACGCCCTGGTTGTTGAACAGCACCAAGTCGCCCTCTTCCCAGTCATGCGGGTAGACGTACTGCGGCGCGATGGCCGGGCGCTGCAGGCGGTACACGGTCTCGCGCACAGTGTCGAGGTCGTCAATCACACTACCGTCGGCGAGATGGATCTTGCGCACGGCGCTGGGGTGGACCTGCAGGGCCAGACGGCCCGTCACGGGGTTCTTCCAGCACATGGGCAGGACCATGATCTTGTCCTGCTCGACGGGCGGCAGCTCGGCCTCGGGCAGCTCCTTGCCTTCGCTGATCATGCCGAGGCCGGTGGAGCGCGAGGCGGCGGTCGACATCCAGACGTAGGGGTGCGGGGCGTACTCGACCTTGCTGGTGCGCACGAAATCCTTGTCGGCGGCGGAGAGCAGGTCGTACATGCGGTAGCCGCTGACGAAGGCGGTGGTGCCGAGCGGGACGTCGAGCTCGTCGCCGGAGCCGTCGTCGTAGCGGCACGTCTGGCGGCGGCCCTTGGGCACGCGCACGGCCAGCAGCGACGTCACGCGCGGCGGGTTGAGGGCGTACAGGGCGGCGTCGATGTGCCAGCGGAAGAAGCGGGTGAAGGCCAGGTCGTCGGCGTCGGGCACGTGCGTCTTGTGGAACTTGCGGTGGTGCGGGTGGCGCAGCTGGATGTCGGTGAGGCCTTCGTACGATGGCACGAAGCCGTTGCCGATGACCTGGACCTGCGGCTGGTGCGGGATGGTCTTGAGGTCCGGGTGCAGGACGGAGCGCTTGGCGTCGAGCGTCTTGCCGTGGCCGTAGTTGGACGAGGACGGGTCGAAGCGCTGGGTCAACTCGTACTGGGCCTTCGGCGACAGCTGCGGCGAGGTCTTGACGACGACGACGCTGTTGCGGTACAGGGCGTCGTGGAGGAAGTCGAAGTCGGCATCTGTGGGGCCATGTCAGCCTGATGTTGTTGCGCTGGCGGTTTGGCATTCATGTACTTACCCAAGGTGGTTACCGATCCCCGGAGTGCACCCTTATTTGCGTAGAACCCATTTCATCAAGTCTCGGTCACGTTTTATTCATGACTTACCGCTCATGTTCTCCACATCAAGGCCGGTCACGACGGCGCCGAAGTCGATGTCGGAGCCGGGAGCCTTGGGGAGGGGCTGGACAGCGGGAGATACGGAGTGAGGCATTTTGAGTACTTCTGTAGTGTTCTTGTTTGGTAGAGATGGGAGAGAGCTTGGGGTGAAGGTTATATAGGCGGGGGAATGGAGCGAGGCGGAGGTCTCCTATCTCGGAGATGGTCGTTGCGTAAGGGTTTGGGCGGGCGCGGGTGGCGGGGCGGAGACCACCGACGCCCTAATCACTACTGCCGGACTTTTTCTCCACAGCCGCCCCGTTCGAGAACTTGCCAATCCGGAGAAGCAATCGGCATCCATTCGATGAGAAAGCAAGGCGATTTTTGGAACCGTATGCAAGTCAGCAGGATGTGTTGAGGGTTGAAGGAGAGGGAGGGCCTGAGTGGGGCCGAGGAAAACATCTCCGGGTAGCTGTTGTCCTCCATTAGGGCGATTTCGCAAGAGTTGGAGCAGGGGTGATTCAAGGGGTAGGTGGCGGCGGGTGGGGTATGATGATATAACGCCAACCACTACTATCAGGCGTATCAGCTGGTACTAAGGGAGAATACAGCCAATCGTAGCCTTAGAGATTTTTACGGATTGGCTAAGGACCCTTAATATACCCTAGATAGCAGGCTAACAGGTTGAAGCGCGTGCTCCAACTGTTGGAGCACGCGCTTCAACCTGTTACTCTACGTCACGCTAAAACCGCCCCCAGCCCTCATACGAGACCCCATCTGGATGCATCCGCCCTTGATAAGTTGAAAAAGGGGGTGGTTCAACTCTTGCGAAATCGCCCTAAAGGGCATCTTCTGTTCCACACGAACAAGAGGGTGTGTTCCACCCGCATGCTCAGGGTATTCGGGACCGATCATGAGTCTGGCACGAAGATGTTGCCAAGATCCGCGTGCTCCAGGATCGACGCTGCTGTATCCTTTGGCCGTTGCTCGCTGGTTTCAAAGGGAGCACGGCAACTTAAGCATCTCCCACAATTCGCTTGACGCGTTCGAGCAGCACGGGTGCTTCTCTCCCCAGCCTCCTCTTCCCGTCCTTGCCGGGGGTGCGCGCCTTTGCCATCTGCTTCCTCATGCGCTCACGGGCAGCCAGCTTCTCCTGACGTTGGCGGTCGGCCTCCTCACGGGCTGCCCTGCGGGCCTCGGCCTCTTCCTTGCGCTTTTGACCCAGGGCAGCCTCCTTGCCGAAGGGCTGGGGCCTCTGCTGCTTCTTGCGCGGGCGGCGCTCTCGCTGGCCTGTGTTTTCCTCGGGCTCAGGCGACGGCGCGTCCAGCATGGCCTGGCGCTCGGCGTGCAGCTCAAGGGTGGGTTCGGGGCCGGGCGACTTCTTCTCGTCTCCTTCGCTGCCGTCCTCGTCGTGGTCGGGCTTATGGGGGTTCTGGTGGTGCAGCTCGTGCTCGCGGATCTTGGCGTACTGCTTCTTGACCTTGGCCTTGTGGATCAGGTCCTTCTTGATTTTCTGGACTTGAGGGTGTCAGCAGGCGCGGGCGCAGAAGCGTTAGGGGACTGTCGCGTACCCTTGCGCCTGTGGGTGCCGTCGGGCAGGTTGGCAGGGCCCACGGAGAAGCCGCCCCTCGTGGGGGCATTGGCGGGGCGCGGCCTCTTGGAGTGCGGGCGGGCTTCGTGGTCGTCGTGCTGGCGTTTGGCGGGCATTTTGTGGTGATAGGGCTGGGGGATGATGAAATTTCTCGGACGGGCGGTTTAGCTTAGCCGCGAGTGGGCCAGCCCGGCGCGCGCAGGCGATCCCGCGGCGGCCAAGGCAGCGGTGGCGGCCATCACGGTGCACATCAGATAAGGCGGTCCCGTTGCGGCATCAGCTGCAGCCGCGCAGCCCGTCGCAGGCTGCCAGATGGGCGCTGGCGTGGCTGGGCGGGGCCGTGGGCGTGTGACTTACAGCCTTTGTCTGCCGTCATACCTCACGAGGGGACCTGTTTCTTCGTGCTGCCACCCCGAGGGCCCTGCACGCGCACGCCTCACCCGCATCGCTCAATTTCGGCATCGTCCCCGCGCGTGGCAGGCGTGGTTGGCTCACGGCTGCGACTCGCCCGCTCTTACTCATCGCTCCATCATATCTACCGCATCCTGCTCTCCGACCTCGCTCCACGACCACGCAACCTCCCGCAGCACCCAGCGCATACAACCCCGAGCCAACGCCCTGAAACCGCCACTAGCCGCCGCCCTTTGCCGCTAAGAGCTCCCTCAAAAGCGGGTTTGGCGCCCGCGACGTGCTGCTCGTAGCCACGAGCCGACCGACCGACTATGCCCATGCCCATCTTCCACGACGACCGAGAGCCAACCACCCCTCCGCCCGCGCGCGCCTACGACCACCGCGACCGCCATGCCCGCGATGCGCTGCCCGACCCGAGGGACCGTGTCTGGTCCGTGGACTACCTGCGCGCCCCCGACGATTCCGCCTTCTTCGGCTGGCATGACGAGCGCCGTGGTGGCGACTATGGGCAGAGCATGCTGGATCGTGCAGCCTTGATCGAGCGACTCAAGCGCAGCCAGAGCCCCCCAGTGCAGCATCACCACACCGTCAGCATCCGTCCCGCCACTACCCAGAAGCCGCGCGAGGAGCCCGCCCACGCCGACCCGCAGTCGACCGGGACAAGGGAAGAACGCTTCCGCCCGAGGACGGCGTCGGCAAATGGGTGGGAGAGCAATCAGGGCGAATCGCACGAGAATGCGCAGGACAACACCGCCGCCGGCTTGTCCATCGAGCGGCCCAGGTCTGCGCTGCACTCGGGAGACTTTAGACAGGAACGCGACTACCATCAAGTTAGCCGGGACCCTCCGCTTTCCACCTCCCCTGTTGCGCCCTGGCACCATGGCTTTCCCAATGCTGCTCTGCCGCGCATCCGAGGCGGCGGTGCATCTGTCCAAACAGCGTCCTGTCTCTCTCGCCAGCCCTCGCAGTCCTCACTCCCCTCCAGCTTTGTCCTGCTTCCCCCGTCGAGCCCACTGGTGCAGCAGACAAACAACACCGACCTCGACTTTTCACATCGGCCCAGTTCGCGCCAGGGGGAGAGGGACAACAGGCGTCATACCTTCTCTCCGCATTCGCTGCAGACTTACCACACGTCGCATACGTATTCGCAATTTCCGGGACGCTCGCAGCCCTCTCTGCGCCAGGAGAAGTCGTTTCCCTATCAAGCACACCAGCCTCGCCGCTCATTATCGTCATTCTTCGGTCCGCACTCGAGCTCAACCCCTCAGTCTCCGCAGCTCCGCCCGCGCGGTCCATCGATGACGAATGAGACCTCTCCATTGCAGCATGCTCCAATGGTTGGCTCCTACGAGGAATCCATCTTGCGCGGGAGGATGTCAACAACGCCCTCCCGTCCGCTCAACTTCATAGCGCAAATAGGCGTCTTGGGGAAGGGAGATTGCAAGGCCAACCTACGCTGTCCTGCACACGTGACCCTGCCCTTTCCAGCAGTCTTCTACAGCTACAACAGCGGGAATGGCAGGATCGCCGACAACCAGCCCAGCCCGTACGTCGGCTTGGTGGACTTGGAGAACCACTTGAAGCCTGCAGAGGAGCAAGAAGAGAAGCGCCGGCGCCGAAGGCACGCTCGCTCCGACAATCAGGGCGAGAACGAAGAGCACGACCATTATGAAGGCGTGGGCGATGCACAGCAGAGGTCAGCCCATCGGAAGAGGGAGAAGATGAAGCGCAGGTCAACGTCGCCAAAGTCTCCGCCAGGCGGCAGCTATCGCATCCCGCAGAAGGGCCAGCTTCAGATCGTCATCAAGAACCCCAACAAAACCGCGGTGAAGCTGTTCCTCGTGCCCTACGACTTGGGCGACATGGAGCCAGGACAAAAGACATTCGTTCGCCAGCGCAGCTACTCTGCCGGCCCAATCATCGACATGCCTCTCAACAAACGTACCAACTTTGGCACTGATCGTCCCGAGGCTTCTCTTTCAACATCTGAAGATCCCAACGATCGACCAACTCTTCGTTATTTAATTCACTTGCACATATGCTGCCCATCCAAGGGGCGATATTTCCTGTACAAAAGCATTCGCGTTGTATTCGCCAACCGCGTCCCCGACGGCAAGGAGAAGCTTCGGAACGAGATCCAGCTACCCGAGCCCCGGTACAGTGCTTACAAACCTGCCCGCGAGAGCCAGGGCGCTCCGCAGTCGTCCAAGGCCCCGTCTACGTCGGCTTCTGAGAAGGCAATGAGGCGACGGAGCGCAGGACTCTCGCTAAGCCATGGCCAGGCGCGCTACGATCGTTTCGACGAACTTGATTTCGGCAGCCCGAGCGACAGCTACGTGGGTTGTCAGACGTATGCCTGCCCCATTGAACCAATCGCACCCATTCCTTTCAAACTCTCGCGCCGGCTCGAGCCGGTCGAGTCTCGTCCAGGCAGCAGGGACCAGATGGATGTGGACGGCTCTTCGCGGAGGACGTCTCATGCCGGTTCGCTGTCGAGCCAAGGAAACTATTCTTCGCTTGGCTCAGATCAGACGTGGGAAAAGCGTGCCGCCGGCTCCTTTTCGCCCCCTCCTTCGCACACCGGTGCCGGACTGCTTGCGCAGAGGCTCAAAGGCCTGCAAACATCAACCAACGAAGCGCATACGAAAAGTGAATCGAATAGTTCCGCGTAGGTAGGTCAAGCGAGGGACAAGGTAGGTCTTGTACTTGATGACGCTGCTTCTTCTTCTTCTTCTTCTCGCCGGGTTGAAAGACTTTTTGAAAAGCAAGATTCGCGCACAGAATTATTCTTCTGTCATTCATTTGTCCAGTCGTGTTGTTATCACACTGCATACGCAAGGAGTTGTCTCTTTCACGGAACGGTGTTTGGGGAAAATCCATAGACACGATAGACTGTTCGGCGTGTGGGGTGTCCAGGTTTCATTCTAGCTTTCCTTAGTCAGCTGGGCACTTTTTGGATGACGGATACCGGCCCTCTCCTCTTTGTTTTTGTTGGATACGGACGCGGTCGAAGATGGGGACTCCTTCACTCTCTGTTCTCCGCCGTAATTGAAATGGGCCGAAGTGCCCTTGTTGAATTGACCGGGCTGGCCCACGTCCGCTGTGATGGCGGATGACGCTTATGCAACCGCTGCCGATAGTATGGTTGACCTGACGCGGTCGTTGGTAATGTAGTAGGACGAATTGGTCATAGCAACTCCAAGTGGCCACCTGCCTGCCTTTAGCCTCGGTCTTCAGACGAGCAATCAACTCATCAATTCTTCCCGGCATTATTATTATTTTCTCTTGGCTCCTCCACCTCGGGATATCCGAACGATCGCCATGACTCTTGGCCTCGGCAGCTAGGTACCCCATGACTTGTGGCTTTTCAGGAAACAAAGCCGCTTACGAGGCTGATCGACTACGGGTATCGCCGAGGGGGGGCGGCCGGTCCGCGAAATGCTTGGATAGGACGTCGTACCTATGCGGGTGGGCGTTCAGCCAACGAAAACGAGCATGTCCTCCGCATATAGGGGGCGGTTTCTCTCCCCATCGGGACCATCCACCACCAAACGCCCCGCCGGCAAGTCACGAGCACTGGAGTCTCTCGGTGCATCGCTCACCGGGTGGGTCCTTGCCCGTACGTTGAACCCGGATTGGTTTGTTGCCTTTTACGAATTCGAATTCGCGGTTGCACGAAGCGGTATATGCGTAGTTTGCCGGGTTTCCCCACACTGGCGGCAACCCCCTTCCCCGCAATTTGACGGTCGTTTCGGCAAATGATGTCGAGGAAAAAGCTGGGGTACAGCTCGGGAGCCTATCGGGTGCATGGGTGCGGCCGCTTTACTTTTTCTTTACTTGGCACGAGCCCCCCGGCCGCCTCTTACCTAGTGCTTCCAGTGTAGTAGGCAAGATCAGATGCCCGCTTTCTTAGCCCCGAGCTCCGGCTCGGGCGTCGATGCACCGAACGAAGATGGGGCGGTCGATCAGGCACTCTATCCTTTCTGTGGTGGTATTTTTTTCTTCTGTGCTTGGGGTTGCGGTGGTATAAGAGCTGGGGGACTCTGGTACGGATGGGTGTGAGACCTGCTGGTGCTGCTATCGGCGCTTTCCCCCCCCCCCCCCCTCGGCGAGCTACAAACAGTGCGGCTTCCTGGAGCTCGGATTTTGCTTGACCTTCCTTCCGTTTTTCTCGAGGGTCGTTCGATCCAGCCGTGAGGATGCATAGCTCCCGTCTCCTCTCACCGGCCCTCGGGCTGCTGCTCCTCCTCGCAGCAGCGCCGCCCCCGGCCGCCGCCAGCTTCGCGGAGCCCGACGTACAGTACAGGCCCAAGTTCCGATACTGGTGAGTATCGTCTCTCTCTCTCTCTTTCTCTCTTCCTGTTGTTTCCCCCCATCCATTCCACCCGCCACTCCCGACACTCACACCTTCCCTCCGCCCAACCCTCTCTCTCCACCCACCCACTTCCCCCCTCCTATCCCTCCCACCCACCAACCCACCCCGCTTACAAACCCCCCCACCCCCAGGCTCCCCGACGCCTCCATCCCCCCCGCCACCCTCACCGCCGACATCGCCGCCATCGCCTCCGCCGGCGGCGGCGGCCTCGAGCTACTCCCCTACTACCAATACGGGCTCCCCGAAAGCCAACGAGGCATCTCGCCCCCCACCGACTGGACGATCTACGGCTACGGCACCCCCGCCTTCCGCGACATCTTCCGCACCGCCCTCACGGCGGTCGCGGACGAGGGGTTGGTCATGGATTTCGCGCAGGGCGCCAACCAGGGGCAGGGCGTGCCGAGCGTGCCGGGGGAGGAGGGGTTGGCGGTGGAGTGGGCGTATGTGAATGTGACGGTAGGAAAGGGGGAGGGGGGGTGGAGGGGCGTGTTGCCGCGGAGTGGGCAGCCGGGGAATCCGTTTGAGAGCTTTATGCATGGGCTGGAGGAGTTTGGGGGGCAGGTGTTGAAGAGGGTGGTGGCGGTCGAGGTTGTGGGGTGTGAGTTTTCGCTGCTCTCTTTCCCCTCTCTGTTGGTTTTTCCCTTCGCTCGCCATCGCTGTTTGGTGGTGGTGGTGGTGGTGGTGGTGGCGGCGGTGGTGCGATCATGCTGACATTTTGCCGGATTAGCGCGAAATGCCTCGGCGGGCGCGGGACGCTTCACGTCGACGTTTGTGGAGAACACCCTCGGTCGCGTCGTCGACTTGACGGCGGAGGTTGATCCGGAGACGAGGGAGTTGAGCTGGACGCCGCCGGAGGGCGAGAGCGAGTGGAGGCTGATGGCGTGGTACGAGCGGTATACGAACCAGAAGAGCTGCTCGGGCGGCCTCAACGCGACCGAGTATATTGGGAATGGGTCGTGGACGGTCGATCATTTCAGTGCCGCGGGTGAGTGGGGTGGCTTCGGGGATGGCGGCTTCTCCGTTGTTGCGCTCGCCGTTGCGGCGATTGCTGACGCTTTCTCTATAGGTTCTAGGAAGTTGACCGACTTCTTCGATGCGCATGTCATCCCCGACGATGAGACGAGGGAGCTTCTGGCCTCCGTTGGCAAATATGGTGAGTGTTTCCCGTTGAGAGCAGGAGTCGTGAAAGTGCGATCGAAATGACTGGTGTGTAGGGTGGGAGGACAGCATGGAGATGGTTTCGTCGCTGTGGTGGACCCCGGAGCTGCCGTCCATGTTCAACGAGTCGCGGGGCTACGACATAACGCTCTGCCTGCCGTACCTCATCACAGCCGCCAACTACTGGAACGGTGCGGTGTTGCCGTACGGAGAAGGCTTCGTGGCAGAGAATGCGACCTTTGGTGACAAGTGTAATGAGGACTACAGAACGACACTGAACGAAGGCTACCAGGACTATCTCGCTGCGTACGTGAATTGGACTCATGGTCTGGGTGTGGAGTACTCTGCGCAACCAGCATACAACCTCCCCCTAAATATGGTAGGATCTTTGCCCCGGAAGTCCTCCCGACCGATCTGGCTAACGTGAAGAAGCTTGACGACTTTTCCATCCTCGACGCCCCCGAGGGCGAGTCTTTGGGCTTCCACAACACAATCGATACTTATCGCCAGTTCTCCGGCCCCGCCCATCTCTCTGGCATCTCAGTCATCTCGTCGGAATGCGGTGCTCTCAGCGGCGCGCCTTATCAGCAGACATTGAATGATCTTCTTTGGTCTGTAAGGCGTGGATTGGCTGCCGGCATCTCAATGCACGTGTTGCACGGCTTTGCGTACTCTGGTCCCTATACGAACACCACCTGGCCATCTTACACCACTTTCACCTACCGTTACAGCGAAATGTGGAACCAACATCAACCCAGCTGGATGCATATCAACGAGACGATCCGCTACATTGCCAGGAACCAGTACGTGTCTCAATCAGGCACTCCGAGTGTGGATCTCGCTTTCTATCTTTATGAGGCGCCATGGGCAGTGAGTGCACAGTACATGGATACCAATCTGGAAGCGCTCGGATATACGTATGAGTACCTCTCGTCGAACAATCTCCAAGCGCCCGAAGCTGTCGTGGAGGGCAGTATCCTCGCTCCCACCAGACAGTCCTTCAAAGCCCTCATATTCTCGAACGCATCTGCCATCTCACCGGGCGGTGCAGCGAAGGTTCAGGAGTTCGCCGAAGCCGGCCTCCCTGTGTTCTTCGTCGGAGCTACCAACTTAACCAGCATCGGCCAGGAGCCCGGTGCAGCAGCTGAGGTGGCTTCGACTATCGGCTCAGTCGTCAACAGTGGGCTCGAGAACGTCTACACCGTCGCCTCCTCAGCCGACCTCCCCGAAGCCCTGTCGAGCGCCGGCATTCTCCCCAAGGTGTCTTTCTCCAACGCCACATCCTGGTACCCCTTCTGGCGCCGCGGCGCCGACGGCCTCGACTACGCCTTCATCTACAACGACGACCAGTCCGCCCAAACCGTCGACGTGACCTTCGCCACAACCGGCACGCCCTACCACTTCGACGCCTGGACCGGCGCCATCACGCCCGTCCTGCAATACACAACCTCCTCCTCCCCCTCCTCCATCACCATCCCCATCACCCTCGCCTCCAACCAAACCACCATCCTCGGCTTCCTCGCCCCATCAAACACCACCACCGACATCCTCCCCGCCGCGCCGCCAACCCACATCACCTCCACCACCGGCGCCATCGCCGGCCTCGTCTCGTCCCCGTCCAACTCCTCCTCCTCCATCACCGCCTACCTCACCGGCCCCGCCACCCTCACCCTCTCCACCGGCACCACCCACAACCTCACCGCCTCCCCCCCGCCCCCCGCCACCACCCTCGCCAGCGGCTGGTCCATCGCGATCGAGGACTGGCACCGCACATCCGACCCCTACAGCATGGCCACCGCCATCACGCACCACAACTACACGAACGCGACGCTCGCGCCCTGGACCGAACTCGACGGCGACACCCTCGCCGGCGTCAGCGGCGTCGGGCGGTACCGCACGTCGTTCGCGACGCCGCCGGGAGCCGAGGGCGGGGGCGCGTTGTTGGCGCTCGGGCCGGTCACGGGGGGGTCGATGAGGGCGTGGGTGAATGGCGCGGCGGTGGGGCCGCTGGATGTGAGCGATGCGAGGGCGGATTTGAGCGGGGTGCTGGAAGGGGAGGGGGGGGAGGTGAATGTGTTGGAGGTCGAGGTGGCGTCGACGCTGTTTAATCGCGTCAAGAAGGATGCGGGGGAGACGTGGAGCGTGGGCGTGACGGCGAATGAGGAGAATGACGCGTTCTATGCGGTGAATGCGTGGAAGGAGTATGGGTTGCTCGGGCCGGTCGTGGTGACGTGGGTGGGGGTTGTGGGGGTGGTTTGAGCCGTGCGGAAGGGCGGGCGGGCGGGCGCTGTGGGGGTCTGTTGCGAGGCGGAACGTATGGCCGCTGCGCTGGATTGGTGTGCGCGTGATTGTTTCTTATATTGCAGCAAGGATGCTTTGGGGATGGCGTCTCATCTATGAAGGTCGTGGTGTTGAGTGTACGGTTGTGGGTGGTGAAATCTTGTGGTGTGGAGCTTGAATGCCGTGCGGCATGGGAGGGGATGCGCTCTTTGCATTTGTGATACAACTAAACGGACTTGGGAGGAAACCGGAAAGAACGGGTCTGTGGGGATAGTTGATGATAATTCTGTTTACTATAGCTGTTTCTCCCGAGCTTAGAATGCTTAAAATGCCGTAAAGACAGACACTATGTGTTTTGAACATAGAACTAACGGCTACCCGTGTTTTTCAAGACCCGCTTGCTAAAGAACGGGTCCTCGCCATCAGATTGGATAGAGTAATATGTTGGTGGAGACTCAGCCCAACCTGATCTGCTTTTTCTCAAATACACCTTCACCTTCGAAGATGGAGTTACGATCATCGTGAAAGACCGCAGGATTATTGGATGTATGGTTTGGGCGGTGCCAGATTGTCCGTGTCGTCGGGTTGAGGCTGTAGAGGTGCGATTGGCTGATATTTCCAAGAGAGTGGTCCATCAGCACGTTCCCAATCCGCCACATTGAACCATTGGCTGTTGAGCCTGATCGGCCATCCAAGCAATACCATGTTCTTCTTCTCTCCAATCATCAGCGACCTGGTGTGGCATGCTATTCGCTTGCGTGGCTCATGTAGGCAACCAATGGCTTTTTGCTGACATGCATTGTGTGCATGGGTCAGCCTTGGCCAGGCCATCACACGTGCATAAAAGCTGAAAAGCCCCGCAGCGAAGCTCAGAGCTTTCCTCCTCCACGCCAGCCTCGTCCGCTGACATCGTTCTTCATTGGACTTTGATCACTCTCTACCATCTCTGAGAAGGCGACGTGATGGAGGTCGCCGGCCTCGCTATCGGCGCTGTCGGGCTCGCCGCCCTCATCGATTCGTGTAAGCGTTTGATGGGCAAGATTGATTCTGCTCGACATGTTGCCTCGGAAGCTCGACCCATTCTGGTGGAGTTCTCCGCCTGCAAGCATTTGTTCGACCGATGGCTTCAACATGTGACTGTCTGCAATGATTCCGTTCAGCTTTTATCCGGGGAATCTGTAAGCCACGAAACAGTTCAAGTGGTTCAAGAATTGATATCCTACATCGAGGATTCGCTGAAGTCGATCGAAGCTACCATCTCGGAGTTCAGGCTATCGGATGCAGATGACGTTGGGAATGACAACCTGCCAAGCCTTAAGAGAGCTACCGGCTTGCCCACAAAGACGAGGCTCAAGTGGGCGCTGTCAAAGAAAGAGAAGGCAGCCAAAGGGGTGCAAGAGTTTTTTCGCCTCATCCAGAAGCTCGACCTTGTGATTTCCGTAAGCGGGCCAAGCGGGGATCCCAAACACGAACCATCTTCTACAAGCGGGCTGCCTGACGAGGTCGCAGCACGTTTGGACAAACTCATTGAGAGATTTCAAGGTATGTATTGCCTGATGAGTAAAGGCACAAAACATATCCTGATGACTTTCAGCGGAGGATCGTAGGAATATCCACCAATGGCTCGGCGCAAAGAGCACAGAATCCTACTACGAAGACCAACTGCGCGACCACCAAGATGGGACTTGCTCCTGGGTCTTTGACCGACCGGATTTTGTTTCATGGGCCTCTTCTGAGTTTCCCGGTGATTCTGCGAAACTTCTTTGGCTACACGCCCCCGCAGGGTTCGGCAAAACTGTTCTGTGTGCGCAGATCGCCGAGTCACTCAAGCACACTGCACCGGATACCACAGCTCTGTATTTCTTCTCAGAGCGCGAGAACGACCCTTACGCAATCCTACGGTCGTGGATCTCACAGGTCATTTACCAGCATGACGGCGCTCTCAGGATAGTGGCCGACAACCCGCGACTCACATCAACAGCCACGGCTTCGCACCGAGATCTTGAGGAAGTCTTTCGCGTCATCGTACAGTCAATTCCGGACTTCAATTTCGTGGTGGATGGCTTGGACGAGTGTGAAGACACAAATCCATTCGACCCCATTGATACAAACCGCCATCGATTCGTGGGGATGTTGCGAGGTCTGACGTCCCGGACAAGAACACGCATCATGATCGCCAGCCGCCCTTTTCTGGACATTCACACAGCCATATGTTCAGATGAAAGCACCGACAGCCTACACATCTATGAAATATCTATTTCAGAGGATGATGTTGATGATGATCTCAAAGCCTTTTCCAAGGCTATAGTCAACAGGAAGCTTCCCAAGAAATCGGAACATTTGCGAGCAGACCTGGCCAACCAAATGGCGAAGCGGGCGAGTGGCATGTTTCTTTGGGTCAAGCTGCATCAAGGTGGGCTGCTCCGCAGTAGCAGTCAGGCCGAACTCCAAGAGATTATCTCCCACATGCCGGCAGGTTTGGATCGTACCTACAGCAAGAACCTGGAGCGAATTCAATCCCGGGATCGTGTGAACAGGGATCGTGCTCATTTGATCCTCATGTGGATCATGGTTGGCAAAAGCCCGCCCACGGTCGCACAAATCGCCATTGGTTTCGCTGTTCAAAATAGTGGGAAGAATGATGATCTGGACTGCAACAAACTTCCGGAACTCATTGATCAGAACTATATCGACGAGGGAATCATCGACCCATGCGCCGGTCTCGTCGAAGTGAAGATAGACAGCCGAATCCAGTCTCTTCAAGACCAGAGCATACGATTTGTCCATTCCTCAGTACGCGATTACCTTCTCCACGTGGGTACCAGGGAGTCGCTTGGTATACTGTCATCCGATAGTGACCTTCAGCGTGGCCATCTCTGTGAAATACTTTTGCGCTTCGTGAATTACGAATACGCCTGGAAGCCGTCTTCTTCTCTTGAAACAAATCTCCGCCTGCCAACTTTCCTGGACTTTGCCATCCTGTCGTGGCTGATATATTTTCCTGCAACCATGTCTACGGAGCTGCGTATTCTTGTTGATCGCTTCTTCTCTCTCAGAAATGACAAATGGGAGCGTTGGCGGAATGCGTTTGAGGAGTTGCAGATCGCTTTCAATTTGTTGCCGGCCAGAGACTACTTCTGGTACTCTTCGAAGGGCGAATTCAACTCATACCTCTTCTTGCGCGGAGCACTGGACCTCCCAGAGTACCCAGAGCCATTTCTCGTTGAACTGATCAGCAAATCGGTGCGTCAACGGAAGCTGAAACCATTACTTGAAACCGAGTTCATTCATCAACAAGTCAAAGATCCCGGCCTTCATCATCCCGGAACACGAGTATATTATGCTGTTCATACTAACCATACTGAACTGGTACGGGCCGTGGTCGAGAGTGACCCAGAGTCTATCAACGCCCTTGGAGGCATTCGCGGCAGTGCATTGCAACTCGCATGCGGAATTGGTTTCTTGAATGTTGTTACAGAGCTTATCAAACAGGGAGCTGACGTCAACTTAGAGTTAGGTCCCACGGGCTATGCTCTCAATGCTGCTGTTTGCGCTGGAAATCGACCCATTATTCAAGTCCTGCTCGACGCCGGCGCCAATGTGAATGGACGCGACTCACAGGGCTGGGACGCACTCTTCCATGCGCTTTTGGAACCCCGGAAAGATATCCTTGAGCAACTACTACAACACGGGGCAGATACAAGCATTTGGTACAAATCGCTGAACAAACCCACGGCCTCGGAGCTCGACTTGACTGCTCTGCATCGGGCGGCCTTTGGAAACGAAGTTGAGGCATTTGAGATCCTCCTAAAGTACGGAGCTGATATTTCAGTACGTACATACGGCAAAGAACGCAGCTGTTTGCACTTGGCGGCCAGGAAAGGATCCGCTGAGATTGTAGATGTGATACTACGCGAACGTGGACATGATCTACTCAACTGTAAGTATTCATCCCAGCTTTGACACTCAAGTCTTTCTCACAAGAAACCCCAGCTCCCGATTCCAAGGGACAGACTCCATTGTTACATGCCATCGTAGGAGGACACTTCAAGATTGCCCATCAGCTTGTTTCCAAGGGTGCAAACTGCAATGCCGTCGACAATGAGGGATATACGCCGCTATTCGTAGCTACCGCCCTTGGTTCGGGAAACATTTGCCGAATGCTTCTTGATCACGGGGCAAATCCGAAGCTGGCGAATTCGGATGGAAACACACCGCTACACCGCGCTGTGGAAGACAATAGTGTGGAGGTCGTGGATATCTTGCTTGAAAGAACTGAAAGGCTGGGGACTGGCATCAACGCTCAAGACTCTGAAGGACGGACTCCGTTAAGCTTTGCTATAAGTTGTGGCTCCGAAATCCTTTGCCGGAAGCTTCTCGATCACGGGGCAGACCTGGAACAGATTACAAACAACGAACGGACACCCCTACACCTCGCAGTGGATTCTACAAACGTGGAGGTGGTTCGTATCATACATGAAAGAACAGGAATGGCCATCGATGTCAGAGATAATAGATCCTTGACGCCTCTTCACTGGGCGGTAATGTATGGCCAAGTTGAGGTCGCCCGCTACCTGCTAGACCACGGCGCCAGCGTCAACGCGACGGGCCGGCTGGGAAATTTCAGAGGAGTCACCCCACTCCACATAGCAGCTGTATTCAGTCCTGTCACAGGGATGATCGATTTGCTAGTCGAGTCCGGGGCTGATGTCTCAGCCACGACGGTGACCGGCCACAGACCACTATGGAAGGCAGCTGATGCCGGGCAGCTGGAAAACTACAAGTGTCTACTGCACCATGGAGCAGACGAGAGAGGGGCCTACAACTCAAACGGCTCTGTGCTCCATTGGGTGGTCTTGCGGGGGAATGTCGGGTTCGTGCAGTACCTGCTTGACCGTGGTTGGGACACAAGTGGTACCGATGCTCATAAACGGACGGTCTTCCATATCGCTGCTAAGGAAGGCCATACGGATGTGCTAGAGATTCTTCTTGATCACGGCGGCTATACAGCTACTGTCGACGATCATGGAGTAACACCCCCACTTTTTGCGGTCGCCCATGGACATGCTGGCTGCCTTCGACTATTTCTCGATCGAGGGCTGATGGACAACTTCGAGATTCCGGATAAGTCAGGCTGGACTCCTCTCCAATTCGCGATCATGTGTGGAAGAATCGATATCACCAAGCTGCTATTGAGTCGATTACCAAGAGATTTTGAGGAGAGGGTGAAGTATAAGCCGACTCCACTAAGAATGGCTATTCGCAAAGGTGACGCACTGGCGATGGAAGCTCTTATCGACCACGGCGCAGATACATCTTCCTTGTCAGGTGGTATGACTCCACTGCAAATTGCCCTAGACGAAGGACAATTGGAAGCTGTGAAAGTACTGTTGAAGGATCTGCATAAGCGGTCGTGGGTAACGCCAACGCTCCCAAACAACCACCACAGCCTTAGAGGAAGTCGGAGTTTCCCAGTAATCAAGGTGCGAGGATCTACCTCGGGCGCGAATAAGTCTCTGATAACAAGGGGCGCATCAAGGAGAGTGAGACGGTCACTGTCTAGGTGAATCATTGTGGAACGTTCACTGTTCATCGGTAGCTAGTTCGGTTGTCTGGTGTCAATATTTGGACCGTACCTTCTCAAATTTCATTTGGTATACCGGACTGTGAACCGAGGAGCCAGGAGTCAATGCTTCAAATCAATGATATCTCCTCAAACTCACGCACTCGCAACCCCCACCAAGCTGCCATACTGCAACGAATTCAAAGTCGCCGAATACAGCCCCGCATCCTCCGCCACCGTCACAGTCATCCCCGACAACCCTCCCCCACCCAAAAAATGCTCCCTCAACACCATCGTCAGCGGCGACGTTCGAAACGGCACCCTCGCATTCCGCTCCACAAACGCACGGACAACCTCCTTCAGCGCCAACAAGTCCGAATTGATCTGCCCGCCCTCCCGCCATATCATTATTCCTGATATTCGGCCCCGGCCAGATCCACAAACACCAAGCCGCCGCCGCCGAACCCCGCCGGGTCCTCCCCCAGCACACGCTCGACGTGCCTTTCAGCCTCGGCGACGCGCTCCTCTTACTCGACCTTCTCCGCCTCCGCCGCATCGATGCGCGCCTGATCCATCGCGTACCTAGTCGGGATTCGGCACGTATATACGTACCCGCCGTCCGCCATCCGCCGTCCGCACGAAGCCCTTCGTCTGCTCCTCGACGCTGATATCCATCGCGCGCGCTTGTCCACCGGCACAAGTTCCGACTGGCGGTCGACGATGGCTTGGCGGGTGGGCGGGCGAGGCAGAGAGAGAGGCCTTGGCTGCCTCGAGCGTCGTGGTCGTAGTTAGCCGATGATGGTGTGGGTCTTGCCGCTGCCCTAGTGGCCGTAGGTAGGCGAAGAAATTGCAGGTTTCCCCAGCGAGGACGTTTGGAAGCGCGGGGGCTACGATGGCGTTGAAGATGTCTTCGTTGTCGTTGGTGGGGTCGAAAGTAGCCTTGAATGCGGGCGGGCTGGTCCATGGGCGTCCGCCAATCTTGTCTGGCATATTGATCGAGACGGATTGAAGGGGCCCGTCCGGCGCTGATTGGTTGCAAGCCGTCCCCTCAACAACCGCTCCGTTATTAGTTGTAGATCGCCACCGAAAATATACATGAAATGGTTGTGTTAATGACTTCGAGCTCGTTATGATCGGATGCGGGGAAAGTGAGGTGATTAGCAACGAGATATGGCTGTGGCTGCCGGTGACAGAGCTCGTGATTTGCGGCCATTGATTCATGATTCTCTGCGGCAAAGCAGCTTTGGGAAGGGGGCAAGTCTCAACGGTGTTCGCCAGCCCGCAGTTATCCTGTCACCTACGTTAAGCTCGATTCGGAAATCGGTCAGCAACCCTGCGCTCCGCTAACCCCGCTATGGTTAGATCCCGGGAGAGTGCACGGCTCGTAAAAACCCTAAAGTGGTAATCCCTAAGCCCTGGTCCGCGATCCCCCAGTGCACGGCTCGTAAAACAGTAGAGTGGCACAAAGTCCAACGCCCAGTAGAGCACGGCTCGTAAAACGGCGAAAAGGGCAAGTAGCATATCAAGGATTCCGTCAGAAGACACTTCCAGCCTTGCTTACTGTATCAACAGATTCCAAGATATAAATCCTCGCCATCGGGGACAACAGTCCCGAACCACCACCACCCCACCACATTTCCTCGTTTCCGCCCGCTTAATCCAAAAATGGCGGAAGAAGCAGACCCCCTCAAGCGCACCCCCAAGTTCTCCGACTACCTGCGCGTCTTCACCTACGCCACGCGCCGGGACTTCTGCGTCTACATCGTCGCCTCGATAGCATCGATCGGGGCCGGAGTGACGCTGCCCCTCATGAACGTCATCTTCGGGCAGCTCGTCGGCCAATTCACCACCTATTTCAGCACCTCCCCCACCTCCCCCACCCTCTCCCGCAGCGCCTTCGACCGCATCCTCACCCGCCAAGCCCTCTACATCCTCGCCCTCTTCCTCGGCCGCTGGGCGCTCAACGCCGTCAACAAGTTCTGCTTCCGCACCATCGGCATCCGCCTCTCCTCCGCCGTCCGCCACGCCTACCTGCGCGCCCTGCTCGCGCAGCCCATCCACTCCACCGACGCCCTGCCGCCGGCCGCCGCGCCCGCCACCGCCATCACGACGACGGCCAACACCCTCCAGCTCGGCGTCTCCGAGCGCCTCGGCACGTTCCTGCAGTTCGCCGCCACCGTCTGCGCCGGGCTGGCCGTCGCCTTCGCGTGGGACTGGGCCCTCACCCTGGTGACGTCGTCGCTGATCCTGTATATTCTTGTTGTCCTGGCGTTCGTGCTGCCCGCGCTGCTGAAGAGCCACACCGCCGCCGCCGCCGCCGACGCGCGCGCGACGGCCGTCGCTGGCGAGGCGCTTGGTGCGATCAGGCTGGTCGTGGCGTGCGGCGCGCAGGGCCGCGTCGCGGGTGCGTATCGCGGGTGGGTGCGGGAGGGCGCGGCGCGCGCGCTGGGGGGCGCGCCTGTTGCTGGGGTGCAGTTGGGGCTTGTCGTACGTACATGCGTCCCCCCGATCCTCGTCGTCGTTCATTCGTCCACTTCATTGCCCGGACAGATTGCTAATGTGCGTGAGAGAGACACCAGTTCTTCGGCGTCTTCGCCGCGTTCGGGTTGGCGTTCTGGTACGGCACCCAGCGGTACATGGCCGGGGCCTTCGACAACGCCGGCGTGGTCGTCGTCGTGCTCATGTCCGTCATGATGATCCTGACGTCCCTGGAGCGCGTGACGACGCCGCTCATGGCCGTCAGCAAGGCCACGGTTGCCGCGTGCGAGCTGTTCGCCGTGATCGACGCGCCCGCGCCGGCGCGTGGCGAGCTGAGGCCGCCGGATGTCGATGCCCATGACTTGGTCTTCGACGACGTGACGTTTGAGTATCCGAGCCGGCCCGGGGTCAGGGCGTTGGATGGGTTGAGCTTGCGCGTCCGGCCGGGCCGGAACACCGCCCTCGTCGGCCCGTCGGGCTCGGGAAAGAGCACGGTGGTCGGCCTGCTGGAGCGGTGGTATGGTCTGAGAGACCCGGTCGCGCTGCCTCGGGTGGTTGAGGCCAGTGGTCCAAAGGAGAAGAAGCCTGATGGTGAAAAGGACAGCGAAGTTGGTGAGCAGCCGAAAGTGCCCATCAAGCCTAAGCTCGCGGGTTCCATTACGGTCGGCGGCGTCAACCTCGAGGATGTCGACCTCAAATGGTGGAGGGCGCAGATCGGCCTGGTGCAGCAAGAGCCTTTCCTCTTCAACGACACCATCTTCGGCAACGTTGCCAACGGCCTCATCGGGACCGAGTGGGAGGGTGAGCCCGAAGTGCGGAAGCGGGAGCTGGTCCAAGACGCGTGTCAGGAGGCATTTGCCCATGAGTTCATCAATCGCCTTCCGGATGTAAGTAGGAGCTCGTTTGCTCAACCACTCTTTTCGTCTGACCAGTCATCTGCAGGGATACGACACCCGAGTCGGCGACGGCGGCATCAAGCTGTCCGGCGGTCAGAAACAGCGTCTCGCCATCGCCAGGAGCATCATCAAAAAGCCACGCATCATGATCCTCGACGAAGCAACCAGCGCCATCGACGCCAAAAGCGAAAAGATCGTCCAAGCCGCGCTCGACAGGGTCACACGAAACCGCACAACCATCACCATCGCCCACCGCCTCTCGACGATCAAAAAGGCCGACCGCATCATAGTGCTGCAGAAGGGCAGAGCGGTCGAGCAGGGAACACACCACAGCCTCACCTCCGACCCGTCCGGCGTCTACAGCACGCTAGTCCGCGCCCAAGCTCTGCACTTCCCATCCACGGATGACAGAGCCAACAAGGCCGAGACACCAGCACCCGCAGACATTATCGAGGAGGAGGCCGACTCGGACAAGGTCGCCGGCAACAACCTCACGCGGACCGCAACTCCCGACGACAGCATCTCCAACGATCCCCAAACAGCAGGCCCCAGCCGCCGCCCCGCGCGGACCCTGATCTCCAACCTCGCCGAACTCCTCCGCGACCGGCACGCGCCCTGGCCGTACTACGCGGGCATCATCCTCTCGGCCACGGCGGTCGCGGCCGGCACGCCCATCCAAGCATACCTCTTCGCCAAAGTGATCAGCATCTTCCTGCTGACGGGCCCGGCGCTCGAGACGGCCGGCGACTTCTGGGGGCTGATGTGGCTCGCGCTCGCGGCGGGCGTCGGGGTCGCGTACTTTTTCCTCGGCTGGCTGAGCCTGCGCGCGCAGCACCTGGTCGGCGCGGGGCTCAAGCAGCGCTACCTGGGCGACCTGCTGCGCCAGCCGCTGCGCTTCTTCGACGACGACGCCCACTCGCACGGGGCGCTGACGGCGCGCGTCGCGGGCGACGCGAGGCTGCTGGAGGAGTGCCTGGGGCTCAACGCGGCGATGGCGCTGAGCGGCGTCTTCACCGCCGTCGGCTGCGTCGCCGCGGCGCTGGCCGTCGGCTGGAAGCTGGGGCTCGTCGCACTGTGCGTCACCATGCCCGTCATGCTGGCGTCCGGCTTCTGGAAGTACCGGCACGAGGTGCGGTTCGACCAGATGAACGCCGCCGTCTTCGCCGAGAGCTCGCAGTTCGCGACCGAGGCGATTGAGGCGATGCGGACTGTGTCGGCGCTCGCCATGGAGGACGCGATTGCGGACCGCTACCGCGCGCTGCTGGACGGCCATGTCCGCGCCGCGGCCCGCAGGGCGAGGTGGACGGCGGCGCTGTTCGGCTTCGCGGATAGCGCGGGGCTCGGCTGCCAGGCTTTGGTCTTCTGGTACGGCGGCGGGCTGCTGGCGAGGGGCGAGTACTCGATGGAGGCGTTTTTCGTGTGCTTCATGGCCATCATCCAGGGCGCCGAGGCGGCCAGCCAGGTCATCTCCATCGCGCCCAGCGCGGCGCAGGCGGCGGCGGCGGCGGAGCGCATGCTGGACGTTCGGAAGTCCGTCGAGACGGGTCGAGGCGCCGGGACGAAGGATGGCTGCTGCTCCCGGACCCTACCCGCCTCGAACGGCGGCGTGCGCATCGAGCTGCGGGACGTCCGGTTCAAGTACCCCACCCGCGACGTCCTCGTCTTCGACGGCCTGAGCATCACCGTCGAGAGCGGGCAGTACGCGGCGTTCGTCGGCGCGTCCGGGTGCGGCAAGACGACCATCATATCCCTCCTGGAGCGCTTCTACGACGTCGAGCCGGGCCACGGCGCGGTGCTCTGCAACGGCGTCAACGTCAATGACCTGGATCTGTACGAATATCGGCGGAACCTGTCGCTCGTCGCGCAAGAAACGACACTGTTCCGCGGCACCGTGCGCGACAACGTCCTCTTCGGCGTCGCGGACCCGAGCGCGATTTCCGATGAGAGGATCCACGAAGTTTGCCGCGATGCTTTCATCCATGACTTCATCGTCTCGCTTCCCGAGGGCTACGACACCGACGTCGGCCAGAAGGGCGTCGCCATGTCCGGCGGTCAGAAGCAGCGCATCGCCATCGCCCGCGCCTTGCTTCGCGATCCCAGGATCCTGCTCTTGGACGAGGCCACGTCGGCGTTGGACTCTGAATCCGAGGCTATTGTCCAGGCTGCGTTCGAACGGGCGCGGCGCGGAAGGACGATGATAGCGGTGGCTCACCGACTCGCGACTATCCAGACCGCGGACGTCATATTCGTCTTCGATGATGGGAGGGTGGTGGAGAAGGGCACGCACGACGAGCTGGCGCGGAAACAGGGGACCTATTGGGAGCTGGTAAGCATCTGCGCGTTGGTCTTGGACGTCTCCGTGCTAACAAAATGCAGTGTCAGGCGCAGGCCCTGGACCGGTAGATGGCTCGCAACGGCAGAGCAGACCCAGCGGACAGGACGCTCAACCAAACAGTTGCGGAGAAAAACGAACCTCAATCGGAATAAAACGCATACAGATCCGCCAAAAGCGGCGCGCCAGACCCCGTGAGCGGCTGGCGTCTCCAACAGACTTGTTCCTCGCGCGCCCTCACCTCCGCCACCTCCTCCACCAACCGCCACTCCCCCGACTCCGCGTCCTTGTCCATATACCGCAGCAACACGCGCTCGCCCGCCTCCTCGAAGACCATCTCCCTCCTCCACAGCCTCCGCCACCGCTCCTCATCCGTCCCCTCGACCGCATTCGCCCTCTCCACGACCCGGTTCCGCGCCGCCAGCGCATGCAGCGCGCGCGTGCTCCACAGCCCGTCCTGCCCGGGATACCCCTCCAGCAGCCCCACCGCCTGGTCGCGCACCAGCGGGTCGCGGCAGAAGAGGGCCAGCAGGCACAGGTTGAACGCCACGCCGCACTGCAGCGACAGCCGCGCCGCCGGATTGCTCGTTCGCCGCTGATCGCCTTTCGCCGCAGCCCCCAGCGCCGTCGCCGCCACCGTCACGTACTCGCGGAACACGGGCGTGCGCGCGCGCACCGTCGCGACGCTCGCGTACTGCGGCGGGTCCTCGAAGAGCACGACGCCCAGGTACTGCAGGCGCAGGTGCAGCGCCTTGAGGTACGCGGGGTCGCCGGGCTCGGCGTCGGCGACGACGCGGTCGAAGAGCGGCGCGAAGGCGGCGTCGAGGGCGCGCATCTCGCGGCGGGCGGCGGCGCAGAAGTCGCGGATGCGCGCGTTGGAGAGCAGGCTGTCGTAGAAGCGCGCGAGGGCGGCTTCGTCCTGCGAGCCCGGCGGCGCGCCTCCCGAGGCCTGCATCGTTTCGGCCATGATTGACGCCATGCGCGCCTGGCTGCGGCGCGAGAGGGTCCAGTGGTGCTCGAATTCGTCCAGGCTGCGGAACGTGGAGGGGATGGTGGGAGCGGTGCTGGCGGTGGTGGCGGACCCGCGCGGGAGCTCGCTGAGGAGCAGCATGAAGGACTCGAAGGTGTGGCACGCCTTGCGCAGCCCGGTGACGAGGTGGGGGAGCGAAGGGCCCTGGCCGACGCGGCCGCGCAGCACGGCGCGGGCTTGCCCGATCAGCTGCGTGAAGACTTCGGCGACGGCGCCGAGCACGGGGCGCGGGTCCGGCGCGAAGTTGGTCGTTGCGGCGGCGTCGGTCGTGACGGCGAGCAGCAGGGCCAGGCCGTGGTTGACGTGGTCCAACGCCGCCTTCCTGTTACCGCGGAGGATTTCGAAGAAGAGGGAGAGGATGGACAGGAAGACGGCGTCCTGGAGAGACGGCCGTTGGCTCTGCGTCTTTAGCGCGCGGCAGTAGTAGGTGACGGCTTGGAAGTAATGAGCGTCTTCTTGGGCTATCTGGGACGCGGGCACGGTGACGGCGCGGAGAGACGTGTTGGTGGACTGATACCACTTGCTCAGTGAGCCAATGGCCATGGCGGCATAGCGAAGCGTGCTGCTCCCGCGGGTGAGCTGCGGCAGTGTGACGGTCCACAAGTCTCCTGTGGACGCCGCAATGTTCCAGCTAGATCCCTGTAGCAGGCCCACGAACTCCTGGAAATAGAGCATGCTGGTGGCGTCTTGGAAATCGAGAGAATCCCGGTTTGGCTGTGGCTGCAGCCTTGGGGCTGGGGCCTCCCTGGAATCCCAGCAGAGCTGGACAGGCTCCGCGGGCCTCGTCTTCGGTTCGACATAGCCTGCACAATGGTGGTGGTTCCTGGTGCAGTTGTCGCAGTGCGGTTTGGCCTCGTCACATCTGACGTGACGTCTCTTGCAAGTGAGGCAGCCTGTGCGCACCTTACGCGTGCTCGTGCGGGAGAGCTTTGCTCTGCAAGGCTGCGATGACGCCGTTCGCAAGACCATGTTCGTCTCAGGAAATGCCCATCTTGCGAAATGTCAACTTTGCGTCTTGCCCACGCGAGAAATCCTCCCTTTGCTTACCGCGAAAGGTCGTCCGGCATCATGTGCGGCTTTAGAGGGGGAAGAAAGAAGATTACAGATACAGAACGTGCCTTGGGCTTTGAGCTGAGTATTTATACCCCGCTGTCATCTTGTTAAATGCGTTAAGCCCCATTCGGAATAGCGACAATCCTTCGGCGTAGCGAGGTATATGCCTCCAGTCTTAAAATAGTAAAAGTTCTTAGGGAGAATCTGTTAGAGCGAACTTACACATGTTGAGATTTGAGGTGTTTGGTGAGAGGTTGTTGTATTGGCATAAGGAGCGGAGGGGAGGTGACCCGGGGCCCGCCTATATACCCTGCTCCTTGCTGACTAAGCTATTCTGCGTATATTGCAACAACACATTGCTGAATGTTGATATGTGAAAGTAGGCAATGCTGGGACGACGTGGTTGGTAAATAGATTTATGTTTGCCCTCGATTGTTATGATGTACCCTTCCATAAACGCAAGCATTTAAAACCAAAAGAATTTAATAGAAAGGATCCGATAGGAAATAAAGGCAATTAAGTACCTTCATTGCCGAAAACACGGTAGGAAATAGCCGAAAATTGTAATTAACTGAAGAATAAGAATCCATCCTAACTACTAGACGATAGATGTGCAAACATCCTGCATGATTTGTTCTTCCGGAGAACTGTAAATGAATATTAAAGAAATAGTAGACTAAGAGAAAGTCGAAAGAGAGTGTAATGGCCTTTAATACAGACGAGTGCATCTTCCATAATTCAGAATCATCTTCCCCACAATGACGAACCCACCGATTGCCGGGGGTGAGAAACATAGAACGGTACCCAAGAAGATAGCCAACTCTTTATACGGCTTACGCGGGCTAGGAGTGTAGAAAATCGAGGGTGAAAAGCCCGGAATAATTCTCGCAGAACGGCGTAAGGAACAAATAGGACCAAGAACAATGCCGGCGACTAGCCAGGCCAAAATCCAGCCGCGTTCAGACTTGGAGCTGGCTCCAGGTTCGAAACGAGAAAAGGCGCCAATAATGGCAATGGAGAGACATCCAATTAGTACGGCCCCAGAATAGATCAAGAAACCACGAACTGCTCGACGGAACAACCCTTTCAACTCTTCCTCATCTGGCCTCTTCATGGAGTCTGGAACTAGAAGAAATAGATGCTCGGGTGGACCAATTCGGTCAAGTGGAATAGCACTGTTGTTCGCCGCTGGCTCCGATGGACCAATCTGGTCAAGTGACATAGCACTGCTGTTCACTGCTGGCTCCGATGGACCAATCTGGTGAAGTGGAATAGCACTGCTGTTGGCTGTTGACTCGCTTGGCTGAGGTACAATCCTATACGGGAAGTATACATCGTCGTCCGAGAGTAAGTCGAGATTTGGTTCGCTCGAGCGGGCTGCTCTCGAAGACCCTGCTATGTTTGGTGATCTTGCGGAGCTTGATGGGCTTAAACCGACATCGCTTGTATCGTCATCGCTTGAGTCGTTTGGCATCCTGTCAAAATCGATATAGCAAAAACGTTCGCCATCACACTCGAGGAACATAGCCGTTCGGGTCGTTACAGCTTCTTCCTCCGACTTCGGCGGCTGATCAACATATCCAATGATTCCTTGGAAAACGGCACCAGGCCTTTTGCTGGCTTCCTCCATTACGTCCGTAGAGACAAGGTACATATGAGAATATGATGAAGTGCTGAGCAGTCCAGTCAGGTTCAGCAGTGACATGAGAAGGTAAGGGATGACCGTAAGACCGAAAGCCGCGTATCCGTAGCGCTCCAACTGGTTTCCCTTTGTACGATACAGAGTCAAAGATCCAAGGATCAACTGAATGATTGCTGCTGCCGCTCTTGACCAATTGTTCGTAGAACTGATTCTAACCATAGGCTCGGGGATTTCTGCATCCTCTTGAATGCGCTGTCTTTCTTGTTTTGTCGTTTCAATGTTGGCGTCCTGGGAAACTTGTGCCAAGGCATACCCGAGGGGGAGGTTGCAATGCCCATGTACCAGTACTCCACCTGGTTTGTACCATTTATCAGTGGGACGAAATACGTAGTGATTGGAATCTTCTTGTAGCTTGACAGACAAACCGGTCGGATGAACCTCTGTAGGTGCCGATCGGCTTTCAAGTCGTTCGCGAATAGTCCTTGGCCTCTTTCCAATTGATTTGTTTAGTCTGGCCCTTGGAAGTGTTGGATCAAAATGGTTGCCGTCCTTATCCCCGAATTCCAAGCCTTGCAAACTATCTCCATGTTGCGGTTCCCAGTGCCTAGTTCTCACTACTTGACATATAGCTCCGCGTCGAAGAGCCTTTTGGATCGGCGAATCTTTGCACTGACAGGACCGTATCCTTTGGTAGATGGTACGCAGTCCTGGAATAATTCCGGAAACAGGCAGTAAGAGTGCCGCGAGCATTCTGGTCAGAATCGTGATTTGAGTTTCGCCAGGCAGGCTGATTACTGTTGCGGCATGGGTGACGAAATTTGCCAAAAAGAAGGACGCGACAGTCCACGAGGTGGCGGGCAAGCAAAGAAGCCGCTCGTCCCCATGGTTCCAAGATCCCTGAGGAACGGTGACTGTGATGTTCTGGAGAGGCGGTAGGGCCAGGGCGAAAGAGCAAATCAGAATGCTCATCAACGCAAGCGTGAAAGTGGCCATTTCGTCGAAAGAGCACAGTCTGAGTGCTGGTAAGGAAGTACACCGGGAAGCAATCTCCTCATTTTATCCTACTGCATGGGAGTCTAGACTTTGCTTGGTAAGGCTGACGAGATTACTGACGAATATATTTGCATGCCTAACCAAGTAAATGCTGCAACACTCGTATGACTATCCGGCCACCAGCTCGCAAAGAAACAGTGATTGGGCGACTGCACACACGCACACTCCACATATTTGAAGGCATGAAAGCCGAGATAGGTCTAGAAGGGCTATTTTATATATCCTTGTAGTCTTCAATTGTGTTCATTGATGCTTTTAAAGAATTGCAGAGCGGTGCTTACGTTCCACAGCAGTAGACTGCTCCAGACCGCGCACCACCCCGTCATCACATGCTTAGTGATGATCTAGTAGGAAGTGCAAGGATTGATAGGAAGGGAATGCGATAAAGGATCCAACCAATGAAGGTTGACTAAAATGGGACATCGATCATGTGAATCGAAGTGAAGTATGGGTTTGTTCAGTAATACAGCAGTTGCGGCGCTGGTTTGACAATACAGGGAGTAAAGTAGAGTAATCCAGCCAATCAAAGGCACTACATATTATGAGGGCTAGGATGATGCTCCGCAGCAACTTGAACCTCCAGTCTTTACACGTTCCTGTTGCAATATAAGGGATGTCTACCGCGCACTGCATTAAGTGCAGCGGCTGTGCTTTTTGCTTTGCAACAGTTCCCAACCGCCCTCCCCTTTCCAACTCTCAGCATCTACTCCACATCCAACCACCTCCCCTCCAACTCCCTCACAACCGCCGTATCCCCCATCCCCGGCATCATCAAGTCCACCCCCTGCGCCCCAGCCGCCGCCGCCTGTCCCGCAAACGCGCCGCCGCCGTACCCATACCCGCCGCCATACCCGCCATACCCGCCCGTCATCAACGCCATGTTGTGATACGCGCTACTCATCGCATTCGCAACCCTCTGCCTCTCCGCCCTCGCCTTGGCCGCCGCGAGCAACTCCCTGCACCGCGGCACCGTCTCCTCGTACACGCGGTGCCGGTGCCGCGAAAACGCCACAAACGCCTGCAGCGCCGCCTGTCCGCCGTCCTCGGCCACGCTGCAGTCGTGACACAGCGCCCCCCACCGCGCCCGCATGCTCGCGCTGTACATATCGCACACCCTAGGAACCGGATCGCCCTCTCCCCCTGGGGGCCACGCCTCCAACACCCCCGCCATCCCCGTCCCCGCGACCGCGTCGTCGTAGCAATCCGCGCACGCCACGAGGTCGGGCGCGCCGGCGCCGCCGAGCAGGAACCACCGCCCGTTTCTGACTGGGTCGCGGCGCGCGCACGGCGGGACGCCGGCGACGCGCGCGACGTAGGCGGCGTAGGCGGGCGCGGCGCCCGGCTGGTTGACGGCGGCGAGGTAGCGCCGGGCGTAGGCGAGGAAGCGCGGGGAGGAAGGCGAGAAGTCGCAGGCGCGGCGGGTGGGCTGCGGGGTCGTGGTGGGGGCGAGCAGGGCGGAGAGCTGGCTGGAAGGGAAGGCGGCGAAGAGGCCGGCGTGGCACGTCGGGCAGATGTCGTAGTCGACCCCGGGATCGGCGGCGAGACGGTACCACGTGCGGCTGGCGAGGGGCCCGGCGGCGCAGGGGCCGGTGGAGGCGAGGGTGAGGAGGGCGGTGTGGAGGGGGGTGGGTGAGGAGGTGAGGAGGGACACTTCGAAACCGGATTTGACGCCCAGCGCGGAGAAGTCGCAGGACCAGGGGTTGGAGGTGGAGGCGGCGTCGACGGGGCGCGGGGTGAATTCGCGCTCGAGCGGCGTGAGGGCGAGGTTGTCGTGGTAGCAGGCGCTGCAGATGACGACGCCGTCGATGCGGCGGGTGGGCGTGTACCACTCCCGCGAGCCGGCCTCGACGTCGTTGGCCTCGGCGCAAGGCGGCATGGTCAGTCGGTTGGCGGCCGGGGTGACGAAGAAGCTCCAGTTATGTACGGCTAGCGCGTGGGCGAAGGCCCGGCGGAGGTACCCGAGGGCCATGTCGCACGACCATTGCTGCTCTTGCCCTTGGGGTTCGAGGTAGGGGACGAACATGTCGTTGAAGGCCGTGCCGATGACCTGGTCTTCCAGGCAGGCTTCGCATATCAGCAAGTGGGGGACTTCGCCGTCTCTCATCTTGAACCAGCGCACGTGGGTCGCGTCCTTGCCCAGCACTCCCTTCGGCCCATGGCACTGCGTCACTTGCGTCCGTCCCTTCATGTACTTTACAACCTGGTCGATACTGCGTGCGCGAACGGCCTGAGGCCAGAGCTGCTGCAGCATCCGCGGCGCGCCGAAGAAACACGCGGGCTTCAACTCCTTCGATTCCATCTTCCCAACGAAGCAGTGGGCGAACTCGGTCTGGCGGATGTGCTTCTCAAAGCAGTAGCCGCAGATGCGGAAGTCCGGAACGTCGACGTGGTGGAACCAGAATATGTCGGCATAGTCGATCGTGGCGGGGTGGCAGCACTTGTACAGGACAGAGTAGTTGGCCGCCTGGTCCGTCGGGATGTTTGTCGGGGCATCCGCTATCTTCAGGAAGTAGCCAAATGGTTCCGCCCCTTCCAGTGGTAACTTCTGGTCAGCGGCGGGCTGGGAAGGCTGGACAGTAGACTCGGCAGGTTCATGTGCCGCGCTTAACGGCTCTTGTGTAGCCGCCATGATAGGTTGCTGCTCATCAGACGCCGGATTCCCCGCCTGGTTCGGAACCGCTGCAGCCTTTCCAGCATGCTCCTCGTCCTCGTCCTCGTCCTCTTCCACAGTCACAGCCGGCGGCACGTAGAAATACGGACCCGCCTGCCTTAACGTGTCCGTAAACGTCCGCTGCAGCTTCTCCGGCGGCTTCTCCTCCTTCCCCACCTCGTCGTTCTTCGCCTGATCCGCCACCGGCCCCTCCACTTTCTCTTTCGACTCCCTCTTCTCCTGCATCACTTGCGCATCCGCACCACCGCCCGGCACAGACCCCTCCATCTCGAACACAAACGCCGGCGGCTGAGGGACTGACGGGCTGGCAACTGCCTTTCGCTGCTGCGCCTGCACGGGCGTGCCAGCTCCTTGCTGCTGTTGCTGCGTCTGCTGCGTCTGCGCCGGCGACCACGCTCTGCCCGGCTCCGGCGGCGGCGGGTAGTACGTCTGCTGCTGGGGTCCCGGCTGATACGGCATCGGCACCGGCACCGGCACCTGCTGCTGCTGCTGCTGCTGCGGATACTGGGACGCCGTCGAAGACGATGGCGTCGGCGGACCGGCGGAGGGGGTTGAGACAGGCGAGACAGCGGGATGCGCGTAGCAGTGGCCTGGCCGGAAAGAACAGTTGCAGGGAGGCCGGTATTCGAGAGGCGGTGGCGATGTTGTGGTGGTGGGGGCCTGCGATGGTGGAGGGGGAGGCGGTGGGCGGTTGTAAGGGGTTGGGGATTGTTGGTGTTGGTGCTGCTGCTGTTGCTGCTGTTGCTGCCATTGCGAGGATGGGGCTTGTGGGGAGTACGGCTGGTGTGGGGGTGGAGGGGACCAGGGCGGTGGATGTTGTTGCTGCTGCTGCTGCCAGGGCTGAGGCGACGGGAAGGATGGCGGAGCGGGGGACTGGGGTGCCGTCTGCCATGGTGCGGATGCTTGCCATGGCGACTGCGACTGCGGGCGTGGAGGGAGCGGAGGTGGTGCAGAAGAAGAAGAAGCGTATTGATTTGAAGCCGTGCTACCACCACCACTCATGGAAGCGCCGTGGTCCGTCGGCCACGTGAATGCCGGAGGTGCTTGAGCGGCAGCAGCCTGGTGGTGGTAGTCGGCGTGCGGCACGTAGGTTTGCGGCCGCTGGTCGTAGGCCATGCTCAGCCGCCCGAAGCCGGCCGTGACGTCTTGCACGTTCGGGGTCCCCGGAGTCGTTGGCGACGGCCGCGGCGGGAGCGCCGGTGGCTGCTGTTGCTGGCCCGCATCGTAAGGCGGTGCCGACGAGGTGTTGCGCGGAGGCGGCGGGGGCGGGTAGTTTGCGGGTTGGTAGGTGGGCTGGTAGTTCTGGTAGGGGTATTTGTAGCTCATCTTGCCGAGTCGTCCTCACATGTTTCCCCGCGTGCAAGGTAGCGAACGGCTGCGTTGTGAGTGTAGGAGAAACAGGGCGGATGAAGGCTGGAGTCGGACAGCAATCTTATTATTATTGGTTTACGAGCTTGTCGTGAACAAGCCCGCGAGACGCCCAAAGTGGGTCCGGTGCTGCCTGTGGCGCTGCAGGCAGCATCTTGGCAGCTGAACAAGGGAAGACACAACGCCCTTGGTGCAGCTGATCGTGGGGGCCAAACCGCTTTTAGCTGCCTTCATGGGTCGACGGGTAGTGCAAGCCGACATCAACAACAGCCGGGTAGGCCGGCTCGTACATGAATTGACATAAATGGTATCTAAAGCGTTCCTATAAAGCGCCGTTGCGAGACTGAAGCCTGAATCGTCGGCCAAGGCAACACGAGTGCCCGACCCTACGACATGCTAGCGCACTTCTCGTCCACAGCATATCACGACTTCGGAAACTCAAAGTACACACCCGCCGCCCCACTACTCAACAGCTCCTTGATCCTCTCCTCGGCATTCTCGCACTCCTCCTCGACCGCCTCCCTCAGCTCCTCCTTGGCCGTCACGAAGCGGTCCTCCATCCGACACTCAGCTTCGTCGACGACCTCGCCCCTACTCTGCGCGAGCAGATCCTCCATGTCCTCCATAATCGACCACCGCATGTTCTCCAAGTCCTGCTTCCCCTGCTCGCGCAGCTGTTCCAGGTCTTCTTTTCGTTGCTCGCGAAGTTGCTCTGCAAGCTCTTCCCATCGCGTATTTGCGGCCGCGACGTCTGCGCGCACCGCCGCCATCTCGCTCTCGAGCCGTGCCAGGCGGGTGCAGACGTCGTCGGCGGCAGTATCGCTGGGTGGTTTCGCTGCGGCGGCGGCGGCGGCGACTTCTGACGCATCATCTTCCGACGCTGTCGATGGCGTTGCTGCCGCTGCCGCTGCGTCTGCTGTAGCTACCGCCGAAGCTCCACCACCGACGATGACCTTCTTCAGCGCTTCCAGCTGTCCGCTTAGCAGCGCCACGCGCTCATCCACGCCTCTGCTCCACTCGTACCCGGCGATTTCGAGCGTCACCGTTTTGGTATCACCAGCCATCTGCGTCCTACCACCGCTCACCTTCTTCCGTGGCCGGCGGTCTCCCTCGCAATCCGACGGTGACGAGCCTGGGTAGCAGAGGACGTACGTCAGCATCGGCGAACCACAACAAACATCACAACCCACCAACCAAAAAAAGGGGACAACAAGAAAAAAAAAAGCACTCACGAGCACTCGTCCCCCTCTTCCTCCCCGCCACCCCCGCCACCCCCATCTTCCCCACACCCATCCCCCGCTCCCCCCGCTCCCCCCTCCCGCGCGCCGCCCACGCCCCCGGCTCCGGCAACACCCCCAACTCATCATACGACGGCGGCGACTCGGCCTGCTCCACCCGTCCACCACTCCGCCCATCCCCATCCCCCTCCCCCACCGGCGGCCACACCACCACCTCCCCACCCCGCCCCCCATACAAACTCCCCCTCTCGCGCGGCACCGCGAACAGCGTCCCCGGCCCACCCCCCGCACTCGCGACGATGGCCGCGACGAAGGCGTCGGGGATGCCCGGGCGGCGGAAGTGCAGCGACAGCGACAGCGCCGTCGGGCAGGGGCACAGGACGAGCGTGCGGAGGGCTTGGAGGGCGCGGGCGGAGGGGCCGGTTTGGGGAGCTGGGGGGGAGGGGGAGGGGCCGATGAGGAGGGGTGGGGTGGTGAGGGTGAAGGTGAGGTGGGTGATGGAGGTGGGGGTGGAGGCGGATGTGGTGGTGGTGGGGCGTTTGCGGGTGTTGAGGAGGGTGGCTGTGATGGGGGATGGGGCGGTGGGCGAGGAGGTGACGCTGGCGATGGCGTCGGGGGGGATGAAGAGGTAGAGGGGGACGCGCTTGGCGGCGCCCTTGAGGCTGAGGACGATGCGGAGTTTGAACGAGGCCGTGGCGTTGGTGGTGTCGAGTTTGGCGTCGAGGGTTAGGGGGAGCGTGTGGCCGAGGTGGTGGCGGTGTTCATCATCGTCGTCCTCGTTGTCTTGCCATTCGAGGACTACGGGCACGTTGGAGACTTGGAACTTCTTGTTGCTGTTGTCCCTTTTTGTTGATGAAGGAGAAGAAGGAGAAGCCATTATAGCATTGACTACCTAGCACAACACCGCGCGAGCAACCATCAGCCGCGTGCACAACAAGACGGTGGTAACAGCGCCCCTCGCAACGGCGGCAGCGAAAACAACACGAAATCATCACAACGAAATCGAAAAACGCGATCCCGCACTCGCGTCTCGGCCGCCGCCGGTGTCGACGATGGCAGAGACGCGCGCGCGATGCCCACCCTCCCAGGCTTTCTCTCCGCCACAGCAGAGACGAGCAGCCTTGGCTCCCACAGCAACCACAAAACCCTCGCACAACCCCCCTCATTGCTGCTCTGCCAAGAAGACGCGGGCTCCGCGAAACGGGAAGCGACACGTCGGGGACGAGGCGCGATAGTGTTGAGACTACCGCGCTCTGTTCCCTAACAGACCTCCAGCCCTTCCGCCAAAGGGAGCCGCGCACCGGGCGCGGACGTTTGGACGGGTAGAGCTGGAACAATGATCTGCCTGTGCGCGTCCAACAATCTGCGGCGCTGACGATCTCCGGCGAGCACGCGCGGCGACGATGACGTGCCTATGAGGGGGTGTTGCCGAGGGTGAGTGCGGTTGCGCGTGTGTGAAACGACGAATGAACGGACGACCTGCTGCGCGGTCAGCAGGCGTCGAGGGGGGTGAGAGAGAGGCGGTGCAGCGGATGAGTAGGTAAATGGGTACCTACCTGGGGTCGTAACGAGCGGAGACGGGGGGTAGCGACGGTGGTGGTGGGGAGGGAGATGGCATGACGATGGACGGGAGCGTGGAAGGTGAGGAGAAGCTCGGGCGAAGTGACGAGGCTGGGGCTTGGCGCGCAATCACGTGTTGCGGTCCGTGCGCTGCGATTGCCTTCTCCGACGCGACGCGACAACAGCCACCGACGCGACAACACCTGCATCCAACCGTCGTATCCAACACACCATGGCACGCTGCTTTCTATACGACGCTGGGAGCGTAGCCCGCAACTACTTCGCGAACGTCCGTGAGCTTGATGTCAGAAAATGATATATCGCTGGGTAGCGTCTCAGCGGGTGACCCGCCATGGCTGACAGTCCATCCCAAATCCTCACGCCACTCCTCCAGAAGATTAGAAAGCGTCTCTACAGAACCAACTGCTTTTACCGCCTACGGAGTTGTTTGCGAGCACCATCATCCCAAAGTCGTGCATTAACGCTCCGGCTTTCGCCCGTACACGACAGAGCTGTCCAAGATTAGCCCCGACGCCCGCCCATTTCCTTTCCGAACACTTACAATTCCCAGTACGAGTGCACTTTCGGGTCCTTCAGCGCCTCTTTATACCTCTCGACCAGCTTCTTGACCTCTTCAATCTCCCACTGCTCACTCGTCAGCAACTGTCATCGACCGTAAACACAGGTAAACCCACCCCCATGACATGCGTCAGCAAGTACAGCGCCCATCCTTCGCAGCCCTGGTAGCAGTACATCAAGTCCCACCTCCCGATCTCCTTCAGCTTTGGGTTGCTTGGCCATGTCCCGAGTGGTACCTTGTACATGACCTCTGTCACATCTTCAAACCCGGCTTCGACCATGCGTTGCTTCATGTCGTCAGTCACCATCAAAGACTTGCCGAATTTGTTGGCTGCTTCCACAAACAGCCTTGCCCACTCCAACAGCGTGTGATTCGCCGCCAACGATCCATCATCCGACTTGGGCACGATGCTCGTTTCGAATTGGTTGATCCAGCCGCCGGGCTTGATGTGGCTGTCATTCCATCAGCAAGGAAAACGCCAACGCTCTCGTCCCGAAGCTTACTCGTACGCCTCTTTATAGAAGGCGGGCCAGTCGGAAACGCTGCCGAAGAGCGCTCGGATGTGCACCAAGTCGAACTCGTCTTTCGGGAAGGACCACGACTGCGTGCAGTCATCCACTAGGAATGTACAGTTTGATGGTACAACGCTGGGCTGTATTGGCGACAGATCCACCCCGACCACCTCCGCATCCGGGTATTCTTCTGCAAACTCACTGTCTGAGGTAAGCGCACGCCTACCGTAGAGCCCGGAGGAGACTCACATCGCCCAGATACCCGTCCCGCAGCCCACGTCCAGCGCTTTCTGCAGTGCTCAAGTCAGCGCCATTCAGCCTTCCCAATCGAGAAACGCACCTTTACGTCATCTCCAACCGGCGCTAGCAAAAGTCTATCATCCAAGATGAGCTTGTACATGTGGTGGCTGTCGCTCATCAGACACGGCTCTCCCACACGTTGAGGAATCCCCGCTCACCCAATGTCCAGCTGTTCGTTTTGGATATCATCGTTCGGTCCCCAGTAAGCCCCCTCCCGGAATTTATGGTATCGCCTGCCGTGCTCGTACCGATGCTTCATGATGGACGAGGCGATCGATGTCGTGTCGCTGAGGTCATCGTCTCCCAGTGCCGAGTCGCCATCGTAGTTCTCGTCCTGTCGAACGGCATGTCAGCTGGTAACCTCCTGAATCTCTCACAACTTGGCACCTACCACAACGATGAGGCTGAACTCGCCCGCGTCCATGATTGTAGCTTCCATCTGTCACTGCGACTAGATGAATACCACCAGTCTCCGGATCTCAGCGCTGCGACAACAACCTTCCGTTGCAGCTTTATATCCCTTCCTTCTTTTTTTCTCGGTTCAAAGGGTCTCGAAGAGCCTCGGCTGTCCGCTACTCTTACTGGCAAATGTTCCTGATCGACGCGCCGTATCTGGCAGCCAATGCAGGCGGCGCAGCAAGGATCGGGACAACTTCCGGGCGCCCGCGGCTCAGGCGTGAGCTGATCGGATACTATTTCCGATGCGTGTTTCAGCCATGAATTGCTTTGCTACTTCAGCTTTCACCTTGCTTCTTTTGTACCTGCCTTGTTTTGCGTCGCCAATGGTCGGAAGGTAGGTGTTGGCGGGGCCGCTTGGTGCACAGTGCTCATGTTTTCCGTGGCCCTTCCTTCATGCTTCTGGAAAAGTATACATCCTTTTTCCATGTGCTTTGGAGAGGCATATCCGGTCGCGCTTTGTTTACGTTTGGCATGCCGTCGGCCTTCAATTTTGGACTCGTCTCTGCGTTGGCCGTCACTTTCAGTTCCCACGACCTGATTGGTGCCTGTTGCTTGCGATGGGATATTTTTCCTCCGGTCGGTCCTTGTGCCCTACTACCTTTAACCCGCTTTCCTGAGATAGATTGCATCAGATCGTCCAAGAAATCTGCCGCTATAAGACCCATATACAGCGTGTATTGCTCATTCGGCGCCACATTCAGCGATCGATCCGACCAAGTCGAGACCATTACGACTATCTTCGTATCTCTCGCGTATTACCAACTCTAGATGGCTAAAGCATCAGAAGATCCACCGCATGACAGCGCAGGGGTGGAGCCTGGTGGTGGCTGGAGCCTGGTGGTGGCTGATGCGGCGCAGCACGACCGGCCTATTATATAGTAGTCTATTTGGCCGTGATTCCCAAGACATGCCTCTTCTTTCAACACTGATCCCACGAAGCTCTGTCGCCGCTCTCAACAGCTCACCATGGATGGGATACGATGCGATAAGAGCAGGATACACTCCGCGATACAACATGAACGTAACAGCACGATCCACTGCTTCGTCCGCCCGTTACCAACGCTTAATCAGAGAAGCCACAAACTGGGAAGACTGTACTGCCTGCTCTGCACCTTGCCGCCAGACGGCTCGATAAGCTACCACCACCTGGACGCCAGCAAGCACTGCGAAGCCTGCATAGTCAAGGCGGATCAAGCGCTCCACTCGCTCCCCCACTCCTTCCTCGGGTGCGACGCGCGCGGGCCGTCGCCCGTCGCAGTGCCCCTCCTGCAAACATGCCGAAGACTGTACGTATACAAGCTCGACAAGACCCGCCCCCCGCCCCTGCTCACGCCAACCACCGCAGCTACACCGACCTCCACCCCCTCCTCTACACATCCAACACCTTCTCCTCCTTCTCCGACCTCCAGACGACCCTCGACTTCGCCGCCCACGCCTCCCCGCCGCCCACGCCTCCCGCATCGCCCGCCTCGCCCTCGTCCGGTCCCTCCACTCCCCCCTCCCGCCCCGCACACCCCCGCCACCTGGGCCGACTTCTGGACGCGCATCGAGGCGTCCCTGCCCGGCTTGCGCCATCTCCGACTGGATGTGTCGGATCGAGGGACGAGGGGCCGGTGTTGGGCGACGGGGGAGGGGATGGAGGCGATGCGGGTGGCGGCGTGGTGGGACGTCGGGAGGTCGTTTGAGGGGCCGAAGGATTGTTGGGGGGGGTGGTTGGGGCCGGTGGGGAGGGCGCTGGATGCGGAGGTGGCGGGGGATGAGGGGGAGGGGGTGGATGGGGTGGTGGTTGAGGGGACCGTTTGGTGTGCGGATCCGGGGATGGTGCATGCGGTGCTGAAGGGTGGTGGTGGGGGGAGGAAGAGGGTGCTGGCGGTGTTGGGAGAGAGGGGGGAGGCGGTGGAGGGGGTGGAGTGGTGATGGGGTTGGCGGGCGGGTTTGGTGGGTTGTTGTCATGCTGTGGAACCAAAGTATAGAGATCTGAATGGCTCTATCCATCCTGCAATGTATTTCATGAGCCAAGCATCCACAAAAAATCCTTGAGGTTAAAAACGATGTGGTTATACTGAGCTAGTTGGAGCGTACATTGCTTCAGTAAAGAAAAATGCATACAAGGCTCTTGAACAAGTGCTTCGAGGATACATGAAAAGGTTGGCCATCATCCCTGTGATCTTTGCGGACTGTGATTGGCTCTCTGAGATCGGATTTAACTACCTATGTAGGAAGAGAACACATTCCTTGCTGTGCTCAGAGGGCTTAAATATTCTGTATGCTCATAAAAGACTTTACGATGCGTAGTACTGCGAAGGTCGGTGAGAGGCAAGGCTGATCAAGCTCACGTGGTATCATGCATAAGCACTTTTGCAGAGGGCTGACGTGTCCCCACATCAGTCTGATCGTAGTCAGCAGCCAAGGCAGAGGATGGAGCCCCGCACTCTGTTCTTTGATTATTTTCCTTCATCCACACCCTTCATCGTCTCTGCACTTGTTCAGTCAGACCAGACCCAAACACACACACACACACACACCTCCCACCCTCAAGCCTACAAATATCACTTCGCAAGCTCAGCGACGACCTCCGTTTAGACCCAATCCGCTCGCCACCGTCACTCTCTCGCTGTATACCAATACCGTACTTCCGGTGTCAGGCACTCCACCGTCGCTCCGCAGAAAGGGCCCCTCAAATTCATCAGACGCGCAGCGCATATTTCCCCTCGGCGGCGGGTGTCATCGCACAGAGTTATGCGGGAGACGGACAACCAGCCCTCTCGCCATCAAGGGCAGCAAAGGCTGGAGAGAGAGGAGGAGGCGCAGCAGCCGCCAGAGCAGCAGCTTTCGGTCGCACTCAACCCACTGCTACCTGGACAGACCTCCTTGACAAAGGCACGAACAGGACCCTCCTTGAACACTTTCCGGATGGAGCGACTTGGGATGGAGGGTGCAAAATTCAAGGAGGATTCCGGTCCGAACACTGCCATCGGACATGTTCTCAGCCAGGTTGAGAACCATTCCTCGGATCCACAAGGCATCGCCTCAGAACTCTCCGACGAATCAATCGGCTACCGGAACCTACAGCTCTGCCGGCGGTGCGAAGATCTTCACCTTGAAGGCAGACTCGAATCTATGGATAAGTTCAGTGACATTTCTCTTGACATAGACATGAGAGAACTGGAGCCTGCCTGCGAGTTGTGTCAATTCGTCGAGGTGATTTACTCGATAGGATATTGTACAAAATTCAAATGGGAAACCCCCGATGGCAACAAATCGACTGCTTACATCACTATCCATCCTAGAGGACCTGCGTACAGGCTCGAAGCTCTCAACATTTTCAAGCCTGACTTCAGCCTTCAGCCATGGGAAGAATTCTGGCCCCTTGACTTCGCCAAAGCCAACCTCGAGCTACTTCGTAGACAGTTCGAGCACTGCAAAGCCAACCACTCAAAGCTTTGTGGCGGCAATCGCATACCTGTAAAAAACCTCCGCCTTGTCAACTGCGTCACGGGAAAATCGGAGAATGCCACTGCCGAAGCAAGATACGTAGCCCTGAGCTACGTTTGGGGATCTCCTCGGACGGATTGCAAACTTCCACAAACAATCAGCGACGCCCTCGTTGTTGCCCAAGCACTCGGGTTCGAGTACATCTGGGTCGACCAGCTGTGCATTGATCAAGGCAGCGCCCACAAAATGGAGCAGATACGGCAGATGCACAACATATACCAGAATGCAGAGCTCACAATAGTCGCTGCCGCGGGACATGACTCGAACTACGGCATCCCGGGGGTCAACAGCAACCTTCGGAAGGCACGGGGAGATGTCCAGATAGGACGCCATCGTTTCCTGGAAATCCGGAACGACCCCCAATCAGCCATGAACTGGACAACTTGGTCAACACGAGGCTGGACGTATCAAGAAAAGGTGTTGTCTAAGAGGCTGCTTGTATTTACAGAGCGTGAAGCCTCATTTTCTTGCTGCATAACGGACCATGATAGCGGTCGGGAGCACGTTGATCCCAACACTTTCAAACACTGGGCCGAACCGGAAGGACGGGATAAGAATTTCGGACATTTCCGATTTTTTACTTATCCGAAGCATTTCGTAAAGCTTGTACGTGACTACTCCTCACGAAGTTTAACCCATGAATCGGATATCATCAACGCAATCTCTGGCATACTGGGAAAACTAGAAGAGGCTGCAATCCCTATATACCACCTATGGGGCTCTCCAATCCCGTTTTCATCGATGAGAAACGATGGAACTAATAGTAAGCGAAGAGAATGCCTGGTCGGCTTCGCGCTCGGGTTGGATTGGTATAGCTCGGGTTGTTTGAAGCGAAGAGCCGGTTTCCCTAGCTGGTCATGGACTGGATGGATTGGTCAAGTGGAAATGAGCGGCCTCAGGTTCCACGAGAGGGAGTCCCAGCTTGCCGAAGTTTCTGTTGCGTTAGAACTTGAGGATTCTACACAACTTCCGTGGTCAGACTTCGAGAATCACTTGCGCCTTCGCAACCAGCCCGGATCAATATCACGATTCATCTACCTCAGAGCCTGGACCATCCGGGTAAGACTGGAAGATAACGATAACGCGAAGTATGGCCCCAGTGCGGTCGTTCGATCCACAACTGGGGAAGACGTTGTTGCCGCAGTTCACCTTGATTCAGCCGGGAACTTCGGTCGCCTTAGCGAAGAACACATGGCCGAGGTGATGAAAAGGGAGTACACAGGCATAATCATATCTTCGACCAAATACAGCGCGGAGCCTTGGGGTGGAACGGGGCTTATTCTGCTTGTAAGTGATATGGGCCAGTATCATGAGCGGGTTGGTCTTTTGTATCTCAAAGAAGAAACAAGCCTCGAGTCTTTGGAGCTCGAGGAAAAGCAGATCAGGTTGGGCTGAGCTTTTAGTATAGTATTTGCTCCATCGAAGCTGGCCCATTTCCAGCAAGCAGCGTCGGAAGATAATACAAGCAGGCTTTAGTTCTACGTTCAAAATATCTGGCGTTAGTCTCTGGGGCGTTTGAAATCTTTCACACTTTGGAGGAACAATTGCAGCATAAGCGTGAGCTCCTGTGGATGATCAGAAGCGGTGTCCTACATTTACGAACGCAAGGTAGCAGTTCAGGAACTTTCTTGACTCTGGTAGTCCATCGCAAGTGTGTTGAATGCGCTAGTGGCCATCGATCAGGCAACACCCGTGTCGTGATCTATGTCAATATGCTTCTGTTGACTTCCTCTCGACCCGGGTAAACGGTGTGGGTTTTTTTGCGACCAAGAAGGCGGAAGGATCAAGGCCGTGCTTCTCGGGATCCACAGACGGTTGATCAATATGTGCATCAGTCAGCAACCCTTGCGGCAGATGCCAATCATAGTGATCACAATTTGAAGGCTGCAAATCAGGCTGAGATATCAACGGAAGCATTGTGGGGTGAGCGAGAAGGCCCCCACATGGTGGCGCTGCTGCCTGGAGCTTGTGGGTAACACAAACCTACGCCTCCTCCCCTCATGCATGTTTCCAGGTGATAAGGCCACGCCTCTGCTTCGGCTGTCACACGAGAAGGCGGCAGCGAAGCTTCAGCCTTGTTGCCTTGCGAATTTTTTCTGTCGACATGCCCTACTAGCAGCTCTCAACGTCTGGTGGAAATAATCGATATGCATCTGTGAATTGATCTGAAACCGTAAAGTTCATCTCAAACTGTTGTGTCCGCATGCCAGTGTCTCATGCATCCACTCCGGCGGTGACAGTTGAATGATGACAGCATGAGGCGTCGAACGCCAAGTAATGACACGCTTCGAGCCCTTGCCGAAGGGTTGGGGGCCGGCCACGTTTGGCGACAACGGGGCCACATTGTGCTACTCCCCAACCCCTTCGGGGCAACGCGGAGCGGTCCCATGCATTCCTCTAGACATGCTTGTCCGATGAAGCGGGACACCAGCTGAGCCGCACTCGTGCAGGAGTAGTAGATATAAGAAGGAGAGACCAGCATCGCAATTGCACTGCCGAAGTCCTTTCACCCGGTCGCTTGCCCAGCCACAAAATGCCCCTCAGCCTCGCCCCTCACCTCGGTGAGGCCAACGTGACCGCTGTGCTTGTGGTGTTTGCCGCTGTTTCTCTCATGTACCTGGTCTACTTTCTGGACGAGAAACCATACAAGGGCTTTCCAGTCGTCGGCCTGGAAAAACATGGCTTCTTCAGAATGGCGAAGGCGAGAGCTGCGTGGATAGCCAACGGCTGCGAGATCCTGGAGCAAGGCGCAAAACAGGTATTTATCCCTCCACATTATCCCCACGAGCATATCTGACCAATACAGTTCCCCGGCGCCTTCCAAGTAATCACCGCCAGCGGGCCAAAGATTGTTCTTCCCAACCGCTACGCCAACGAAATCAGGAACAATCCACACATGAGCTTCGGGAAGATAATCACGCGGGTGCGCATCTCCATACCCGCCAACAGACCAACCTCTAACCCCAAGCAGGAATTCTTCTCCTCGTACCCCGGCTTCGAGCCATTCGACACCCTCAACCAACACAACATCATCCAAGACGCCACCAAAAACAAGCTCACCCAGTCTTTAAGTACCACGCGACATCCGCCTCCATTCCTCTCCATCCACAAACTAACCCCCACAAGCCCTATTCACCGAAGACATCTCCGCCGAAGTCACCAAGATCCTCGACGAGCTACTCGGAGGCGACAAAAAAGGTGCGCACACAACTAACTCCCACTTCCATCCGTCACACCATATAACCTAACGCCACACCCCCCCCCACACAGACTCCTCCTCCGACGACGCCCAATGGACCACCCTCCCCCTCCGCGCCCTCACCGCCCGCACCATCGCCCAAGTCACCTCCCGCGTCCTCCTCGGCCCCGCGCCGTCGCAAGACCCCGCCTGGCTCGCCCTCTGCACCACCTACGCCGTCGCCGCCTTCGCCGCGCAGCAGGCACTCCTTTCGTGGTCGCCCCTGCTGCGGCCGTTCGTCCACCGTTTCCTGCCCGCGTGCCGGCAGCTCCGCGCTCTGACGGCGAAGGGGCGGGGGGTCGTCGCGCCGTATGTGGAGGCGCGGGCGAGGGGGGAAGGGAGGGGGGAGGCGAGGGATATGGGCGCGTGGATGGAGGAGGTGGCGAGGGCGAGGGGGGTGGAGCGCGCGTTTGATGGCGTGGGCGCGCAGATTATGTTGGCGGTGGCGGCGATTCATACCACGTCGGAGGCGTTTGTGTGGGTTGTGGCGGATTTGATTGAGAGGCCGGAGTATGCGGGGGCGTTGAGGGAGGAGGTGGGGCGCGTGCTTGGGGAGGTGGGCGGGTGGCGGCGGGATGCGTTGGTGAGGATGAGGCTGCTGGATAGTTTCATTAAGGAGTCGCATCGGAGGCATATGGTTGATGCGTGTAGGTTTTTTTCTGCGGTCTTGCGTCTGGCTTTTTTGTTGCGGGTTGGGCTAATGCTGTGTGCGTGCAGTGGTCATGGACCGGTATGTCGAGAAGGAGGTCGTGCTGTCCGACGGCCTCACGCTACCTGCTGGATCGGCGCTCATGGTGCACGCGACGAACAACCTGGACGAAGCCTTCTGGCCGCGGGCGAAGGAGTTTGATGGCTACCGCTTCGTCAAGTTGCGCGAGCAGCCCGGCGAGGAGAACAGGCATCAGCTCGTCACCACCAGCGCGGAGCATCTGGGGTTCGGCTTGGGGCTTCATGCCTGTCCCGGACGCTTCTTTGCGGCGAACACGATGAAGCTCATGCTGGCGCAGTTCGTCATGAAGTACGACTGGAAATTCGTGGATGAAAAGCCGCAGCTGCGCGCTGCGTTTGGCTCCAGCGTCTACGTCAACCCGACGCTGCAGGTGGCTGCCAGGAGGAGGAAGGAGGAAGTGAAGCTGTAGGTGCGCCTGGGAAGGAGCTCGGGTATGGCAAGGAGTCGGGGCGTTGAATGGGGGATGGCGGCTTAAGTCCTGTACATGTGAAGGATGACTGGTGACGTCAGAATGCCCCTCGACATTCGCCATGTTTGGGGCAACGGGGTCCTCGGTCAGCAGCTAAGAGATCTCATACATGCACGCTTTGTTATTTACGACTCGCACCATGGCTGCGCCGCAAAGGCTGACTGTTGCGCATCGCTTTACGGTGCAATCAGGGGAGACGCGGAGGAAGTCGTTCCCTCTTCTGGAAGACCGAGCTGACGGTTGCATCTCACTGCAATGCGGCAGAGTGCCTGATCTGCACCACACAGCCTCCGCCTTGTGAGATTCACGCAACAACTCACTTGCTTCGCCGTACAGAACTTTGGAAGGAGATCAATGTTGCCCTAGTCTAAATCCCGCAGCTGAGCATATATACCGCGCTCTGAGCTTGCAGCTGAATATCCCTCTGCGCCATTTCTTTTCATCGCCCCCGCTCCTCTCTATAATAATGGGTCTCAACAAGCCAACAAGCCATTCCTCGCTCTCAGAAGCGAAACTCAGAGCGTGCCTCAATATGCAAGTAAGTTGCGCGGTCAATGGATGACAAGCCACCACGCTGACACGCAGAGCAGGCTGTCCCAACAACCCGTTGCACCACCTTTTCAGCGCGCTGTCAAATCGCTCCAGTGCCTCCGTCCACCTTCGCACTAGTCGGACTCCTGTGGACAACAGCACCTCCGACTAAACAACAGTCCGCATCACCCGCTAATCGGCAAAGCTGAAGCTTTTCACATGCGCAAACCTTGTTCGGGCTGCCATGGTTCCCCGCGACCCCGCAACCCAACGACCCGACCAACACCAACGCCTTACCACAATCCATAATGTAGCCCGACACGTTAGCCTCACCAATACCTCGCATGTCACTTCTGACACCTATGGCTGACTCGGTAATAAAAGCTACACACACCACCGCCACACCACTGCCATGCTTCACCAACTGTCCCAAAAGCATGCTGCTCTACGGATTGAACCACACCACCTGCATCAGAGCTCGTTGCCGTATCACCACTCACAGCACGTATATCTCGAGGAATGTTGTGCTTCTCAATGGTAACAATGAGGAGGAGGATGTCTATGATGATAGCACGAAAGGGCGGTGGCGGCGGTGGCTGCTGGATGCGCGCGCATTGTACGAAAAGGCTTCATAATCGCGTGAGCGGCGTGCGCCAAAAGAAAGGTGCACTCAGGGTCCCCATCTATCAGTTTCTGCAGCCAGACAATCTGTGCAGGCGGCATAAGTCTTCAGCTCGGGCACTGATAATCAATCAATTCTTTTTCCATGGCTTCCAATTTTTCTTTGCTTTTGCCAGCCTGCCAATTCCAAGCTGCCGCCATCCGAGTCGCATGCAGCCCACTGCGCACACAGTTCCACAGTATGCATTGGATTCAGCGATGAAACCGCGGTATGGGCTGACACTTGCAGTCTTCACAGGCGTAGTGATACCAAATATTGTGATACGAGCCCTGACCTTCCCAGCCCCATCCCGAGTGTCGTTCCCAGCTCCGCCTCCAGCCCCGTCCAGATCCCCTTACTAATTATACCTTCACCACACACTTCTCTGGGACACCTGCTCCCTCTGCTATCCATCAAAGCGATACTGGCAACGATCGATGAAGTTGGTTTCATGAAGACCAAGCGATGCGTACCGCACTTCGAATGCAAAGCAGTATTGGCCAAGAAAGACGATACTTCTCGCAGGTTACACAGCGCATCCACCGGGCCGGAAAATGATAATGACCACCTTACTTTTGGCGCCGGTGGCTGTTCATGCCTTATCCACTCGGCTGGACATGAGTAGAATTTCAGCTGCAGCTGAAAACCCACAGGTATATAGGTTGCACCGAGCTCCGCGCAACAACAGCCCACCAAATCCTCTTTAAGCTCGTACCAAACTTGTTACTTCCTTTGCCATCTATCATGTCTCTTCTACTCACCACTCTTGCACTTACGAGCCTCGTTCTAGCCGCACCGCGGCCCCCGTTGCAGAACATCACCATCGCGGTGCCGGAAGGGACTTCAGACCATGGAGATCCCCATCTACTCTGCACACCGGCTAAGGCCTCTGGGATTGCTGCCTTCTTCCTGGGAAACTACCTCACACACGTCGCGACCATTGTTCCGGTACCTGGCGAGACTGTTTCGACCTTGCTTGTCAATATGGCCAATACTCTGTTCTACCCCTCATCAGGGGTTCTCAGAGGATTGGCGGCGATCCAAAGGTATGCGGTGTTGCCAAAGGGATTCTGGAAATCATGGCCATGGAATTGGACGGAAGATCCTTTGCGGACTGCTTTGAAAGCAGGTGCACTGTGCGAAGTCATTCGAACAAAAAACCGACCCCCGAAACTCCACGATGAGATAAAACTCGAAGCCACGAGGGATGCTCAAGACATGGACAGTGAGCCAAAGGTGGCGATTGTCGATGAAGAGCCATCGATAAATCCTTCACCGAACAGAGACGATGACGACATTGCACAGACCGGCAATGGAGAGCGCAGAGAGGGGACAGCAGACACGCAACTAAATCAACCTTCGCCCGCGAAAGTTATAGTCAAGAGCTATCCCGATGAATGCTTTCTCCCTTCGGCCAAATGGTGGCACTTCGGCGGCAGGGCCGTTCACGGAATCTGCAAGCTGCCAGAAGGATACGCATTGGCAATCCTTCCAGTTCACGCAGGAAACATACCCTACCGTCTTCAACCCAGTTGCTCCAAGATGTCTCCGGCAAAGAATTTGGAGGACAACCCTGTTGTCAATCTGAGCTGCTCCCAGCCTCTGCTCCGTGCCCTCATCGCGTTAGCCCAGTTGGTATTCGCTGCTTGGACGTTATACAACACCAGAGGAGACCAGCTGAACCGATACGGCTATTCCGCATTTGGATTGACCGTTACTCCCTACCTGGTCATGTCCGCCGTCAACTTGTTGGGAACACTCTTAACCCCAAGTTATCCAAAGCTATACTTAGTCCATACGCACATAATGGACGAGGCAATCGATCATGGTGGAAACTTCGAGTGTATTGTCGCAGAGCTTTCCGAAGATTCGTCGACAAGCACTTTGTCCCGATCAAGCAACCCGCTTGACCTTTACAGTCAAGAATTGGTCGATGTGATTTTCAATATATCTCCTTCCGGAATGAGTCGCTTCATGTTTGGTCACGCATTTGGACCCTTCATTCTCCCTTCCATGGACGTAGTACTCGCCCGACTATGGCTGTTCATATTTCCACCCACTAATAAACCATCCGAGGAGAACTTGAAAGAAACGTTGGGAGGTCTAATGCGAATGGAAGCGGGGAAAGGTCGGAGCGTACTTATGCGTTCTTCGGCCGTTTTGCCGAAATACAGGAGCCGTAAAGAGGCCGCAGAATACGTATACATGGCATCCGCTATATGCATAAGTCTGGTCCCTTTCGCAGTCATTGGAGGCTTGTCTTTTTACAAGACCGGAGACAGCTCGGTGGCTCAACGGGCCTGGACGATGTCGTGGCTAGCTGTTGGTATCGTCACCGGCCCCTTTGTATACGCCTTGATGTTCAGATTCTCTTCTGGTATCCGTCCCGTCACAGACTTTCTCATTTGTGTTTCCGTTTGTCTGATATATGGAGCTCCAGCTATTGGTGGGATGGTTGTTGTTGGTCAGATGCTGCAGGACTATGGCAGTTGCTATCGCGTGTACTAAACGAGTTACTTCGGCTCTGGGTTGTAGTGAGCAAGACTTGACCCGAGAAAAGGATACTGAAAGCTGTTAATGTCAGATACAAGTCCCCTTGGCTGAACTGATATCGTGCGACGTCTCTATTGCCAGTTTGACAATTGAATAACGTGGAGTTGGCGGTATGATTGTTCACGTGGGCCGTTCGTAGGTAGCGGTCAGGAAAAGCGTGATGCGTGATACAACCCGGCCTGTATATATATGACTCGCGGCCAGCGTTGGATCAGCCGCAGAAGATTCCCGAAAGCCAGAAAATTGCCGGTAGATTTGAAACGCTAGAGAGGTTGTGGTTGGACGGCTCGGTCCAGGCCCTTTAGGTCACCGGGACGGCGCAGGGGCCGAGCTCCGGGTATCTGCCCGGCGACTTACCGTTCAGACCGTTTTTTCCCTGCGTCAGCCTCAAATGTTTCGCAGTGAGGGGAATCCTGAGGCGGCTGAGGCAGAAAGATCAACAGACAAAGCAGAGACGATGATTGGCCATGTTCTATGGCTGCCCCACGTTACACCGGGTTCTCCTGAAGGCTGCTTGTCGCGAAGGGGCAACGAATGGCGTCGTGGAAAATAGCTCGGGAACGCGCGGAGGAATTGTGGGGCTCTCCTATAGGCAGGACGCATGTCCGCCGTCATCCACGTGGAGAGTGCTCAGGGAAATTTTTCCACACCGACGCCCGATTTTTAGTAACACGAGCCGTTTCAGGAGTGGTATGCGCCGCTTAGGGTCCTACTTAAACCGACTGATGAGCCATACTTTGCGGCGAAGGCATCATTTTGCGTGATCCCACTGTCGAATCGCGCAAGTCCGCCGTATACTTAAATCCCCAAAAAGGGAACCTGCTCGCCTGCCCCGCCCCGTTTCTTTGTCGACTCTCCCACTCCCCCAAGCCACCGCCATTTAAACACGCCCTCCAAAACACCCTCGATACCCTTCCAAGCCGCGAAGAAGAGAACCAGCGAAAAAGGAGAACCCAACCACCCCCATCCACCCAGCCGCACTCCCCGAAGAGCCTCCGACTACCCAAACCAACCACCTGCACCCGCCACAATAATGAGCGCCGCCGCCGTCGCCGAGCGCCGCCCCTCCACCCTGTCAACAGACCCGGAGCACCTGCAACAACAGCCACAACCACAACAACCACCAGCACCACCACAACCCCTCGACCGCCTCCGCCTCACCCACGCCCTCAACAACCCCGCCACCGCCCTCCCCCCGCCACCGGCTCTAACCCCCGGCCACATCTACTCCTCGCCCTACCCCACCCCCGCCCACACCCTCGCCCTCTCGCGCCTCCCCACCCCCTCCGCCCTCTTCGCCACGGCGCTGCAATCCCTCGTCCCCCTCTCCGCCGCCTACGCGACCGCGCCGTACGAGCATGCCTTCGACTTCGACGCGCTGTTCGCGGAACTGCGGCGCCTGGTGAAGGACGCAGGGTTCGCGTGGCCAGAGACGAGTTTCTACGTCGTGGCGTTCAGGAGCGTGTTGAAGGATGGTATCGATACAGAGAGGCTGGGGCTGCTGGATGAGAAGAGCCATGAGGAGGCGGTGGAGAGCGGCGGGTTGCTGAAGTATTGGTTTGGCGTGCCGGATGGGGAGAGGAGGAATCTTGCGACTTGTGAGTGTTGAGCCCTTTTTTTTTCTTTTCCCCCACGCATCGAGAAAGGGGGCATGGTGCGCTGACGACGGCGGTGGTGCGCAGGCTTCTGGCATAGCAGGGAAGACGCGGCGGCGGGCGGGAAGGGCCCGTGGCATAAGAAGGCGAGGGGGGCGGCGGTGACGATGTACGAGAGCATTCGCTTCGAGACGAGGCGGTTGACGGTCGAGGAGGGGGTGGAGGGGTGGAAGTGGGAGGACTGGAAGGACTGATGCTGAGGGGGTGACGGAGGTGGAGGGTATGACAATTTGGATATTATGGACGGTGGGTCATGGCGAACGGGCATGCTTTTGGAGGGGGGGTGCGTGGGACGCCGGGTACTTGCGGCGTGCGGGGGTTCTGATTGGCTGGCGTTGTGACTTTGTGTTTGTCTGCGAAAAGAAAGCGGAATAATAGAACATTCATAGAATATCAGGATGTACTTAGACAAGCCGGTCGCACGGCTATCTTGATGTGCAAAAGCACACTCCCTGGTCCCGGGACGATGCATCGTCAGCCGTAAAGGTAGCAAAACGGCCCTTGGACGGTGCTCAGCGCATCGCCCAACCGCATCGGCGGCGCATTGACTCCCAAATCGATCAAGTCGTCCAGCGTTCCGTTCCTAGACGGTGGTGTGTTCTCAATGGTGATGGTCCCGGCGACGGTGTGCGTGCGACGCTCCGGGTCGAGGTTCTGCCAGATCCACCAGACACGATCGATTTGGCCGTGATGCAGGTAGAAAGCCGGGTCGCCTGGACTCGCGAATAAGTCGCCGCCTGGGTCGCCGCCGATTGTCATGTGGCCTCCCTGCGAAGCGTCAGCCATCTTCTCTTTGCGAAAATACAAGCCAAGTTCTTACGGCGTGGACACCGAAGAACTTCGAGCTGAGAACGCCCTGCATCCAAGTTTGAAAGGTGCCAATGTTGTCGTGCTCACGGATCAGCCAGGCAGTGTCGTTGTCCTTTGTCCACGACGACGACACGTACTGGTTGATGTCGCGGCGGAGACATCTAGGGTTGTAGCCGAGCCCGTCCGGTTGCGGGTTCGGGGCAATGCCTGGCATCGTGCTCGAGACTGGTCCCAGATTTACCGTCCAGCTGCACCCGTCAGCGGTATACCGGGGGGAATAAAGGCATGTCGCTTACTTCTTGAAAGCCCCACTTGTCACGCATCCGCCTCCATTGCCGGCCGGAAAGACGTAGTTTGGCGTCTCACAGTTCGGAATGCACAAATCGCCGTACGGTTCGTTTGACCCGTCTCCACCCAGACTTGTGTCGCTTCCGTCGAATATTGGAGAGTTGACGGGATCGAGCGCGTACTTGCCCCAACTCCAATACTGACATACGGTTAGGTGATGACGAATCCATAAGCGTGCATTGACTCACGGGTAGTTGCCCAGGATATCCACATTCCTCCTGCAGAGCCTTCTCAAACGCCCAAAGGTAGTAGCGATGCCATCCAAGAAAGTTCGCCTGGTGGTGTCAGCTATCAAGTGCACAACCGAGCAGCCAAGGAACCCACCGTAGCATGGATGCTCAGAGTTTGGTTTATGTGCGTTGCGAGAAAATCATCGTAGCGACTGCGGACTCCGGGGGCCAGCTCCGCTGCTGTCAACGGCCCCTTCTCTGCGAAGCACTGCACTGCACTGATAAAATCCAGCCTTTCCTCTTTAGATAAACTTCCCCTGTCGAAACAGTCAGTTTCCACCTTGATCGCGAATAGACGATGCCTCACCATTCTCTTCGGACCGGGGCTGTGGACAGATCGCAAGTCGAAGGTGTTTTCGAAGCGTACTCGGTCAAGCGCATGAGTGCCCTTGCCGCCAAATCGTCCACTTGGCTCTCATACCTGGGTGCTGCCGTGCCATAACACACAACAGCGTGGATAAGGCCTAAAAGCACGAGATATACCATACTGAAGCTTGGGATATTCGCCACGCGGTATCGTGCTCAGACTAGAGGACCGCAGCTTTAAGTACAGGGCGGCAAGATGGCACTCTCGTGCGGTGAAGCCGCCCTATTCATCAGGTGTGGGTCTCCGGTAATCTGGACAAGATAGTGCTCATGCGTCTTAATTTATCCAAGCGAAGTGGCTTTTATGAATGGTTTATCAGTTGTACGCTCCACCATAATTGCTTTTCATGAGCTTCCAAAATTGACATCGGCATTGTATAGCGAAGTGTAGGGAATGTTGGCTGCAAGGTAGGAATGCCGGGTACCTCCCGGGTAGCAGATTGCTCACGACAGATCTAGATCTACCGAGCAAGGATTCATAGATGAATGACTTACGGCGACTACGTGGCGATGCTTGATCCCGGAAATCCTGCCCTTCCAACATGCCGAGCGAAACTACTGCATATTGTGGCGGCTTACAGCGATGCGCTCCTTCCATGGCCCCCGAGAAAGTGCGGGGTCAGCTTGGCAGTCCGGCGCTGCTGTAGCTTACAATCTATCGTGACTAACCCGCAAGATATGCGACCCGTCAATGATTGGACCTACTACAATGCTCGTATAAAGACCGGCTGCTTGCGCATCAGCAGCCTCAAGGACTTCCATCTACATCCGTCCATTAGGGCTGATAACGAGCTAACAGGGCGCCATTGACAAGTCACGCGGCCCAATCAGGCAACGCGCTAACCGGGAGAAGAAGGTACATCCGGCACTCAACCCTTAAAACCTATCCAGTCATCGGCGGACCTTTACAACTTCACCTCCATTACTTCTCCATCTTCTCTCGAAAACGTTCGCAATGGCCGCAATGAGGCAGGATCAAGCTCTGGAGATTTCCCCGGCCGTCGAGTTCCCTCCGGCCAACGCCGCCGTGGAACCAACAATCGAGCCCGTGGACATCCAAGAGCCCGATGCCGCGCCGTCTCGAGGCAACTGGCGCATGTTTGCCATCCTGATGGCCTTGTATGTGAGTCACACACGTTCCCCGCGCCCTCACACAACGGACAGACGCTGAAGCCTGAACGACGCAGCTCTCCCTCTTCGTCGCCGCCCTCGACCAGACGATCGTGGCCACGGCCATCCCCACCATCACGTCGGAGCTGGACTCGGCGGCGGGCTACACGTGGATCGGCGGGGCCTACCTCCTCGCCAAGGTGGCCGTCATGCCCATCTGGTCCAAGGTGTCGGACATCTGGGGCCGCAAGCCCATCCTGCTGGCCAACCTCTTCCTCTTCTTCGCCAGCAGCATCGTGTGCGCAACCGCACGCACCATGCCGGCGCTGATCGCGGGGCGGGCGCTGCAGGGCGTGGGCGGCGGCGGCATCATGCAGCTGGTCTACGTGACCATCGCCGACATGTTCTCGCTCCGCCGGCGCAACCTCTTCATCGGCCTCACCGAGGTCATCTGGGCCGTGGCGGGCGGCGCGGGCCCGGTGCTGGGCGGCGCCCTGGCCCAGCACGCGAGCTGGCGCTGGATATTCTGGCTCAACCTGCCCGTCGCCGGCACCGCCTTCGCCCTCACCCTGCTCTTCCTCGACGTGCACGACCCGCACACGCGCCTGCGCACCGGCCTCGCCGCCGTCGACTGGCTGGGCGCGACGACCATGATCGGGCTGACGGTGATGCTGCTCCTCGGCCTCACCCTCGGCGGGGCTTCCCCCTCCTCCTGGTCCTCGCCCACCGTCATCTCCCTCCTCGTCCTCGGCACCCTCATGATCGCCGCCTTCGTCGCCAGCGAGCGGCGCCTCGCCCGGCACCCGCTCCTGCCGCCGCGCATCTTCGCCGCCCCGGGCACCGCGGCCGCGCTCCTCGCCGGCGCCGCGCACGCCTTCGTCGCCATCGCCGCCGAGTACTACCTCCCGCTCTTCTTCCAGTCCGCGCGGCTCGCCTCCCCCACCGCCTCGGGCGTCCTCGTCCTCCCCCTCGTCCTCTCCGAGGCCGCCGCCGCCGCCGCCACCGGCCTCGCCATCCACCGCTCCGGCGAGTACCGCCGCCTGCTGCAGGCCGGCCTGCTGGTGACGACGTGCGGCGTCGCCCTGTGGTGCGCGCCGGCGCCCGGGCTGCTCGATGCGGATACCCCGCTAAGGACCGTCGTGGGGTTGCAGGTCTTGGCCGGTGTCGGCATCGGCCCTGGCTTCCAGACGCCGGTGATTGCTGTTCAGGCCGCTGTCATGCCCAAGCAGGACGACGTCGCGGCGGCGACGGCGGCGCTGGAGTTGCTGCGGAACCTGGCCAATGCGCTCTCTATCGTTGTAGGCGGCGTCGTGTTTCAGAACGGCGTCGCGAAGGGGAAGGGCGGGTTGTTGAGGGCTGGCGTTGAGCCTGCACTGGCGGAGCTGTTGGCTGGGCCCGAGGCGGCGGCGCATGTGGAGATGGTGAGGGGGATTGTGGATGAGGAAGCCCGCTGGGTTGTTAGGAGGTTGTTTGCGGATGCGTTGAGGGATATGTGGGTTTTGTATGCGTGTGTGGCTGCCGTCGGCGTGTTGGCGTCGCTGGGCGTGAAGAGGAGGGTGTTGAGTGAGGAGCATGTTGAGACGAAGACGGGGTTGGTGAGGGAGGGGGAGGGGGAGGGGGAGGAGAGGTGAGTGGGTGGCTGGGCGGCTGGGCGGCTGGGCGGTGGTGGTGGTGATGATGGCGGATTGGAGAGGTGGTTGGACTTGGGTGTTGCCTGCAAGTGGGAACGACTACTACTACGTTTGCTACTACTTTCGAGGGCTGGCACAGAGACAGAGAGAGATAGAGAGAGACAGAGAGAGAGGGAGGGAGAGACGAAGCCGCATTCGGGACCTACCAACTCCAGGCTTGTTGTTGGCCGCTTCGGCATCGAGTGGTTTAGACTTGTCAGTTGTCACCATAAAACGGGCAAGACGATGGCCGAGGACCGGTAGTCTCCCATCTCGGCCCGACGTACGGATGAGCTGAGTAGGCGAAGGGATGCATTTCAAACAGCAGACGCTTGATTGGCTGCCGGAGTATGGGGTACGACGTGTTTCGAGGTTCCATATATTCTCCTGCGGGCTCGATGCTCCGTTCCTTATTCTGCAGCTGACGAGAATATATGGAACCGAGTGTTGTCGTTGGAAAATGAAGTACTTCAGAGAAACGGACCGGCTCCGTCGTTGTGAAACCGACCCCGGCCGAGATCGTCGACGGGATCGAGGGGATCGTACGAGGAATGCCGATGTCGGACTGGAGGAGGTGCCGAGGGAGCGTCTGCTGGTACGCCTTGTTGGAGGATCGAGCATGATCAAGCTCGTCTGGGCGAGCCGAGTCGAGTCGAGTCCCGGCTATGTACAGCGCCAACGTTAAATTTAGAGTGCTGACGTTGGGTTTTCCGCTATACTGTCGGAGTTAAGCAACAATCGCGTGACCGCGCAGGTTCTTTAAACGGGCGGTCGTTCCGGGATGAGCTGTCGGCGGCCTTGAATGAAACGCTTATTGCTGGCCTGTTTCATTGATCCGCTTACGGCAGGCCGGGGTTGATACGTGGTTCCTCAGCTGCAGAGCTATATGGGGAAGGAGGCCGGAAGGGTATTAAGAAGCGAGGAGGGGGCGGATTATTACTGAGAGCGGCAGTGCGGCTGCTGTGCTCCACTCCCGGATCCAGACGGGCGGAAGAAGCCAATGGCCAGCGCCTCGGCGGTGGTGCCGGCCGAGGCGCTCGCGTGTGGCAGCTCGCTACGTGTGCGGGCCGTCGAGAACATTGTGGGTGTGCGTGTTGATTGAAGGAAGTGAGTGGGAGGAGAAACCGGTCGAAAGAGCGAATAGACTATTTTTTAACGTTTGAGCAGGACTCTGGAGAGATCCCCACTTTGGAGAGGGAGAAACACTGCTCTCAATCTGAAACCAATCACACGCAGGCAATTAGACGGGTCGGCACGGCTCGCGCTTGGTTGGGAGAGGGTCTGGTGTCCCATGTCGCCGCCCGCCCCGCCTGCCCACCTCCATCGGACTTTGTCGCTTGATCGCCGGCATTAACCGACACCCGACTCGGATTTCACGCAGAAAAAACACTTGGCGTAAAATGTGCAGCTGGACAGCGCTGGAGGTGGTGGAGTTGCAGTCTGATGGTCGGCCCACCCCGGAAATTACCGCGCCTTGCGAGCCCATTGCACGCACGCAACGCGAAAGAGGGAATCGTGACCTGCTGTTGGTCGGGCGATGGATTGCTCGAGCTTGGCGTGGTGCCTGACCTGACTGGCCAGGGCTGACGCGGCTTCGGCGGCTCCGAGACAGCCTTCTCGAACGCTTCGGTGCAGCTGAGGTCGGAGAAAAGCATGCTTTCGTCGACGGGGCCTGCAGCTGCGTGGCACAGCCGAGCCGAGTGCGGCGCGGATTCGCTGCTTGCTCGTGCTGTCGATGTCGCCATGCTGAGACTAGACAGCGAGGTGGTAGAATCTTCACGTCACACCTCGAGCAGCGTCGCATCGGGCCCGGGAGGCTGCACGGATCAGATTAGATCCGGCGACGCCTTCACGCAGCAGAGTCAAGGCGGGGCCAAGGCGGTGGCGATGGCGCCTTTTATGCATCCGATCCGTGCTTGGCCCCCGTCGTCGGGGAGAGCGAGCGCCCCTGATTGGCCCGCCTGAGGCCCGGCGATTATCTTATCTTATTAGATGAAAAGGCCGTTGCATGCCTCGCGACCGACACTGCGGGCTAGCCGGGGCGAGCGTGTCGGCAAAAACTCTGCTAGCAAGCATGCTGCAGCCAGACCGGGGCAGGTAGATCACTTATTAGACGGCGGCCGGCCGCCCAGTCGCAGCGTACCCCCCAAGACTCTTCGCTCCCTCCAGCCAAGATGGGCATTCTCGACAACGTCCGAGGCCGCAAGGATGCCGTGGTTGCCGAGGCCGCCGTGCAGCCCGCCCACCAGACCGAGCCCAAGGCCGACATCACCGTCGACCACCCGTCCGACACGTCCGACACGCTGAGCCTCGAGGCCCGCCACGAGCGCGAGGTCGAGAAGCACCCCGACGAGGTCACCAAGAACGTCGACCAGGGCGTGCAGAAGGTCGAGGCCGCCGCCCTCGTGTGGTCCAAGAAGACCGTCTACTGCATCTACGCCTGGTGAGTGTCTCGCCGCTTGCCCCCCGTGCCAACTAACGCCCGCCAGGATCTGGGTGTGCTTCTTCATGCTGGCCTTCCAGCAGTCCATCGCCAACAATGTCAACTACTACGCCTACTCGGGCTTCTCGGCCGCCCCCCAGATCTCCACCGCCAACATCCTGGCCTCCATCGTCGGCGGCATCCTCCGCCTGCCCGCCGCCCGCATCCTCAACGTGTGGGGCCGTGCCGAGGGCCTGTTCGTCTTCACCTGCATCTACCTGCTGGGCATGATCATCATCGCCGCCTGCAACGGGCCCGACGGCTACGCCGCCGGCTACACCATCTACTGGATCGGCTACGACTGCATCTACATCATCCTCGACATCTTCATCGCCGACACGTCCGGGCTGAAGAACCGCGCCTTCGCCTTCGGCTTCGTCACCACCCCCTTCATCTGCACCGCCTTCACCGGCCCGCTCGCCGCCCAGTCGTTCCTGGCCATGACGTCCTTCCGCTGGGCCTACGGCGCCTTCTGCATCATCCAGTGCTTCGTCTTCTTCCCGCTGGTCTTCGTCTTCAAGATGTACCAGAAGAAGGCCGAGCGGCTGGGCATCTACAAGAAGGAGGCCAGCGGCCGCTCCTGGCTCCAGTCGACCGTGCACTACATCCACGAGTTTGACATTGTCGGCTGCCTGATCATCATCGCCGCCTTCGTGCTCTTCCTGCTGCCCTTCAGCCTGACGACGTACAGCCTGGCCGTGTACGCGAGCGCCAAGTTCATCGCCATGGTCGTCATCGGCTTCCTGCTGTTCCCCGTCTTCTACGTGTGGGAGCGCTTCTTCGCCAAGAAGCACTTCGTGCCGTGGGAGCTGCTCAAGGAGCGCACCGTGCTGGGCGCGTGCGTCACGTCGGCCGTGCTCTACTTCAGCTTCTACTCGTGGGACCTGTACTACTACTACTTCGTGCAGGTCGTCTACAACCTCGACATCAAGGACACGGGCTACATGACGCAGATCTACAACGTCGGCTCGTGCTTCATCTCGCCCATCTTCGGCCTGTGGGTGCGCTGGACCAAGCACTTCAAGTACACGTGCCTGTGCTTCGGGCTGCCGCTGATGATGCTCGGCGCGGGGCTGATGGTGCACTTCCGCGGGTCGGACGGCGACATCGGGTACGTCATCATGTGCCAGATCTTCATCGCCTTCGCCGGCGGCATCCTGGTCATCGGCAACCAGATGGCCGTCATGTCGGCCGCGGACCACGTCGGCGTGCCCATGATGCTGTCGATGCTCAGCATGATGTCCAGCATCGGCGGCGCCATCGGCCAGGCCGTCGGCGCCTCCATCTACGCCCACACCTTCCCCAAGGCCCTGATCGAGCGCCTGCCCGCCGACCAGCAGGCCAACTGGTCCACCATCTACCTCGGCGGCAGCACCACCCAGCTCACCTACCCCGTCGGCTCGCAGACCAGGGACGCCATCAACTACGCCTACGGCTACGCCCAGAAGTACGAGTGCATCGCCGCCACCGCCATCCTCGTCCTGGCCATCCCCGCCATCGGCATCTGGAAGAACTACAATGTCGACAGGAAGCAGGTCAAGGGCAACGTCATCTAAACGGCTGTTTTTTCTTCTTCTCACTTTGGCGGAGAAAGAATTTTCTAATAATTAATGAGATACCAACCAAAAACGGGGCACGATGGGGACGGGAGTAAATAGGTCTACAGAGACGTTTCATCAACCGCATATCCAATCTGAATCTTTTCTTGCACGAGATTCGTCTCTCCAATGCAAGCACGTCAACACGGTGAAATGTTGCCGTAATTGTCTATGCCGGCGATGTCCTCGGTATGAGGTGCGGGGTTTAGTAATCCATCGCGTCCACCCACCGGCGAGGTGTGGACCGTGGTGTTCATGCTTCTTGCCGAGGGGATTACTTTCCACGAATAGAAGAGTGTCAATGTCTCATCACGCGAAACATCAGATGAGAGTGCAATGTACACGACATAGCATACTATTGTGTTGAGAGATTCTGATCCACAGTTATGCAGTAGACTGCCTCTTACTTGTGATTCTGCCATCCTGCATCATCTCTACTGATCCAAAGATTTGGTCATTTCCATTCGTCTCCCGATAGCCATTCACATCCTCAGTTGAACACGGCTGACACGAAATATGGAGGGACTCTTCCACGTCGGCATTTTACGGAAGCCTGGGGATACTTGAAGCAAGTAAAAAGCAGAAAACGTTACTACAGCCGGCTTACATGGTGAGGTCTGTTGATTGGCCTGTCCCGATCCCATCCGATATAAACCTCGACATAACGTCATCACCTCGTATCACTCGACCAATGATCCAATGGCCGCCCACGGCGCTCGAATTTGCTCAGAGAAGCTTCCGGTGCCGGAGATTAGATCCGAAGGCTGCCGTAGGTGGTCCCAAACGAGCTATCTGATCCGTACTCCGTCCCCGTGGCCCCCCGAAACTTGCTCCACCCACAAAGTTTCATCAGGCGTGCAAGATCAATGGGGTTTTAGGCCACCATTGGTCTCTGCATTATGCACAAACACGTGGTACACGCGACGTCCCGGCAGAAACCGCCTTCGGCAGGCTCCGCTTGTGCCGCAGCCTGTCACGTATAAACTCTTCAAACCAAACAGCATCGTCTCCGGGGGCATGGCGTCGCCCGAGCCGCATCTCGTCGCATGAGCATGGCAACCTTCCGCGTGAAAACTCCACCCCTCGACGACAAAACTACTATTTTCGAACCCCTCAGGACTCGAACCGAAACGCCACATATATGCCCAAAAAAGAACATGGCAAACGCCGCCGCCGTCATCGACACCGCCAACTCCTCCCCACCACGCTCCTCACAGCGCCCCACCCACGTATCCCTCACCCGCACACAGCCACCCTTGATTTTCCCCATCCCCAGCTTGTACCACACCAGCCCCCCGCAAGCGACAGCCGCGTGACTCTCGGCCTACTGCGTCCCCCGTCACGGCATCCCGGAACACCGCCATCGACGACAGCACCATAGCCGGCGTCCTTGAACACCCCGCACAGCATCAATCCCACCGTCGATGTCTCCACAAGCAGAAACGCCACGCTCGCGTTTCGCGAGCAGTGTCGTGACGACCCACGCGGTGCAGGTCGGACACACCCATCCGGAGAAAACTCGACGGCGAGAGTGGCGAGGCTGTTAAAGGTGGCGTAGGCGGGGCGCGAAGTAGTACTTATAGTGAGACGAAGATGAAGAGGGAGAAGAGGGAGACGTCAAAAGCAGCCGGTGTATTCAACCCGAAAGAATAACAGTAGACAGGTCAGTCTATCTCGCTTCCCATGTACCATTCTATCCAGCCACAATGCCATGTACAAACAATTTCCGATGGACCCCCTCGCACCCAATGAGTTCCACAAGCCAGCTCAACAGAGCGGGCGTTCCCTAATAAAAAGGCCCAAAACGGTCCCCACAAGCGACAAGCTGAGGGACATGACTGTTCCACCGTCAGTCGTCGTCGACCAGCCGCGTCGACATCAGGAACGTTGACTCACCGTACGCCCCCCGAAACCCGAGCACGTACACGTGGACAATCCTCTCCTTGACGGCCCCGCGCAGCCGCTGCAGGAAGCCAATGTCCTCCAGGCACCGGCGGATGAAGTCGTCGCGGTCGGGGAAGTCGGGCCCCACGACGCCCCGCAGCCCGCGATGCACGATGGTCTGCAGCACCGCCGCGCTCCCCGCCATGCCCACCAGCGCGCCGACGCCGCCCGCCAGGTACATGGTCGAGCTGCCGATGGCCACGTGCGCGGGCGCCACCGACGCCGTCATGGCGATGAACAGCGCCGACGCCGCCATGGCGGTGCCGAAGCCGCTGGAGACCGTGTCAGCGTCAGCCCCTCTCTCTCCCTCTCTCTCTCTCTCTCAGCGGGAAGCACACTTACCCCGGCACGACATACAAGCTCTCCCACACGCCCGTGCGCCCGCCGTCCCACCGCAGCAGCATCAGCCCGTAGCACGCCGCCGTGCACACGGTCCCCAGCACCACGAGCGCCTTGTACCGCCCCGTCCGCGCGATGGCGGCGCCGCTCAGCAGCCCGCTCGCGGCGTTGCCCAGCACCGCCGGGAACAGGTGCGCGCCCGCCGCCGTCGCGTCCGCGCCGTCGGCGATCTGGAAGTAGAGGGGCACCGTGAACATCATGCCGCCCTGCGCCGCCACCTGCATCGCCATGATCGCGAACGCGATGCTGGCGTCGCGCGACTTGAAGATGGCGAGGGGCAGCACGGAGGAGGGCCCCGCGCGTCGCTCGAAGCGGATGAAGAGGGAGAGGGTTGCCGCGGCGCTGATGAGGAGGATGGGGATGAGCGGGTGCGACCATGGGATTTTTTGGCCGCCGAGCTCGAGTGGGAACATTAGGAGGAGGATCGTTAGGGTTAGCGTGACCGAGCCGGCTATGTCGAGCCGTGAGAAGATGCTGGGTTGTTGCTGCTTGTTGCCGGGAGGTGCGGAGACGGCGGAGGCGTCGTCGTCGTCGGTGACCGAGGCGCCTTCCTGCGTGTGGGACGGCACGAGGAGCCATGCGAGCGCGATGGCGGCGACCATCGGCGGGACTTGCACGAGGAAGGTCCTGCGAGAGTGGGTGGGTGGGTGAGCGTCGAGTGATACAGCGTTGCGGGCAGTCTCACCATCGCCAGCCGATGGTGTCGGCGAACCAGCCGCCCACGGGCCCGCCCAGGCTTCTGCCCGTCGTGGAGATGATGTTGACGTAGCTGCGCCAGGACGCTACGTCGCGGAGCGGCACCAGGTCTGGGAGACAACAGGTAGGTAAGCCGGGGATGTAGACAAGGAGAGAGCTGGGTTACACACCGGTGATGATGATGGAGACCAGCGCGCTCATGCCCGCGCTTCCGATGCCCGACAGTACGCGGCCGAGGATCACGATGCCCAATGACGGCGCGATGCCGCTGGAATTGGTGTTACTCGACGCCTCCTCCCACGCTTGTCGGACGCTAGAGCTACTTACATAATGAAGCTGTAGGAATCCGAATCAGTACAAGCCGTCGGGATCCCGAACAGCGCGCGCTCTGCTTACCAGCCAACCGTGAACAACGCATAGGTAATCAGAAGCACCGGCTTGCGGCCGTACAGGTCCGACAGCTTCCCAACCTGGAAAGTGTCAGCCAGGTGGGCGCTTCTTCGCCTCGTCGAGAGCGTTTTGCTACCAGCGGCTGGGCGGCGGTCGATGCCAGCCCGAAGCTCACAAAGATCCAGCTCGAGTTGGAAAGGTCGTCGAACTCGGAGGCGATCAGCGCATGGGTGGCCAGCACGATTGATACATCGGCGTTGGAGAGAAGGACCCCTGGTTGCTCTGTCAGTTCGTTGCGCGTGGAGATGCAGAGTGCGATACGGACCGATGAGTAGCACGGCCAGGACGCTGATGATTTTCTTTTTCGACGTCGTTCTCTCCTGTTGGGAGGTCGGCGATGGAAGTGCCGCCTCGTCGTCGACTCCCGGCGGCGGCGGGGCAAGCAGCGGCGATCGCTCGTCCATGGTGTCGGTTTTCCTCTGCATGCTCGAATCCGAACTCAGGCTCGAGGAAGAGGACGAACTGCTTCCTGGCATGGCGGAAGTCACGTTGACGGACTTGAATTCAAGCAAAAGGGGAAGAAAAAGGGCCCTCGGCGAGGCGATAGGCAAATTTTCGTAAGACCGTCCAGAGACACCGCAATGGCAATTTCCGGCTTACCGGTATGCAGCCGCGGTGCGGTGCCGACCGGCTGTTGCGGCGTCGATGGCGTGCTGACCCGCCTATCTCGCGCAAGTTGATCCGAGCTGCTGGCTCCTGTCCCACCGCCAACGTACCCGGCTTATCTGCTGTTGCACTTGTCGCATGTACGTCTGATTGGGCAGTCGGCTGGTCTTTGGTGGTGATTCACGGGCGAAGAAGAGCGCGCACTGCTCACTTTGAATTGGATGCTAAGTCGAGTTCATGAATTAGTTGTAGGTGATGATCCGGAGTCGGTGAGACAGTAAGTGGAATGGGTGCTGCTCACTGCCCCTTGCGTCACACCGGGAAAAGGCGCTGGCTTTATTTTGACCTCACCGTCACTAGCAAAGCTGGCGACACGAGAATTGGCCCACCTGCCTCTACCCATATCAAGTGGCATAGCGGGTGAGAAAATATATTGGCTCTCCCGCTGTGGCGGTAAGCTTAGAGATCATCGAGTCTGTCTCAAGAAACGATGGACTCAATTCAGAAGCTTGAGATGAGATATGAATAGACCCTAATCCCGAACGCACATCCACAGGGCAGTCGAACTCCAACCGCTACTTCTTGAACGACTTGACCACAAAATCTTTCCAGCTCACCGGCTTCTCCTCCAGCAACCCAAGACTGTCTTTCAGGTCGGCGCCGTTATAGTAGCCAGGATCCTCAATGAAAAGATGGTTCTCCAGCATTTCTTCGGCAATCTTCTCGGGGAGGAATCCCTTGTACTTCTCGTTGGACACCTGCACGAAGCGCGTCTTCTTACCCGTGACCTCCTCGTACTCGGCCAAGATCTGCTCTGGAGTGTAGTAGTCCGCCGCACCGTACACCTGGCCGCCCAGCAGCTTGTCCCTGTTCTTGATGATCGCCTTGACAAATTTCCCTGCATTCCAAGCATCAGCACGTATCCACGCTCGGTCCTGGCCGGCCACGAAGGAGCCAGCCCCCATTCCTCGGCGCGCAGGCAGGAGAAAGGAAACATACCCGTGTCCTCTGCAATGTCCACCAGCGGGAACCTCGCCTTCGCACTCACGGGGTACGCCAACGTCACGACGCCGTCGTCGCCCTCTTTCAGCTGCGACGCGTAGTTCGACATGAAGTAGCCCGGCAGGTAGAACGAGCACGGCACCCCGCTCGCCTTGATGTACCGCTGTATCTCCGCCTTGCCGTCGAAGTGCGGGACGTGCGTCAGCCTCCCGCCGCTGGCCTCGCTCACGTTGAGCAGGCTGGAGAAGATCAGATGCTGCACCCCGAGCGCCTTGCACGCCTCGGCCACGTTCCTGCCCTGCGTCAGCTCGACCGCCGCGTCCGCCGTCTCCCAGTAGTTCGTCACGAGGAACACGGTGTGCGACCCCGCGAGCGCGTCTTGCACGGACGGCTTGGAGCTCAGGTCGGCCTTTTGTCATGCCAATGCGAGTCAGTATGAGGGTTGTGCGTGCGGTCGATGGGTACGGACGGCTGTCATCTCGACGCCTTTGCTCACGAGGGCCTGCGCGGCGGGCTTGGACGCATCGCGCGTGATGCCGCGGATCTTGAATTCCTTGGAGAGGGTGGCGTCGGCCAGCAGCGCCTTGATGACTGAGCCGCCTTGGTTGCCGGTGGCGCCGAAGACGGTGATGAGTTTGGACATGCTTGGCTGGTGGATGGAGCTTGCAGGAGGTGAGGTGGGTCGGGGGGTATTGATCTTGCGGGTGCAGCTCCGCTGTTTATATCTCCAGGGACGGCGGGAGTCAGCATGCGCCACGGCGTCCGTCTGGACCGCGAGGCTGGTATCGCGTCAATCAGAGAACCGACAGGCCGTATCGCAGCTGCGGCTTTCTTCGTTCTCCATGTGGCGTGCATCGTGGCTTACCCGAAAAGGCATGGTTCGTCGACCCCGCTCATCCTTCCCGCGCCTGAATATTAGGGCTGACGGTGGGGCATACGCTTTGACAAGCATTTTAAATCATTACTTAGCAGCTTGCTGGTGACTGTGTGCCTGCGATATTGGAAGAGGCGTGGTAGGACCAGTCAGGTAGACAGTAGACTCGCCGGGTGTTGCTTAAGCGGCTGCAGCTCCGGCTATTACAATGCAGTGCTTGGGACACAAAACAAGACGTTGCCGTCTAGAGAGGTGCATGTAGAGATATACTCGCAGCGAGATAACAACAGTGTTTGAAATAGAAAAGTCAAAAGTGGATCCAGCTGCGGGGTTGCGGGGCAAATTTCTAGGCGCTGGCTAGCCGAAGATTTACTCCCCCCTCATTTTTGACTGCCTTATTCCATATCGCTCTCGCCTGGAGCATTCGGAAATAGAGCGATGACATTTGAGTCCTGGGCTGTGGTCTCAAATGATGCGTTCTTGGCCCATCACTGGTACTACTTGGCGGATGAGCCGGTGTTACGTTGTTTTGGACGCTATGCATGTTGACGTGGCTGGGTAGGCAAATTTTCAAGACCATCTTTACAATAACCCACGCGATCCCACCGACTCGACCTCCACTCAGTTGTCCTCGGCCGCGGCACGCTGCACCCAGCGCCCAAATCGATACTGCTACGGAAATCAGACTGTAGTTAAGATCAAGCATACCGCCCCATCTTACCACAGGAATCCTCGACTTGGCGCTTGTTCCGGTATGGCTCCGCCGGAGTCGTTATGCGAAGGTCTTCCTTGTTCTCTCTGCGACTGTCTCAAATTCGGCGTCGGAAAAGCAGTGGCGGCAAGCGAACCGATGACGGCAAGCTCTGGGTTCCATTCGAGACTATTCCACAACTCATGCAAGGATTGCTCGCAAGATTTCGTCTCCTCTGGCTGCTGTGCCTTCTGTCAGCACCTTCGCATCCGCCACCTCCTGATCTGTCTGTCGGACTGGGGCTCTGGGATTTTGGACTGCAAATATGCAAACCTGAAGGATCTGAAGATCCAGTTCGGCACCATTAACGAACTGCACGCGCGGCGGGCTTGCCCGCTCTGCCGGTTCTTTTATGATATGACGCTGAGAGATCGATTCGGCCAAGAAACGACTCCCGAGCGAGGCAAACCGATCTTCCTTGAGTTTGACAGCACCGGACCCGCTATCCGCGTGCTCGATCGAGAACAGCAATCAATCCGATTCTCAGTTCGTGACATGCGCGAGCACGACAGAGGCCCTTCAATTCCGTCTCCAGGAGTCAACGTTTCAAACCTGTCCCCAGAAGTTGACTGGACTACTTTACACCGGTGGAGGCAAGAATACATGCCTGATACATTGCTATCACACTCCAGGAACCCCTTCAGCGAGAACACGGACAGGCCACGACTTCCTCCAAATTTCCGGGTGATTGATGTGGACAGTGGCTGCATCGTGTCAAAAACCGGGAGCTGTACGTACGCGGCACTGAGCTATGTCTGGGGCGATTCGAAGCGAGGAGACTTTCAAGCCACCCTGGCAAATATCCGCAGTCTTGAGCAGCCAGGAAGTCTGAAGCAAGCGGATATTCCGCTGACAGTTCGCGATGCCATGACCGCTGCGTCCAAACTCGGCATCCCCTATCTGTGGGTGGATCGATTCTGCATAGTACAGGACGACCCAAAGAGCAAGCATGATCTGATAAGCCGGATGGATTCCATATATGCGAGCGCTTTGGTTACGTTTGTGGCTGGAGCAGGGAAGGATGTCTCATACGGCTTGCCAGGAGCCACAAAGGGACGTTCGCCCAGCCAAGCACACATCTTCATACACGACATGGAATTGACCGAAGTACCACCTGAGTTCGTCAAAGACATAAGGACTGACAGAGGCTGGACATATCAAGAAGCAATTCTTTCGCGAAACCTCATCTTCTTCACCGATGACGGAGTTTACTACGAGCGCACCAAGGAATCTCGCCAAATCCTAGCAGAGCCTCCCAATCCGCATGCCACCAGAATTTTCGATGCAGCGAGCGACTTCTATGCTTCGCTCGAAGCCTACTCTAGGCGAACCCTGAGCTATGAGGCGGACATTCTTAGAGCATTTTCTGGGGTGCTGCGTAGCTACTATGGCGAAGAGCACGCCTATGGGTTACCGCTCCAATCTTTCAACGAAGCTCTGTATTGGCTTCCTCAGGACGGATATAGCGAGTCACGCCAGTCGACCAACCATGACATCTTCCCCAGTTGGTCATGGACATCCGTCTGTGGAGGGGTCAACTGCTTACGCCTCGCCTCCCACTTCTCGTGGCCCGTTGCTACTTGGGCCATGAACATTCCCACGGCGAGCGGCGAACCTGTGATCCGATTGATCGGCCTTGACAGCCATACGGACTCTAAACACAGTCAATTCCTATTTTATCGAGCATGGAAGGCAGCCTTCTTTGAAGGGGAGTGCCCACCATACCCAGATGCGGACAGGACGTCGGGCGACAGGTGTTCATGGTCTGGGCTGACTTGGGAATCTCACGTGTCTTCCTGGCTCCAGAGCCACGGGTTACCATCAAAATCGGATCTCTCGCAACTGGGTTTACCCGGGCAATACCCCCTTTGCCTCCGCCCAGGACGGGTTCTGGTGCGCACAAAATGTGCTTGCTTCCATTACACCCGAAGCTGCTTCAATGAATGGGGAAATCTGTTGTCATTGCATTTTGACAACGTAGATTTTGACAAGGGTTATGTAGAGGGCCGCCATTCTGACATGGAATATTTACGAGTGGGTCCGAAAGAGCCTGGGTACGCCGAAGTAATTGCTCTTTCCATCTTCGGACGGCATCCTGGTTACAACCCTAACCAATCCAGGCCCAGCGGATCTGGTCATTTCCCAGACGAGGAAGATGTTAACTCTAATCTTAACGGGGTTAGACACCATATTTCTCGCTGCCCGTTTTGCCCGAGGAGGTACCCGACTGTCTGTGTAAATGTCATGCTAATCAGACGTATTGATGGCGTGGCTTATAGGACAGGGCTTGGAACGATTCCCTTGGAGGCATGGCAGAGCGCGAAGTCTGTTTTCGAGACTATTGTACTCGGGTAGATGTGGTGTTTTGCTAGTCACGAAAGCCTTCCGCGGCATCGACGCCTTCATCGCGGCTGTCGGCGACGACGCACTGTAGGCACAGATCCCCCTCATATGGGAAGAACGTAGCATCGTCGGTGGAGCTCAGATGACGATGTCGTCGGGTGGTGCTTGGGCGTTTCCAGCTCCGTCGCGATCTCAGCCTTCCACCAGCAAACCACACACACATACCTAGCGGGACGGTATAAAAGCAAGCTGCAACCACGAAAAGCTACCTACAAATCCCACAGCCAGCCGTCCTCCTCCACGCCACCACCACCACCACCGCCGCCCTCGGCCGCACCATCAAACAGACCGCCGCCGCCGCCGCAACCATCAAGCGACTCAGCCAACGCCAGCATCTCGCCCGCCGAAAGGAACCCCGTCGCCGCAGCATCGCCGCCGTCGTACACCGCACCACCACCACCACCACCACCAACACTTCCCGTCCCCAGAGCCCCGCCATCCTCCGCTGCAGCAACGCACGCATCCGCGCCGCCGCCCGAAATCTGCCCCTCCTCCCACAGCGCCAGCAGCTCCCGGAACGCCCGCAGCTCCGCCACCCGCACCGACGCGGGCACGCTGCCCTTGGCCACCATGCGCCGCAGCACGGCGTCGGCGTCGGCGGCGGCGGCACCGTCTGTTGGGTTGGTGGTGGTCGCGGGTGGCAGCATCGCCAGCACGAAGGCGGCGGAGAAGCAGCTCTCGAGGTCGAAGGGGAGGAAGGCTTCTGCGTGCGTTGGTTCGGTCGCGCGGTTTTTCGTTAGTCAGCACAAGCGAGGGGGGCGTTGGGGTGTGAGGGGTGACTGACGCACCTAGTAGGTCCTGCGCTTGCAGGATGGAGAGGATGCGGAGGATCTGGGCGGCTGCGTCGCTGCAGGTCTGGACTAGGGCTTGCACGGGCTTGGAGAACGGGCGCGGGGGGTGCGCGGTGGTGGTCGTGCTGAGACGGGAGCGGAAGAGGTGGAAGACGACGGGTCGCGTGGCGAGGAGGGCGCACTGTGGTGCTTGGTGAGCTGGCGCTTGGCGGGGTGTTTGGGATGTGGGAGCTGCTTGCGTGGTGGTAGGCCAGGTTCAGGTAGGCCGAGATCCGGGAGACTCCGCCGAAGGAAGCGCGGGGTTTCAAGGGAGCTAGCGTTTGGAGCTCGGTTGCGAGTGCGGCGATGTTCCTTAGTGCTGTTTGTGTGGTGGTGAGGAACGTTGTCCCTAGTCTTCCATCTTCGCCGTACACGCCTGGTTTTGCACCGTTAATGAGGGCGGGAATCGGAGAACTTTGCAACACGTACCATCTACGATCTGGGCTATGATGCGGGAAAGCTGGACGTGGATCCGTAGTACTGGTGAAGCGGGTAGAACAGTCGTGATGTCTCGGTCCTGGATGGACGTCGGATTGCCCATCAGAGAAGAGAAATTCCTATCCAGAGTGTAGACCGTCCACCAGATCCTCTGCCGACGGATGATGTCATCCCCGTGGCCATCCCATGATCTATGGAGACCGTGTGATAATGCGAGTCGAAGAGCTTGGCCAACCTGCCAAGTAATTAGGTACTGTACATGGTTTAAATCATCAACGCGGGAACCTCACGTAGAGATATGCAGAGTTGCGCATGTCCGCCGACTGTAGATAGAGCGCGATTGCACAGAATATCTCCACTGCCCGGAGTCGGTCTTCCAGCAACTCGGGGATGTCTGGCAGGCATCCCATGGCTTGAACAAAAATCTGGGAGCCCGGCAGCGAGGCTTCCCCTCCCCGGTCGTCGGTGAAAGCCTTACCAAACGCTAGGATGAGCAGGAACTGGATGAACCAAAGCCTCGATGCTGCTAACGTAGCGTCCGGATCATGGTAGAATCTGCTGCATTTCCCCGTAAAGTCCGCTTCGTCGAATAAGTGAAACAGACCGCCAATGCGGAACTTGACGGTTTCAATGAGGTACAGAGCATGATCCTGCGATGGCACGTTGCGGAAAGTGCTGCTTCCGATGGAAGCATCGTGGCCCCACGAGAGACTGTAAGCGCTGTTCTCTACGTCGATCGCAATGTCCGGGGCATCCGGATGGTTGACGCAATCCTTCAATACTTGCAGCGTGCGCAGGCTGAACGACCACGTAGATGATTCTCCAAAGTAGCCTGTGCGCAGTCGGATCGTCAGTTCAAAACGATAGCTGTACTCGGTCACACTCACGCAATCTGCCATGACGGTCGGTGCCATAAGTGGAGCTGCTTGACGTCAGAGGGTTGGTGATTTCACCCTCGTATTCCCTCCGCAGTCCTGTTTCCTCCCACTCGACCTCTATCGGCCTGTCCACACTATGGTAGTTGATTGTATGGTGAGCTTCTCGCGAGGATGTTTCAGACAGATTTGGATTTTGGCGTTGCTCTTCTGATTGTGCTGCATTCTGTAGTCGTCGAAGGTATCTTGGTCTCGTGTTGGTATCTGTTTCTTAGGGCATCGCTGTCTGCACTGCTTACTTCTCCGATACGACCAGCTTCCTCCCTTCTGCCTCGAACATGCATCTGGAAGAGCGCTGGATACAGTTCTCACAGGGCTGCCGGCCGGAGCACTTGATCTTCCTGCGGCGACATCTCTGACAACTTCCGAGGCATCAACAGCTGAGGGGAGACACTCTTCTGGGGACGGTTCCTACGCTGTGCTGGCTCTTTGTTTGCGGCGGCAAGGCGGAGATCCTGCGCCATCCGCTTCCATGTTTAAATAAGACTGAGTAAAGGAAGAGCGGAAGGGCGGGGAAAGGTGCGGAAGGCCTATCCGCTCCCGGCCCGCTTTTCCATTCGGCGCTATGCCTCTTCCGTCTACGGCTATTCAGGCAATCGCCGGGTAATGTCACAGATCTCACGCCGCGCGCCCGCCATCATGAAGCCATACTTGTTGGCCTTGGCCTGGGCCTTGCTCTCCCAGGACCATTTCTCCGCCAGGTTGCCCTCCAACTCGCCAGTGATCGAATCGACCACGAATTCTCCCAGGAGCGGCAAGAACTTCCAGCCATGCAGTGAGCCTCCAGTTGCAAGATGCAGCCCATCGTAGCGCGGATGGCGACAGATGAGGAAGTCCCCGTTGGTCGTCTGCTCAAGCCTGGAGTCACGTTGGTCGGTTTCTGTCTCAAGCAATTGGATACCGAGAATGCTCACCAGCAGATTTTTGTTCGCTCAAAGGCACGATCGGCGAGTGCCGGGAAGATTTCGCGAAGCTCGTCGCGCAGGCTCTTCTCCACATCCAAGGAAAGAGACTGCGAAGGGTCGTCGACCTTGGTGCGTGGGTAGGACGCCTGGTATGTTCTGGTGGGGTCCTCGGGATCTTGGAGCGTTGTCATGTTGCGAATGCCGGCGGAACGTCTGAGAATCTTGACAAGGCCCCCGACTGGAGTGAAAAGATTGAAGCCGGTCGACAGATTGGTGTGGCAGGCAATGTCCTTGTACTTTTCGTACTCGTCGGGCGTGAGTCGGATGTAGGCGAGGGGTACAGCGTTGGCTTCCAATTGCTGATCGAGCCGGATGAGGCGACCAGACCACGCCCCAGTCGCGAGAATCGTCTTCTCGGCGCGAAGCTCCTGGCTGCTCTCGAGGATGACGCCGTCCACACGAGAGCGGTCTTCGCTGTACAGAAGGCTCTGCACCGGTGTGCCAGTACTGAACTCAATGTTGGGCTTGGCCTTGCAGCGGTCGTAGTAGACTTTCACCATGGCTTCGGCGTCGACCGTGGCGCAGCGCTTGCTGGTGTATCCTTTGACCCAGCTCCTTTGGCGGCCCAGCATCTCCTCGCTCACAGGCGTTGCATGGTTGCGGTGCAAATGGTCGAAGATGTCGCCGTGGCTCGCCAAGTTCTGCCACTTTTGCTCGGGTTGCTCCGTCTTCACCTTGTCAAACATTTGATTCCACAGTGTGTCTAGCTCACCGGGCTTTCCGTCGGTGCAGAACGCGAATCCGCGCTCGAAGTAATGCGGTGCTAGATCGGGGTCATTCTTGATCAGAGTCTGCGACTTCACCGCCAGCCTCTCGTAGTCCTGATCGATATAGTCTGGGCTGATGGTCAGTCTCGCATATACTGTTTAAAGCTGGATTACCAACCTGGACGGATTATCCTGCTGGTATCCACACTTGTGCCATCAACAACTGGGGGCGTCAATCGATCGACCACCGTAATTCGAGTGGTAGGAAAGCGGCGCTCGATAGCGAGTGCAGTAGACAGGCCGAAGACTCCGGCACCAACGATGATGACAGAGTCGGGAAAGGAGGAAGGCATGTTGGACGTAGAATTAGCTGTGGAGAGGAGCCAGAGATGGAATGAACTACCGATAACAATTGCTTATTTATGTCTCTGTTTGATCTGTTGACACGGTGTAGTTGCGGATGGCGTCTCCGCTGCGGTAGCCCCTTCCGAAAAGCACATGCGCTGGGGTGGCTGTTTCCGTACCATCTATCTGCATACATCACCTTACGTACCTCTACGTATGGTACAGTATGAGGACACGTACCTATCCTTGCACTGTCAGTCGCGGGCACCCATTCCGCGAGCGGATTCTCTTCCCGCTAAACGGGCCAGTCAGTAACCACGCTCCATACTCAAAGTACAAGTCAGCAACCTTTTCCCTTGAACGGTCATACGGCGACGCAGTGCAGTCGGTAAGGGATCACAATTCAAATAATACGCGCAACGCAGCGCATGTCTCAGAGCAGATTCAGTGATGGGGCGCAGGCACCACCATAGCATGGCACGCACAAGAACGCACAGTACGACACCAGAAGTGGGGCGCAAGCGGAAACACTTGCCGCCCCTCTACCTATGTATAGCAGCCGCACCATCCATCCGATCCCACCGGCGAATCTGTCAGCAGCATGCCGACGGAACACGAGCAAAGGCCGAAGCGATGGCTCGAGCTCGAACGCTAAGCCGTGCCTGGGCGATCTCCGGTGGGCGGCGCCCCAGATCGCTCGTGGCTCTTCCGCCTCCCCCCTTATGAATCAATTTACCCCACGCAATCTTGGGACCGCCGGATGGTCCGATCTGAGCTACCCCGGGCCGCGGGGTTTCACGCCTCGCCACACGCGACAAGGCTGACGGGCCGAGCGCAGGTCACGCCGCCGAGCGCAGGTCACGCCGTGGCGTCGGCTTTTGAAACGGCATGATTACCCGGAGATGTGCATGTCTCTCGTTCGTCGGGTATGTACTTGGAGTTGCACGCCCCTGACGGCTGGCACATGGTGTCGGACGCAAGCAAGGAGTCCAGGGTTCAAACTGTTGGTATCATTGATTTGGACGTGAGATGTATGATCTCGTGTGTCCACGCATCTACAAGCGTGGCGTGTTCGTTGCCTCCTGTCCAGCAGCCGTTCATCCGTCTATCCATCCAACTCGACCTGCGAGTCACCTCGGCCGTTTAATCAGCCTCCGAGCCGGTTGCACCGCACTTCTCGGTGCAGTAGTAGTACATCTCGTCACCGCCAATGTGCTTGCCAGCCGAGCTGCAGGCAAGACCGTCGGCCTGCATTGTCGAGATTAGCACGCAGAAACTACAAGGGACAAGGGAATAAAGCACTTACAAAGGTGCAGTCGGGGCACTGGTCCCACTGGTTGTCTCCGGTGTTGCGGAGTTTGTAGAGATCGCAGGCGCACTTGGTGGCGTCGGGCAGCACCTCATAGGACGTTTGCCAGTTGTAGCTGACACTCCAGGCGGTACCACCAACGGGTGACGACTTCTGGTTCGACACACATGCCGCTGAGTTGTGGAGGGCCGCGTACGACCTAACGTAGAAAGTACGGTTAGACGTCGTGGTGTGAGGGAGGTTGTCAGAGGTCCAACTTACGCGGTGGCCAAAGAGAGGACAGCGAGAATGGAGAAGTGCATGTTGGAAAGTGGTAGTGAGTGGTGAGTGATGAGCTGCAGATGGACGGGACAGCAACGAAGCATTATATACAGGACGCAGGATGGGAGCAGCACAGCTCGGCTCTTTGCATCTCGCTCAACGCTCCTTCGCATCCCGTGGTCTCTTGATGTCCGACTCATGCCTCTGCCTGGTGTCTGGTATATGTTAAGCCGAGCAGCGGATGTTCCTGCCTGTTACGGAAGTTCTTGCTTGCTTGGTTGCGTAGTGCCCGTTTGACTCGTATCTGTGATGAGATGGCCGCGGGAAGGGGCGTGCGATGTTGGGGGCCTATCCCCACATCAGTTACTCAGCAGACCGTCGAGTCGTGGGAGTGTCCGGCGCATATAGGCGACACCAGGATTCAGTCCGGTGCCGACCTACGCGACTCGCGAATGACGTACGGACAGCCCTGCCACGACAAAGTCAAGGAGCCGCGAAGCGAGTGGCGCACCACACTTCGCCGCATCTTCCCTGTCGCAGTCTGCTTACATGGACGGCATTTGTGCCTTATCAGCCTCTTGAATGGCTTAAGCTTACTGGGATTTAGGTTTGGGGGCCGCAATCGGTTACATAGATATTGCCCAAGATTGGACGTGCGGCTGGATTCTAAAGAAAGAAGATTCAGGCGTGCGACTTCCCCAGCTGCGCTCCGGATCCTCTGGAGGACCTGCTGATCCCATCCTGATCGTGCGCTGCTCACCCGACGTGCCATACTGCGGGGCGAGGCCTGAGAGACGCGAACACGAGAGTGCTTCACCTCGGGTCGCGTCTAGTCGCATCCAACTGAATCAGCACATAGAACTCCAGGAATCATGGACTTCAATGCCGACGGCCTATAAATCTCGCACGTCGTCTCTGCAACAGACCGGTATCTCCACAGCACACCTCGTCCATTCCTCTCATCATGATGTACCGCCTGGGTCTTTCCACTCTCCTTCTCGCCACCATCGTTGGTGCCAGCCCTCTTGACAGCAAGCCTGTCGAGTACACCGAGGGCTACGACCTCCAGGCGGATGATCTGATCGTTCCCATCGATGGCGTCCGTAAGTTCCCTCACTTCCCTCCGTCGAGACAACATTTCCTTATGCTGTGACAGCACACGTCATGAAGGAGAGCACCTACCTCTCGCAACTGAAGGCGCAAGGCGTCTCCATCGGCGCGCCCGAGCTGGACCCGTCTTGGATCACCGTCGACGCGCGCGACATCCCGGACCTCGAGGCGGTCCCGGCCAACAGCCTCGAGAGGCGGCAGGCGTCGTGTGACCAGACCTTCTCCATGGTCACGGACAAGGAGGAGACTTTCGTCGACTGGGACGTGCAGATGTCGGCCGTGGCGTGCGCCGTCGGCGACATGGACATCAGCGTGTCGTCGGGCTACAGCGTGTCCAACACCATCGGCGGCAGCGCCGGCATCGACCTCAAGTTCATCAAGGACCGCCTCGGCGGCACCCTCGGCGTCGACTACTCGCGCACCTGGACCACGCAGACGTCGACCATCACCAAGGGTACCGTCAAGAGCGGCAACTGCGGCGTCATGATCACCAAGCCCCTCACCACTCGCCGCTCCGGCCGCCAGTTCAAGGGCTGCGTCGGCGCGACCACCGAGACGGGCACGTGGTACGCCGATAGCCACGAGGAGGGCAGCTACAACGGCGTCAAGTGGATCGCCGGTGCCACCTCCATGTGCGTCAAGCCCGGATCCAACCCCCCGCTCTCTCGCTGCAACGGCTCGGGCAACTTCATCTAAGTTGATCTGGAATGTGGACCAACACCTGTGCTTCTGGAAGCCGTCGTTGCGGGGAAATATTTCTTCATCGCCATATAGATATCCTGAATGAACAATAACAAGTGGTTTAACAATATCTTTTCGTCCCTGTGATGCAGTGCTCGTGAGGTCTTTGGATAGCATACTAATATGGCGGTGTTTCGTCGGGTCAAAGCATGGTAGGACGTTGAATCAATCTGATCTGAACGAGGTTGCGCCCCCTCGTCATCGTGTCGCAGATGAACGTCCGGCAGTTGGCTCTAACGGCGTACAGATCGATTACTGCGAAACTACCGTGTTTGAAAACGCTAAGATTGACAAGGCCGCCAATGAGATGTCATTCTGGCTCCCAACGCCAGGCAGCAGCGGGGCTGGAGCCAATGGCGTGCACAGCCACACCCAGCGCTAGGCCTTTTTAGACTGCAACACTGCGGTGTTGCACCGGTATCGCCCAAGAAGGCGACGGTCAGGACTGATTCCAACACCATCGTTCGGTCCGTGTGCCATTTCTGCCTGCTGTTGCCTTCCCGGAACAGACTCTGCAGTCTTTATTTAAGCATCCTCTTCGCCTTCTCACACAAGCTCCATCAGGAACATCAGCATCAATTCTTTGCACTTTCCACAGTCATTCGCACTTTCCCTCTCGTCTTTCCTCTAGACGCCAACTGCCACCATGCCTTCGCAGGACATCAACGGCGCGGCGCCGGCCGCCGCGTCCAAGAACGATGTTGAGCCATCGCCCAGCACTATGAACGAGTTCATACCTCTCCTCTACAAGCTGCTCTTGAAGACCACGGACAAGACTTCCGATCAAGAAACACCCGACAGCTCAGACAGCGAAGGCGACAACTCATCCGGAGATGAAAACGACACACCCGGATCCAAAGTCTCGATCAAAGCACTCGTCGAACGCCCGGACAAGGAGAACGGAGAGCTCGAAATCATCGAGAAGGACAAGTACTTCAAGCCTCAAAGCGACGCGAAGTTCGCCGGCCACGCTCTGGTCACCAAGCAAACCTTCAACGCCCAGAGGAGTCTCGAGAAAACGACTGTCGAGATCAACTCGCCTCACATCCGAGCCGCGCTCAAGGATGTCGTCACGTACTACCCCTCGGAATCCCTGAAGTTTGGCGAAGCGGAAACAGTCATCTTCCAGAAACCGTATGCCATGCTGCACCACCACAAGGACGAGCTTGCCCAGTACGCGGCAAAGGCAGTCGAGTCCGCACAGCCCGAGGCCGAGGCCATCACGGCGCACACGAACCTCCTTCTAGATTTCCTCGATACGGAAATGGGCGACGATGGTCCTGCCCTCCGCACGCTGACCCAGTCGGGCATGATCACCTTCAACCTGCTCTGGGCAATCTTCAAGCCCGGCGACGTCTTGTTTGCATCCGAATGCGGCCACCCGCGTCTGTATCGGTGCAAGAAGGCGGCGTATGGAAGCCAGGTGCCGGGCGGGAAGTTCTTCGACGTGACTTGCGAGTTCACCAACTGCGATGGCGTGAGAGCCGGTACCTCCACCGTCAGCATCAGGATTTGGCAGAGCGAGGTTTTTGTTGGCACCGGCAGCACTGCCATCGACCACCTTCCGTTGTTCCCGTTGAAATTCCTGCAGGGCCAGGAAGACATCAAGGAGCTGCTCACGGAGCGAGGCAACCGCTACCTCGGCATCACCGGCGTCACTACATGGGACTACGAGGGGCTGTTCATGTTCCTGAAGAAGCCGCCGTACGACTACTACAACGAGTGTGCATCATTCGACGGCATCTGGCTCCCTCGATCGGCCTCCCACCGCGTCGTTGTAGACCCGAAAACCTTCACCGAGGAGGCATCCAAGCAGGCTTCCCGTTTCAACGACGACGACGACGACGACGAGGATGACGACTGCGCGGGAGGAGGTTGCAGTCGAGGCAAGCCCAGCCAGAAGCCTTCAGCATTCTCCAACTCCACCGCAGACCCTCTGTTCTGCCCTCCCTTCGTCTTCGGCTTCTCGCTGGAGACAAAGGAGTGGTGCAAGCTGTTCATCGACTGCCTCGCCCCGGTCAAGTGGGTGCCCAACGCCATGGCGTCCCTGATCATCCCCGACGCGCAGCGCTCCCTCATCCAAGCCCTCGTCACCTCGCACCGCTTCCCCGAGAACGCGCGCAACGAAGCCAGCCTCAAAGGCAAGGGGCTCATCGCCCTCCTGCACGGCACGCCGGGCAGCGGCAAGACGCTCACGGCCGAGCTCGTAGCGGAGCAGACGAGGCGGCCGCTGCTCAAGGTGTCGACGGGCGAGCTCGGCAGCTACGGGCACCGCATCTCGTCGGAGCTGCAGGGGCTGCTCACGTACGCGTCCATCTGGCACGCCATCGTGCTCATCGACGAGGCCGACGTCTTCCTCGAGGCGCGCAGCTCCGGCCCCGACCAGTTCGCCCACAACAACCTCGTCGCCATCTTCCTCAAGCAGCTCGAGTACTTCCAGGGCATCCTGTTCCTGACCTCCAACCGCGTCGCCATCTTCGATCCCGCCATCCGCTCGCGCCTGCACCTCGCCCTGCAGTACTACGCCCCGGATGCGCAGCGGAGGAAGCAGATTTGGAGGCAGCAGTTGGAGCGCGTCGACGCGGCCGACAAGGACTTGGATGTCGAGAGCGTGGTGGAGGAGACGCACCGCGTGGAGATGAACGGGAGGGAGATTTCTAACGCGGTGAACACGGCGCTCACTCTGGCGAAGAGTGGGAACGGGAAGCTCGGGTTGGAGCATCTGGAGATGGTGCTCAAGGTGTGGGATGAGTTTGAGTCTACGCTGAGGAACATTGAGAGCACCTCATAGATTTAGAAACCGTGTATTCCGCAATCGCAAACTAATGTCATTTGATGCTCCATAAATTAGAATTTTCCTGTTGATATGTGGGATATTTGTTCCTGTACTGGCGCAATCCAAGGATTAAGTAAAGGAGAGGAATTTTGTGGCGCAAATTCGATCACATTGACACTCGTCTCGGGAAGTCCGCAGCCGTTCGTAGCTCCGGTGTATTTTGCCACAACTTCGCAAAGAATTAGTTCCATGTGGTTCTTTCGGAGGCTGGGAAAAAGATACAAAGGCTCACACAGAGGCTAGTAACAGCGGTTGTGGTAGGTTACGGGTGCCCGGTGGATCAGCCGAACTAGCGCACCGTATTTCTGGGGGAACGACTGCTAGTCGACACCAAAGATAGCAACGCTAGACCAAAGATTTCCCGTCTTGGGAAAGCGCTACACCGGCTAACCATGGGCTGGCTCCGCCACCTACGAAAGTGCTTACCACTGCTGGTGGGGAAGCCACCCATTCTCTCCTGACCTCCAGCAGATGTTCGTATTCTGGCATCTCTCATTGGTAAAGACCCTCACTATGCGCTCGGGATTGACGGGTGCTCTCGGCCGGGCCGCCGTATCCGTGAAAGTTTGCGGTAGTTCGACGCGGCATCGCGCTCCGGCGCCCGATGGCGACGGACAGTCCGTGAAAGTGATCTCTGCATGGGATTCCAATGTACATTGTCCGCGGTCTCCAACACTAGAGATCTCTACCGATGCAGAACTAATATTAAATTGATCGGTACTCATGTAGGTACAGTTCCGCGGAACTACCATGCAGGCTTGTCGCACATATGTAGAGTCCGATGGAGGGAACGGCAACTGCTGAATCTAAGAAAAGATTCTTCCAAATTGTACTGCGGGTGGCATCGATGGAGGTACCCATCCAACATAGTGCTATCAGACTTCCGGAATCAACGTATCCGAGAACTCGACTTGAAAGCCAGGAACGGGTCGCTGAAGCTCACATGAGGGTTAGCGGCCTCGATACGGGTTAGCTAGACTCGACAAACAGCATCGGCGGAGAATAGTTCCATTCAACTCCACAACTCCAGCCGCCATCACATACGAGGCGCCACGGCGCCCGTATATGCTACGAGTGCCCCACAAGGCTCTCGGACATTTGGAAATAGCCATGGAATCGCTAGATCAATAATGCCATCGTCATAGTTATTGATTCAAGAGCAAGTCGACTATTTATTCCAGCGTAAGCACCAGCATCAAGTCCACAATCAACCCAACACTCGCTCACCAGAAATCCATCAGCAATCCACCTTCGCCGTCTCACCGATCGCTATCACCATGCGCCACTTCTTCTCCGTTGCGGCCCTCGCCGGGGTTGCTTTCGCAACTCCTCCTTCATATGTCATCGTTAATACCCCTCCTCCAGTGAGCCCTATTCAGCCTCCTCCTTCGTCGTCTTCGGCCGTCAGCATCGTCTCTTCCCAGGCTTACAGCGTGGAAACCCATCCAACAAGCCCTGCAATAATCACTCCAAGCGTCTCCCAAGGTTCATCCGGCACTTACTTCACGCACCCGACAACTCCCGTTACGATTGACACAATTATTCCACCGAGCTCTGTTTCCAGTGGAAGCTCCATTTCTACCGCCAATTCCAGCCTCCCTACCAAGGAGCCGCCGAAGCCGTCCACAACAGATGTTACCATCTACACTACGGTCACGACGTGCCCTGTCACGAAGACCATGACCGACGACAAGTCTTCGACCTACATCACCACCCAGTTGACGACCAGCACCATGACCATTACCTCGTGCAAGGGCGGCTGCTCCCAAACACCCACTCCGAAGCCGAGTACGTCTGCAGAGACAATGTCGATTGCAACCACGTCGTACTACACAACGACAGTCGTCACCACCGTCTTGACCACCGTTCCCTGCTCAACTGCGACGGGCCATGATGGCACGAAGACGCTATACTCGACCTGGATGACCGAGTCTCACGTTCCCACCACCGTCATTTCCACCGTCACGTCTGTGTCGACTGCGAACTCCAAGCCTCCCGCCAGTGCCCCTCCGTCAAGTGCCCCTCCGGCCCAACCCAGCTCGAAGCATGAAACTTTCCCGGCCACCGGAGTGGATACTTGCGAGCCCACCACGGTCTACGTCACTCTTCCCGTCGTCACCACCACCGTCAGCGTCGGTCTCGGCGTTCCCGTCTCGTTCACCGCGCCTGCTTCGTCTTCGTCCGTCAAGCCTTCATCTGCAGCAAGCAGCAAGCCCAGCAAGCCTTCAGGCGCCACCACCAAGGCCTCGGCATCCAGCACCCAGGCAGTGCCTTCGGCATCGGCAAGCTGCAACGCCTGCCAGCAGCAGGAGAGCGCGTGCCGCTCCACGGGCAGCCCCAACATCTCGTTCTGCTCCGCCCAGCGCGCCTTCTGCGACGCCACGGCCGCATCCGGCTTCACCTACGGCACCGACTGCACCGCCATCGACAACGCGTGCCGCAGCTCCGGCGACCCGAACCTGGCCTTCTGCAACGCCCAGCTAAGCAACTGCCAGACGGGCAACAAGTCCAGCTTCGGCGCCGCGCCCGCCTGCCCCAAGCCTTCCGGCGCGAGTAGCAGCATTGTCGTGCCATCGGCCTCATCCAGCAGCATCAGCATCAAGCCATCCACCACCAGCAGCAGCGCCCCCGCCTCGACAACGACGGCGGCGGCCGCTGCCACCTGCTCGGACGCGAAGAACAAGTGTGTCGGCTCGGGCGATCCCAACCTGGCGGCGTGCAACGCGGCGGCCGCCGAGTGCTGCGAGAAGGCCTACGACAGCTGCCGCTCGACGGGCTCTCCCAACCAGGCGTACTGCAGCGCGGAGCGCGCCAACTGCTTCGGGTCCGTCGGCCTCGGCAGCCTGCTCTCCACGTCTTCGTCCTCCGCGGCGGTGCCCACTGCCTCATCCGCCACCACTGCGCCAGCCACCCCCACTGCGGCGAGCAGCACTGCTCCCGCCCCCACTGCTAGTGCCACCGGAACGGCCGCGGCTTGTGCGGACAAGAAAAACACTTGCTTGAGCTCCGGGGACCCGAATATTGCGGCTTGCAATGCCCAGGCGCAGGAGTGCTGCGAGAAGGAGTATGATGCTTGCCGCTCGACTGGAGATCCCAACCAGGCCTACTGCAGTGCCGAGCGCGCCAACTGTTACGGCTCCGTTGGCCTCGGTGGCCTTCTGAGCGTTTAAGGCGGTTTTTTCTTCTGGGCGAGTGCGGTACTTGATCAGCCCCAGAGCGTGCTTGGGTATCAAAGAACGTTCCTTTTGAAGTAGTGCTAGTATATTTAATACAAAAAACACGTTGTATTCCTCGCGATCACATTGCCTGTGCCATTGAGTAATCCGGTGTTCTGCCCGCCGAGATGTCTGCATTTCCCTCTCGGCTAACCCGATGACGCCCTATGACAAGACCCATGAATCACCTACTATCTTCTAAGAGCGACCGCTGGTCCCGTGGTTGCCGTCGGGCTGGATGATACGGCGTGTGGCAGTGGCTCGAGCGCGCTGTGTGCGTGGCTAGCTTTGCAGAGGGGGGAAGGGGAGAGGAGGGGCGCGGGTGCGGTTTGAGCTGGAGGAGGGGACGGAGATTGGGAGGCAAAGCTTTATCGGAGTGGAGGTTGTGTTGAATCGAAGGGGAGATGGGGTGCAGGACGTTTGGTTGATGGGAAGGCGGCGTGGGTGACGAAGGGCGAGTTCTTTGGGGGGTAGGCCGCGTTGGGTGAGGTGAGGGTGTAGATGGTGACATCGGCTGTGGCAATTGCTTGAGTTGAAAGTGCCGGTATGGTGAGTTGGATAGGTGAAGCAGTTGAAACAACTGCTCAAGTAGGAAACGAACATGCTCCACCTGCAAGCACTTCTTCTGCCGCTAATACCTACTCCACGGCTATTGTTTTAATTCAGGTGATGATAACTCGTATAACCTCGTGCCTACAAATCGCCATGCCCAATCTCCTGCATCCTCGCCGCTGCCTTCGTCGCCCACTCCCTTACCTCGGCCGTCACCTGTGCCAGCCCCGCAATGTAGGTGAAGCGCGTCCGCCACCACTGCCAACGCTCCACGCTGAACCATTCGGGGCCCGTGAATGTGTAGCCGCTGACGGCGCCATCCTCCTGGGCGCGCTCTTGGGCCTGCGAGCCGTCGTTGCGGTAGTTGTCGCGGCACAGCTGCCAGATGCACGGGCCGGCAATGAGAATCCACTGCGCCGCCTGCGGAATCCACATCTCGGTGCGGCGGTAGCCGAGCGGCGTGTCGGCGATGCCAGGCTCGAGCGCGCCGCCGAGGTTCCAGACGGCATAGTTACGCGCCGAGGCATGCTCTCTTGCCGGGCCTGCATTGGCGACGTTGGCCAGCCACTCGGCCTGGAAGACGTTGCCGTTCGTGAAGCGCCGCTGCCAGTCCTCCCACTCCTCGTCGTCGTCGGCCATGATGTCGGTGGGAGGAATGCCTGTTTGGGTCAGCTTCCTTCTGTAAAGGATGACAGCAACTCACAGTGCATTCTGTCGCGGAAGGCGAGCGTGTAGCCCGGTAGCTCGCTCCAATACGCGTTGTCGAGTTCCGGAACGACGATGGGCTTGCCAGCGGCGTCGAGGACGATGATTTGCGTCAGGCTTAGCAGGAGCTGGGTGACGCGCTCGCGGATGGCCTTGTCGGCGCCGTGCACAGCGATGATTTCGCACACGAGCACCCAGAAGGTGTAGGGGATATCATTGTTGCCGGCTTTGAGGCGGGCCTCGTAGAAGGCGGCGACGCGCGAGGCTGTTGTGGCTGGCGTGTCCTTGGCTGCGACGAGGTCTCGCAGGATGGGGATGGTTTTGCAGTCTTCGGCGTCAAAGCCAAAGTGGCCCTCCTGCTCGAATTTCGAGGCCCAGTCTTGCTGCATTTTCAGAGAAGATGGAGAAGATGGGGTGGTGGTGGCAGCTAACAGAAGCAACAAGATATAGGAGCCGATCGCAGTAACACGTGAGCCCACTTCGGGAACACAGCCATCCGCCCCGCCAAGATCGTCGTTGCTGGCCACCAAAAAAAGCCGCGGGCATCGACCAAGCTGAGATCACAGCCAAGGGCACCAGCCCCGCTCAGATCACCGTTGTACCTTCCACACGACCATCTCTGTTGCCTGCGCACAAAAAAAGCTCAAGGCATCAGCATCGTCAAGATCGCCGTTGTTGGCCGCCTCCATACAGTAATTGACGAGCTACAGGAATGTCAGCTTTGTGCATCAACAGTAATCAGATGAGACGGTTTTCCACAGCCGTGCGGGTCGTAGCACATTCCGCTGCAGCTCTCCGTCTCCAAAGATAGGATGAGTTGGGGGCTGCAGTATAGATGGGACTCCCCAAAGCAGATTATAAAACGCCGTTGTCTGTATGCTCTCCCCATCAATCAAACACCTCTTTCCAATCAACCAAACACTCCTCTCTAATCAGTCAAACACTTCTCTCCAATCAGTCAAACACTTCTCTTGTCGAACACCTTTCCTCTACGACTTCAAATCCAGCAAAATGCACCTCTCCCAGGCTCTTCTTGCGCTTATGGTCGCCAGCGTTGGCATCGCCCTGCCTACGAATGTCGAGCGCGCGCCATCTACAGCTGTCGAGCATGCGCCATCTGCAGATACTATGTACGCGCAGATTGGGCATCTCGACGGCAAGCGTGATACTACGGATGCCGTGTACGTGGAGATTGACAAGCGCGCTCCGGCGACGGCAGTTAAGTGTGAAGGTAAGACCAATTCCTACTTATACATATCTCAAGTCTTCTTACTAACAAATACAGGCCCCAACGCGGGTAGCGAGACTTTCGACGCGAACGCGGTTAAGAGTGCCGCAAATGCCGCTAAGAAGTGGCTAGGAGGGGACGGTAAAATCAAGACGGGAGGTCCTAGTAAGTACCGCGCACGGCGAAACTTTAATTGTTCTACTAATCTAATGTGCTTCGCGTCCAAAAAGACGGTTACCCCCATTACTACGGCGCCAACAATCTCGTGCTCCCTGCTGATTGCAAGGGCAAGAAACTGGCCGAGTTCCCACTGGGTAAAGGCAACAAAACTGACCGTGTTGTCCTTGCCTTCGATGGGAAAGGATGGTCCTTCTGGTACGTTGCTCTACAACTGCCTGTACTCCAATGCAATCACTAATGATTACCTAGCTTTGCCATGACCCACCGTGGCCGGAACGACAACGATTTCAGAATCTGTCCCGCTGCCTAAGCCGCTGATACACACTACATGTTACCTGTCACTCGTTTTACTTAGTGGTTATACCCACTCGTTTTTACCGCCTGTTTCCTGCGCTGTATAAAACAGGCTCCATCTCGTACATAGAACTATAAATCAACATTCATTCCTTACTTCTTCGCAGCAGGTACATCCCGTGCACTTTCTACTCCGCGCTCGTAGCTTCGTTATCTGCTCTACTGTGTTTGCCTGGTCTGCCTTGCTCGTATCTCTACCCGACACAAGGAAAACGATGCCCCGAGCAGCTTGCCGAAGTCTGAACAACATGTGCATGTGTTGCAATATACGCAGAATAGCTTAGTCAGCGAAGAGCAGGGTATATAGGCGGGCCCCGGGTCACATCCCCTCCGCTCCTCATGCCAATACAACTCACCACCAAACACCTCAAATTGCAACGGCATGGAAATCCGGGAAGCGCACAACAGTGACGGACCACGCTCTGGTACATCCAGGAGGAGATGAATTATGGTCCCACAGAATCAGGCAGCGCTACCCCGAATTGGCAACGCTACCCCGAAACGGCAACGCTAGCAAGTGCTGCCTGGAAAGGAACGCCACAATTCAGGCAACACCGCGCCTCGGCGTCACGCTTCGACAATCAGGATGAACGCCATCACGTTACCACGCGCGTACAAAAGGTGCGCCGAGGACGCGTCGAAGACGCCCTGAGACCAGCAGCACCCACTTCAGCTTTCTTCATCTTAGGTCTTCGCAATCCGTAAGTCATTGCCCTGCTTCTCGCAGATGCTGGACTTACACAGTTCAGCAATGGCACGCACCAAGCAGCCGCAGGGCCCCTACAAGTCTCCCTCCGAGACGAGTCTCATGAAGATCACCCTCACCAATTTCTCTCCCTCCGACACGAGTCTCGTCCACCAACGCGCCCTCCTTCTCCACGGCCACATCAACCCACTCCCACCTCACGCGCTTCGAGACTCACACATCTTCATTACAACCAAAGAGTCCTGCGACGGCCATGACATCTTCCCCGCGCAGAGCTGGCCGTTGTCCCACAGCGCCGACGGCTGCGTGTTCAAAGCCCTGGTTCTGCTGACACCCGGCGACAACACCATCTGCATCGCCATGCGGAGTATCCACACCAATGAGACCATCACCTCCCTGACGCGGATGATCACCTACATTCCGCAGATCCAGGTCCCACCCCTTCACCTTGCCATCATGGTGGCCAAGGACTCGCCGCTGCTGATGGACTGCCCGGCCAGCAAAGCCGGCGGCATCTCCACCGCCCACAGCTCCCTCGATGCCGCCGTCGCCAAGCTCCGAATGGCCGCGTACATGTGGCAAGCCATGACAGCAGAGGACCTCCGCAGCAAAGGCCTCGGCCGGCGCTCGTTCCGGCTGGAGGAAGAATGGGGCGCCGACACCGTCTCCTCGGCCTTCCTCTCGTCCGCGAGCGACGACGACGGCAGCGACGAGGCGACGACGGCGTTCCGGGCCACGGCCAAGGTGCACATCGTCGCCAGCGACAAGACGACGGCGGAGCTGCGCGACGCCGCCATCGCGCAGCAGAACGCCGCCGCGCCCGAGCGCCGCAAGCAGAAGCTGCACAAGCACTTCACCGCCGCGCTGGCCTCCCACGGCGCGCCCTTCACCCGCGCCCACGCCCGCGCCCCGGTCGTCGTCGCCGGCCTCATCCTCGACTCGCACTACTCGCCCGGCAGCGACCTGATCCTCGCCCACGCCGCCCTGGGCAACCCGCTGCCCGACGCCCGCACCGGCATCTCGCTCGGCATCTTCGGCTCGCACACGTGCTGGGCCTGGCCGCGCTTCGTCGAGGAGCTGCCGCACTGCCTCACCGACGCCACGGCGACCGACACGTTCCGCGTCGCCAACGACAACGCCGAGTGCGGCACCGCGTGGGAGGCGTGTGCCGTCGGACAGGGCGCCATGCTGCACGAGGTGGGCCACGCCCTGGGGTGCCAGCACACGACCGGCATCATGGCGAGGGGGTATGCGAGGGACTGGGTGAAGCATTTCGTTCCGGCCACGGCGAGGGGCCTGCATCGGGACGCCGAGACGGTGCAGGTTTGCGGGGAGCAGGGGTGGGAAAGCAACGCCGCTGTTTGGGATGTGAAGGACGCGCTGTCGTTCTCCTGGTTGCCGCACTTCCGCGTGTCCGGCGATGAGAGGCTTGATAGGAAGGCTGCTCGAGCGGTCCCCGGGGTGACGATCGAGCAGAAGGGAAATGTGGAGGGTGGCGGAGAGCTGCATCTGGTCATCAGTGCCCTCAGCGGGTTGTCGCGGGTGTCGTTCAACGGGATGGCGGAAGAAAGGCCGCAGTTGGCGTGGCCCGTGGAGAAGAAAGAGTACACCGTTGATGAGCTGGAGCGTAGGTTTGGTCGTGACGGCACGCCTCTCAAACTGTCCGTCGTTAGCAGCAACGGCAAAGAGAAGGTCGTCGCGGATGTTTGGAAGTTGTTCTCGCAGCTGTCGTTCATCCGCATCCCGGGCTCGGACATTGTGCTCCAGAAGCGGTCCATCAGGTCTGGCGAGATCGAGGAGCACGAGGGCGAGGAGGGATACGACTACTGGCAATGGGCGGCGTTGCTGACGGATCGCAATGCCAATGGAAAGCGTAAGTGCTCCCGCTGTGGCCGTGTGTTTCTTTCAGATGTTGACACTTCCACGCCAGGCACCCATGCCAGCGCCTTCGACATGCGCGTGGGCATTATTCTCGACGGCGGCGTGCTCCACTACGCCGATGGCCACAAGACGCACTTGGGCCCGCGATTCAGCAACGGTGGTCGGGAGCACCACTTCGGCGGTCACGCCTCTGAAGAGATCGCCCTCTCCCCGAACAACCCCATCGCTAAGATCGAGGTCCACGCCGCCCGCGATGAGCTTGTTGGGATCCGTACTACGCTCGCCGATGGCACAGTCCGCGGCGAGCTCAACAGCGACGGCAATGAGGACTGCAGCGATGGGGTCGGTGTCTTGGAGCCCGGGCCGGACGAACGCATTGTGGGCTTCTTTGGCCGCAGCGACTGGGGCCGCGGCTTCGATGGAATCCATGAGTTTGGTATCATTACCGCCCCGAGAGACGTTGATCTACCCGAGCGGGTGTATGAGATGGACGAGTTGAAGAACACGGATGGTGGAGTCTACAATGCGGAGGCGAATATGTGACTGAAAGGACACTCATTATGGTGGGGTATGTATGTGTCGATACTTTTCGCTGCGTTCCTGAGTTTCAAAGATCGGTTGTAGGGTTCGGCCGCCGCGTTGAACGAAATATCAAGCCAACTACGGCGAGGGCGCTCGCAGGGTGTGTGTTGCACCGCCTTCTTACAGCTTAGCCCCTTTGCTTCCTTGTCTACCGACCCCAATCATCACCGCCCCCAATTTTGAAGTGGACGATAAGGCGGTTCTGTATAATCGTAACGGCACACAAATCGACATGTTGTTTCGCCCACAGCCAGCATGCTAGATCCATATAGTGCGCACCACGGAAAAGAATTGTCGCGAGTTCAAGCATGCGATTTTGAAGATGATCAATCTGCCGAGTTAGTTGGCTGCCAGCTTTTATGATATAGGATCCGGCTATATCGCCGGTTCAATACACCCGCGTACATCGTAAATGCAAAAGTAAGCACTAATGTACGCCTACATCCCTCTTACCGCCACGTTGTTCTCGTACTGGTATAAACAGCCGCTGTGCTGCCGCACTGTTTTACAGCTGATATCTTTGTTTTCCATTATTGCGATAGCCACCGATTGCGCAAAGTCGAGAATCCGAACCAATACGCTTGGTGGTTCCTTCCCATCGCATTCTCATCGCGTCCTCAAGCCAGAAGTGTATGCACAATGGGTGCCGTAGTTCCTTCAGCTGGGGCGGCATCAATTGCCGGCGGTCTTCTGCTGGTCTTGTATCTCATGTATCGCGCCGCCCTCCCAAAACCGCTACCAGGCATCCCGTACAACAAAGAGGCAGCATCCAAGTTGCTGGGTGATGTTCCCGAGATGATGGGCTACGTCAGGCGTACAAAGCGCATTTTTGTGAGTTCCGTCGCTCAGCATTGGAGGGCGGTATAGACTGAGTTGACAACAGTGCTGGCTCAGCTCGCAGACTACCAGACACCGGAGTCCCATTGTGCAGCTCTTCATCAGACCCATGTCGCGTCCGTGGGTGGTGGTCACGGATCCCTTTGAGAACCAGGACATCCTCCTGCGGCGCACCAAAGAGTTTGACCGGAGCAGCTTCTTCGGCGAAGTCATTGACGGCATCCAACCCGAACAGCATTCCTGGATGAAGTCCAACGACAGCCGGTTCAAAGACAACCGCAACCTCATCAACCACCTCATGGCGCCCTCCTTCATCAGCCAGGTCAGCGCGCCCGACGTGTACGCGTCCGTCTGCACTCTCATGAAGATGTGGCAAGTCAAGTGCGACGCCGCCCAGGGCCGGCCCATTTCTGTTCATCACGACATCACCTACGGAGCGCTGGACTCGATTTTCGCGTCGTCGTTCGGCCTGGCCGAGGCCGACAGCATCACCACCCAACGCCTCGAAGCCGTCACTCGCTGTACCCCAGAGATCCCGGACGATATCGACACGCCGGTCGAGTTCCCCGGCGGCCAGATCCCAGAGGTCTTCAGGGCCATCCTCACCCTCGCAGACTCGCTCCAGGCGGGACAGCTGTCGCCATCGCCCCGGCTCACCTCGTGGGTGCTCCGCAAATTTCCATACATGCGCAAGGCCATCGCCATCAAGGACAAGTTCATCAGCGACAAAGTCGACGAGGCCGTCCAATGCTTCGAGCGCGGTGAAGACCAGACCCACACCGCACTGCACTCAGTGCTGCTGAGAGAACGCGAAGTAGCGGCCAAGCAGAACCGGCCGCCGGCGTATCACAAACGCGCCATCGCCGACGAGTTCTTCGGCTTCCTGATGGCTGGCCACGACACATCCGCTACGACGGTCGCCTGGGGAGTCAAGTTCCTGACCGACAACCCGGCCGTCCAGGACCGATTGCGTGCCGAACTCCGCGCCGCCATCCCGCTGGCCGTGCAGGAAAAGCGGGCGCCTTCGTACGAAGAGCTCGTCAAAACCCACGTCTCGTACCTCGACGCAGTTGTCGAAGAAGTCCTCCGCCACGCCAACACCATCGCCTTCGTCGCCCGCGAGGCGCTGCAGGACACAACCGTCCTCGGCTGCCACATCCCCAAAGGCACCAACCTCTTCCTCATGGCCAACGGCGCCGGCTACCTGGAGCCCGCCATGCCCGTGGACGACGCGACCCGCAGCCCCGGTGCCCGCCAGTCCGGCGGCAAGTCTCTCTCCCGCTCTTGGGACGACGCCGACATCGCCGCCTTCCGCCCCGAGCGCTGGCTCCCGGTTGACCCGCACACCGGCGACGAATCGTTCGATTCCATGGCGGGTCCGTCGCTGCCATTTGGTCTCGGGCCCCGTGGCTGCTTCGGACGGAAGTTGGCCCTCGCTACGCTGCGCATCCAGTTCGCTATGATTGTTTGGCATTTCCATCTGCTGAAGACCCCGGAGGAGTTGAGTGGTTACGATGCTGTTCAGAAGTTTGCGAGGGAGCCGGTGCAGTGCTTTCTTCGGCTGCGTGCGGCTGCTGTTTAGAGTGCTTAGGAAATGGCTGGTGCTTGTCGGGATGCAACCACGGATTCGATGCTGCGTTCGGATCTAAGTATTGACATTGTTGAGCAGCGGGAATCACGCTTGGCATCAACTTGTGTGAGACTCTCTGGCTTGGATTTCGCTTCCATAAAAGGAGAGTGGAACTCCAGCATCTAGACGAGGTGAAGAAAGGATTCACTAATCATTCGTTCCATATACCAAAGCTATAGGGTATATACATAACGTGCGAACGACTTAGGGTTACTCGTCTATAAACTCATCTAATCTTTGCAGCAATAGACCTTCTTCCCCGAGGTGCAAACATTCGTATCAGAGCCATACCTGCTCTCAGCCTTCTTCTTAGTTCCATCTAGACAGCTGGCATCGTCGCACTTTGACGCCTCACCGTGCCATGCACAGGTTCCTTTTTCCTTCCGAATCTCAACAGGCTAAATTTGCTGGATCTTACTCGTGTCGGTTGCATCAATCTGGATAATTTCTTCCACGTCGTCGTTGTGCTTTAGCCCGGGCCACTCTTCCTTGACCCAGACGGATTTCCTAGTCTCGTCGATGGCGCTCGAGTCCTTAAACATCACCCAGGCCACGCCGCTGGACACCTCGGCGAAGGCTCTACTCCAATTTTCAACAGCCTTCTTCGCAGCATCCTCTTTATAGCCGTCGGGATCGTCCATGTCTAGGACGGGTACATCTTGGATCTTAGTAAGGCCATGGGCTTTTCTGTAGTTGATACAAGCCCTAGAGGCACACCCGCCACCGGTATAGAAGATTAACTTGTCGGCGCCAATCTTCTTGGCTTCGAGTGCGTCCTTAAAGTCTTTAACTAAGGGAGCATGCTTTTTCTTGTCGTTGCGCTGCTCAAGGGGAGCAGAAACGGCGAGCTGGGCGGAAAGAAAGAAGGTGAAAATGGCGAAGAGCTTCATAATTAGAGAGTAATGGTTGAGTTAAGGATGAATAAGTTAAGGATGAATAAGCTTTAGCGAGTCGAGGCTGTTATTGCTAGAGTGGAAAATCGGAAAGCTGTATTCTCGTACTAATGTAGTGGATGGTTGATGTGATATCGTTTAGCATTACAAATGCACCAATCTTTATAACCTTGGCCAATACTATTTAAAAAGTGCATGATGGAATTAGAAACATAATAGTGGTCCGCAACCAGCCGCCCTAAGAAAGCACTAGAGATTGCTACGGGTGTTGTTCTCTAGCCGCGTGTTGGAGAAAGAGAACCCGCTAGGAGATCTACTTGTTCGACCCAGAAGTTTGCTAAGGCTATAACTTGGGGGCTGAATTGGTGTGGCTAAGCGGACAGTTGGACGGACTCTGGTTGGGGGCCGCAATCAATCAGGCGACTCGTTAAAAACATCTCTCACGCCCCACCGGATGCATAGCCGCATTGAGTGACGTTGAGCATCATTCAAACCAAACAATCCGCACACTCGCGCCACCCTCATCTATTTAACTTAGCCGTCATCCGTTTCCCCACCACCACAGCACCGACACAAGACATCCATCAACCCACACAATAATGCCGTCCCCACCCCCTCCAACAACACCAGCCCAAGTCCTCCAGGCCTGCGCCACCTCGCCCCTTCCCGCCATCCTCTCCACCCTCGCCGCCTGCGCCGACCCCCCACACGCCAGCCAGATGGCCGACATCGCCGTCGAGCACGACCGGGCGGACCTCCTCCAACACCTTCTTGCGACCGGCACATCGCCCGACTACATTCCGCGCAAGGAAATCGTACACAAGCGGTCGACCACGCTGCTACAAGTCCTCCTCGATAACGGCTGGGATATCAACGACTACCTCGGCGGGTACATGGGATGCGCGCTAACGCAAGCAATACTCACGCGCGCGGATGTGGACTTTATCGCTTGGTTGCTGGAACGGGGCGCAGATCCCAACGGGCCGCCGGGAGGCATTGACCACTGCGGGTACGCGCTGCGACTGGCCATGCAGATAACCAGGCCGGACGATCCGGCGGATGCGGGAGCAGGACCGTCCCGGGTGGCGCGGATGCTGGTAGAGCGCGGGGCCGACGTGGATCTGTCCAAGGCGCTGCACGTGGCGGCGGAGAAGCGCGGCATGGAGTGGGTGCGGTGGCTGGTGGAGGTGGCAGGGGCGAATGTAGATGCCCCGGGGCTGGATCCGGATTGGGCGTGTGCTACGGATGTGGAGAGGGGAATTGGTCGCCCGTTACATTATGCGGCGAGGAATCCGGATCCGGCGGTTGCAAGGTACCTGGTGGAGATGGGCGCGGATCGTGGTCTAAAGAATACGAATGGCCGTACGCCGAGGGAGGTCGCGGAGCTTCTAGGCCATGGTGAGCAGGCGAGGATGTTGGCGGTGAAGGAGAAAGAGAGTAGGTAGTTACGCGTGTCTTCTTCGAAGGCGAGTAGGCGGAAGCGATAATAATATAATCTTATTTAGGCGTATAGATTAGAACTAATAGATCTAATATTATTTATATAAACTCTTCTTAGTAAAGTAAAGTATAGATAATACTTACTACTAATAGTAAATATCTTAATCGTTATTTAAAGCGAAGATATATATATTTAAATAAGTTATAAGCTTAAAATAATAGTATATTTATAAGTTATATTTATTACTATAGTAGTAGTATAATAAATAACTTAACTATTAATCTATATCTTACGCTAATAATATATACTTTTATCGCTTTAAACTATATTATATATTTTTATTATTAAGATTTAACTTTATAATACTATTTTTAGTTCTTATATAGTAAACTATTTTAGTTTATAATAATATATTTACTCTTTTATAGTTTTAAGTCTATTTATAAAATATTATTATTTATTATAATTACTTATTATTAATACTACTATTTTAATATCTTAGCTACTCTTATTAATAAAGTCTTTAGCTAATATTAATTAGACTTCGCGTATAATCTATTAATTACTATATAAGACTACTTATAATACTAGCTATAAGCTAGTATTTTTACTACTATTACTTAATTTTTTTAATAATATAGTCTACGTCTTAGCTCTAGCTATATATTTAAAATATATATTATATTTAAATACTTTATTATATAAAATCTTATTAGTTAAAGACTTTTTAATATAGTTAAAGTACTTAGTAAGTTTTATTAAAGATATTACTAATCTAATATTTAAGAATAACTTTTACTATATTCTTATAAATAAAACTAATAATATTAAGCTAAATAATAAAATTAATACTTTATATTTATAACTAATTAATATTAAGTAGAAAGATAAAGTTATATTTAATAAAGTTTATTTATATATTTAAACTTTATTATAATACGTTTATAAGCGCTTTTATAAATATAACTATACTTTAATTATATAAAATATTTACTTTAAGCTTTATTTTATTTATAAGTTTTTAAATATTTTTAAGCTATATTAAGACTTAATATATTATAATAACTTAATATACTTAAAGATTATATAGAATAATATAATTTATAGTATAATATTATAACTTACTTTATATAATATTAGTAATACTATATAAAGTAATATATATTAAAACTCTTTCTTTTAGCTTTTAATAATATTTACTAATTATTAATAGTAAATCTTATATTAATTTAAATATTAAAAATATATAGTAACTTAAAATAAATTTATAATCTTTAAAAAAGATTATAAAATATATATTTAGTCTTCTTATTAAGACTATAAATCTTATCTCTTTTAAAAAAAAATAAAGGTCTATTCTAGATCTAATTAAAATTATATAATAGTATATTAAGATAAATAAAACTATAGATAAAACTAATATAATTCTTATTATATAAGTTTAAGCTTTTAAAAAGATCGTAATAAATCTTATAAAAAAAATAAAAAACTTATTTAAGTTTACTATTACTACTCTTTTAAACTAGATCTTATAAAGAGCTACTTTTATAATTTTATAACGTTTAAAGTCTATATAGTAGCTAATTATAGTATCTAGTTAGTTTATATATATTTTAATAATTACTATTATTATATTAAAAAAAGAACTATAGATTATCTCTTCTTTAAAAAAAAAGTTAAAGATCTTTATATTTAAAAAAGTTATATAATAGATTATTTTTATATTAGCTATAAAAATTATAAACTTCTTATTTTTTAGTTTATAAAATATCTTTAATAAGAAGTTTTTAAACTAGCTTAAAAAAATAAGATTTATAATTATAATAGTCTTTCTCTTATTAAAAAAGAATATTATACTTATTATATATAAAAACTTCTTTACTAAATTTCTTTTAAAAAATAAAATAATAATTAATTAAATTATCTCTATTTAATTAATTATAAAAAATTATATATAGTATATATAATATATCTACGTAAGATCTTTTAATTCTCTTTTATAAAAGCTTTAGTAAGGCTATTTAAACTAAAATTAAAATCTATAATAATAGTTTAAAGATTATTAGTATTCTCTACTAGCTTATATTAAAGACTAAAAAAATAAAGTAATCTATAAGCTTATTAGTTTTTATATTTAAGATTAAAGAGAAGATTTAAAGAACTATCTTTAAATATCTTTATATTTATAGTATATTTACTAAAATAAAAAAGCTAAGAGAACTAAAAAATATTTTAAAAAACTTTAAATAAATTTATTTTAAATAAGTTCTTTATAAGTTTTATAAGCTAACTTAAATAAAAGTATTTTAATTAGAGATTATTTTTTTTAGTTTTAAAGTTATTAGAGTTAGATATTCTTATATTTACTATACTCTTAGCTATATTTAAGAAACTAATACGCGTACTAGTAGTTAACTAGTAATATTAGAGACTTTTCTTAAAGAATAATATTAGATTAGATTCTTTAGCTATAGAGTTAAAGTTATAAATTAGTAAGTTAAAGAAGATCTTAGCTTAGAAGAAAAGTAGTAGCTAAAAAAAAAAAAATCTTTTTAAAAAGCTTATATTTATTTTTTTAGTTATAGTCTATAACTTCTTTCGTCTAAAACTCTAGATAAAGAGTAATAATCTAATATTAATTTTAAAGAGTTAGAGAGATCTATCTTAGTAAAAACTAAGAATTAGTAGTAAGAATTAATATTATATAACGTATTTAATTAAAAATATTCTTTTTTAAGATCTAACGCGCTATTAATTAATTATTTTCGCTTAGCTCTAACGAGAGTTAATATTAATAAATATTAAAATACTTTAAACTTCGCTTCGCGTCTCTACGCGAATATTATTAATTAATAGGCCTCGCTTATTTTACTAGATACTATAAAAGATTTAACTTAAAGTAAAACTAATATAAACTTAAATTTATCTTATAATAAGTATTATAAACGCGCTCGATAAAGCTTAAAGAGAAAAAAAGAAAAAGAAAAGAAGAAAGAATATTATTACTATAGTATTTATTATTATTATATTTAAACTATAGCTATAAAAATAATACTCTTATAATAATATTTATTAATTAATTATATAATATTAATTCTTTCTTTTCTTTTTCGTCTAACTATAGTTCTTTAAAATAGAAGCGATTATCTAGCGATAATTTATAAACTCTAATAAACTCTAATATTTATACTATTCTTTTAATTTTCTTATAGATCTTTTAATTATTAACTTTATATCTTACTTTCTTTCGTCTCTAGCTAAACGCTATAGTTATAAATATTTAGAATTAGACGTTCTTATATTTACTATACTCTTAGCTATATCTAAGAAACTAATACGCGCGCTAGTAGTTAGCTAGTAATATTAAAGACTCTTCTTAGAGAATAGTATTAGATTAGATTCTCTAGCTATAAAGTCGAAGTTATAAATTAATAAGTTAAAGAAGATCTTAGCTTAGAAGAAGAGTAGTAGCTAAAAAAAAAAAAATCTTTTTAAAAAGTCTATATTTACTTTTTTAGTTATAGTCTATAACTTCTTTCGTCTAAAACTTTAGATAAAGAGTAATAGTCTTCTAAAAAAGAATCTTTTATAGAATTAACGCTCTCTAACTAGCTATCTTCTTAATATCTTTTATTTAATCTTTATCTTTTCGCTTATTAGCGCTTCTTATAGAGAGAATAAAGTATAAGATTAAGACTAGATCTTCGTCTTCTACTAGAGTAAGATTAGAGTCTAAAAGCTTAATTATTAGCTAGAGCGAAGTTAGAGATCTCTAAATAAATTATTACTAAAAGAGATTAATACTCTTTTAGTCTAATTATTAGTCTTTCTTTTCTCTTTATTATTCTTATTAGCTAGATTAAAGCTCTATTTACTTATTTATTAAGCTTTATAATTTCTTTATCTTTTTTTTATTACTTTTCTTCTTTCTTCTTCGTATCTTTAGTAAGATTTAAAATTTACGCGTAAATAAAAGTTCTCTAGCTTACTAGAACTAGAATATTTAAGAATATAGTTACTTTTCTAGCTTTTCTCTTTATAGATATTTATATCTTCTAGTAGTTAAAGCTACTATCTATTAGCTATCTTAATCTTTTTATATAGATAGCTATAAAGTCTTATCTTAGCTTTTTCTATTAATCTTAGTCTTCTTTAATCTTTTACTCTTATAGACTATTTCGCGAGGCCTTCTACTTAAGAAATTCTAGACTATAATATTAATTTTAAAGTTAGTTAAAGTTAAGAGTTAGAGTTAGACGTTCTTATATTTATTATACTTTTAGCTATATCTAAAAAACTAATACGCGCGCTAATAGCTAACTAGTAGTATTAGAGACTCTTCTTAGAGAATAATTATAAGTTTAGATTATTTAGACTTAGAGGGCCGTAGGGGCCGAAACCATAGGACTTAGCGAAAATTTTAGAACATTAAAATTTTAGAACACTAAAATTTTCGAACATTAAATTTTCGCGATTCTTTATAAATAGATACTCTACTAGAATATTAACTATAGTTAATATAAGCGTAACGCTTAAGTAGTAGAAGTAAGCGCGAAGACGCATAAGCTAGCCCTTTACGCGAAAAGCGTAACGCTAGCCCTTTACGCGAAAAGCGTAACGCTAGCCCCTACGCGAAAAGCGTAACGCTAGCCCTTTACGCGATACGCGGCGTATCGAAAGCCTATCTAGAAAAGCGTAACGCTAGTCCTTACGCGAAAAGCGTAACGCTAGCCCTTTACGCGATACGCGGCGTATCGAAAGCCTATCTAGAAAAGCGTAACGCTAGCTCTTTACGCGATACGCGGCGCATCGAAAGCCTATCTAGAAAAGCGTAACGCTAGCCCTTTACGCGAAAAGCGTAACGCTAGCCCTTTACGCGATACGCGGCGTATCGAAAGCCTATCTAGAAAAGCGTAACGCTAGCCCTTTACGCGATACGCGGCGCATCGAAAGTCTATCTAGAAAAGCGTAACGCTAGCTCTTTACGCGATGTACGACGCATCGAAAGTCTACTTAGAAAAGCGTAACGCTAGCCCTTTACGCGATACGCGGCGCATCGAAAGCCTATTTAAAAAAGCGTAACGCTAGCTCTTTACGCGATACGCGGCGCACTAAAAGTCTATCTAGAAAAGCGTAACGCTAGCCCCTACGCGAAAAGCGTAACGCGGGCCCTTACGCGAAAAGCGTAACGCTAGCCCCTACGCGAATACGCGGCGTACTACTAATCGCATAATTAGTCTTAGTAGATACGTCGACCCTACTAACTAACTATCTAAGCTCTATTATTTATAAATCGTATAATTAACTTTTCCCTTAGAAGGCCTTAGACCGATAGCGCTATATAATATTCGACGTTATTAAGAACTAGAACTAGTATATCTCTAACGTCTATATAAAGATTAACGCTAAGCTTAGCGGCTTTACCTCTAGAACTATCGATACTCTTATTAAGATGGCGCTATATAACGTTCGACGTTATTAAGAACTAGAACTAGTATATCTTTAACGTCTATATAAAGATTAACGCTAAGCTTAGCGGCTTTACCTCTAGAGCTATCGATGCTCTTATAAAGATAGCGCTATATAACGTTCGACGTTATTAAGAACTAGGACTAGTATATCTTTAACGTCTATATAAAGATTAACGCTAAGCTTAGCGGCTTTATCTCTAGGGCTACCGATGCTCTTATAAAGATAGCGCTATACAACGTTCGACGTTATTAAGAACTAGAACTAGTACATCTTTAACGTCTATATAAAGATTAACGCTAAGCTTAGCGGCTTTACCTCTAGGGCTATCGATGCTCTTATTAAGATGGCGCTATGTAACGTTCGACGTTATTAAGAACTAGGACTAGTACATCTTTAACGTCTATATAAAGGTTACGTCTCGTTCTAGTTAAGGCCGTATAATATACGGCGTACTTTACCGGTTATAGGCCGTAAGATACTAGCCGTAGGGTTCGAAGTAGTCTTTTAGTTACTATATCTATATAGTCCGCTAGTTTTTCTTTTATTAAATGGACCGGGCAACCGGGAAAGCGTTAGATGCGGCGTAGCGTAAGCTTTAGGGTTAGGTTAGGGTTAGGGTTAGGGTTAGGGTTAGGGTTAGGGTTAGGGTTAGGGTTAGGGTTAGGGTTAGGGTTAGGGTTAGGGTTAGGGTTAGGGTTAGGGTTAGGGTTAGGGTTAGGGT